>CAVLGL010000085.1:36410229-37610229 GCA_963668995.1 Parnassius mnemosyne
AAAAAGGGTTATTATAGTATAAATGAATACATGGTTGATAATAACCCCTGGGAATGTGGTGATCGCTTCCAAGCAGTTTCTAAAATAAATTATGTAAATAGTTCGTAATCATTTATATTGTAAAATTTATTTTAAAAAAAAAGTCCCGCTGGGTTTCTTGCTGGTTCTTCCCAGGACAGAGGGTTTTTTTCGAACCAGTGGTAAAGTAAAAAATGACTTTCAATAAGAATTACACATGTAATGTATATTGAATAAAAAATATTCTATTCTATTCTATTCTATTCTATTCTATTCTATTCTATCAAAAGGACAATTCTGTTAAGTATAAGAAACCCGAAGTGGCATCTTTACGGGCTGATGATGATATTAATTCCGAATAAGTAAAGTAGGACCTAGGATTTTTTTTTATATTCGGGAATAGATATTGTTAGGAATGAGGGTAAAATAATAAAATAAAATAAGAAATGTTGAAGGTAGAACTATAATCTCCCACTTGTTTTAGCAGTATAAAGTATCACGCAGTCGACTAAAAGGGATCAGTCAGCCTGTAACTCTATTAGTCACATATCGTTACTATGCCCGTTGGGCTAAAATATTACCTCCACACGGAGATACGGTGTAGTAGTTCTTCTAGTGTAGGCAAGGAAGACCGTGTTGCTGAGAGGCTGCCCGGTGTTACATCAAGAGGACTAGTGTAGCTGTTGCTTTACATACTTTGGTGTTATCATGTAATTATGTCCTTCACGTTACACTAATGTGTGATTGTGTCTGGTACATATTACGGTTGGTTGAACTGTATTTGCTCTATACTGAATGTGTAGTGCTGTACGCTGTCTTATTCCTGATAATGATCAATTGCGTAAGCAAGAGAGCAAGTTGAACATCCGCTCTCACACTTTTATTATTTTTAACAATCAACCTTCAGAGTAAATTCTAATACGAGTAACATTATTTTATGTTAATACTTTTGAGAATAATTTTTAACATCAGGAGTGTAATAGTTTCTAATATCAGAAGTGGGATAAAGTTCCTGTTACTGTCCACAAAACTTTGAATATTGTGAGGGTTATTACGTTGGTGAAAGAATATGACGCGCCTCGCGTTTTGTTTTTATGTTCAGTTTCTTAAATCAAGTTTGTTGTCATATTTAGGACATGGACGAATCATTAAAGTGTAGAGTGAGAGTATACAAGTGAAATGTTTTAAGCCAAAAGTTAGATCCTTTTGTTTAATTTTTAATACGTTCTTGAAAGACTTGAGAGTAATTAAATTTAATGACCTATTTACGATATGGACGTACCAGTAAAGTGTAAAGTAAAAGCTTAAAGTTTAAAATAAACTAAGACATAATTTAAATTTAATGATGCATAACTTGACATGTAACAATAACTTAAATTTGACATTTAATTGTAAGAATAATAATGATAAATTTCATTTAATTGATATTAATAATTTAACTAAGAAGTTTTTGACAAGAGATAGGTATTACCTATCAAAGTATAGTTTAAGACTGGTAGCAGATACGCTATCTTATTATTTATATTTTAACTCAGCCAATGATTTGGCTACCTTGACACCTGCTTCTTTTGAGCAACAAAATAATTTTACATTTGATTTGGAACCAGTTCCAAGTAATTTAAATTAGATAATAAGACAATAGAGGTAATCTCTAGCAAAGATAATTTAAATAGCTTAGAATGCAACTTACCAATACATAATTATGCAATTTTACAAAATAAAAATAATAAAAACTGTATCAACCTGGTGCATCAAAATATACAAGGTATGTTAGGCAAAGAATTAGAAATTGAATTATTTTTAAATAGTAACAGTATAAATATTTTATGTATTACAGAACATTGGTTGAAAGAATACAACTCCATATTTAATTTCAGTAATCACCAGGTGGTCAGTTCGTTCAATAGAGATACTAAATTACGTGGTGGCTCCTTAATATTAGCTAATAAGTCCTTATCATGTAAAGAACGTAAAGACATTGTGAGCCTCTCTGTTGAGCGTACTGTAGAAATGGCATGTGTTGAGCTTGAGCACCTTATTGTTGTCAGTGTTTACAGACCCCCATGTTCAAGTTATGATACTTTTGAAAAAATTATGGAAGAAGTTTTAGTTAAGCTTAATAAACAGAATAAATCTCTTGTAGTGTGTGGAGACTTTAATATCAATCTCCTGGAAACTTCTTCCATCAGTATTAAATTCTGTTCTTTGTTCAAATCCTATAATCTTAATAATTTATTCTTTGAAGCTACACGTATTGCAGGGTGTAGTGCAACTTGTATTGATAATATTTTTACAGGTGTTGTACCAATCAACAAATCAATAATTCAAAAACTTAGTTCAGATCACTGTGGACAACTGGTTTCGTTACCTTATATGCACAAAAAACAGGTAAATGAGAAAATTGTGTTTGTTCTTATTAATGCAAAACGCCTGGAGAGATTTAGAAGTAATATGTTAAAAATCCTTCCATCCCTTTCTTATAAGAACAATGCAGACTATTTATATAGAGAATTATTTACCTTTATAAACAATGAATTTAATAAAACATTCACTTCTAAAACATTCTCCAGAAACAGTCGCAAGGCATTTAATGAGTGGGCGACAGTAGGAATTCATAAAAGCAGACGAAGGTTATATGACCTTTACCATGAAAGATCGTATAATCTTTCCGATGCTTTTAAAGAATATGTAAAAAATTATTCTAAAATGTTTAAAAGAGTTTGCTCCACAGCCAAATCATTACATATTAGTAACAAAATTAAGACAGCTAAGAATAAAATTAAAATGACGTGGAGTATAATTAACAGCGAAACCGGTAATGAGAAACCTCGTAATTCAAACTATCAATTAAAAATTAATAATGAATTGACTAAATCAAATCAAGAAGTTGCAGCGGTGTTTGAGAAATATTTCACTGATGTTCCTATCTTGACAACAGAGTCATTGAATGCTTCTCCAACTGTCGCCGAATCATTACTTAAACAGAATGTTAATACCTGTTTAAAAGAATTTAGATTTGTAAAAGTATTACCGCATAATATTGTAAAATACTTCAAAACCATTGATGTAAAGAAAACCGCAGATTTGTGGGGGATTTCCGTTACAGTGATTACGTCCATAATAGATTTAATTGCACCTCATCTTGCTATTATTTTTAATACTTGTATCGATTCTGGTGTGTTTCCTGATTTAATGAAGTATAGTAAAGTAATACCTTTATTTAAATCTGGTAGTACATTGGACCCCGCTAATTATAGACCTATTTCTGTACTACCAACTCTCAGTAAAATTTTTGAAAAAATAATTTTGGATCAATTGTTAATTTTTTTTAATACAAATAAATTACTTCATAAAAATCAATTTGGTTTTACAAGGGGTCGCTCGACGTCTGACGCCGGTGTTGAGCTTATGAAATATATTTTTAATGCCTGGGAGAATTCACAAGATGCCTTAGGTATTTTCTGTGATCTTTCCAAGGCTTTCGATTGTGTTCATCATGATACATTAATCAGGAAACTACAACATTACGGTGTAAAAAATTTGGCGCTTAAACTTATTACTTCATATTTAAGTAACAGAACTCAAAAAGTCGTCATTAATGGTAAATGTTCCTCCGGATCGGTAGTATCAATGGGCGTTCCTCAGGGCTCGATTCTTGGCCCATTCCTGTTCTTAATCTATATTAATAACTTACCTTATCTTGTAGGGGACAATCACGATATAGTATTATTTGCTGACGATACCTCTTTAATTTTCAAACTGAAACGGCAGTCAATTAAATATGACGATGTAAATAATGCTCTATCGAAACTAGTACATTGGTTTAACGCCAACAATTTGCTCTTAAACGGCAACAAGACAAAATGTATTAAATTTACAATACCTAATGTAAAACATTCGAAAACCAATGTGCTCTTAAATGGGGAGGAGTTGAGTCTTGTGGATACCACTGTTTTTCTCGGTATTACTATTGACGCGAAACTTCAATGGGGCCCCCATATATCTAAATTAGCAAGCAGACTTAGTTCTGCAGCATATGCTGTAAGAAAGATTAGAAGTCTCACAGATGTTGAGACAGCTAGGTTAGTGTATTTTAGTTACTTTCATAGCGTAATGTCTTATGGAATTTTGCTATGGGGTAATGCGACTGATATTGAAGCTATATTTGTTTTGCAAAAGAGAGCCGTACGGGCGATTTATAATCTAAATTGTAAAGAGTCCCTTAGAGAAAAATTTAAAGAAATAAACATATTAACTTTGGCATCGCAATATATTTATGAAAATGTAATGTATGTACATAAAAACATAAATAGCTTTAATAAGAATAAGGATGTTCATACCTTAAACACTAGGAACAAACATAAGCTTGTAATGCCACTTACAAGACTCCACAGAATTAGTAATTCATTTATGGGGCAATGTATACGCTTTTACAACAGAATCCCAGAACATGTTCAAAGTTTGTCAATAAACAAGTTTAAAAGTTTTATTAAAGAAAAACTGTACAAAAAGGGTTATTATAATATCAAGGAATACATGAGTGAAAATAACCCCTGGGAATAAGGTGATCGCCACCATGCTGGTTCTATGAAAATTCATTTAAAATTGTATAATCAAAATTATTGTTAAGTGAAATTATGTTTAAAAAAAAAAGTCCCGCTGGGTTTCTTGCTGGTTCTTCCCAGGACAGGAGGTATTTTCCGAACCAGTGGTAAATAAAATAATGACTTTCAATAAGTATTATGTAATAATCCATATTGAATAAAAATCATTCTATTCCATTCTATTCTAATGTTTTGAGCAATAAGTTAAAACTCTTTGTTTGACTTGTCGATTTATATTAGAGGTACCCGCAAGTACTTTTGTTATTCCTTAACGTATCCAAATATGTTAACAAATGTTGAAAGAAATGTTGAAAAGAGGTTTTAACTAAATTTGTTAGTTTGCATCCAGTGAAAACTTAAATTGTTCGAGTTTTATTGTAATTGTTGACTGTCGAGGTTTGATGTTTTGTGAAGCGACATGAAAATACGTAGCCTACGAAATAATGTAGCCCAATAATTTTAAAGTTTGAAATGTTTAAGCGATATATCAAACAAAGGATTAACTTTAACGTGCTATGAATTTAAAAAAAATAGCCTGTTTGTATTGTAATGTGTTGATAAGTGTTACAGTTTACTCCAAATAGTCGACGGCTAATTGGACATGGTCAGGTGCGTGGTCGAGCCTTGGTAAGGTTAAAGCTAGGCCGCTATAAGTTACTGTTTCTTGGCGGATCTTGAGGCCGGACGGCCGGACACCGCCGAGCGCTTGGGAAACTTGATCCTGGGATGAGTAACATTTATTTAATAATTTCTGTATTTTAAATTTATGTAAAGTCAAGTCAAGCATTGAATCAGCTATTTTGTTGGAAATCAACTGCGTTTTCCTGAGCAACCTTTTGAATCGACAGGGGACACAAAAGGGTCCATACCGAGTTACCAAAATGTTACCAAGTGATTAGTATGAGCTGAAGTTATTATCTGGAGTTAGACGCAAGACTATCCAGGCCACATCTCGGTATATGGTGCCCTGGAATGGCGAATGGTGTCCCGAGAGTGGTGCTGCATTTTTTTGAAAGTGTGTTCCGACTGAATCCTTTTAATATGTTTTCCTTTGTGTGTTACAGTAGCACGTGTGATGTGATTAGGTGTGTTGCACGTGTGGCGGGTGCCATCCCGGAGCGCGCGCATGCTGTGCTGGCAGGCGCTGTCCTGGGGCGCTGTGTGCGCTGAAGTCGTGTTCTGTGAACATGCATCAGGCGCTGACCTGAGGCGCTGTGAGCGTGGCGCCGTGTACGCGAGCTTTTACACAGAAGTGAAAACAAGCGAGTAAAAGTTGAAAGTAGCGTGGATTGATGTCAGAACGCCACTTATCTCATTCCCAGTAGAGTAAAGCACTCAAAGTGTCTAAACTATCAAAATAAGCAAAAAAATTAGACAGAATTCGCAAAATTAATTTAATTCAATATGTAGTATTTGCTTGAAGTTATGAAATCTTTATTTACCTTATTTTTATGGAATAAGGGTGACAAACGAGCACAAAATCCACCTAAAGTAAGTGGATGCTGTCACTCATAGACAACTATTTACGATTAAGAGTTAAAATGTAGATGCGTTGTCACAACTGAGGACTAAGATAGAATGTCTTGTTACCATTAAAATTGCTCTCCAAATTACATCAACATTGGTTCTTTTTAATTTAAAAAAAAAAAAAACCTTACGCCACACTATAAATTTTGCAAGGATAAACATACAGACTCAAAACAATTATTTGTAGGCCATTCAAATACTTGTTTCGTAATGAATTCGAACCTAAGGCCCTCAACGGCGCAACTTGTTGCAAAGCCACTGCGTCATGGAGCCGTAAAAATTAGCTTAGCACATAAAATAAGTCTATTGAGATTATATTCTAAGTCTATGGCTTAGCATTAAGTTGCTCTTTTACGGTGAAATTCCGTACGATGACTTTGATTTCATCCTTTATTCAAATTCATATTACGTTGTTATATTTTCATCTCGTCGCTTAAATGGGTTACAAGCAAAACCTTTCAAATGTGTGAAGCACCATACATGTATTATTATGTTAGCTAAGCACTACGGAATTATATTTGTATAGAGAATTAACGAATGATTAATTGTGGTAACTCGGGTTATGTTAGCGTCAGGTAATGTTTCTTGTATTCAAAAGGGTGTATATTATATTATGTATTGACTAGGAGTCGTTTGTGTGGCTTCGTTTGTGTTATTATATTTAATAGCGTTATCGTGCGTTTACGGAATAACCCTCGTTTTGGTATTTTTAACTAGCTATGGCCGACATGCGTTGCAATGGTAAATGGGCCTATAAAAAACGAATAAACAAACAAATATACACACACACACACACACACACATATATATATATATATATATATATACACACACACATATATATATATATATATATATATATATATATATATATATTTACACACATTATAAAATAACGGTGATAAACGAGCACACATTTCACCTGATGGTAAGTGGATAGACATCTTCATTTATGCATAATTAAGAATCAAAATACGATGCGTTGTCACCCCTGAGGACTGAAATGGAATGCCCCGTTTCCAGTAAAAAAGGTCTAAGGTTCCCTGCACTCACCATACGAAACACTGCAGCATTAAGCGTTTCAAATGGTTCAGGTAATCTGTGAGAACGTGGTACTTTCCCGATCAAGTCTACCCATTTGTGCTACAACCATAATTTGGAATCGGATAAATGGTATTGGTGAAGGCACACATACGGGATATATAGAGACATAATTTTTATATTTTGTTCATTTAATATATTCATTACAGCCCATCTAACGTTCACTGCTGCGAGGATCGTCCCATTTAGGCAACCTATGAGAGATGCCTATATCTATGTAAGTTAGGAGCATTCAACAAAACAGATTCTGGTGCTGGGTGCTGCAACAATGGGTGATGTAAAGTGTATGAAACGTCGGGAAATAAGTAATAATCCGTAAAATTTGTTTAATTTTAAACGTATGGACACCGAACGTTTTTTTTTAACAAATATGTACGACAAACGAGCACCTGATGCTAAGTGAATGCCTTAGACTCCAACATTTATCCTCGATTAACAATTAAAATATAGATGCGTTGTCAACCCCGTGGACTAAGATAGAAAATTCAGTATTTACACTCATCATTCGAAACACCTTCATGCTGCTATTTAAAGCTGTTATTTCATGAATAAAATAGGAGCCCAAGATCTTTTTTTTCACCATAGCGGTGTCCATGTCTAGAACTCATAGAGCAGAATACAAATAATATTAATTTTGTTTCTATCTTCAAATAAATATTTCTATTCTTAAAGTTGTATGTTAATTGGTCTTAATAATAGATATAGACGGCTCCGTTGCGCAGTGGCTTGGTAGTGAGTTGCAACGCCGCGGCCGCGGGTTGGAATCCCGCACGGAACAAGTAATTGTATGGCCTACAAATAATTGTTCCGGGTCTGGATGTTTGTCGTAATGCAATTTATGTTTGAAAACTGCCTCCACGATACAGGACAAAATCCTAGTGTTGGGGTAATGCTTTTTTAAAAGAAAAAAAAATATTATGTACGTAAACCCATTAGATTGGAATTGCACTTTACCAGTTTTTTAATTTCACATTTCGCATAACACAAACAAGAAAATTCAAATTCTGTAGGTAAGGTTACATTACCGAAATTAAGCACTTATTCAAAATACACCGATTAGCAAGAATGTTGTATTTGACGTAAAACAAAGTCCACAACATCTGTAATTAATAATAACACCGCAACTATTGTAAGTATAAGTCTAGACATTAGTTGTAACAACTGGCGCCATTGAGCATTACGAGTAACATAAAACCGAGGTAGGTTTCGACTTAGAAATACGTCAGGATATATAAAAATTTATTAAAAGGTAATTTTAGCGTTAACCGAAATATAATATTTGATGGATTACTTTTAATACTGTTACATTTTAATGAAAAATAACATATAGGCAAAGATAACATATTAATAGAAAGTATTTCTAACGTTAATACAGTTTATGGTAAGTGCCTTTTGTATATATTTTTCAAAATAATTTATTTTTCCTTGTTCAATTACAAGGAAAAATAAATTGTTTTTACAACAATTAAGTCTAGTTTACCTATATAAAGTCATATTGAATTGGCAGTGCTGATTTGTTAATAACTGACCAAATAAATATTTCTTTCAATTCCAGGACATATGAAGCTAGATACACGGTAGGGCCACGCAGTTATAACATTATGGTTGTAGCACGAATGGGTAAGCTCGACTAGGGTGAGACCACGTTTTCGCAGAATTCCAATGTAAAATAGCAGCATAATACTCCTAAATCCTTGTTTAGTATCGTGAGTGTACAGAACCGAAAGCGCTTTTTTAAAAGGAGTGAAAACTCATCTGCATTTTAATATTTTATTAAAGAATATAGATATTTTGGGCCATATCATCCATTTACAACTAGTAGAAATGTGTGCTAGTTTGGCACCCTTATTCTATAAAAAATTTCAAACAATGGAGGTTGTACATACCTTATTACGCTCTGAGACCTAGTCACAAATTTATCTCAATATTTATACTACGTGAGCAGTCACAGACTTTAGTTGTTCGTCAGGATACATTACGGAGTGTCTGCATTTCTCTCTTTTCTTTCTACAAACGAACAACAAGACCCTCGTTCCGCCCCTTTGTTGTAGACTTTTCACGTTTGCTGCTTCGTTGTTAATGCGTACAGGAATGTAGTGGAATAATTTGCCAGCATTTGTCTTTCCAAACGATTGTGTGTGTTTGTGTGTGTGTGTTACAAGGCAAGAGTAAAGTCGTGTTTTTATTAGGTAGTGATTAGGCGGATAAGGCGGTGATTTACCATCTTCGGTAACATCGTTACTTAAAAGTTGGAGGAATAATAGGCAAGTACGTTTTTTTTATAGGAGAGGGGGCAAACATGCATGCGGCTCACCTGATGGTAGGTGACTACCGCCGGCCATGAAAAAATTGTAACACCAGGGGAACCAGGAGAATTGCAGTTGCGTTGCCGACCTTTTAAAAAGGAGTAAGCTCTTTTCTTAAAGGTCCTAAGTCGTATCGGTCGGAAAAAATCGCTGGTGGTAATCGATTCCACAAGGAAGTTGGGCGAGGAAGAAAACATCTTCTAAATCGCACAGTGGTGGAACGTCAATCATCCAGATGGTGTGGATGGTATCGGGAGTTCTACCGCAATGTGTGTTCGTGAAATTTGGCGGCTGGAATTAATGCGAACAATTCCTCAGAGCACTACCCGTGGTAAATGCGAAAGGAAATGCAAAGAGACGTAACATCTCTTCGCAGCGCCAATGAATAGAGCCGATCGGAAAAGACTCGATCATCGATGACTCGAGACGCTCTGCGCTGAATGCGGTCAAGTGGAAGGAGCTGGCACTGGGGAGTCCCAGTCTAGAGATAGGAGCAGTATTCCATGAGAGACCGAACCTGCGCCTTGTAAAGTTGCAGGCATTGTGCCGGCATGAAAAACTGTCCCGCTCTGCTAAGAACGCCAAGCATTTTAAAGGCCAATTTGACCTTCTCTTCCAAGTGACCACAAAACTGCACGTTACTCGATATGTCAACGCCGAGGATACCGATACTGGTTGAGGCAACAAGGGGAGTACCTTGAAACTGAGGAGATAAGACAAAGGAATTTTTTTAATCGGTAAAGGAGCAAACTTGTGTCTTCTGAGGATTAAACTGGACTTGATTAAGTCCCCGCCAATCCGAGACTTTGTTCGGCAAAGACTAGACTTCAGACACAAGTTTGTTCCGGTACTCGGCGACGTTTTACCGAGGAATATTTGCACGGCCGGTGTACAGAACATCACCGGTGCTCTCATCTACATAGCAATGAATGTTACTGGTTTGCAAAATATCATTGATATTGTGACGCCTCATAATTATTATTAATAAATAATAATTAAATTCGTTATAAAGACATTTAAAAATTTAATTTACAATTGACAATTAAATGCAAATAATAAGTCGATAGGGATCATGTGGGCGCCATTCGTATGATAGTTGCATTGATGCTTACTGCTACTTGCATTATTGCGTCTTGTGATGGATCTGCGGGTGTGCTGCACCTGAATCGACGCATCTTGTGGTTCTGGTCGATGGAGGTATGCGGGTGGTGATGTCTGCTGGGACTGTATGGGGGACCTTGGGATGGTGTAAGCCCGACGATAGTCGTATTGATGCTTGTTGCATTCTGCAGCATTGCGTCTCTGCGATGGTTGTTTGGCGGGTCGCTATTCTCAATGGCGCTCCCTGCATCTTGGTTTGACTCACAACCTAAGTAGCTTTGCCCAAGTCGGTTCCCTTCATTGCGGGGCTGCAGACTGTCTGTCCTCCATGATGTTTTAAATAACAACTTTATAATATATCTCAATAAAGTTCCCACCTTTGAAAGATTGAAGGCAACTTGTTGGTGGGTGAGACAAACATGATCGAAAAATGCATATACTCAACGTCAGTGACAAAAACCCTTTCTGATTGCGAATTATTACTAATATCTTATAAGTGCCTATTGGCATTATCTGCCATTGTATTGGTTGGTGGAGCATATGTGTCGATCTCATGCGGGTGGTAGCTGGAAGGAGAATCAGAGGTGGCTCTCAAGGCTGCGGCCGAAAGCCGCGCAACGTGGGACCACATTCCCTTGAGGTGAGCGGTAGACTCATGACACGCTCTGCGGCCAATTGGCCGTGCTGACCATGCAATTGGTGCCATGCAAAACACTTACATCACGTCTGCAGGAACGGCGGTCTGGCAGGTGGTGGTGCTCACGGAGGGCTTTTTATGGCCAGTGTGCCTATTGTTGCCTAACCCGTGTGACGTATATTCACTGTGGCTGGATTTGATCGTATTCTGTATGGCATTTACACGCATTGACATGCGCGACTTCGGTCGATGTTTGTGATTACGCACTATCAAGGGGCGAAGTCCTCTTTTACTGGTTCGCCAGTTATTTTGTTGTGGACTACGGTCCAGTTCCCAACTTAGCGTACCCTTCGGGGGAAGCGCATTAAAATGGTTGGCGCTCACCGTGCACGGCGTGAGCGGAGCCGTGTACCTCCACCACATTTTTTTTAAATGTGATAGAGCGAATCCCTTGTATCTGGTATTTGATATAAATATTGTGAGCCTTTTCCAAGCGGAAAGAGATTAATTAATAAGGAATTGACTGTTGTGAACCAGATACAAGTGGAATAGGGACAATTTATTGTTCTTAACCTTTTTGAGCGAGTGAACAGGGTTCTTTAGCTTAAAAGACGCTACCAACAGCTTTCGATTGCTCTCGTGAATATTCATTCTTCCAAGGTACACCTAAAAGAACTAAGTTACTATGCAAACACAACGTAAATAAGGGTCTTAACTTAGACGATCACGCCATAAATTTATTAAACGGCCTATATTTGAACTTTTTGAAAGATCAAAATATACTGGTCATGTAAATTAGATATATTTATATATCTTATAGATATAGATTCTAAAGAAATACAAGTATAAGTATGGATAGAAGAATAGAGGGGGGGGAGGGATTCGTTACAATTTGGTGCCGTGACCAGGATAGAGGTTAAAATTTAAATAGGAGGCCGGTAATATAAAATTATGAGGTAGGCTATATGCCTACAATTTGTTGTCCGTGAAATGGAGAGGTATCTTGGAGAGTGGTGTTTGCTAGGGGTGGTTGAGAGTCTGAGGGTGGGGCTTAAATATTAAAATTGATTAATAATATAGATGTGTGCATAGCGGAGCGAAATAATATTTTAAAGTGAAATAAGTGGAAAGACTCAATTAAATCAAGTGGAGGACACAAAAAGTGTAAAAAAAAATAAAAAGAAAAAAAAACTGAAATACTATTATAAAGTGAAATAAGTGGAAAAACTCAATTAAAGTAAGTGAAGGACACAAAAAGTGTAAAAAAAACAAACAAAAAAAACACAAGTGGAAATAAAAATAAAAAATGGTTAAAAAATAAGAAAAAATCACCCTCAATTAAGGCTAAGCCTAAAGATGAGATGAAAATGCTTCAGAAATTAATTAAGAATGCAGTGAAAACCTTTGAGGTTAAAATAAAGAATCTTGAGGAAACATTTATTAACCAAAGGAAAGGTTACCAAATTAAAATAAATCAAGGAGAGGAGTCCGGGGCGAGCACCTCTTATGTACATGTTCCTAGACAAAATATTGTATATAATGTACATAATGTAACAATAGAAAAGCCGAAATTTGGAAATGGAAATACTCTTCCAGTATCATTTTTAGAAGATCTCACCAATTATTTAAAGAAAGTTTCACCTAATGGTCTCGAAATATCAATAGCACAAGAGTGCTTAGTAGGTGAAGCCAAGTATTGGTCTAGCATTAATAATGTGCGTTGGACAACTTTTGATGATTTTAAAGCTGATTTTTTTAGAGTATTTTGGGGTGAAGAAGAACAAAATAAAGTAAAGAGATTCCTTGTGCAAAATAAATGGAATAGAAGTACACACCCCACCATGGTTAGTTATTTTCTTTATGTTATTGAAAAGGCACAAATATTATCATATCCGATACCTGAAAAACAATAAGTAACTGATGTCATTAGACATTATCCTAAAACTGTGCAGCAATTATGGAGAATAGCTAAAATTGAGACAATAATAGACACGACAGATTTCTTAAGAAACTTAGATGACATCGATAAACTATATGAAGGTCCTTGAACCTTACTGTAATGAGAAAATGAGAAAATTTAATAATAATACAGAGCATAAACATAAAAAAATACAACAATCATACAAAACATGGCGTAAACCCGAAGAGGGAAAAGAGAAGGTTAATGAAGTACATGAAATATATGTCACCAATGACCAATCTCATGTTATGTCCCCTGAGCCAAATTTAGAGCTGTATAGGTCGAACTAGTTCCCGATTCGATCCCTTACAATGTAAAAGTGAACAAAGCATTAAATATGTCATTAAAGCTGGGTTGGCGACCTGGTTAAACACTGGGTAAAAATAATAGAGGTTTGCAAAAACCTATATCTTTAACAGCAAATTTTAACAGAGAAGGCGTTGGTTATAACGACAATGCAAATAGTGTTTTAAACAGCTTAAAAGCCAGGTCAGACTTGCTTATAACAGTTATTCGTGCAAACCGTCTTCGAGGAAGATGAATAGATAGGGAATATGAGAATAAAGGGAATTTATAGGGTATATGAGATGTATTTTGACAAAGTAATTTCTAAAAGAAAAGAAGAACATAATGTCGAACAGTTTAGACAACAAGTGCGTAAAATGTAAAAGATACAAACGAAAGTAGAGGAATCTTCAATGCTATTAACTTATTGAAATATTTTAAATAATAATTTCTTTTTGTATAAATTTGTGTAATTAAATAAATATTGTAACATAAAAGGGTTTTATGGGTGGCCCATGGAAATAATTGTTTAAGTTAAAGGTCTAAAATTATTAAATTCATGAGCAAGTGATTTGTTATATGATAGAAGAACGTTATTAATAAATAATGAAGAGTTGTAAATAAAGATCGTAAGATAATTTTGTAATCATTTTTATTAAATAAATATGGCAGTTGGGTCAGGGTGAATGGCTCAATCACATTTATACTGTGTGGTATCCAACTGATCTCAACAAACATCCAACTGGATTGTATGCACATAAAGTGTGACACTATCGAAATAATATTTCAAAAATTTAAAGATAAATTAATAAAATAAGAAATCGACAATTGACAGCAAACTTTATTGACAACGCAATATACAATTGCTTGAATTATGATGTTATCACATTGTGATGAATGTGGTTGAAGGAGTGTTGGTGGCGGCCATTCCCTGGGGTAGGGGAATTTTATAACATATGCTGTATTGTAACAGATTTAAAGAGGAAAAACAGATATATAAACAATTATTTGAGTGTAGTGCACGGCATGTGCGGAGCCGTGTACGTCCTCGACGTCGGGAGCGAAGCCCTTGTATCTGGTATTTGATATAAATATTGTGAGCCTTTTCCAAGCGGGAAGGGATAAATAAATAAGTAATTGACTGTTGTGAACCAGATCCAATTGCACAATTTCTCGGGAAGGAGGATAGGAAAGGAGCATCGAAAAAAGCGCTTTGGGCCAAACCCGATCGAAGGCCTTCGCAATATCCAAAATAACGGCCAATGCCTCGCACTTGGAATCTACTGCCTCCGTCTATCTATGAGTCAGGTAGACCAGAAGATCACCAGCTGATTGAGCCCTAAAATAACCGTATTGGCGGTCACTAATCAGGTGGTGATCCTCAAGGTGCATGATCTGGCAGTTTATAATGGAATCCATTATTTTGGAGAACAAGGGGGTGATGTCGATAGGCCTGTAGTTGGACGGGTCTGAGCGGTCGCCTTTTTTAGGGATCGGGTGGACAAAAGCTATCTTTCATAATTTTGAGGCTACGCCTAGGGAGTAGGAGTACCAGAAAAGACGCGTTAGAACAGGTGCAAACTCCGGAGCACACGTCTTCAGCACAATTGGGGAGATTTCATCAGGCCCACTCGACTTGTGGATATCCACGGAGAGGAGTGCTTTACGAATCGAGCGCTGTGAGAACCGCACATCCGGCATGGAGCATTTACACTGCGGGATGGTCAGCGGTGTGTTTTACCCGTCATCAAGAGTCGAGTTGGACGCAAACAGCGAGCCTAAAAGTTTGGCTTTCTCTTTTGCGGCGTAGGCCAGTGAGTAGTCCGAATATCATTACTGCTTCGTTAGTCTAGTAGTCGTAAGTATAGATGCAGATCTTGTAACCGCAGGTTCAAATTTCGAGTCGGGTCAAAATCAGTTATTGGATGTTCCTGCCCATAAATTCTCATTAGCAACACAGAGCAAGGAAGTAGGCGATGTTTCAAACCCATTACTCGGAAAGCAGTTGAAGCCATAAGTCCTTTACCTAATCTTACTCTTGTAGTGTCAGGTTTCCGTCACATCTGACTACAGGAGAGTTAGATATTAGAGAGTGCACATATGTTTGCGCACACCCTCGTGCATCATAATACTGTCCTGCATATCTGTGCAAGATAATATAAAAAGCCGACCCATTCGTGCTACAACTATACTATTAATATAGCTGCAGCATGGCTCTACCGCGTATAGATGTACGTTACTTAGGGGTATAGGTTATCTTTAACGAAAAAAGCACCTTATAAAATGTGTAATTCATTACCTTATCTATAATATAAAAATTGAATCGCTGAATGTGCTAAGCGCAAATCTCGAGAGCAGCTGAACCGATTTCGCTAACTATTTTTTTTATAATATTGCTTGAAGTACGAAGATGGTTCTTACGAAGAGAAAAATTTAAAAAATTGCCTGTAAAAGTATAAAAAAAACACTTTTTTATATTCCCATACAAAATATTCGTAATAATACTTAAAAGTCAACTTGAACCTTAATAACATACCATAAAATTTAAGTGTTAGTGGAGGGGTTCCGGGAAGGCAAAAGAATTATAATTTTTATTTTTCGACAAAATGTAATAGTTGACTTATCAACTTTCTTTTTTCTTTTTTATCTTACTAGCTAACCCGGTGTCCCGAATAGCAGAATATGTATTAAAAAAAAATTAAAGAATTGACTGTTAGGCGGTACGCCGTCGGGTCAGCTAGTTATTATATAAAACACTCACATTCCATTGGACGAATGTTTTGTAAGGATAAACCCTTGCACAGAAATAATGCTTATCTGCATCATTAATCTGTTAAATCCATGGTCGGTTTTATTAAACGGATTTTCTGCCCTACAAGAAAATAGGTTTTCATAGCTTCCTGTTAATTGGCAGAATTCACTGTTCGTGGTTAAAGTTGACTTTTCAAGACAAAATTAAAAAAAAATGTAAAATCGTTGATAATAGACGTTTCTTCGTCCTTTATTATATACATACCTCGGCGGGAGAGACCAAACGAACTATCGGTTCCTGAAGTCCGTGTACTAAGAGTGTTCGAGTTCTAAAGAAACTGTATCCGCGATATCTCATCGCTGCTCTTAAAAACAGGGCTGGTTCCTTTCTCGATCAAAGACTGCCATTATAGCTATTCCCAGAGGCAATGAAGCCAGCGTTCTTGGCACTATAACGCGAGTAGCAACACTGTATGATAATTAATTCTTTAGATTTTTTACTATTTAAAGAAACATTGTGTATGTACATTACTATGTTTGTATACGATAATAAATGTATATAATAAATTTAAATGTATATATTAAAATTATACGCGATAAAGTAAAATTAGTTATATTATTTCTCTCTAAAATAGCCGCTAGTTATTTTTCCCTCTGTTCCCCTGAGAAATATCCGGTCCGGGAGTAATGCAACAACAGCTCGCTGTCTCCACTTCCACTAACTCATTTGTTCATGATTTGCTTAACACAATGTATTGTATCAAATTTAGGAAATATTTCAAACACAGAAGGAATCAGTAGAAACTGCTTTATTAGTAAATTTGAAATTTTGTTTGTGAAAAGTTTCTTATTTGCACCTCAACTTTTTTGTTAAGTAATGCCCTGTTGCAATTTTGCCAGTGTCGGAAATAATAAATTGTCATTTAATTATATTTTGATTCAAAATTTCTTCACAATATGTCGATCCGTCATTTTGCGAAGTTTTTGTGAGATTTTGACGGGTACCTTAGCCAGCAGATAGTCGATGACGATAATATCACAAGGCGCCAAAGTAAACAAAAAACTTGAGATTCATATCGCCGTCGGAACATTGTTTCAATAAATAGTTCACATGCGTTAATATTTCATACACAAAATTACTCCACGTTTCATATTAAAGCCCATTTCAAACCATTACTCAAGCGATAAAATATTAGCAGCCAGTTGTCAATCAACCAGTGGCCAAGTTCTAAGTTCTCGGTTAAATTCCTAGTAACATTACTTAATAACCACTAACTCGTCTCCTATAGATGAATGTATAAAAGTCTAGTATATTGTCATTAGTGCGAAGACAGTTATTGCGAAAAATTTCTAGCATATTTATCATAACATTTTTGTAACGGCCCTCAGTTGCCCCGACAGAAGTCGACTGTACTAGGGCCCATGAGTAGCACACGCGACGGGCAACCAGGGGGTTCGGGCCCAAATGGCCTATGGATAATTATTATGTAGTGACTGGATAAACAAACACAAACTTACCGAGATCCGAAGGTAGCGTCAACCACAAGGTACCGTCAGGGATAAGTAGTGGTGCGTGTAAGTGGTGTAAGAAAGTGTGTAAATGTAACCTGACGTCACCGATGTAATCGTGCAGCAAACCTACATGCGTTGCTCTGCTTCACAATGTTCGATTACTCCAGTGGGCGTTCACCGTTATCTGAACTCAAGTCTAACGTCGCTTAGCACAAAATTATAACCGAAGACGAACACGATCTCCTCTCGGTTCACAAATTCTTAGCGTTCTACCCGACAAAGGAAAAATGCCTTCGTACGATATTAAAATGCCATAAAAGCAACTCGTCGAAAAAATTAATGTCAATCGAAGTTAAGTTAATCACTCAAAATTCAAGGAAAGCCTCGTTGTCACGTAAACGCACGAAATCAGACAACGCAATCATAGGCGGTCTTAACGCGACCTAACGTTCCGGGCGTAACTTCCAGACTAGACTGAACACGGCCGCCCGTTGAGAAGCGCGCGGGAAAGGGTGCCAGGCGGTGACTGGTACCATAGGATGAACGGGCCGAGACGAGCGTTTTGAATGCAACTTTTAAATGTTAAGATTTGGCCTAAACAAATTTTAGACCCTTTGTCCTGGAAAAGATGAGTTCCATCTTAGTCCCTAAGGGTGACAACGCATCTGCATTTTGATTTTTAATCGAGGATAGATATATATGTCTATGGACCATAGCACCCATTTACTGACAGATGTACTGCGTATTCGTTTGTTCTACAAAACTAACCTTTTTCCATAAAAAAAAAAAACATTCGTATTATAAAATTCTCAAATTGTATTCCTAGCTTAAGAAGTAAATTTAAAAATATAGGTATATCATAAATCATAATTGTCTGAGGCAAACGGGAATTATGTTTTAAAAATAAATTAACACGCACCCTAATGGAAGGTGACGAGGAAAATTATTGTGTAAAATGATGATGTTTCTTTTGGCAGCAATAAATATTCTTTGTCGGCTATACGAAGTAATTTTGCTCTTCCCCTCGGGCTTCAGTGGACATCGGACGTCTTTCTTGTACCATTTTATTCTAATTTAAAAATAGCATTTTTCAAAGTAATTCTCAATAAGTTAAATATATTGAACTACCAGGAGAGCAGTGCATAAAGATAGCGTTGAACGTTAACTGCAGTGACGGGGCGTGAGTAGGACATCACAATTAAACAAAGATATCGCTATAAACTGACGCATCATCGACTCCGCCCTAATTGCGAAGATAGTTACCGTCGGACTGCTTTAGGCCTATTTTTATACCCACATAATAGTATAATGTCAATACAGCGTACTCCACCAAATACATTAAGTTTATCTGGTAATTAAACACGAATACAGTTAAACGGGTCGGATCCTAATCTAAATATTTGTATGGAAAGTGATAATGAGTGTAATACTTCGACGAGAAGACAAAAAGAAAGATTCCCGAGCAGAGTGAAGAATCGTTTTTGTTAATGCAGGAATTACGCCGTATGTTTAATGATTTTAACAACCAACAGAACCAAAATATTGAAACTTTAATCACATGAATTAATGAGATTATCTCCTGATTTGTTTCCCAGCGTTACCTCTCGTGGCACTCACGACACGATATAAGGCAGTGAATATTCTGACAATGCCACTACACGGTGTGACAATTATCGACATATTATGACAATATTATTCTAAGACCGGTATTTAGACACAATTTAAAATTTAAAACTCAAACTCGACAATGAGATTTCAGTCTAGACCGTACTATGTTACAGAAATTTATACGTTGTAAAATTTTCTAGAGTTTAAGTTTAAGCTTGAGACTGCCTTTGAATACTTTGTTGTCCGTTTGTCTGTCGGTCAAGAACCTTTTTGTCAGGAACACGTGGAGGTATGAAGCTGAAATTTATATCAAATAGTCAAGTCTACTGTCTCTTGAAGCTATGAAAAAATCAAACTTCTAAGCCAACACAATCAAAAGATACAGCCGTTTATGCCAAAAATCTTCGACACTCGCAAGGGAATCAAACCTACAGGGTACTTCCCGTGAACTAAGAATCTTAAAATTTGGTACAAAGCAACGTACTATAGCACAGATAAAGAAAAAATTGTGAAAAGCATAAATTTTTAGTTACATCATATAATAAAAATATTTTTAATAATTTTAAACCTATATACCTACGGATTTCTTCGGAGCCCTCGGTGCGCGAGTCCGACTCGCACTTGGCCGGTTTTATTTTAAGTGGTAACGCCATGCTGCTGCAATCTTATGAATGTAGCACAGTTGAGTTGAATTGACAGGGAGAGGACCACGCTCTCACAGAACAACAGCTTGAAATAGTAGCTTATTTCATATTTTACGTACAGTAACAGCAGCATGTTTCGTATGTAGAGTGTAAAGAGTCGTAGACCATTTTTACTGGAAACTGAGTATTCTATCTTGGTACTCAGGTGTTAACACGCATCTGCATTTTGATTCTTAATGTAGATCTCTTTCGGCCACAGCATCCACTTACCATAAGATGGACTGTGTGCTCTTTTATCGTCCTTGTTCTATAAAAAACCCACTTATCATCAGGTGGATTGAAGGTTCGTTCATAATTGCAGTTTTGTAGAAAAAGAAATGAAAAACATACAAGCTCATACGTTATTTCAAGAAAAAAATTGTGCTTATGATTAAGTAACATCTTTGACAATTAGAGATGAGATGAGATTGAGAATCTCCACCTTATTAAAAACTAATTAATAAGGTGGAGATATAAATAGCTTTATTATCGCATTCAATAAAGGCGTCTGCAAGAATTGTGAATGTGCTCGTGTAAGGTTAAAGCTTTCTAGAATGTGACTAATTCTTACCATCAATGGTGAAATGTAGAAATTTAAGCATTACTTATTTAATATAACTTCTCGGATTTAAATAAATTTATAATGATTTCTTATATTTACGCGAACACTACATATTTAAATAAAAACTAGTTTTACATATTTTATCGCGTATATTAACTTATTTCATATTCCCGACGTTTCTAATACATTACAGCACCCATAGTCATAGGGGGGACTGAGGTGTTTGACGTTCCAATGTCATAGTTAACCACGAATAGGTCTAGATTAAAAACTGTACACGCACCTTGTTGCCCAGACTAAGACCACAAGACAAGACTAAGTCTACCATACAGGGGCCCATACAGCTGATAGATTCGACGGACAACTAAGTGTGGGGCTCAAATGCCTATGGATATTTAATATATATGGACTAGGTACTTAATGAGACTTACCTGATGCTGAGGCAAAGACTGTCCCAAGGCTCGGTCAGGCCGTTGGTGTGTAGGTGCATGTAAAGTAGTGTTTCGTGGTGTGTATTATGGTTGACCTGACTGGACCGTTGAAGTCGGCAGCAACCCTGACTCCGGCACCGGCCTCCGGTGTGGTATTCTCCAGCGGCGGCACTAAAGGACAATTTCTTTCTTCAATTCACTATGTCAGTCTATCAACTTTATTGTACATTTAACTAACTTCAAAACGCAACTAAATTCCGTTAATTATAATCAAAACGTA
This sequence comes from Parnassius mnemosyne, assembly GCA_963668995.1. NCBI lineage: Eukaryota > Metazoa > Arthropoda > Insecta > Lepidoptera > Papilionidae > Parnassius > Parnassius mnemosyne. Next base: position 36,431,596 of record CAVLGL010000085.1, read on the forward strand.
ACACGCGGCACGACTGATGAACGGGGGTCAAAGTTCACTTCCGTTCACTCAGCAACAAATTATTTCGAGAACCGAACGCGACCTTTTTAGGCACTTAACGTGACGGTACAATTAAACATTAACTTCCCAACAATTAGTCAACCCGGCGTCTAATGTTTTAGACTACACAATTCCTCGTCGTTGCATAAATTTGCTAACAAAATCTACACGATCAAAGGTAACCACGCGGCTCGAGTAGACTCACAGCAAAGTGTAGACAGCCGAATCCGAGACGGTCTTCACGAAACACAATTTAAGTAGCGAAGTAACGCGCACAAATACTAAAAATCTAGACCTGGTAAAACCAAAACTGGTCGCACGAAATCGCTGCCACGGTCACCACAAAATTACGTTGCGACGGCGTCCCTGCATTAAAACTACTGTTGTCAGCCCGCGCGTTGAGCGACTGCCAGCAGCACGCGGCCGCCCCCGCCCCCTTCGGTGGCGTTTACCTCACCTCAAACCATCGGGTGAGACGCTAAGTCGTACGTGATTGGCTGCCTCTTCAAATGCCTATATTTGGGCCTAAACAAAAACTATTAAGTTTTGTTCTGAGCTACGCAGTATGAACTTACAGTATCTTAAACTTACACTATAATAATACTTTTTATATAATTATTAAAGCTCACAGAAACACGGATTTAAATAAAATAGGGACTTTATGCTACACTGAATATGTGTGAAGTACCCTCATTCGTTCCTACATAATAGGCTTCCGAAGTACATTCCTAAACATAGACTTTTCCATAGATTGCCTCTTATGGGGGATATTTGACGCTTGGCAGACGAGTTTCCAAGCGTAGATTTTATAATTGTTATAAGAAACACGTTGCTGCTCCTGCTGGTGTTACATACTATCTCATCTTGCTATACTCACTGGGTGATAAGAGTTGGCTTTTCCTACACAATTATTCAGTAATCACGATTGATAATTGGCGCCAATATACTGACACTGATTGTCAAACCTTGATGTATTTGTGTGCGAGTATCTCGCGTAGAACAAACACAATTGTCGGACCCGGGGAACTTAACACATTTACAGTATAAGATCATGTAAATATTTTTTTAAGTACGCCTACGTTAATGTTATCTCATGATGTTTCATGGTTTTACATTTTTTTTATATGATAAGGGTGACAAACATGCACACAGTCCACCTGATGGTAAGTGGTTGCTATGACCCATAGACATCTACATCTATCTTCGATTAAGAATCAAAATGCAGATGCGTTGTCACCCGTGAATACTAAAATGAAATGCCTCGTTTCCACTAAAAAGAGTATCCTGTTCTCTACACTCACCATACGAAACACAACAGCATTAAGCTGCTATTTTTCGCTGGTATTCTGTGAGAGCGTGGTCCTTCCCTGGTCGAGCCGACCCATTCGTGCTACAACCATAATATAGCTGCAGCATGGCTCTACCACGTATAATATATCATTGCTCATGAACATACAACCAGCCCGGTTACTATTAACCTTGTTAAAACTTGTCAGACATGTCAACGTGCACAATCAGTACGTTCTGATATGGAGTTTAGTTTGCACCAGTCTGTTTCATCATCATTCTTACCTGCTTATCGTATGCTTCCCAAACAATTTTACAATAGAGTGGTTTCACTTTATTTTGGTTACTCCGCAGTCTGCGGTTCCACACTACAGTAAGCCGCAATGCAACTTAATCAACTATACAATTTTAAATGAATATCAGTGTAAAATAGGTGGAGGTGTAATTAATGACATTGATAATCAAGTAGGTACTAACAAAATCTTTTTACTTTGAATTATAAACCTAAATTCTTTTATTATTTTTATTTTGTATTTGTTTATCCACTTGTAACCTAAATTGCTGAACCTTGGCTGTCAGGCTATCATTTACGGATTTTCATATTTATTTTTAATTTTCATAGGTTTGAATATTTAATTAAAATAGGCACTATAGACAAACCAATTCATTGGCGGATTGCCAGCGGGTTAAGAAGTTTGCGGGAGGTAGTGACGTATGGGCGTTACAGGGCATTCAAGCGGGAACATATTTTTTTTCATGTTTGGCAGTTTACTCGCGGATCTCGCAGTGAATAGTTGATTATATCTGTCACGGAAGCTTGGAACAATGAGCACATGAGATTAAAGTGGCACGATCAATGCTAAGGTGAATCGCCCTCCGATTTTTGGTAAGAAAATTATTAGGCAAAAGAAACAATTGGTGTACAACGTTTATTCTTTCTTTAAAGCTAGAAAATAGGAACGAAGTTCTATGAGGTAACTACCAGACGTAAATAAAAAAAAATTGTTGCAGTAGCAACAGGACTCTCATTGTCTACTTTAAGTAAACTTATTTAAGAACGCAACGATCTGAAATGTAACAGAATATTGTGGTTTTTAAATCACCAACCAAAAAGAAACAAATCCGAAAGAAAAAAAATAAAATAAATAATTTTACAGAAGGTGTAATGAGACGAAAGGTAATTCACTTTTATACTATTTTCAAGAAGGTTCCGACATTAAAATTTTAAATGCTGATCTTACAGAAGACGGATTTTTTAATTATACAATCAAGAATATTTGAAAATATTTTTGCACAACTAGGCTTTAGATTTATGAAAGGTCAGTGTAGAAGAAAGCTACTTATTGAACAAAAAACTATAGTACTTTGGCGATGGATATATCTGAATGCTATAAAGAAGCATCGGATAGATCAGAGGGACATTGTTTATCTCGGTGAAACATACACATTCCTCCTTAAAATTCTCATCGTGTTGACTGTCTACAGAAGAAAGAGGAGTGCTGTCACATATTGGCAAAGGGCCACGTTTTATTATTGTGCATGCTGGAGGCCGTGGTGAATTTATCAATGAAGCCTTTTTAATTTTTAAATCAAAATATAAATCCGAAGATTATCATAATGAAATGAATTTTCAAAATTATAATAAATGGACAAAATATTTTTTTTTATCAAATTTACCACCACAGTCCTTGATTGTCATGGATAACGCTGCTTGTCATTCTGTATAAGTGGATAGAAAGCCCACGTGGCGTCAATAAAAGCCGACGTGTAGGCCTCGCTGCATATACATAATGTGGAATTTAATATTTCCTTAAGGAAACGTAACTTACTCACATTGATATTTTATATTTATTTTATTTTATAGAATAGGGTAACAAACGACCACAGTCCACCTGATGATAAGTGGATGATGTGACCCATATACATCTACATTTATAATCAATTAAGAATCAAAATTCAGATGCGTTGTCACCCCTGAGGACTAAGATGGAATGCCTCTTTTCCAGTAAAAAGGGTCTCCGATTCTCTACACTCACCATACGAAACAAAACAGCATGAAGCTGCTATTTTACGCTGGTATTCTGTGAGAGCGTGGTCCTACCGCGATCGATCCGACCCATTTGTGCTACAACCGTAATATAGCTGCAGCATGGCTCTACCACGTAAGATCAAGCAACATAGATCTGAAATTGTTTATAAAATTGATGAAGTGTTAAAGCCTACGCGTTAAGAAGTCTTATGACTTCCACCATATCACCCAGACCTGAACCCGATTGAGTTGCTATGGGGGTGGTATCACGGGACAACTCGCAAGAAATGCACTTGATAGCAATAAGAATAAAAAAGAAATTGCACAGGAACCACTGAATTGTCTGTAGAAAACGAATGATAGTAGCGAGGAAGAATAATACTTCTTATATTATTATTATTAATATAAAACGGTTCTGACATACATTATTTTCTTTCTTTTTTATTATTGCATTATAATTATATAAAATGAATAAATTAAACATTATAAATAAAATAAATATAATGTTGCGTACCCATTTAATATTTCTGCCCACAGTTATTTAAACTAAAAAAAATACATAGGGAGAAAAAGATAAGTTTGCATGGTTTCATATTGCATCCACCAAACATTATCGTGGAATCTATCTTAGGTTAATTAACTACGCGTGCGCTGATTCCCGACCCAGCATACCTACACAGCGCGCGGGCGATCCGATAATTAAGTGGTTAATCTATAGTTGGCTAGGCAGACTGTTCTGTCTATTTCGATGACTCTTGGTTCTGGCACTTACCGATTTAAAAACGATTCTATCTCTCAATTTGGAGCAAGAAATACACATAAAAATTTAATTGAAATCAGTGCAGTAGTAGTAGGAGTTCATCGCCGACTAAATCTGTGTAATAAATCCTACTTTTTTATTAAAGTTCATATTTAAAAGTTATTTTAGTTTTAGTTTTTACATGTCTATGATGCTAGTTTTAACTAATCAGCGCTAAATGTAATCATTCTATTCAAACAGCAAATTGCCAGACGAAACTCCTATCAGCTCAATTTTTTAATCTTACTTAACTTTTCTTGTGACACTTGAAGTAATTTAAGCGTATATTTATCTCGGCAAAATAGTGTAGTTAGGTTAAATTTGAGAAAAAAGCCGATACGTGGATTGAATAAGGCTAGGCGACATTCGCAAAGCTTTGGTAGGTCTTACCGTCACCCCTACCGCAAAATCTGAAGACGAGTCTTCGAAAGTACGTCGTACCTTCGAAGACGTACCGCTAAAGAATCGTAACATGATCACAAAGGGTACTTCTACTCCAGTAGCTCAGCGAGCGATACAAAGAGTTTCTCTGGTGTGTAACATTCGTTACGAAGATTTCTGCCAGAGAATCAAGGTCACCGACGTTGCTTTCCGTATTTACAAACTGAAAAGCGTGGTATAGACATGCTGCAGCTATATTATGATTATAGCACGAATGGATGGGCTCGAACGGAGATGTACCACGCTCTCACAGAATACCAGCGTAAATTAACAGCTCCAATGCTGCTAAGATTCGTATGGTGAGTGTGAAATCTGGTACCCAGTGGAAACGAGGCATTCCCCCTTAATTTTCAGGGGTCACAAAGCATCTATATTTAATACCCCCCCCCCCCCCCCACGCGACGCAAAGGAGTGTAATGATGATTTGCGAAGGGCATTCCGATACTTTTTATCGTAAGATCGTAGCCGGCAGAAAGTAACCGTACATAGTTAGTTGCGCTGCATATGTAATTGGAATGAATTTGGATAAAAACTCCCTCTACAATACAACTCAAATGCAAAATTGGTTCGAAATACTCGAATCCTTTCTCTGAAAAATGAGTAATGTAATTTTATTAAAATATAAAAAAAATGCTTCTAAAAGCTCGGTACACACTGAAAGACAAATAAAATTATATTGTTTCCTACACAGAGTGACTCCAGTTCTGAAAATAAGCGAGTATCAATATTTGTTCAAATCCCAAGCGTTAGTAAAAGCTTTTTGACTGAAAGAGTTCCTGCTTTGTGATGAAATTAAACTAAAACAAACAACAAATGCTAACCACATTTTATTAAAGCGTTTTCATCTCTGTTTCTTGTTTGGTAATGGACGGTGGGGTGAGAGGTAGTGGCAATTTTTACGTTTCCACAACAAAGCAATATATTATATTAAAAAAAGAGACAAGCCAGTGTGACAAACAAGACCTATTCCACTTGTTAAGTGTGAAATAAATTATTTCACATGTTTCCGAAAGAATTTGTGAATTTCCGAAAGAATTTTAACATAGTAATCCACACTACTCACATGCACATACTTAACGCCTGACCGCGCCTTGGGGTTGGTTCTCGATTCGAAACCAGTTAAATTATTATTAATTACGTAGCCTTATATCTATTGTGTACGATAATTGTCCATCAGGAATTTTGAGCCCCACCCTTAGTTGTCCGTCGAATCTACAGCTGTATGGGCCCCTGTATGGTCGACCTTTGTCGGGGTAGCTAGGGGCGTGTACAATTTTGGTAGCAGAGCGTATTTTGGATTGGTTCTCCAATCAAGCCCTGCCGTAATATAATATATAGACTTGTTAATGTATGTTCTGTCCATTGGGAAGTTAGTCAATAAAAATAATTCCCTTGTTATCGTAAAACACAACACTTTTTCCGCCGACTTTTGCTACTTGGATTTCTTCGGTGGCGGAGAATCGCTATGTTTCCACTGTTTCTGTTGTTTTGTCTTAAGAAGATAGTGGTGAATCCAAATTTTATCAGTGATTATAATTTTTTTTTTAAAATTCGCTTGTATTTGATCAAAACAAACGCCAGATTCTCCCTAGAGATTTCAACCCAGTCGAGTTTTTGTTAGGCGGTCAAAAAACGTGGCACCCATCTTGCTGACACCCTTTTCAGTCCTGATTCGTCAGTTAAAATATGAAACATCCGCTCATTTGATATCTCTATAGTGTCACTTATTTTATGTACTTTTAATCTTTCGTCTTCTAAAACCATGTTGTGGATCTTGTCGACGATTTCTGACATGATGGACGTCGAGGGCCTTCCGTTCTTCAGGTCATCTTCGACGCTTTCTCTGCCTTGTTTGATCAAAGCTGCCCACTTTTTACTGTCGAAAAATCTTGGCTCGGTCGAGAACTTGTTAAACCGCCCTTATTAGTAAATATAAACTACTAAACAGATTTTATAATATTTAGCCTTTAAAAATTGACATTGAATAAGTATAGAATATAACTTTAAAATATTTTTTTTTCAAAATCACTTAGAAAAAAAATCATTTATTTGTTACTTTTAAAACTTATTTCTCTTTTTTCCGTAGTAACAATTTGTATGAAAAATAAGTTGTATAATTAATAATAAAAATGATTTTGATCACAATTGGTCGCTGTTTTTCTAAGGTATTTTTAAGATTTTTAATACGTGGTAGAGCCAAGCTGTAGCTATATTAATTGAGTACAAGTGGGTCAGCTCAACCGGGGTAGGAACACGCTCTCATATAATACCAGCGTAAAATAGCAGATTTCCGCAAAGTAACGCCTGATTCTATTAATTATAGTAAAATAGCAGCTTAAGGCTGCTGTATTTTTTATGGTGAGTGTATAGAACTGGAGACTCCTTTTACTGGAATTGAGGCATTCAATCTTGGTCCTCAGGGATGGCAACGCATCTACATTTTGATTCTTAATCGAGGATAAATATATATGGCTATGAGCTACAGCATCTACTTACCATCAGGTGGACTGTATGGTCGTTTGGCCTATAACCTTTTTTATAGAATTTTTCTTTGAAAACATTTGTAAAGTTGGTTATCACCAACTTTAAACTTTAAATAACTATCGTTATATCTAATTTACTTTTAGGATCTTCTTTTTAAAAGCGTATACAAAGCGCAATTAATGATTTTATTTCTTATTGATTTTTTATTATATTTAAAGTAAATAAGAATAGAAAATAAATATACACATCGTTTTATATGAAAATAAAAGAAGTAGGAACAAAAAATTCTACGTAGCATAAATTTACATAAAAACCGACAAAATAAATTTCATAGATGCTAAAGGAACTAAGAAAAAGATAATGCAAGTTTCTCGGTGAATTTATACCAAGAAAATACTCATTTTGGAATAAAAATAAAATCCAGTATCAAGTCCAGGGGAAGAATAATGTGTTTGTTGAAATATTTTATCCGACTTTTCATGCGTTAAAAGGTTTTTTCTGCGTTGTTTTTATTATGATATTTTGATTTAGTGTTTGCGTACGTTTGGTCATAGAATTGCTTACGTTGATATAGAGTGTTTTATTTTTATAAACTGACTTCAAATTAAGAGATTTAAGAATTTTTTTTGTAACGGTATTTCTTCGTCAATTTTGAATCGATAACTCTTTTTCTTATATAGTTCATAATAATAATCTTCTTCAGACCGAATTTCGGTCACGGTGGCCGATCTCAACGGAGTCTAGCCATCTGCGCAGGACAGGATTATATTGCCCAAGTGTATACGCAAGCACAGATGCACTATCTATTCCCTTAGTCTCGTAGCAGAATGGGGCAGTAACCGGACATGGCCGGAAAGAGATCAGGCGCAAGACTTACGGCTTTACGTTTTCCAAGGCACGGCGGTGAACAACCGCCAGCTTCCTGATTTCACGCTACTACTGAGAAATTCTTGTCGGAAAATTTACGACCACTATACCAACGCGGCAAGAGGCACCCACTACTTACTTTTACTTCAGGAGTGGTTCTATAAAAATTAGAGCTCTGACTGTTGGTAAGGTAAGGGATGAATTTTTTGAAGTAATTATTAAGGTGACATTATAGTCGTGTGACTTAGAGCTTATGATAATCCTTAGTTCACAACGAAGAATAACTCAAAAATATAATTTTCTTATTAAATTTTCACATCACCGTTACAGCATAAATTTTTCAAAAAACATTAAGTGTCTCCGGTTCTCTACACTCACAATAATTAATACAACAGAATTGAGCTGCTATTTTACGCTGGTACTCTGTGAGAGCAGGGTTTTAACCCGGTAGATCCGACACATTCATGCTACAATTATAATATAGCTTCAGCATGGCTCTACCATGTAAAAGTATTGAAGCTCCTACTTCGGCATGTGAAATTATTTCATAGAAATTACTTTAGTTATTTGAAGACGGCTTTTACTTTTAATAATTCTTTTAAAAAATAAAAGGATAAAAAACAACGGAGAGAATTTCAATAAGTATTATTTTTAATCTATATTGAGCAATAAAGTTTCTGTTTCTATTGACAAGATTTAACAATAATATATTTGTATTATCTAGATAATAGTTTATAACTGTTACTATTCTTGTATCCAAAAGTTGGCGTTGTAAAGAAATATTTACAATTTTTTTAATTAATTTATTTATTTATTAAAACTTCATACAATATGATGTATAGGCGGACTTAATGCCTGAGGCATTCTCTACCATTCAACCTTTGGGTGATGCAGAGATAAAAATATGAACTTGGTGTGTGGAACGCTAAAATACAAAAATGTAAATTAAAGTATATAAATAAAAAACAAAATACCCATAGATATACTTACTTATAAAAATGATTTAATACATGCATAGATATAAATTATGTACATAAAAATAATAAATGACATACATTACATACATTATATAGTTATATATTTTGTTAAATACATAAATAAAAACTATAATGAGATTATTCTGCTAGTTTATTTAAGTAATGTTCGAGAACTTTCTTCTTGAATGCATAACGATTATTAGCCGTTATAATTTCAAGAGGGAGTGCGTTCCAGAGGAGAACAGACTGTACAGTGAAGGAAGAATGTAGGAAACCAGATTTATGAGAGGGACACTTTAGTAAAAGTTTGTTCGAAAAACGCAGGTTTCTGTCGTGACTAGAGCAAATGTACTGAAAATTAGAAGTTAAGTAAGAGGAGGGAGTAGGAGATATTAGAATGGAGTAGAGTGAATGCACGTATACTTCGCCAAGCCGGGAAGCCACTTAAGTTGAGAACGATAAGTAGACACATGGTCATACTTACGAAGATCGAATCGAACTCAAATATTAAGAAGATGATCATATTTGTCAAGAAGGCATTCATGTCAAAAGGAACACTTCTCCGTAATCAATCAGGGGAAAAATTAAGGATGGCACAATTAATGACATGCCAGCTCACAATAGAATCAATGATTAAGCAAGATGATTAACAGAAGAATATTATTCCAAAAAAAAGGCATTGGAAAAGGTCGGGGGTATAGCTGTAATCGTTTTCAGTGCCTAGAAGATTGCAATGTAGTGGACGATATAAATGACAAGCTCGTGGAAATGTCCATGCGGCCGGAGCTAATTTTTGCAAGACCCGCCGCAGAAGAACACAAAAACTTCCCAATCACACTCTTAATTTCATGGCTATTAGATGGAAAATGAAGTTGCAGTCTTCAGTAGATTTGATAGCATACAGGCAAGTGAACAGATAGATCTCCAAATGCATGCGGCGGGACTTACGCAACTTTAATACTGCTCGTATTGAAGAAGCGATAGAGCGGAACCAGGGCTCCAAAGTTTTTGCCAGAGATCTGTCACCAGAAAGTGCCAACTGTCGAAGCTGAAGACCGAATGTGGCAGCATCGTTTTTGAGATACCTGAGATTTTGAGTTAGATTGAGGGGTTCTATGGGCAGCTGTACACGCCATCGTTGGAGCACACGCAAGTGTGATTAACGATCAATGAGCAAGTCTTATCCGACACTATTCCGATGATATCCCGGACGTCAGTCTGAGCGAGATTAGAATAGCTCTCCAGCACCTTAAAAACGGCAAGGCCCTAGGCGAGGAAGGAATTACAGCGGAGTTCTGAAAGCGGATGGAAAACTGGTACATAAAGTCCTTCGCACGCAGACTCGACGACTTCCAGCCTCCCGAACAAGCCTGTTTTCGAAAAGGTTTTAGCACCATAAACCACATACATACCCTTCGGCAAATTGTACAGAAGACTGAAGAGTACAATCTGCCAATTTGTCTTGCGTATGTGGACTATGAGAAAACCTTTGATCCCGTCGAAATTTAGGCGGTGCTGCAGTCCCTCCAGCGGTGCCAAGTGGAATGTCGGTATATCGAAGTGCTGAAGTGTCTCTACAGTAGGACTACGAAGGCTATCCCAGTACAGAACTAGAGTAGGAAACCTATTCAACTGCAGAGAGGTGTAAGACAGGGTGACGTTATAACCCCGAAACTCTTCGCCGCTGCATTGGAAGACGTCTTCAAGCTGGAACGGATACGGTATTAACATCAATGGCGAGTTCATCACTCACCTTCGATTTGGCGACGATATAGTCCTTATGGCAGAATTTCTGGAGGACCTTAGCACTATGCTCAATGACCTCAATAGTGTTTTCGAACGGATAGGTCTTAAGATGAATATGGACAAATCAAAAATCATGTGTAACGTCCATGTTACACCTATGTCGGTAGTTGTTGGGATCACCAAGCTCTAAGTTGTTGATGAATATGTTTACCTGGGACAAATAGTCCGACTAAGTAAGTCCAAATTCGACCGAGAGGTCAGTCGACGGATTCAACTCGGCTGGGCAGCGTTCGGGAAATTACGACATATCTTATCGTTAGACATACCTCAGAACCACAAAACTAGTTTTTTCAACCAGTGCTTGTTGCCAGTTACGGATTTGAGACATGGTCCTGCACTGCTGGCCGTATAAGGAAACTCAAAGTCGCTCAACGAGCTATGGAAAGGGCAATGCTCGGCGTTTCTCTGCGTGATGCACTTAAAAACGAGGACATCCGCAGTAGAACGAGAGTAACGGATATAGCCCAAAGAATTAGTATGCTGAAGTGGCAATGGGTCGGCCATATAGCTTAAAGAACCGACAACCGATGGGAAAAAAGGTTCTCGAGTGACAGCCTCGTACCGGCAGGCGAAGTGTAGGGCGTCCCCCCGCTAAATGGAGTGATGACCTGGTAAGACATGCAGAAAGTCGATAGATACAGGTGGCTCAGGACCTTGCTTTGTGGCATTCCTTGAGGGAGGTCTATATTCAGCAGTAGACTTGTGAAGGGCTGTAATTATGAATGATGATGATAGTTGTAATGTCTACTTGTTTAATTGTGCGATGGCTACCTAATATTATTGCCTGACACTATGATGGATTAATAATTTAACCAAACCTGTCAGACTAGCTCTTAATATGCTTTAGGTCCCTGTTGACCATATTCACCGCGACGGACATACAATCAACATTCGCTTATGCGTAGTACTGAAGTAAAGTCCTACATTATGCAACTGTAGGACTGAAGGTTGTGGTGATACTCGTAAGATTGATACATACTGAAAATAAGAATGGAGACAAAATGTCGCCTTGAGGGACACCAACATTTTTGTCACCCTAATGCGACTCATCAATGCGGACGGACTGCTGACGTTCCCGAAGATAAGTTGATAATCAATTAAAGCTTCGAAATAAATCATGGAATGGGAAAAGGTAAAAAGTAGGATGTCATGACTGATGGTATTGAAGGCATTCGAAAGTCAACCAAAGCCAGTACAGTGTCTTTCCATGCCCACCCTAATATCACTAGTGACCTTAAGAGGAGCGGAAACAGTGCTGTTGACCGGGCCTGAAGCCAGACTGAAAAGGGCTTAATAAATTATTATTAAGCAAACAGAGAAAACTGCTTATGTACACAGGTTTCAAGTACTTTGGATAGGAAAGGAAGAAGTGATATAGGTCTGAAATAATTGGGTAAAGCCGGATTGGAAGTTTTCGAAAAGGGAATAACGTAGGCCATGCCACTGCGTAATGGCAGTGACGGGAATACTCCGGAATCTATGAATTTATGAATAAAAATAACTCACACAGTTAAATATGTTGCTTTAGTGGCAGAATAGATAATTATAAAATCTAGGTTCAAAGGGTATGGTATGGTCAATTTATTAATAAATTTTAAATTTACGCACTTAAAATTCCAGAGGAAGTCTCTTCGCTCTATTTTTTTTTCTTTTTTTTTAAGAGAATAATGGTGACAAACGAGCACACAGTCCATGGTAAGTGGTCTAATGGTAAGTGGTTGCTGTGGCCCATAGATATCTACATCTATCTTCATTTGCGAATTAAAATTCTGATGCGTTGTCAGTCGCGAGAACTAAGATCCAGTAAAAACTATCTACCGTGAAAGGCGCAAAACAACGTCTGTTGAGCTAGGAATTTAATTTATTACTAAGAATTACATTTTCATAAAGCAATGTTTATCGTAATAATCATCTAATAGCTTCTGTAGAAAATTTAATAGAAAATTAATTAAGGAGCTCCATAATATAAATTAATTTAATAAAATTTGGCTTGTTTGAAATTCTTAGAACTCCGTATATACAATAAAAGACAAATAACGAATTACATTTTTGTTCGGACAGAACGATCCTTGGTTTGACAAGATGAGTAAATATTTGTTCACGCCCCAAGCGGCGCCAAAGGCTACTTCAATTAGAGTTTTATAAATAAAATTTACAATACAATTCAATTCTCTTTATTGTACACCAAGAAAAGATAACAACATCAAAAATAAAAAATAACAACTATTGAGGTAAATACAAAGGGCGGTCTTATTGCTACATAGCAATCTCTTCCAGACAACCCAGAAGAAGAAATAAATACAAAATAAGAAAAAGAACAATGGGCAGGGTGCACTTAAATAAAAAATAAAAATAATAAAAAATAATAAAGACAAATAAAAATAAAATAAAGAAACAAACTTATGCATTAAAAAGACAACATTCTTCAGGCAGATCAATGATCATAATTAAGCGGAGGAAGTGAGAGGGCTTAGAGAGACAAATAGTATTCTTTAATCTGTTTCTGGAACACATTTAAGGATTGAGCACTTCTAATTGACTGGGGTAAGGAGTTTCAAAGTCTTACTCCAAGAACAGAGAATGATTTTTCGAGGAGTGCACAGGACATTGGAGGGAAAGATTTTCTTTGGATTCTAAGGAAAAATTATGACAGGAGCTGAGAAATCTAAAACGTTCTTTTAGATAGGAAGGACTAGCTATATTAAATAAGACGTAGTAGAGAGCAGAGAGTATATGAGCATTACGACGAAGACGGATTGGGAGCCACTTGAGCTTAGTGCGGTATTCTGAGACATGGTCGTATTTGCAAAGTCCAAATATAAACCGAATACAGAAATTTTGGAGGCGCTCAAGCTTGTTAAGTTGCTCCTCGGTGATATCAAGGTAACAATCCTCAACTATGAGGATAGGGAGTATTAAAGATTGTGCAAGCGTAATTTTGGTGGCAACGGGTAAAAAGTACATTCCACTGCTTTGGGAAGATCTTCAATGGTTGTTTGTAAGTATATTTGGAGATCATCTGCATACAAGTGGTAGAGAGAAGATATTTGGGATGTAATCGTATTAATAAAGATTGCGAATAAAAGAGGAGATAAAACGCCACCTTGTGGAACGCCAGCTACTGTATCAAGCCACGAAGAAAGTCTATCTTGGACAAGAATACGTTGCCGGCGCCCATACAAATATCTATGAAACCAGGTAATTGCAGTTGGAGATATGTTAAGAGAACGCAGAATCCCTAACAGGATGTCATGATCAACAGTATTAAAGGCATTGTTGAAAGCCAGCAACACCAATAATGTGACTTGATGATTTTCCATACCGAGGCAAACGTCGTCCGTGATTTTCAATAACGCCGTAGTCGTACTATGACCAGATCTAAAGCCAGATTGGAAAGGGTTGAAGATGTTATTTCTTAAATAAAAGGAATTAATTTGTTGTTGCACTAGTCGATTTAAGACTTTGGAAAGGAAAGGAAGAATCGAAATAGGACGATATTCAGAAAAACTTAAAGGATTTGCTTTTTTGGGCATAGGTATGATTTGGGCATCCTTCCATTGGTTAGGGAAAGAAGATAGGTGTAAAAAATTCTAACAAGGGAATGATCATTTTACGACTGACGTCATCACTTCCGACAGCGTCAGAATGGATAGAGAGAATGTGTTTCCTAACATCACAATCTGAAAATTGCCTAAATACAAATGGGGAAAAGTCAGGAGTGGGAAACGATGAAAGTTAAGTAAGTGTTGTTGATTTTGTCTCATTATCCAAGCAAGAAACAGAAGAAAAATGCTGATTAAGCAAATTTAAATCGACGTCATTTGGTATAGGGCATGAACGTGTTTTCCCAACTCCTAAAAAGTTCCAAACACGACATGGATCTTCGTTTTGTACTGATTTATGGATATGGCGGCGTCGTGAATCTCTACACAACTTGTTGCATTGATTCCGCAGGAGTCTGTACTTTTCCCGAATCCTGTCATTCTTTGGATCTGACCTGTAACTCGACTTTGCGTTATTCTTACTAACTATCAATCTTTTAAGATTTTCAGTCAACCATGAGGCTGGAGGATGACGTATTCGCACTGGGCGGACAGGAGCATGTGTATCATAGAGCTGAACAAGAAATGAATTAAACAATGCTACCTGTTCGTCCACTGAGCAAGCCTTAGTTATAACACTCCAGTCCATATTAGCAGCATCTTTTTGTAGCTTTTCCAAATCCATTTCCTCAAAATTACGCTGCAGAAGTATCCTTGATTTGGTTTTTGGTGGTCTTATTTTATAAGATAAAAACAGGAGGTCATGATAGGAAAAGGCGTTCGCAGCACATTGACCAAATTTATCAACATGGTCGAGAGAAGAAACGATAACCAAATCAAGAAGGGATGGAACACAGTTAGGAAAAAAATGAGTTTCAGAAAGAGGAAGGATATTTAAATTGGCTGCTTCTATAAGGGACTTAAGACGAAGAGAACGGGCATCATTCTTAAGAAGGCAAGTATTAAAATCGCCCAGTAGCACTGTATGTTTATATAATGGAGTTAGCTCTTCAAGAAGGTTATCCAATGTGGTAAAATAGTCAACTGTAGAAGAAGGACTATAAAAACTCCGAGAAGTAATTTATTGTGCGAAAGAAGCACTTCAATAAATAAGTATTCCGCTTCGTTCTCAGCTGGAAATTGAGATGATAAACGAACAATGGAAAAAGGTATATGCGCACGAAGGTAAATGGCAACACCACCACCACCTCCTGGAATGGAATAGGATATGGATGGAAGACATGGATTTTGCCATGACACCGAAACAAGAATTGCATGAACAGTATCACTTACAAAGCTAGCTAACATATCAGGATAATGAGCCGGAATACTCTGTGAATTTATGTGAACTATATTGAAGTTTCTTAGAGCTTGAGAAAAATGGGAGTCAAGAGTATCTTTTAATGGAGAAATGCTATCAAAGCTACTGTCATTACTTACTACATCAGATGCTGAAATGAAAGAAGAGGAGCTTTGATTATGATCACTTTCACCAAAAGATATGTTATCTTTTACAAAAAGAAATAAAAACAATAACTACAAACTAAAAAAAGTATACTAATAACTACAAACAAATAAAAATTATAAACTACAATGATTTACTTTTAATTACATCTATTACCTACCAGCATTAACAGAATAGAAAATAGTGCAAATATTTAAAATAAAAAATAAAAACTTACAACTCACAAAGAAACTTACAATCCACCAGTGTAAGAAGCTACTTCAGACCTTTCTCCTCATGGTGAGTGAATACTTTTAAAGTAGACCTTCAAGACAAAATCCTACACTTTTACGACTTAGAAAACTTCAAAAAAAGCTTGTGCTCTTTTTTTGAAGGTGGTAGTCGATTTCACGAGAACGTTGTGCGAGGAAGAAGTATTAAGTGGCTGGAATTAATCCGAAAATATCATTTTGCGGTCAAGTAAGTTTTATTTACGTGGTACAGCCATGCTGAAGCTATATTAGTAGTATAGTTGTAGCACGAATGGGTCGGCTCGACGTAGGGTATGACCACGCTCTCACAGAATACCAGCGTTAAATAGCAGCTTAACACTGCTGTGTTTCGTATGGTGAGTGTAGAGAATCGGAGACCCTTTTTACTGGAAAAGAGGCATTCCATCTTAGTCCTCACGGGTGACAACGCATCTGCATTTTGATTCGCAAACGAGGATAGATGTAGATGGATATGGGCCACAGCAACCACTTACCATCAGGTCGACTGTGTGCTCGTTTGTCACCCTATCCTAAAAAAAAAGTAGAAGGAGCTGGCGCTGGGAATCCTCGGCAAAACAGTAGTATACTCATGCATTGCTGTTTGGTGGCCGTAGTAGATAGTAGGGTATCCATCACCCAGTATCATCCCGTGGGTGCCGTAAGAGGTGACAAAGAGAAACAAATCGGGAGATGGGCAGCAGCGCCTTCCTAATAACGACTAAAAATAAAAATATAATGTGGTTGCTAAGCGTACCAAATATTTCAAATATTCATACTATGAGGCAATCTATGAGACAAGTCTATGTCCACCAGTGGACTTCAATAGGCTGTAACTGTAACGGCAACCTGACGTACTCCCAGGTTAAAAAGGTGTCCTACCACCCAGAATGTTACTTCAATTTTATGTTAATTCAAAAAGAAATGTATAATACCACCTGTTACCCGGTGAGTTGCTGCCACAGTAGAAATAATTGCGGATATATTGTTTGCATTTTGAATTAGGAATTATAATACCTTCACTAAAGTTGAATGATATAAAACTTTCAAATAAATTTGTCAGTACAATATGCACGCCACCTACTTTACGTTAACTGTACTACGCCTATAAACTTCGCCCAAGTGCAAGCAATAGGTTGACAAAGTTTTACCGCAGTCTGATGAACGGTATGGCAGGGCATAAAATACGAACCAACAAAAATTAATTTTTATATATTAGATTAGATAAAAGTAATTTGTAAAACTTGCTTCTTTACTGGTTTTTAGCGATGACTGCATATTGTAATATTGAAACATAAAACTATCGATGGATAGGATTTTACTCGCCACTATATTTATTAGGAGACTCAAAAGAATTTCTGATTGCCAGGTCAAATATTTGACCAAATACGTAGTCAGTAAAATTGAAATAAAAACGCAATAAAATTATATTTTATTGCGTTTTATTTTAACTTTTAACACACGAAGTTTCGAGTGCTTTACAACACCCAAGATCACAAGGGGACTAAGAAGTTTGATATCTTAATGTCACAGTTAGCCCGAACTAGCTTTAGCTTGTAAATGAAATTTTCGATTTGATCTACGTTAAATACTAGATGGAGTGATGACCTGGAAAGATATGCAGGAAGTTAATGGATATAAATGGCTCAGGACCGTGCCTTCTGGTATTCCTTGGGGAGGCCTATGTTCAGCAGTGGACTTATGAAAGGCTGTAATGATGATGATGATGATGATGATGATTATCCTTGGTAAGTAGGTGTTCTTTAGTTTGGATTTATGGTCTTTTAAATTTAATGTAATGAAGGCGTTTTTGAATGACGCTTTCTTAATATCTCGACAGACTTAAGACTAGACATTATTGTTTGCCAACCAATTGCCGTAACCTGATCGGTGTAAATATATTACTGGAATACAAGCTGTGGTCTTGGCTTTATCTTGGCTTCTCATGCATTGAATTTTTTGTGTGATAAAAGTATCATTTCAGTGATCAGAGGCGTCGGGAGGTGCGTGCCTCTAAGCAACTTAAAGTATGAAGGAATTGCATATAAAAGAAAAAAAAAATAGCTTGTAGATTTAGGCTTCCTCTACACCAAATTTCATTAAAATCGGTTCAGTGACTTTGTCATGAAAACGTAACAAAGAGTTTTTCATATTCATATGGATTATGATAATAACTGGGGCAGAACGAAGCCTTTTTATCCATGACTCCGATGCAATTTTATATTAACATCTCTTCTGAAACTAAATGTCCAATTTCGACCCGATCGATCGATGTCCCAAATATAACGTATCTACGCCATTTTCGTTGCTATAAAAATGAAGATTTTCATATACATTCAAATTTATATAAGTGTAAAAGGTGTAGAAAGAAAATGTCAGGACTTCATGATGTTTAATTAAGGCCGTAGCCCTCTTAACTCTGATCTTATTAAATTTTTGATTTTTAATTTAAATTAAATATATATTTTGCAAACGCCTGTCCCTAAGAGAGGCAGACAAAGACTAAGGACTTCCGCACAGTTCTGACACACTAACACACATTAACTTCCTTTACATCCATGATATCTACGCATACATGCTCGTAATAAATTTTATTATGACAAAATAGTTTTGGATATATACCAAGTAATGATACAGTTGTATAAAATTATAAAAAAATTGAAATTGCATCAAAACATTTAAGATATTAAAATAGAAAATTCAAAACCCAAAATAATTAGTCCAAAACTTTATCATTATATCTTTTATAGGTTTTTCGATTTAACAAAAAAAAATATTGCATAGTTTAGATCACCCCTAGCGTTGCTCTCTTTATGTTTGTGAAATTTCATCACAATCGGTTCAGCCATTCCGAAAATTAGCCCGAAAACAAACAGACAGACAGACAAAAATTTTAAAAATATTTACTCATGTCTTAATAACATATGAATAACCCCTTGAGGTAATTAGAAGCTAGATATTTTGATATTACAGTCAGCTATTTCAATCATATTTAAAAGTAAGGATTACGTCAAATTTAATTATTCTCCTTAAAGTAACGCAAACTTTTTGTACCTTCGTACCAAGAAGCGCATCCCGTCATTTAAATATGTTTTAAATATGGGGCAGATGATCTTGATAAAAATATTAAGGAATACATTTCTGAAAGATAGTTCAATTTTGATTCTATGTTTTCTTTAATAAATTTACGACTACAAGTAATAAAATTAATTGAATTATATAAAATATCTTAATATTATATTCTATATCCTTAATATTGGGCTTATACTATTAAAGAAAGTGGCAATTTGAATTGTTATGTACCTTATTTGTAGTAAGAATTTAAATACATGGTACTGGGATTGCTTCCTGATGCTTAGCGAATGAACACCTAATTTTATTAAATAAGTCACATTTAAAATCGCCATCATCATCTTCATCAGCCCATTAAAAACAACATGGTCCTGTCCCGTGTAAAAACAGGTTGACCGCACGATGACAGTTCAAGAGAATCCTTCACCCTAATTCTTCCCGTGGGTGACACAAGAGACGACTATGGAATATCCCAAAAATATTCCGATGTCCCGTTCCTTCACCCTTCTTCGTCTGGATGGTAACATAAGGGAAGACTAAGGAATATACCAAAAAGTCTTAAGGCTTTTGATAGATGGCGCGGATAAGCATTTCATTTACGACTGGCTTGAAATATCTGGGTATTACTAACGGTTCCGGACCGACAACGGGTAACAATGTGAGACGTTTGGACGGCGACCGTTAATCCGCCTAGCATAAAGATTAATACAAATCAATGAGTAAGACATAATGACAAATTATTTCTTCATTTTATCTTTCTCTCTATATTTACTTGCATAAACACTTCGACTGTCATCCAGAGGTGTAAGCAGAGACTATGGACTTCCATTAGGCACGATACTAACACACATCTCTCGCCTCTTTGACATCCATGTATCTACGCACACACGCTCATCTGTTGAAGGTACTCCTAATCTGGCCAATTTTCAATATATCGCCAATTTGGTCGATAAACCTTCGTCTAGGGTGTCCCTTCCCGACTCCACCGTTCACGTCTGCAACAGAAATTTGCTTTGTCACTATTTCCTCGTTCATTTTTCTACATGAACAAACCACCGAAGGAATGCTGCGAAAGGACGACCAAAGTTATGACCAGGATAAACAAATCCTGGTCATTACGTCGTATTTATTTTAAAATATAATCAAGTTTTAAATGGAAAAAATACTGTAAATACACGCCTTTAAAGTTGTTACCTTAAGGTTGTGATATTGCTTAGTACTCCAAAAAGGTCAAATAATAAATAAATATAAAAAACATAAAGACCGACTTCTAAAAATAGAAGAAATAAAAAGAATTTCCATTTTTAACAGCTTCTGAAAGAGGTTTAGCAGCAATATTGTAAATACTTTTAAATGCCTGAAAAATAGCGAATGAAACCTCTAGTGTATTAACAATAATAATAATTACTTTCATTAAAGTTATTAATTGAGCTTGTAACATATATATATTGCTGAGTCCATCCAAAAAACTAATTAAGCTTAAAAAGGTAAAGACTTAATTCAAAAACTAAAAATAATAAGGTAATTTCCATTGCTAACAGCTTTTGAAAGAGATGCTAAGAAATATTGTATCCAAGAATTAAAACCCTACTTCAGAAGCTATTTTTTTATAGGATAAGGGTGACAAACGAGCACACAGTTCACCTGATGGTAAGTGGTTGCTGTGGCCCATAGACATCTACATCTATCTTCGGTTACGAATCAAAATACAGATGGTTTGTCACCCGTGAGGACTAAGATGGAATGCCTCGTTTCCAGTAAAAAGAGTCTCCGGTTCTCTACACTCACTATACGAAACACATCAGTTACTAATTTACGCTGGTATTCTGTAAAACCGTGGTCCTTCCGCGGTCGAGCCGACCCATTCGTGCTATAACCATAATATCGCTGCGTCATGGCTCTAACACGTAGAATTATGAATAAAAAATGTTTTTTCGTTTTTAGTGGTTTAAAGTAGATGCTTATTTTTGTAATTTAAATTAAATATTAACAAGTGTACTACTAAACAATGGAAAATACTACATCAACTTCCATTTAGAGAATATTATTTTATTTTAAACTTGGCATACAGCACAGTGTGAGCTGTCCTCGTGTAGAAAGTTACAAGGTTAAGTGAGCACTCTCGAGTGTTACGCCTCTTATTAAACTTTAGACACCAAGATGTTTGTCTTGTTCTAAAATTAAATCATGCTCAATGAGTTCTAAATTGAGAACTCCATTTTTATTTATGTTAGGATCTTCCACTTCTTTTTTGGGAGTATAGGCTGAATTCAAAATTTTAGCCTTCAATCGGAAACATTAGTGTGTCTGCGTTGGAGATGGGATACCAACCGATATTTAAATGGTAAATCGCACCATCATCCATTACAATTAGCTACCGCAAGAAAATCTTTGTTTCAGAGAGCACGAGGGATCTGTGACAGAAAACATGTGGCCGCCGAGCTTCAGCACGTCGAGCAAGTATTGCAAGACAACAAGCTTCAGGTCCCGCGCCTACGTCACAGTGACCGAGTGAAGCCGGCCACAGTCGAGCGTGTGCCTGCTGTACTACCCTACCTATGTCAGAAGAGTCACAGACAAGGTTGGCTATATCTTGAGGCGAGCTTCCATTAAAACATACTTCAATCCGCCGAAGAAGATTAGTCAATTTTTTCATCCGTCAAGTGTCATATCCCTCTACAAGATGCAGGAGTGTACAAGCTGGATTGTGAATGTGGTCTCTCTTACATAGGACAAACAAAAAGATCTATTAAAACCAGCATGAAAGAACATATATCTGACTTAAAGCACCGACGTTCCGGGAAGTCTGCAGTGTGTGAACATGTTCAAGATCATCCCCGCCATTACATTAGATTTGTAAACCACAAATCCTCGCAAAAGAACACCGATTCCTACCAAGGATGATTCGCGAGGCTATTGAAATTAAAAACATCCTAATTTCAATAGAGAAGATGGATGGGTGCTGCCATCTGCTTGGGATCCTATAATTAATAAAATTAAATCCAAACCCAAGCATACCACTGCAAGACTTCAAGATACTGTAAGCTCATTCTGCGTAGATCGGACCAAAAATTAATATTAAAAAACTGAAGGAAGCCGGGCTAACTATGACATAAGGATGTCAAAAACTACAGACCCCCCCCTCCCTTGACTACGGGTTGTACTGTAAAGCAGTCGAAATGTCAGGAATTAAAAAGTTAAATTAAACGCGATTATATCCATAAAATTAGTTTTATTTAATGTGTAGTCTTCGCTACAGAACTATAAGAAATCATTATAAGATTAAGATGTTCTATGGACAGCTGTAAACATCATCGTTGGAGCCACACGCAACTGTGAGTAACGATTCGAGAGCAAGTCTTACCTGTCCCTATTCCGATGATATTTTGAAAGTTAGTCTGAGCAAGATAAGAATGGCTCTCCAGTACCTTAAAAACGGCAAGTAACTGGGCGACGATGGAATTACAGTGGAGCTTCTGAAAGATGGTGGAAAACCGGTACTTGAAATCCTTTAGATGCTCTTTAATTCCATACTACATGGTGGTACTACTCCGAAAGCGTGAAGCAGAAGTACAGTTGTCTTTTTCTTCAAGAAAGGTGACAACGCTATCTTGAGGAGGTCCTCACAGAGACCGATTTTCCTTCGGAGCCGCGTCTACGTGCGATTTTCGAGATTCATTACGAATCGTCTCTCACGCAGACTAGACAACTTCCAGCCACCTGAACAAGCCGGTTTGCGAAAAGGCTTTTGCACCATAGACCACATACATAACCTCCAGCAAATTTTACTGAAGACCGAAGGGTACAATTTGCAACCATGTTTTGCGTATGTGAAATTGATATGTGAAATATTTGATCGTAATTTGTCGAAATTTGGGCGATTCTGCAGTCCCTTCAGCGGTGCCAAATTGACTGTCGGTATATTGAAAAGCTGAAATGATTTCACAGTAGGGCTACGATGGTTATCCAAGTACAGAATCAGAGTACCACAGCTATCCAACTACAGATACGTGTACGATAGGGTGACGTTATATCCCCGAAACTCTTCACCGCTGCATTGCAAGACATTTTTAAGCTACTGCTACTGGACTGGAAAGGATAATATATTAACATCAATGGCAAGTTTATCACTCACCTTCGATTTGCTGACGATATAGTCCTTATGGCAGAATTACTGGAGGAACTAAGCACTATGCTCATTGACCTCATAAGTGCCGCCCAACGGATAGGTCTTAAGATGAACATGGACAAAACCAAGATCATGTTTAACGTCAATGTCACATCTATGACGTAAATTTTAGGGAACAATAAGTACGAAGTTTTTGACGAGTATGTTTACCTAGGACAAATAAACCGACAAGGTAAGTCCAAATTTGACCGAGAGGTTAATCGATGGGTTCAACTCAACATGGCAGCGTTCGGAAAATTACAGCACATCTACTCGTTGGGTATACCTTAAAACTTGAAAACGAGACTGTAAAACAAGTGTGTGTTGCCAGTGAGAACCTATGGAACCGAGACGTGGTCCTTCACTGCTGGCCGTATAAGGAACTCAAGGTCGCTCAGTAAGCTATGGAGAGTGCTATGCTCGGGGCTTCTCTGCGTGATAAACTTAGAAATGGGGATATCCGCAGTAGAACTAGCATGACCGACATAGCTCAATGGATTAATAAGCTGAAGTGGCAATGGGCCGGCCATATAACTCGAAGGACCGACAACCGGTGAGAATAAAGGTTCTCGAGTGGCAGCCTTGTACCGGCGGACAAAGTGTAGGCCGTCCCCCCACTAGATGGAGTAATGAACTGGTAAGACATGTAGGAATTCGATGGATATAGGTGGCTCAGGGCCGTGGTTTGTGGCATTCCTTGGGGGAGGCCTATGTTCAGCAGTGGACTTCTGATGGGCTGTAATGATGATGATGATGACGATAAAATAATAAAAAACGTAATAAATATTTTATATTGCTATCAGCATCTCTTTTTAACCCTCTTCATTAATAGGATAGGATAGGATGAATGTTCTAAATTGGAATGTAATGGACTCGTCACGAGCGACGAGATTTTTATGGAAATTCTTTAAAAAGCTTCATCATTTATACGGTAATATTAGCGACCCACGACAAATTGAATTTTTCCGCTCAATTGGTTAGGTTTCTTGCGATTTTTTTCTTCTAATTATTTTTATTTTATATTGATACTTGTTTTTATTATTTTCATCTGTTAAAAGTTATTGCCGAAACTTGCCAAAACCTAAACCGAAACCGAATCTTTGGTCGCTCTCTAGAAATAACTCGATGGATCTCAACATATGATGTGTTATTAGAATTATCTTAGTGGTAGAAGTAACATAGGATATAAAACTTTTCTCTTTTCAGTAAACTTTTTGGCAGTCCAGTTTTTTTTTGTTACTTTTTTGACCTTTGTAATTATGATTTCTTATATTTACGCTACGATGTCATAGTTAACCGGGCTAACTATGACATCAGGACCTTTAGTTTTTTAATATTTATTTTTGTTTCGATTTATGCAGAATGAGCTTACAGTATCTTGAAATCTAGCAGTGGTATACTTGGGTTGGATTTAATTTTATTAATTATGGGATCCCAAGCAGATGGCAGCACCCATCCATCTTCTCTATTGAAATTAGGATGTTTTTAATTTCAATAGCCTCGCGAATCATCCTTTGTAGAAATCGGTGTTCTTTTGCGAAGATTTGTGGTCTATCAAATCTATTGTAATGGCGGGGACGATCTTGAATATGTTCATAAACTGCAGACTTCCCGATACGTCAGTGCTTCACATCAGCTATATGTTCTTTAACGCGGGTTTTTATAGATCTTTTTGTTTGTTTTTTGTATGAGAGACCACATTCACAATCCAGATTGTACATTCCTGCATTTTGTAGAAGGATGTGACACTTGACGGATGGTAAAAATTTACCAATTTTCTTCAGCGGCTTGAAGTATGTTTTATTGGAAGCTCGCTTCAAGATGTAGCCAACCTTGTCTGTGACTCCTCTGACATAGGGTAGTACAACAGGCACACAATCGACTATGGCTGGCCTCACTCGGTCACTGTGACAGAGGCGGGGGACCCGAAGGTTGTTGTCTTGCAGTAATTGCTCGACGTGCTGAAGCTCGACGGCCAGATGTTTTCTGTCACAGATCCCTCGTGCTCTCTGAAACAAAGATTTTCCCATGGTAGCTAACTGTGAAGGATTATGGTGCGATTCACCATTTAAATATCGGTTGGTATGTGTGTATTTTTCCTGTACACAGTGTGACCAGTAGTGTTATCAGGATTTCGGCTGACTAAAAGCTAAAATATTGTTCGCCTCTAACTCCATTGTGAATTGTATTTTAGGGTTTATGGAATTAAGGTGGTTTAAAATTGCAGTTATTTTGTCAGATGGTAAAATTGTGAAAGTATCGTCTACCTACCGCTTGTAGATTCTTGGATTTACAGGAGCAGTAAGAAGGGCTTTCTCCTCAAAGTCCTCCATGAATATGTCGGCGACTAAGGGAGATGCAGGTGAGCCCATTGCCACTCCATCTACTTGCATGTAGAACTCTTCTTTCCACAATAAATAGCCAGATGTGAGGCAGTGTTTGAGAAATACTGCATATTCTGTGGGCATGTTGTTATCTTCTAGCTTTCTAGTAACAATTGAGATACAGTCTTTAATAGGTAGGCATGTGAATAGTGACTGAACATGAAAACTGACCATAGCTTTATTGCCAGCGAGATGTAGGTCTTTTATCTCACTAAAAAAATGGTATGAATCCTTTGTGTGTGCTCTGGTGTGTCCTTTTAGTGGTGACAGTATTTTTGCCAAGTGGTGAGCCAACTTATAAGTTGGTCAATCGATCTGGCTTACTATAGGACGTAGTGGAGCGTTTGGTTTGTGTATTTTCGGTAAGCCATGGAAGCTCGGTGGTTTGGCACATGATGGTATTGTCGTTAATTTAAATCTCCCCTACTTCTATGTGAGACTTGTGCATACTTAACATCAACATTAAATCGTATTCATAGTAATAACCAATAGACAATCTTATGTTCACAGAAATGATGCTTCATTTCGGCAAAAAAAAAATCAAATTGATACAACAATAAAATCTTCAAGTAGATATAATAGATAATAAAAACCTGAATATTATTTTATCATCTGATTATCTGAAAAAATTAAACATTTTCTTGGTAGACGAAGGGTAAGTTCCCTTTTGATGTTAAAAAGATGAGAACCGACAATGATTCTTCTTAATTCTATCTTTTGTCTTAAAACTCTCATTGAAGAAGATAGTTTAACAAAATTTAAGGATTCTCTATTTTGTGGATATCTAAGTGGCGATGATTTTTATGTGGCGGTTGAACAAAATGTTTTTGTTTAGATTTTCTGAACAATTATTAAGTGATTGACCGATTATAGTCCCTGAAGTAATAGCCATGGAAGTCCTTAATATAGCACCAAGCAAATGTAAATAACTAATATTTCAATCAAACTGGAGACAACGAAAATGCTTGATATTCCGTTTAAATTTTGTCGAGCGGCATCTGTTTTATTTATATCTAACTGTAAAATTTCAGCTTAATTTCTAATCTATTGGGATTCCACATTTATAAAATCGTTATCGTAATAAGTGCAAATATATAGTGATTTGTATTTGCAATAACTCTGACTTTTAGCACGCAAAAAGATTAGAAGATTATCTTACTCTTAATAATCTGAATATCTATTGTTCCTTTGAATGTATTTGATTTACTTGATTTTAAATTATTATCAATTACTTCTACGTCTTGCACAGCCAACATTTGAACGCTATATTCAATTTTGTTCAGTTCAAGTGCGACAATTTTAGCAATAAAATAAAACTTAGTTTTATTTCGGAAAAGGTGGAGAAGGCTTCTTTCTTAACAAATACATTGTGATCAGATTAACTGTCATTTCGTCACTCCTGTTATCAAACGCTATTTCTGTGAACATCAAATTTGACAAAAATGACGTATCTGTGAGATATAACGAAACATTGTTTTGAAGGAAAATACTTGGCAAGTTTCAAAGTTTTTGATCATTTTGCTGTGTATTTGTAAAATCCGTAATTACGTTTTTACAATGTTAGAGGCATGAAACTTTAGTTTTGTATAATCACCTAATCAAAGATTTTTATAATCGAAATAAAACGCAAACGGGTGCATAATTTTCGTGCAACGCAAGTGTACAGGTAAACAGTGTGCCACAAGAGGTTATTAAAAAGTATGATTAATATTTTTTTTAAATCCGTAATTACGTTTTTATAATGTTAATAGCATGAAATTTTAGTTTTGTATAATCACCTAATCAAAGATTTGTATAAACGAAATAAAACGCAAACGGGTGCGTAATTATTGTGCAACGCAATACAGGTAAACAGTGTGCCACAATAGGTAATTTATTACTGCAAAATGGTTTTATGCAGATTTTGTTACAAAAATTTACTTTGTTCACGCAATGACGAGTAGAAGTAACGATACAAAATTAATTTTTATACAGCGCTTTTTTAATTAATTAAGATGAAATTATATATTTGAACGGTGTTATCCGAAGGGTTCTTATCGTTATAAATGTTACCACGGTTTTAGACTAAGAATAAAAATTATACAGATACGATGTTACCCCTGAGGACTAAGATAGAAAGCCACATTTCCCGTAAAATGGGTCAGTGGTTATGAACACTCACCATACAAATACAGCATTAAGCTGTTATTTCACGCTAGTATTCTGTGAGAGCGTGTTCGTTCCCCGGTCGAGTCAACCTATTAGTGCTACAAACATAATATAGCTAGAGCGTGGTACAACCACGCATAAAATAATATTATTGACTTATATAATAAAGACACTAAATGTTTAAAATTGCCTTTCCAGATATTGTTCGTAAAGAGTTCATATCAAAAGAAACCGAGATTTTGCGTATTCTTTTGGATTCAATTGTGTAGAAATATTTAACAAGCGCTTTTGTTATCCGCCTGATATATCGCACATGTAAAATGTGAAGCGCTCTAAGCAATAAAGGGTAACAAATCTCATGGAAAATAATACTTTGCAAATACATTACACTCTCGAAATAAACTCTACTCGTATTTGAATTTCTTTCGAACTATTATCACTTCTTTTACTTCAGATTATAAGTTGTATAGAGTATTTTTTTGTTCTTAGTAATTTTTATCCCCATTAGGATTTGACCCGTATAGTGGAAGCAGTTTACATACATAAGTTGCACAATAACAAACATCCAGATCTGTTACATTTATTTGTACACCGTACAAATATTTATTCCGTGCGAATGCGAACTCGTGGCCATCGACACAACTTACTGCTACGTAGCTATCATTTACTTTAGTACTTAGGTTAAAATATATTAATGATATTAGAGTTTTGTCCATGTTCATCTTAAGACCTATCCGTTGGGAAACACTATTGAGGTCATTGAGCATAGTGCTTAGGCCCTCCAGCGATTCTGCCATAAGGACTATATCGTCGGCAAATCGAAGGTGAGTGATGTACTCGCCATTGATGTTGATACCGTACCCTTTCCAGTCCAGAAGCTTGAAAACGTCTTCCAATGCAGCGGTGAAGAGTTTCGGGGATATGACGTCACCCTGTCTTACACCTCTCTGCAATTGGATAGGTTTCGTACTCTGGTTCTGTACTCGGATAGCCATCGTAGCCCTACTGTACAAGCACTTCAACACTTCGATATACCGACAGTCAACTTGGCACCGCTGAAGGGACTGCAGCACCGCCCAAATTTCGACGGAATCAAAGGCTTTCTCATAGTCCACATACGCCAGACATAGTGGCAAATTGTACTCTTCGGACTTCTGTACAACTTGCCGAAGGGTATGTATATGGTCTATGGTGCTAAAGCCCTTTCGGAAACCGGCTTGTTCGGGAGGCTGGAAGTCGTCAAGTCTGCGCGCGAGACGATTCGTAATGACTCTCGAAAACAGCACGTCACACCTATGCCGGTAGTTGTTGGGAGCACTAAGCTCGAAGTTGTTGACGAGTATGTTTACCTGGGACAAATAGTCCGACTAGTCGTGTCAATAATGGCACGATTCCATTCTCTCAATTTCCTCCAGGGCAACATCAACCACTGTGCCAGAGCTCAGGATCTCCTACTCCAGAGCATGGCAGAGTGGTCGATTCACGTGGCTGTGGTCGCCGAACCGTACTTCATTCCCGCCCGTGACAACTGGTTGGGATGCGCTGACGGTTTGGTGGCCATTATTGGCGAGACTCTGAGCGACCCGTCTCGGGGCCGCGGCTGGGTTGCTGCGGTCTCGGGCGGCATCGTTATTGTAGGGGCGTATTTCTCCCCCAACAAGAGTCTCGCCGACTTTGAGGGTTTCCTTGTCGAGTTGGGCGCCGTCGTAGGCCGCTATCACCCTCGTCCCGTTCTGGTGCTCGGGGATCTCAACGCCAAGTCATCGGCGTGGGGATCTCCGGTCACTGACCCTCGGGGCGAGGTGTTAGAAGAGTGGACGGTGACGACTGGTCTGGTCGTCCTGAATCGGGGTTCGGAATACACATGCGTGCGGCAGCGGGGTGGGTCGATAGTGGACGTTTCGTTTGCTAGCCCCTCTGTCGCCAGCCGAGTCCGCGACTGGCGTGTCGCCGCAGAGGTGGAGACGCTGTCGGACCATCGGTATATCCGGTTCGACGTCTCTGCCCAGACTGCGAGCGGCCGCCATCCAACAACCCCGATTAACGACGGCCCGCGTTGGGCGCTTAAGCGCATCGACAGGGAACTACTCGAAGAAGCTGCCCTAGTCCAGTCCTGGATTCGGGAGTCGACGACGGACGGCCCCGTCGACGTCGAAGCGGTGGCGTTATGGTTTCGCGGGGCGATGACGCAGATCTGCGACGCGTCCATGCCCCGTGTCCACCAACGGTCCGCAAGGCGCCAGGTGTACTGGTGGACCGCCGAGATCGCGCAATTGCGCATAGCGTGCGTTGCGGCACGTCGCCGGTACACCCGATACAGGAGGCGGCGTCGACGGGATCCCGCCGAGGAGGACGCGCTGTATGAGGTGTACCGCGCGTCTAAGGAGACTCTGTGGCTGGCCATCGGCGACTCAAAGTCGCGTGCCAGGGAAGAGCTGCTGGGATCCCTAGATCGGGATCCGTGGGGGCGCCCCTACCGTTGGGTACGGGGCAAGTTGCGTCCCTGGGCGCCTCCACTAACACAAACGATGCAACCCCAGTTGCTAGAGGCGGTGGTATCGGCTCTCTTCCCTGAGCGAGTGGGACACGTTCCCCCGGCGATGGCTTCGCCCTCAGCCACAGACTCTCCAGAAGAGGAGAGCACCGATGTCCCCGAGGTGACGCAAACAGAGACGAGAGCGGCCGTGTCGCGACTCCGGGCTAAGAACACAGCGCCCGGACCCGACGGAGTTCCTGGTCGAGCTCTCGTCCTGGCTCTGAAGGAGCTAGAGCCCCAGCTGAGAGGGCTCTTCACGGCATGTCTCGAGCAGGGTCAGTTTCCCAGTGTGTGGAAGGAGGGGAGGCTGGTCCTGCTCAGGAAGGAGGGGCGCCCCGCGGACTCACCGTCCGCGTACCGGCCCATAGTGCTGCTCGACGAGGCGGGCAAACTTCTTGAGCGCATCATCGCAGATCGCCTCGTCAGCCACTTGTGCAGAGACGGGCCGGACCTGGACGAGAACCAGTTTGGTTTTCGTCGCGGGCGCTCCACCATAGACGCTATTACGCGCGTGAGGGCCCTGGCGGAGGAGACAGTATCCCGGGGTGGGGTGGTGCTGGCGGTGTCCTTAGACATCTCCAACGCCTTCAACACCCTACCCTGGAGTTGTATTCGGGAGGCGCTGAATTACCATCGCGTGCCTCCCTACCTCCGCCGCACAATAGGGGCTTACCTTGAGGAGAGATGCGTTACCTATTGGGGACGTGACGGCGCTGGTCGGCGCGTCATGTCGTGCGGTGTTCCGCAGGGCTCGGTCTTGGGACCGCTCCTGTGGAACATCGGCTACGACTGGGTGCTGAGAGGTGAACTCCCGTCGGGCGCCGACTTGACGTGTTATGCGGACGACACGCTCGTCACTGCCCGGGGGAGTTCACACAGGGAAGCAGCGTTGGTTGCCACGGCTGCGGTGTCACAAGTGGTGAACCGCATCCGGCGCCTGGGCCTGGAGGTGGCCCTAAATAAGTCGGAGGCCATGGTGTTCCATGGCCCTCGACGCGCGCCGCCGCCGGGCTCACACATCGTGGTCAGCGGGGCCCGGATAGCTGTCGAGTCCACCATGAAGTATCTGGGATTGGTGCTCGACAGCCGATGGGAATTCGGACCCCACTTCCGGCGGCTGGCGCCCAAGCTGATGGGTGCAGCGGGCGCGCTATCAACGTTGCTTCCCAACTTGGGGGGCCCGAGCGCCGCCTGTAGGCGGTTGTACGTGGGAATCGTGCGGTCCATGGCCCTGTATGGGGCCCCTGTGTGGGCGATGGACATGACGGCCAGCACTCTCGCCATTCTGCGTAAACCGCAGAGGGCGATGGCCGTCAGAGTCGCCCGCGGGTATCGCACGATTTCCTACGAGGCGGCTTGCGTCCTGGCCGGATCCCCGCCCTGGGACCTAGAGGCGAAAGTACTCGCGTCATTATATCGATGGCGCGAGGAAGAGCGGGCACGGGGCTCGAGGCCGGTGCAGCGGCAGATCGCGCTGCGCCGAGAGGAGCTCCGTCAGGTCTTGGTGGCGGAATGGCGGCAAAGGCTTCTGCGCCCTACCGCAGGCCTCGCTACCGTCGAGGCGATCCGGCCAGTACTCGACGACTGGCTCGGGAGAAGGCACGGCTCCCTGTCGTTTAGGGTGACGCAGGTGCTGTCGGGGCATGGCTGCTTCGGCAAGTACCTGCGCCGCATAGACAGGGAGCCGGACGCTCGGTGCCACCACTGCGTCCATTGCGGGGAGGACACGGCGCAACACACGCTCGCCGAGTGTGTAGCTTGGGAGGAGCAGCGCCGTGTCCTCACAAATAAAGTAGGAGGCGATCTGTCGCTGCCGGCCTTAGTGCAGAAGATGGTCGGTAGCGCAGAGTCGTGGGATGCAGTGGTGTCCTTCTGCGAGGACGTGATGTCGCAGAAGGAAACTGCGGAACGGGAAAGGGAGATCTCGACTCCCTTCCCCGGCCGCAGAAGGCGCACCGGGCGCAGGAGAAGGGCGGACAACGCCCTTTTCCGCCCCCCATAAATGGGTCCAGGGGCGAGGGACTTGGGGAAGCCCCCGCCACCCCTACTCGATGGACCCGAGGCGGAGGCGCGCGCGGGTGTCGGCGCGCGCCCCTGAGGCGATACACGGGGTAGTTTAACACCTCACTACCCCGTGCAGGAGACGAGGCCTGGACGGACCGGGCCAGCACTAGTGTGGGGCTGCGGAAGAATTTGGATTCCCGCGGCCCCACGCGCACGTGTGAGGAGACACCGGGGTGGTTTTAGCCGGTAAGAGTCCGGCACGCCCCTCCGCCTTTCCCCAGGCGGAGGTAGTCCATGAGGATTTCCCCCCGTAAAAAAAAAAAAAAAAAAAAAGGTAAGTCCAACTTCGACCGAGAGGTCAATCGACGGATTCAACTCGGCTGGGCAGCGTTCGGGAAGCTACGACACATCTTCTCGTCAGACATACCTCAAAACCTTAAAACGAAATTGTACAACCAGTGCGTGTTGCCAGTGATGACTTACGGAACTGAGACGTGGTCCTTCACTGCTGGCCGTATGAGGAAGCTCAAGGTCGCTCAGCGAGCTATGGAGAGGGCTATGCTCGGAGTTTCTCTGCGTGATAAACTTAGGAATGAGGATATCCGCAGTAGAACCAGAATAACCGACATAGCCCAACGAATTAGTAAGCTGAAGTGGCAGTGGGCCGGCCATATAGCTCGAAGAACCGACAACCGATGGGGAAGAAAGGTTCTCGAGTGGCAGCCTCGTACCGGTAGGCGAAGTGTAGGGCGTCCCCCCACGAGATGGAGTGACGACCTGGTAAGACATGCAGGTAGTCGATGGATGCAGGTGGCTCAGGACCGTGCTTTGTGGCATTCTTTGGGGGAGGCCTATGTTCAGCAGTGGACTTGTGAAGGGCTGTAATGATGATGATGATGATATTAGAGTAATAAATTGATGTGAACAGTAACAGATATGCGGTGGGGACGTAACCTCTACGCGGTTGTCACCTCAAAGAACTGGGATGGAATGCTTCAAAGCTTATTATTACACATGCTCTCTATAAACTTCAGACCGCCGGTCACACAGCCGTGCCAGCTCAGTTATTTGGCGGGAATAATAGATGAGAGAGTGGTTTCTACCCAGATGGACTCTTAGGCAGAAAAGAAGTCTTAACACTTACTCGTACTTACTTACTTAGATGAATTTAAAATAGCATCATTTATATTGTCCAAAATTTGTTTGAACCCAAAAAAAGTACTCTATCTCTGTAATACTTAATTTCATTTTATAGGATAAGTGTAACAAACGAGTACATGATGGTAAGTGGTTGCTGTGGCTCATAGACATCTTCACCTATCTTAGATTACGAATCAAAATGTAGATGCGTTGTCACCCATGAGGACTAAGTTGGAATGCCTCATTTCCAGTAAAAAGGGTATCCGGTTCTTTACACACCATACGAAACACAGCAGCGTTAAGCTGCTGTTTTACGCTGGTATTCTGTGAGAACGTGGTCCTTCCCCGGTCGAACCGACCCATTCGTGCTACAACCATAATATAGCTGCAGCATGACTCGTAATATTCTATAAATATTATAGAATATTAAGTTAAACTTCCGTTTACCAATGCTGTCTGTGTAAAATAAGAATCATCGTCATCATTACAGGCAGACCTTCACAAGTCCACTACAGTATCTAAGCTTTCCCAAAAGAATGTCACCAAGTACGATTCTGAGCTACCTGCATCTTTTACCAGGTCACCACTCCATCTAGCAGGGGACTGCCTTACGTTTCGTCTACCGGTACGAGGCTGCCGCTCGAGAATCTTTATTGCCTATCGGTTGTCGGTTATTCGAGCTGTATGACTGGCCCATTGCCACTTCAGCTTACTACTCGGCCGAGCTATGACAGTTACGCTAATGCTTCTGCGAATATTCTAATTTCTAATCTTAGCACATAAAGAAACTCCGATCATAGCCCTTTCAATTGCACACATAGTCATACTTTTTTTCTGAACTGTTTCAACGTTTGGTAAAGACGAAGCGAAACATCGAGAACTTTTATTTCCCATCAGTTGTCGGTCTTTCGAGCTATGTGGCCTACTCGTTGTCACGTCAGCTTACTGAGGCATTACTGTTAAATATTATAAACACAATATTCATTCATTGAATTGACATGTGAATAAGCAAACATACATGTAGGAAGTATAATTGAGTATAGTACAGATACTGATTTTGTAGTTAGGAATAATAATTAATTCGTTTACACGAATTAAATATCCAACGGGTCGAGGATAAACTAGTAACGGAATACGACAAGCGCACCGTTCCACGTCAGAGCCAAGACTCCCTTAACGGCGGCCGCTCAGTCCGTTTTATACAAGCAGGACGGGCGGTAACGCAGGTGCGATGCCGCAGGTGTGCGGTACACGTGTCGTTTACAAGAATTCTGTCTTGCTAGACCGACGCCACCGCATCTACAACGGTGCAGGTGCCGTCACGGCCATACTGACATGCGTGCGTCCTCGCACGCGCTCCATTACAAGTTTAGTTATCTGTAACAACTGTAATCTGTAAAACATCGTTAGATAATCCTGACAAAACAGCGTCTGGTCCGGTCTATACCGACCCTTCAGACTCTGGTGATCATCAGTTTTGTTCCGGCACTAAGCCCTACAAAACTTTTATCAACTTTATGCTAGATCGGAATGATTAGTCTGTAGCTTTTTCTATTTTCTCTTTTTTTTTTTCAAGTACTGTTTTCGCTAGTCCGGAATAACAACTATTCCCTATAGCCATATCATTGGACCGGCACAAAGCCCTGCAATGATAGTAAGAACTATTTTTTTTCTTACGCTTTTTTTTTTCAAGTACTATTTATGCTAGTCCGGAATCACTATTCCCTTTAGCTATATCATTGGACCGGCAAACGCCCTGCAATGATAGTAAGAACCTCATTTTTTTTCTTACACTCTTTTTTTTTTCAATTCAGTATAGAACAGTTACAGACCAACCATACCGCAAACATGTCCCCGTCACAATCACACAAAAGTGTATTGTGAGGGACGTAGTGACACACGATAACACCTAAGTATGTAAACCAACAGCAACTCGACACATATCCCAGTGCAGCACAGACCAGCCTCCCTGCAACTTCATGTTCCTTTCCTGCACTGGAATAATTACTTCGCTAGAGTGTTGCAACGTCTCTAGTATTTTCTAGATGCACAGACACGGCTACCTCCGATTGTCTCACGTCCTCGTGCGGTTGACAGTGAACAGCATACGGTCTATCAGTTATCACCACCTGCTAACAGATATTAACTCTTGTTAAATATTACAACGGTCGACCATCCCAGACTTCATTTCAGTCTGGAACGCGCTGATATGGCTACCTCCAGGCAAACGCACTACAGCTTTTCGTTCTGCTGCGTTCGTACCACATTCGCGCCAGCAAGCCGTCGCGCCGTACTAGCGCTAGCGGATCGTCACACTGCTTTGCAAAATTAAAAGAAATCGAGATAAATGTATTGCGAACCATGGAATTCAGAGCTTCCAAAATTCATCACATATTCTCTTAAGAAACGGCAACTGTATGATATTTGAAAACATTTCAAAAAAACGGAAACTATGTGTAGGGATGGATACCATCACATATTTCAAAGGGAAGGAGGCAACTGCGCAAAATCTACGAAAGCCGACCAAGCCTGAGACGTTCATTTACGGCACCAAAGGACCATGTGTTCGGCGGCAGCTTGAATTGCCCTGCCGTAAGATCAGCCGATAAGTAACCGATTGTAGCGGTGAAGGCTTAATCTAACCAGCGCTCGGCTGTACCTGACCATGTTCGATTAGCCATCACAACGTCTTCCTCATTGATCATTGTTGTAGAGACTTCTACGAATCCCTCGAAATCAAACCCCAATCTTGTCAACGACACAATATTCGGAGCAAACTGCAACACTGGTCAACACATTAGAACACAAAAATGTCACTTATTATTTTTAATTCATAGCGTGTTTAAGTTAATCCTTTATTGTAGTACAACCCTTAAAAGTTTTGAACTTCAAAATATAGCAAATGATAATCATATTTCGCGGGAACTATCAAATTACAACAAAACGAGAGCAGCAGGAGCACCTGAGGGTTTACAAGCATCGTCGGGGTTGTAGTCATCATGATCAGCGTGAAAAACAAATTGTTAACTATAAGGACAACATACACAGTTGCCTGTTCTCTCATCTATCACACATACGAGGCCCTAAAACAGAAATTCGTTCTCATACCTTGGACTATAATAAAGCACTTCGCTTTCACAAGTAAACATAGGTCTTCATACGAAGTATCTGACACATACTCTTACTTGAACTTGCGAGATCCCACGTTAACTACGTGAACCACATTAAAAACGTGAACCAGGACAGCGCCTGCCAGGACAGAGCCTAATACATATTCAGAAAACATTACCGTGCACACAGCATACGACTTCCGCGCACACAGTGTGACTCCCACGCATACAGAGTACACGACTTCCGAGGCATCGCCATGTACAGCATACGCGCGCTCCGGGATGGCGCCTGCGTATACGCGCATACGCATCTGCTGAAACCAGGCCATGTTACAGCTGGACCTGGCAGTCCGTTACGACCAGCAAGGCACACACTCACGCACTTGTAATCACATCACACGTGCTACTGTAACACATAAAAGAAAACATTAAAAAAACTCAGTCGGAACTTGATTTCAAGAAATGCAGCACTACTCTTGGTACACCATTCGCCTTTCTAGGGCACTAAATACTGAGCTGCGGCTACACGACAACCTCTGGTATGGTCCGATCCTCATGTAAACTTAAATACTCTCTTCAATGTCAGAACCAATTGGCTCTACTTCACTTTCATCAGTTATACTTCGGTTTTCCGGCATTTTTCGCAACCAATTAAAAATGTAAACACTCATTCTTACAAAATAGTTTCTGAGCCAATGTTTAGGATAAATTTACTTTCCTCGTGTATCTAATGGTGATCAGTAGCAGCGACAAATAATAAGTCCGCGGCGTCATAAGCCGACAGCATACTCAAAAGCGAGCGCTACAGCTCCACGCTTTCCACTAAACCATTCCAAGTTTGTCGACTACGTAATGCTCGGAGTAAACTGTAACACTTATCATCACATTAGATCACAAAAATACTACTTAGTGTTTTTAAGTCATAGCACGTTAAAGTAATCATGTTCTTTTTTTCGGTACATCGTATAAACATTTTGAACTTTAAAACTAGGCCATGTAAATCACACCTCGTGTATCAAATTATAACATTACTTGAGCAAGTTAAACTTCCACTGAATGCAAACTATAACTCATTCAGAATATCTCCAACATTTCTTTCATTTGTTAACATATTTAGGTACGTCAGAAATAGTGAAAATACTTGAGGGTACTTTTAATACAAATCGAACAAAAGGATTTATCTTTTGGCTTAAATAATTTCACTTTATCTTTTCTCTACACTTTAATGATACGACAATATCGCAAGTAGGACAGCAAATTTTATTACGGTATTTAACATAAAAAGAGATCCATCAATGTGAAATGCATTATAGCCTTTACAAATGTAATAATTCTCATACTATTCAAAGATTGTATGTGGGCAAAAATGGGGACTTTATCCCACTTCTGATGTCGGAAGTATAATTGAGTATAGTACAGATACTGATTTTGTAGTTAGGAATAATAATTAATTCGTTTACACGAATTAAATATCCAACGGGTCGAGGATAAACTAGTAACGGAATACGACAAGCGCACCGTTCCACGTCAGAGCCAAGACTCCCTTAACGGCGGCCGCTCAGTCCGTTTTATACAAGCAGGACGGGCGGTAACGCAGGTGCGATGCCGCAGGTGTGCGGTACACGTGTCGTTTACAAGAATTCTGTCTTGCTAGACCGACGCCACCGCATCTACAACGGTGCAGGTGCCGTCATACACAATGCACAATACAATGGCCGCTGATGCATAGAATAATTAATTAGACGTAGTGAACAAAGCGGTGGTAATACGAGTTCATTCAGTGTTAATCGTCTGTGTTTTTGTATAGGTTCGTTCGATGTTTATCTGCACGGAACTTGGCATAGACTGTATAAGCATCACACAAATACACTGAAAGATATAGTCGAATAAACTAGAAAGTACAGGTAAGCATTTATGTAATAACTATTATTGGTAACCATCTAGGGACAAAATTCGTGGTACAACCCATCCCTTTTTGATGATTGACGGTCCATAAATGTGTGATTTACAACTTAGGAATCTTCAAGAAAAAAAGCCTGTGTGTTTGTGTGTGTGTGTGTGTGTGTGTGTGTGTGTGTGTGTGTGTGTGTGTGTGTGTGTGTGTGTGTGAGTGAGTGAGTGAGTGAGTGAGTGCGTGCGTGCGTGCGTGCGCGCGCGCGTGTGTGTGTGTGTGTGTGTGTGTGTGTGTGTGTGTGTGTGTGAGTGAGTGAGTGAGTGCGTGCGTGCGTGCGTGCGTGTGTGTCTGTGTGCGTGAGTGAGTGAGTGCGTGCGTGCGTACTTGCGTGCGTGTGCGCGTGAGTGAGTGCGTGCGTGCGTGCGTTCGCGCATGTGTATGTGTGTGTATGTGTGTATGTGTGTGTGTGTGTGAGTGCGTGCGTGCGTGCGTGCGTGCGTGCGTGCGTGCGTGCGTGCGTGCGTGCGCGCGCGCGCGTGTGTGTGTGTGTGTGTGTGTAAATTGTTTAAAAATGGCAGCCGTAATAAACATACATAAAAAAACTAACAATCAAATGAGTTGAGCATTGAGGACTGCAGGTTCCAATCCCGCTGGAAGCAAGTATTTCTATAGCCTAAAAACAATTGTTCTGTGTCTGAATATTTACCCTTGGGAAATATATATATGTAAACTGCCCCCACGCCACAGAAGAAAATTCTAGTGTGGAGGTAACGTTATAAAAAAAAACCCACCTCATGTTTAGTGAATAATGCAGCCCATGGGTGTCCATGCAATTACCGCAATAAAAGGAATGAGTTGTCACCTCTGAGGACTAAGATGGAATACTTCACAACCTGTAATTATATTGGCTCTGTATATATACCCTTGAGACCGTAACATAGCAGTGCAAGCACTGTTTATTGGCGGCACAAATTGGGTGGAACCTTCCAAGGCGGACTCTTAGGCAGAATAGCAGGCCTAAAACCTAGTAAAAACTCAGTTCAATATAAAAATATATGTTTTAGGCTAAGTTTGCGATGAAATGTGTTCTATGATATTTTTTAAATACTAGCAATATATTAACATTAATAAAATTCCATTTAACCATTCCTGGTATATTGATTTCTTATATGTATTTACGCGAACTCTACACCTAGAACGCTTTAAAACTATGTTTACGGATTTTATCGCATTTAATTAACTTATATCAATTCCCGAAGTTTCGGGTGCTTTACACCAATCCACATTCACGGCGTGGACTGAGATTTTTGACGTCACATTGTCATAGTTTACCTTCATTCTTTCACCTTCAGTTTTTTAATGTTATCATTTTTTTAGTTTTTGAATGTAAAATTTTGGTTCGATCTACCCCACACTCCTGGTATGCTTAAATGCTTGTGTTAGAAGCGTCAGTTCCCTAATGGCAGGGCGCGGACCGCGAACTCAAAAGTTCGTGGGTTCGAATCCACCATTCGACTACTGTCATGAACCACTTCTAACACAAGTATTCTAAGGTTACCAGAAGTGGTTAAAGGGAAT
Organism: Parnassius mnemosyne; assembly: GCA_963668995.1. Classification (NCBI taxonomy): domain Eukaryota; kingdom Metazoa; phylum Arthropoda; class Insecta; order Lepidoptera; family Papilionidae; genus Parnassius; species Parnassius mnemosyne. Next base: position 36,471,614 of record CAVLGL010000085.1, read on the forward strand.
ATTAGTAATGTTTAATAGCATTACTAGTATTTAAAAAAAAAGGAAAAAAAGAGTGGTTCCCGACAGTAGTCGAAAAGCGGATTCGAACTCACGAGCTTTTGAGTTCGCGGTCCGCACCCTGCCATTAGGATACTGTAATTTCATATTCGAATGTTAGTAATGTACGCAAAAGGAATAAAAAGTAAAAAAAAATCTTATGAAACGGAAGCCAAAGGGACGGTTTATGTGAATCGATGTATAAAATACACATTGTCGTAAATTCTTTTTAAGTAACACTATCTTTTTCACAACGGAAGTTATTCGGTGAAATTGTAGTTTTTGTACTAACATTACAGAGGGAAATTACATTGTTAGGAGATTATAAGTTTTCAGAATAGAATGTGGGAGATGAAATAAAGCTTCTTAAACTATAACAAGTAATATATATGTCGGTTGCGTGCTCGTCTAGACTTAGAAGTCGTTATAACGATGGAACGAAATAATAAATTTGAATAAGACAGAAGTGTAGGCTTCACACAATTATAATAAACTAATGATCACTGATTTGTAGACATGCAGATGATTTAATAACTATTACACGCATGAAGCATTTATTTTTAATGAAAATGAGGGCCGTGACGAACGCCTTGGTGACGTCGTCTCCGCGCGGGATCCGCCCTCTCCCGATCCCGCTCAGAAGCCTCCTTCTGAATTATAACAGATTTACAGAAGGTGGCTACGGCCCTCCACGCCGAATCCCCGCTCAGCATCCCAGACACAACTGCTGGCAGGGAGAGGTCCCGTCCGATGCGGCTCACCAGGATCGTCCGTTCCCGTTCCCACGCTGGGCATACTGCGAGTGTGAGGGAAGCGGAATCCTAGTCCCTTCCACCACAGTGTTGCCTCACGTCCAATCTTACACATATAATCACCGAAGCACCCATGTCCGGTAATTATCTGAGTAAGTTTTTAGGTGAGTCTTCCTGCTCGTCGCTGCAGCCAGGCTTCGAATACCGGCAGGATTGCTTCAATGACGCGGCTGCGTTCATAGCGCTCCTCGAGTCGAGAGCGCCATGATGCCAGAGCATTTTGTCGTGCCTGCCGTTTAATTGATTCGAGCGCCTCTTCTGGCTCACCACCACCACTCTGACGAAGGACACGGATTCGAACGAACATCCTCGCGTCCATTTCCGCCAGTATATCTAGTGGTGGAAAGCGAGCCAGGATTGTCGCCGCCTCAAAGGATATTATGCGGTATCCTCGTACGATCCGTATGGCATTTCTCCGCTGAACACTGTAGATTTTAGTTCTACAGCGTCGGATGGCCAGCCTTTTTGCTACGGATCGTATAACTCCCGCATAGAGGCGACGTACTTCCTCCGGCGGTCCCCCTAGATTGGGCAGCAGTCTATGCATAGCACCCGCTACCCTTTCGATCCGAGGGACTAGGCGCTCGAAATGTTCTTCGAAGCCCCAGCGACTGTCCAGGTGGAGGCCTAGGTACTTCATGTACCTCCCCACTCTGACTTCAGACCCACCCACGCGGATACACGAGTCGGGTGGTTCCCTGCTCCTTGGTAATTTATGGAACCATAGGGCCTCGGTCTTATGAGACGCTATTTATAATCCCAACTCGTGGATTTTGGCGACGACGACTTCCGCACCGAGTTCGGCCAGCTCCTTGGCCCTCTCGAAAGTGATCCCGCTGGCGATCGCCAATGTGTCGTCAGCATAGCAGACGATATCTACACCAGCGGGAAGATCGATTCGCAGAACCGCATTATTCTTCCTGCCACCTTGCCCCATGTACAGAATGTACCTGTCGCGCAAGTAGTCCCCGATAATACCTTGCAGTTAAGGGGGCACTTGATAATGTGCCAGTGCCCTCCTGATTGCATCCCAGGGTAGGGAGTTAAAGGCGTTGATGATATTAAGACTTATCGCCAACGCCACGCCACCCTGGGATATTGCTTGTTCCGACAGGGAGCAGATGCGTATAATCGCATCTAAAAAGGAACGCTCTCGTCGGAACCCAAACTGGCTCTCGGCCAAATCGGGACCGACGCGCGACATCTGCCTATTGAGCCGACCGGCAACTATCCTCTCCAATAATTTGCCAATCTCGTCCAACAGGCATATGAGGCGGTACGCAGAGGGAGAGTCAGCGGCCCTGCCCTCCTTCTTCAAGAGGACCAGCCTTTCTTCTTTCCAGGCTGTGGGGAACGTGGCACAGCGCAGACACCTGGTAAACAGCTGCCTGAGCCTGTCCCCCAGTGCAGCCAGACTCAGCACTAGGGCCTGGCCCAGGATTCCATCGGGCCCCGGTGCTGTGTTCCGGGCTTTTAAGCGGCTAACGGCTCGTTCCAGCTCTTCGACGGTCACCCCCATCTCATCCTGCCACTCCCATGAAGACGGTAGGTGACCTGAGGGACTTGAACGGTCCTCTGGAAAGAGCGTGCCGATTACCCTTCCCAGCAGATCCGGATCGAGAGTCTCCGTCAAGGGGGGCGACCAAGGTCGGAGCTTACCCAGTACCATCCTGTATGGACGCCTCCAGGGATCTTCGTTGAGTCCCTCCAGAATCTGTTTCCAGGACCAAGACCTGGCGTTGGCTATAGCAATTTGAAGCGCCTTTGTAGCCGCCCGGTATGCCCTGTTGATTCTGGCTACCTCCTCAGGTGGAGTTCGCCTTCTTCTCCTTCGAGATATGGTGTACTGACGCCGACTCCGTAAGCAGAGCGCACGAAGCCGTGCAATTTCTGCCGACCACCAGTACACTTCTCTACGCTTGGGGCGACTGGTTCTGGGCATGGACAGGTCGCAAATTTGCGCCATCGTAACCCGAAACCAGTATGCTACCACTTCAGGATCGGACTGAACCTCTTCGGCGTCATCCGGCCAGGACGCGACGATGGCAACGGCTTCCAGCTTATTCCGGTCGAGCCGCTTAAGACACCAACGCCGCTGTGGGCTGCGCCCTCGGCGACTGGGGTTACTGTCGGGCTGGCGAAGTGCGACATCGAACACGATGTGGCGGTGGTCGGACAGTGTGACCGCCTCCTCCGCCACTCGCCAGTCCGACAGCATTTGCATTGCAGGAGGAGTTGCCCACGTAAGATCTACGATGGACTCCCCCTGCCACCACACACACGTGCTTACGGACCCTTGATTCATTAATCGGAGGTCCAGCCCAGCCGCCCATTCCATAACTGTCTCTCCCTTCGGATCGTCTCTGGAGTTGCCCCAAGCCCTGGTGTGGGCGTTCAAATCTCCTAGAACGAGCAATGGACGAGGTTGACATTCGCGAACACAATTCGCCACCTCGTCTAGGTACACCTCGTAGTCGGCAAGGGACCTATTGGGAGAGACATAGCAGCCCACTATGGCCAGGGGGCCCCACTGCACTGCAACGAAGCCCTGCCCCCTTCTCAATAGGGCGCAGGGTGGGGCTTCTTCTGCACTCCCCCAGTAGATGGCTACAGAGCCCAATTCATCACCGAACCAGCGAGGATGGTCGGGAACAGAATAGGGCTCTGGTACTACTGCAAGGGCAACCCGCCACTCTGCAATGGTCTGCATAAGCAGATGTTGTGCATTGCGCAAGTGGTTCAGATTACCCTGGAAAATTTTAAGGGGTGTGAAATTTATTTTATTTTTCGACTACCTCCATTGTCGAGTTAGGACTCAGTGCAAGGACTGATGTTGCTATGTCCGGCGTATTTATGGATGCAGACGGAGTCTGCTCGTTCTTCCTTCCCTTGTTTTTTTTTTAGGAGGTGGGATGTAATTTTTTGTGGTTGGCAGACCGCCCGAGATCTGAGCACAGAGGACACCTAGGTTCCGAGACCTTAATGCCTGTATTAAGCCAGCGCTCAACCCAAATGAGTTTGCCATAACACATTCCTTACCACTCTGTCATAAGCCTTTTCCAAATCCATGAACGCACAAAAAACTTTCTGTTTTTTGGCTAAGAACTTCTCCACAATCATGCGCATGGAAAAAAATTGATCCGTACACCCCATCCCCTTTCTAAATCCAGCTTGCACATCCCAAATTTTTCCATCAGTTTCTTCCATAACGAATTCAATTAACACCTTAGCATACAGTTTACCCACAATGCCAAGCAAGCTGATACCACGGTAGTTTTTACAGTCCTGCTGCGAGCCCTTTCCCTTATATATTGGGACTATAACGGCTTTGCACCAGTCTTTCGGTACCCGCTTCAGTTCCCAACATAAATTAAACAAAGTGCACAGCAGGCCTGCAACCACACCTTCACCAGCTCTTAGCCTTTCGACTGATATTCTTTCATATCCGGCTGCCTTACCTGCTTTCATGCTTTTCATTGCTTTCATTATTTCATCTACACTTATCTACTTACCTCTCTCCACTTCTTCCGGAATTTCTATTTCATTTATGTCAGACGACTCTTCACTCCTAAAACACGCTTTCAGAGTATTCCTTCCATCTCTGTAAATTCGAAACTTCATCATTCAACATAAAGCCATTCTCGTCTTATATAGCATTCATTCTAGGCTGTTTTGAAAATCCCCTGGCAGTTCTTACGAGTTTCCAGAACATTTTTATATTTGCCTGGAAGTTATGGGATATCCTTCTATCATTCTTATCCATCCTTTCTTGCTTTTTCCTTGCAACAACTTCATTTACTTTCTTATTTATATGTCTAAAGTCTGCCTTTTTTCTTTCAATCTCATCAATTATATCGCTAGAATTACCAGCTTTGGTTGCTCGCAAATCTAGCCATGCTCTCTTCTTTGCTTCAACTTCCATCTGTACCTCATCATCCTACCACTACGTATTACTTTTCCTTTCATTCGTTCTCTTACTTACACCACATACTTCGGTGGCTGCATCCACCAAAACTTTCTTAACATTATTCCATACAGTCTTCAAGTCTAAATCACTCATACATAATTCATTCAAACCACTTATATTTTCCCTCAGTCTACATTTATAGAGAGGCTATATTTCTTGTAGCCTCTCTATTCTTATACGCTCTAATACACGCTGGTAGACATAGATTTCCGATGCCGCCAACGCCTGAATAGACCATTAATTCAGCATAAGACCAAGTAATGATCCGGCCCTACGTTCGATCCCCGGTAAGCCTTTGAATCTACCACCGCGTTCTTCATTCTTTCGTTCACAATTATGAAATCTATCATGCTTCTATCATCCCCTCTTTCCCACGTATACATGTGAATCCTCTTATGGCGAAAGAAAGTGTTCGTCACAAAAAGATTCTTATCCACAGATACGGTGAAGAAAATAGAGTGAATTGAGCTCTGCACGCTATTATGATGAGTCAGAATGTGTCAAAGAAGGCACATATGGAAATTCATAATGCTGTTAGTTCCTACTTTAATGTATGGTAGTGAAAGCTGGGTCTGGCAGAAGAAGCATGAGAGTAGAATAAATGGTGTAGAAATGCGTTCATTAAGGAATATACTAGGGCTGAATCTGAATAGCAGGGTGAGATATAGTGTGATAAGAGAAAAGTGTGGTTTGCAAGATGACGTTGTGACCAGGATTAAAAAAGGAATGCTTCGGTGGTTTGGTCATGTAGAAAGAATGAACGAGGAAAGAGTGACAAAGCAAATTTATGTTTCAGAAGTGAACGGCAGAGTCGAGAAGGGACGCCCTAGACGAAGATTTATAGACCGAATCGGCGATACGTTGAAAATGGGCCAGATTAGAAGTACCCTTCACCGACGAGCGTGTATGCGTAGATATATGGATGTAGAGGAGGCGAGAGAGGTATGTCAGGATCGCGCCAAATGGAAGTCCGTAGTTTCTGCCTACCCCTGTGGGTGACAGGCGTGAGTGTTTATGTACATACGGTGAAGAGGTCTTCACCATTCTCATTTATAATTTCATCGCCAAACGTTCCTTATTTCCTTTCATAACCAAACCTTCTCACCCCAACCCTTCCATTAAAATCTCCTGACATAATAATATTTTCACTTTCCTTACATTTCATCAACACCAGCCTTATCCCAAAACTGCTTTCGGATATAAGTGGGCTTAGACATATCTGGGGCGTACACCCCTAGCACAAACAACTTCTTTAAGTCCACTTTCATTCGTATTGACGGCAGCCTTGGGCTTACACATTCATACTCTTTCACACATTGACCCATTCTTTCTGAAAGGATGACACCGACTCCATGGTATGCCCATTCGGTCTCGTCTACATCAGACCAGTAAGCGGTATACATGCCATGTGCAGTGACATCTCTTCTCTTTCGTTTTATCTCGTTTACACATAACACATATATTCCTCTATCATTATATATCATTGCTCCATATACATTCAGCGTAGCCAGACGGGCTTCCGCATTTCACTTTTCGCCCCTCCGGGAGACAGGACGTGACAGGTGGCGAACCTCGTCACCTATTTTTCTCCCGGAGATTCTTCGCAGCCCTGCCCCATTAAAGAGGCGCCGGGAACTCGGGGTCATTTATTTTACTTCTTGGCTCATGGTGCGAACTATGAGGTGGTACTCGTATATTTTACGCCGCTACCATACGGCGAGGAGCCGAGTCTATCCTATCGGCTTTGTCGGCTTTGTGGCTCATTTAACACCACCCAGGGGACACGTGTAGGGTGGGCATTGGATTAAGTGGTCAAAGTTTATGGACGCGAGCGACTCATCCCCCACATATCAGGACATAGAACTGAAATGAAATTCATCTGAAACTAATTGCTTTGCGCTGCTACCCGTCTAAAGTACGTTGCGTGAATCACCCGAGACGGTGGTTACGATGACTCACCAGGCGCACGCTCAGCTGAGCCAGCCGCCGCCATCGATGCCTACAGCTGAGTACGTAAACACCCAGACCTGTGCCGACGCAAGCGCGGGACACACGGCCGCCGTTCGTATACAACCTAGCGATCCAATATCAGTGCTGCGTAATAAAAGCGTAAATGCTGATGTATTTGCAACGAATTTACTCGATATATGTAGTTAAGGGTAAAAGTCTATGTCAGATATTGTTCGCGAAGGCAATTAGAGATCAGAAGTGCGTAGTGATGATTGCATAAAGGTTCAAAAGAAAAGGTTGCGGAATCGCTTTTCTGGATACAGAAGAAAGGCTGTTTTGGAGACTGGAGACAATTCTAGAGCGGCAGAGATTAAGGTCCCGGTGTACATTTATAATGTGTCGAAGGGAGTGTGTGTGAGTGATATAACCGATTACGTAAAGAAAAAGAGTAAAATTGACGTCAACAGGGAAAAGATGAAAATGAAGACAACAAAAGATTACGAGTCGTACAAAATATTTGTGCCTAAACATAAATTGAATTTATTTATGTCAGAAACCTTTTGGCCGAAAGGAGTAGCCTGGGCGTTTTATTGACTTCAAATACCGTGAAAAAGGAAGTACCGTCAAGGCTGCGGTGAAAAATCTACTTTCAACATAGGTTACAGGAGGTTAGTCAGTTTTAACCGTAAAAACATAGTTCGATCAGTGGAGTTTGTGCGACGGTTATGTCGCTCAGCGGACGTGGTCACACTACACGTCCGTCCCCACCTGGCTAACGTCGCGTTCCTGGGAACCATCGACAGTGACTTCGACTTCGCGGGCACCTCGGCTGTAGATATTGTGGCCGGTGTGTTACGCAGGCAACCTTATGGAGGTTTGGCCCTTCTCTGGAGAAAAGCTGTGTTTCCTTATCTAATCATAGTGAAGTGTAGCAGTGTCAGACTTGTGGCGATTAAAATTGAGCTAAGTGATCGTTGTTTTATAGTCTTTTCAGTGTATATGCCGATAGATGAAAAAGAAAATCTAGTGGAATTCACAGTGTCTTAGTGAGATGGCGGCTTTTATTGAAAGTCATAATGTGGAAACTGTGTTTATGTTAGGGGACTACGACGTGCACCATAGTGAGTTTTTTGACATAGAAAACAGATACTTCTTACCATCGATACCTACACTTTTGTGAGCGATGCGCACGATAGTGTGTAGCGGCGCTATCGTCGCGCCACAAGCGAAACACATCGAAGCCTAAATCACGCTAACAAAGTTCCGAAGTTAAAGCAGTATATATAGAATAGCTCCGAATTCGGAGCGTTGGCCGCTCCCCGGGCAGAACACCTTCCCCGGCGGGAGATCTCTTCTTTTCCTTCAAGTGTTAGGTGGCTGGACCATGTTGTAGTCACGACCGCGGTGAGGCCAACTGTACTTTCTGAATCTGAGTGTGTTCTTTACGACACGTACTGGTCCGATCACTTTCCTGTATTGATAGAGTGTAATTTCAATATTGTAACACCAAAATTAGCTCTGTCGAATAACTGCATTAATAAAATCATATGGGAAGAGCGTGATAATGATCAAATTGAAAAGTATTATAACGAATGTAACTCCAGGTGAAAATAAATAGATTTTCCAGCAGAGTTTTCGGAGGTTTGCGATAGTTTGTCTAGTAAACATCAACGCAAATTAATGTTTGACAGATTATATGAACATATTATGTGTATACTTTAGGAGGCCGCTATTTGTAGCTATAGTGTTAGCACAGGGCGAAAAGGTAAATACTTACCTGGTTGGGCTCGACTTTGTTTTCAAAGTTGGCCATTACATGGCAGACCCATCTCTGATCACGCATATAATGATATGTGTGAATAGAGATTCATTTTTAAAGCAAAATTAAAATGGTGCCTAAATAATCAGACACAAATAAAAATGAAGATAATAGCTGAACACCACAAAAGAAATAACTTCGATCAATTTAGAAAATTCGTCAATAAAATGAATCATAAGTGGAGCCTTCCCGTGAGTTTTTCAGGAGCTTGTGATCCTATTGATATTGCTAATGTATTCAGAGAACACTTTAGAGTGAAATCACTACTAGGAACGACAGAGCCAATGATGACTGATGCTGAGGCAGGTAGTCCGTAGCGTAGTATATTTTTTACCGCCAAATATGTAGCAAAAGTCATTAAGTTTATGGTGAGGGGCAAATCGCCTGGAAACGACCAACTCAGCATCGAATGATATATGATATAAATATGTGGTGAATGCATCAACTTACGTTTTATGAATTTCAATGAATAAAAAGTTTCTTCGTAATTTTTATATAAATTCAAAGGCTGTTTTTTTTTTCAATGCCTAATTATATTAAATTATAACATATATGTGCCGTTTTTTTTGTTGACATAACATAATCCCGTTGTTGTCGAAATGTTGGGATGTTTGATAAAAATAGCGACAAGTAGTTTTGACAGTTCTCCCTGGTCTTGATTAAGCTAACACTACCCAAAGAATTCTAAAGAGACTGAAACAAGTGAAAATCTGAGAATGCTAGATGTTTAGGCTAAATATGGTCATTTGAGAGGGCATCCAATCGCCTTCGACTGCGAATCGCCCGATGGTGTTAGGTGTCACGCGCGTCGCGGGGAGGAGGCATCGGTATGTAGATTCCCAGCGTTTGGCGCTCGTGGGCGAAAACAGTAGCTTGAGAGCAGCGGTGCGGTCAATAAGCGTATTTTAGTGACCGCTGCATATATTTCGCGTGACCAGTTTTTTGGGTTCATCATCATCATTACAGCCCTTCACAAGTCCACTGCTGAACATAGGCCTTCCCCAAAGAATGCCACAAAACACGGTCCTGAGCCACCTGCATCCATCGACTTCCTGCATGTCTTACCAGGTCGTCACTCCATCTCGTGGGGGGACGCCCTACACTTCGCCTACCGGTACGAGGCTGCCACTTGAGAACCTTTCTTCCCCATCGGTTGTCGGTTCTTCGAACTATATGGCCGGCCCACTGCCACTTCAGCTTACAAATCCGTTGGGCTATGTCGGTCACTCTGGTTCTACTGCGGATATCCTCATTCCTAAGTTTATCACGCAGAGAAACTCCGAGCATAGCCCTCTCCATAGCTCGCTGAGCGACCTTGAGCTTCCTCATACGGCCAGCAGTGAAGGACCACGTCTCAGTTCCGTAAGTCATCACTGGCAACACGCACTGGTTGTACAATTTCGTTTTAAGGTTTTGAGGTATGTCTGACGAGAAGATGTGTCGTAGCTTCCCGAACGCTGCCCAGCCGAGTTGAATCCGTCGATTGACCTCTCGGTCGAAGTTGGACTTACCCAGTCGGACTATTTGTCCCAGGTAAACATACTCGTCAACAACTTCGAGCTTAGTGTTCCCAACAACTACCGGCATAGGTGTGACATAGACATTAAACATGATCTTTGTTTTGTCCATGTTCATCTTAAGACCTATCCGTTGTGAAACACTATTGAGGTCATTGAGCATAGTGCTTAGGTCCTCCAGCGATTCTGCCATAAGGACTATATCGTCGGCAAATCGAAAGTGAGTGATGTACTCGCCATTGATGTTGATACCGTATCCTTTCCAGTCCAGAAGCTTGAAAACGTCTTCCAATGCAGCGGTGAAGAGTTTCGGGGATATGACGTCACCCTGTCTTACACCTCTCTGCAATTGGATAGGTTTCGTACTCTGGTTCTGTACTCGGATAGCCATCGTAGCCCTACTGTACAAGCACTTCAACACTTCGATATACCGACAGTCAACTTGGCACCGCTGAAGGGACTGCAGCACCGCCCAAATTTCGACGGAATCAAAGGCTTCCTCATAGTCCACATACGCCAGACATAGTGGCAAATTATACTCTTCGGACTTCTGTACAAATTGCCGAAGGGTATGTATGTGGTCTATGGTGCTAAAGCCCTTTCGGAAACCGGCTTGTTCGGGAGGCTGGAAGTCGTCAAGTCTGCGCGCGAGACGATTCGTAATGACTCTCGAAAACAGCACGTAGACGTGGCTCAGAAGGGAAATCGGTCTGTAGTTCTTCAAGAGAGCGTTGTCACCTTTCTTGAAGAACAAGACCACCGCACTTCTGCTCCACGCCTCTGGTGTAATGCCACCATGGAGGACGGAATTAAAGAGCCTCTGAAGGACTTCAAGTACCGGTCTTCCACCCGCTTTCAGAAGCTCCGCTGTAATTCCATTCTCGCCTGGGGCCTTACCGTTTTTAAGGTGCTGGAGAGCCATCCTAATCTCGCTCATACTGACATTCGGGATATCTTCGGAATAGTGTCAGATGAGACTCGCTCTTGGATCGTTACTCACACTTGCGTGTGGCTCCAACGATGATGTGTACAGCTGCCCATAGAACCTCTCAATCTCACTAAAAATCTCAGGTGTACCGGAAACGATGCTGCCACATTCTGTCTTCAGCTTTGACAGTTGGCTCTTTCTGGCAGACAGATCTCTGGCAAAGACTTTGGAGCCTTGGTTCCGCTCGATCGCTTCTTCAATACGAGCTGTATTGAAGTTGCGTAAGTCCCGCCGCATGCATTTGGAGATCTGTCTGTTCAGATGCCTGTATGCTGTCAAGTCTGTTGAAGAATGTAGCTTCATCTCCCGTCTAACAGCCATGAGATTAAGAGTGTGATCGGAGAGTTTTTGTGTTCTTCTGCGGCGGGTCTTGCAGAACTTAGCTCCAACCGCATGGACAGTTTCCACTAGCTTGTCATTCATATCGTCCACTTCATTGCAGTCTTCCAGGCACTGAAAACGGTTTTGTAACTCGAGCTGAAAGGTTTCGGGACTTTGGAACAGAGCACGAGGGGGACGGAGCGTTGACTTCATTAGACGAGACCTCTCCAACTTAACGTTTAGGTTCAGTGTGCCTCTAACCATTCGGTGATCGCTACCAGTTTTCACCCTCGCGATCACGGAGACATCACTGAACAGTTGTCGTCTGGTCGTCATAATGAAGTCAATCTCATTTTTTGTGGAACCGTCGGGGCTCGACCAGGTCCACTTCCTGTGGGGCAGCTTCTGGAAGAAAGAGTTCATCATAAAGAGTCCCTCTTTCTCCATGAAGTCGGCCAGCTGCTGGCCCCTTGGGTTCCGTTGCCCTATTCCAAATTTCCCTACTTTCAGCTCACCGTTCTCTCTTGTGCCTAGTTTTGCATTGAAGTCTCCCATTAACACCGTATATTGGGTTTTGGAGGAATGCATGGCTCTAGAGATATCCTCATACATTTCCTCCACCTCCTCATCGGGGTGTGCCGAGGTTGGTGCGTAAACCTGTATGACCTTCAGCGAATACCGTTTGGTGATTCTGAGTATAAGGTACGCAACCCTCGTCGACACACTCCCGATTTTTACAACGTTGTTAACGAGAGACTTGTGGACGATAAATCCGACACCTCCTTGGGACAGATGGTCGCCCTCCCGTAGATAGAGCAAGTTGCCGGATTCGAGGATTACCGTGTCCTCCCCCTCTCTTCGGACTTCGGATAATCCTATAATATGCCAGCGTAACTTGTCTATCTCTTCTTCCAGCTCCAGGATCTTCTCGTCAGTCCTCAGGGTGCGTGCGTTGTACGTTGCCAGGTCGAGTCGTCTAAGGTGGCAACCGAACCTCCACCGGAGATTCTTAGCACCCCCTGCCCCGCCGTTACCATGGTCGCCACCGTAGCCAGGAATAGCGGGGCCGCCGGGGACTGGGGGCCGTTTTTTTGTGGCTCTCATCATTGGGGGGTATTTGCCATAGTTACCACGCTTGGCGAGCGGGTTGGCAACCGCAGTTTTTTTTTTATTGTAATTTGGCTATTATCAGGAAGATGCTGCTGCATAGCTCCTGGCTGTTTCCCTTTGTCGCCTTTTACGACACCCACGGGAAGATATGGGGTAGTGGATATTCTTGACCGCCACTACACGGTGATGTTTTTTGGGTTAATGGTCTATATTTTTAGTATTTGTGCGCGTTACAATTAGCGTATTTTGGTTACCGCTGCATATATTTCGCGCGACCAGTTTTTTTGGGTTTATGGTCTAGATATTTAGTATTTGTACGCGTTACTTCGCTACTGAATTGTGGTTTCGTGAAAACCGCCTCGGTTTAGTTTGTCTAAGTTGTAAGTTCATGACAAGAGGCTTATTTTGAATTTGAGTGATTAGAGTAATTTCGTTGCAATTGTACCGTCGCGTTAAGAGCCTTTTGTTTGTTGACTCTGTAGTTATTTTGCGTGTCAGCTAGGTTGATTTTGAATTCTTATTGCGGCGTAGTATTTCACATAGTACGAAGGAATTTATTTGTTGGTTGTAACGCTGAAAATTGTGACTCGTGAAGAGATCGCGTTAGTTTCCTATTTGTAATTTGGTGATAAATTAATCCGGAACATTGAATACTGAACTTTGAACTAATGTTCGTTACTTCTGTCGGGTATCACGTGTTTGATTTTACGATGAACGTTGAATTAGTTGAGTTGAAGTTAGTTAAATGTACAATAAAGTTGATAGACTGAAATAGTGACATGAAGAAAGAAGTTGTCACTTGGTGACGCCTGCTGGAGTGATGCAGCATTGTGGGGCAGCATGGGACCAGGCCGCTGCTCGGTCACCTCAGCTGGACCAGGTCACATAATTATACACACCACTAAACACCACTTTACATGCAACTACAACTACCTACGGCGTGACCGAGCCTTGGTACGGTCTTAGCTTCGGATCCAGGTACATACTATTTATTTACCTAGCCTTCTCCCTCTTGTGTAGTTTGATATGTCAACTATCCATAAGGCCAATTGGGCCCGAACCCTCGGCTGCCCGTCGAGGAGGCTACTATGGGCTCTAGCCAAGGCGACCATTGCAGGGGCAGCTGGAGGCCGTAACAAAAGGTGTTTAGACCCAAAACTGGTCATTTTGAAACGCCATCCAATAGCGTTGACTAAGCGAATCGCCCGATGTGTTAGGTGACACGCGCGTCGCGGAAAGGGGGCAGCGGTATGGGCCTCTCGGCGTTTGGCGCTCGTGGGCGAAGGACAGTAGCTTGAGAACAGCAGTGCGATCAATATTTTAGTGACCGCTGCATATATTTCGCGCTACCAGTTTTTTGGGTTTATGGTCTAGATTTTTAGTATTTGTGCGCATTACTTCGCTACTGAATTGTGGTTTCGTGAGGACCGCCTCGGTTTAGCTTTTCTAAGTTGTACGTTCGTGACAAGAGGTTTGTATTGAATTTGACTGATTAAAGTAATTTCGTTTGAAAGTAATTGCGCCTATTATATAGTGATTGCGTGTTGAAGTGCATTGTGTAATATTTAACTTGCTTGTGTGACGTGGAATCTTGCGCGCGCGCCGAGTAGAGGTACGGTCTAGAATTTGTAGCTCGCATTCCATTTCTAGGGCGTGGCCCAGTTGATTGTTTTTGGAAATCATTGTTTAATTGTACCGTCGCGTTAAGAGCCTTTTGTGTGTTGAATCTGTAGCTAGTTTGCTTGTCAACTAGGTTGATATGAATTCTTATTGCGGTGTAGTATTTAATATCGTGCGAGGGAATTTAGTTGTTGTTTGTAACGCCGAACTTTGTGACTCGTGAAGAGATCGCGTTAGTTCCCTATTTGTGATTTGGTGATAAATTAATCCGGAACATTGAATATTGAACTGTTCGTTACTTGTTTCGGGTATCACGTGTTTGATTCTACGATGAACGTTGAATTAGTTGAGTGAATTTAGTTAAATGTACAAAAAAGTTGATAGACTGAAATAGTGACATGAAGAAAGAAGTTGTCACTTGGGTTACCAAGCCTGCTGGAGTGATGAAACATGGTGGGGCAGCATCGAACCAGGCGGCTGCCCGGTCACCTCAGCTGGGCCAGATCACATAAATATACACACGACTAAACACCAATTTACATGCACTACACCTACCTACAGCCTGACCGAGCCTTGGTGCGGTCTTAGCTTCGGATTCAGGTACGTACCATTTATTTACATAGCCTTATCTCTATTGTGTAGTATTATAGGTCAACTGTCCATAAGGCCAATTGGGCACGAACCCTCGGCTGCCCGTCGAGGAGGCTACTATGGGCCCTAGCCAAGGCGACCTTTGCAGGAGCAGCTGGGGGCCGTAATACAAGTTCAGGAATATATGGTGGATGAATTAACATTTCCCAACCAAACTCTTTAAAATTTTGCTGAGAGGCCAAAGATGTGTGTGGTTGGTTGGTGCGTTATCGTGATGAAAGACTACTCCTTTTCTGTTTATCGATTCTGGCCGCTTTTTCTCAATTTCTTGCTGAGTCTTATTAGCTGTTTACAGTAAAGATTCGAATCAATGGTTTTGCCCAGTGGCAAAAGCTCATAATAAACGATGTCCTTCCAATCCCACCATACACACAGCATCACTTTATTGTGTGTTAATTTGGGTTTCGCTACAGTCTGTGGAGCTTGACTACCCTTTGACCACTTATACTTTTTCAAATGGGTCAAAACTGTTTCTTGGTCAATACCCAATTTTTCGGCTATATGGTAACCAATAATATGCTGATCTTGCTCCTACTTTTCAAAAATGGTATCCACTTTATCCGTATGAGGCCGACCAAAGCGAGCTGCATCTTTGATATCAAAATTCGTGGACTGACAACGCTTGAACCAACTTTGTACTACTCTTACTGACACTGCATTAGGTCCATAAACGTCACAAATTTCGTTCGTTCGTGTCTTGAGCTGCATTTTTCTCTTTTTTGTAATAAAATTTCTGAATGTGTCGAATTTCTTCGTTAGATTCACTCATTTTGGCGGACAGAAAAACAATTGAAAATGGCGGGAAAGTGTTTTTTACTTTTTATATTTCTTTTTCTTAATGTTTTATATGTATTGAAATTAAAACCAGTCAGATACAAATAGTACAACCAGAGAGATTTTTCTTCTATTTTATACAAACAAAATACGAAGAAACTTTTGCCATGACAAATTATTTTGAGTAAATCTTTAGAGAGTCTTCCATTTGTCTTATTTTAATGTATACTATATTTAGGGATTCCTTGTGCTTCAGGTATTCTGCAAGAAGAGGGTAACCGCTGCTGTGACAGCTAGCTGTTATTGCTTTACCAACGAACCGGATATTTCCCGTCGGCACATAGCCGGAAATAGGAAACCGCTGCTTCTGACAGATTGAATCAAATACGACTGGAAGTTATAAGTGTTATTTGGATTGCATTTAAGATTGTGTGAATGATATTAATATCATCATCATCATTAAAGCCCTTCGCTAGTCCACTGCTGAACATAGGCCTCCCTGAAGTAATGCACAATGCATTGTGGCATTACTTCAGGGAGCTACTTCACCTCAGCCACCTGCATCCATCGACTTCCTAAACTGTCACTCCACCTATTGGTGAGATTAATATTGATTTATATATATATATATATATATATATATATATATATATATATATATATATATATATATATATTGTGATGACAAGTCCAGTCCAAGAATATAGGCTCCTCTACTTTCTGGGTATAGGTACAGTCTATTCAGAGCAGTAGGGCTGTAATATTTATGATTAATAAAATGTAATATTGGCCATCACTTCTTACAAATTTTTACCAAGTCATTAGAAGATCACAAGAAAGTACAGAAGTGAGTAGAAGTGCTGACAAGGGACGCCCTAGCCGAAAGATAGAAAAGATTGGCTAGATATTGAGATGGGCCAAATTAGGAATACCTTCAAGTGATATCAACTATCTAAGCTCCGTGGCACAGTGGCTTAGCAGTGAGTTACGGTGCTGAGAGCCGCAGGTACAAATCCCGCACGGAACAAGTTTCGTACAGCCTACAAGTAAATGTTTTAGGTCTGGATGTTTGTCCTTGTGCAATTTATGTATGTGAACTGACTACACGGTACAGGAGTAAATCCTTTTGCGGGGGTTACGTTTTACTAAAACAATGGATTTGAAGGAGGTGTGAGAGGTGTGTCGGGATCGTATCAAATGCAAGTCTTTAGTCTTTGCCTAACACATTCTTCGTGCAGGATCCATATCACTCCTCGTGCAGGACCCATATAGAGAGGACGTGTGTAAAATTTATTGCAAAATTTAACATTACAGAACATTGTTACTTATACCCTATCATCTTGCAAAAAGTGTGAAAATAGTGTGTGTTGCTGTAACAGTGACGTATTGTGGCCATGTCGCTTGTTCACTCGAATCGCTTTCTCCGTCCTATTTTGGCATTGCTTCTTGGACTCGTTGTAGCGGGGCGTGCATACTTCACCCCCTCTAAGAAAGGACAGCGTAGATTTTTTCGTTTCTGTCATACACACGAAATAACCTCCGGCACGGAGGCTAAAATATTCGTCAAATCTAGAACTACCCAAAACGTGTGGCACTGATGATAATACTTTTGTGAGTTTCCGAAAGCGCAAGCAGCCTGATGATAAAAATATTAAGCCGATACTGGAGTTCGTTGAGCAAAAAAATAAATGATCAGCTCAGTTCATGGATATTACAGTTGGACATCACCATTGCTGAAAATATCAGAAATTCAATCGATTCAGTTATTGATAGAGAACTGAAGAAAATATCAGCGATCATTAATAACTCTTTTAAAGAGTTAGGAGATAGATTGGACAAATCAAAAATTATAAAATTTACAACGAAAATAATCCGCGACAACTTCATTATAGCAGCACGGGCAAATAAAGGTTTAAAATCCGACCAGCTGGCGGTACCTGGTACTATACATAACGTGTACATCAACGAACATCTTACATCTAAAAACAAGCAATTATTTCGATTTTGCCGTCAACAAGCCATTAAGAACAATTATAAATTCACTTGGATTAAGCACGGTACTATTTTGGTGCGTCAAACTGAGACATCTCCTATTTTTGCAGTGCGAAGCGAGCAAGACCTCAAGAAAATTAAATCCTAAGTTATCTTTTCTATTGATATTGTTTTGTCTTAGCTATATTTATATAAATAATGAATGTTTGACCATGGGAATATCGGGCGAATATACTATATGTGCATGTTTACTAAAATCAAATTCGTTAACTACAAATGTGTGTCAAGTAGGAGAAATGAAATATATTTTTTAGTGGTTACTATTCAAACTTATTTATTTAATTACTAAAGTAAGGCGATTCTGGTATGCAAAAACCTATAATAACCACAATCTAAGTAGTCTTTTTTATAATTTTAACCACCTTTTACTAACAACACATAATATTGTTATATTTAAAGATGGATAAGAATATTTCTATCTACTACCAGAATTGTCATGGTCTTAGAACCAAACTACATACACTTTTTATGAATATACTTGCTCAATCATACGATATAATAATACTAACTGAAACGTGGCTGCATGCAGACATAACCGATAACGAATACATAGACAGTAGGTATAGGGTATTCCGCGCGGATCGAGATCGAGCGGGAAGCGGCCGCCGTGATGGAGGTGGCGTGTTGATTGTGATCCAGCGCACACTGTACTCTGCCGGCTGCGCTCCCGGCACTATGACGTCTTCCCCGCTCCCACCCGTTATCGACCAAATACTCATCGAATTTAAAGTTGCGAAAAGGTGTTTCTTTATAGGTGCAGCTTTTACTCCGCCAAAACAATGCCACGAGGTTTATCTTAGTTACTTAAATATGTTACAAAATAAGTTGCTTGACGAGAATACTAGTGTAACAGATTATTTTATTGTTGGTGACTTTAATTTACCTGACTTAATTTGGATGAATAATGAATCCTATGGGCAATATCCTCGTATCAGCTATCTTAACCAATCTCACATACATATAAATAATTTTATGGCGGTATTAAATTGCTATCAATTAAATTCCTTAAGAAATGACAAAGACCGTATTTTGGAGCTTTTTTTCACTAATAAAACAGACTGTGAGTTGTCATCGATATCAAATGCGTTAGTTCCTGCGGATAAACATCACCCACCTTTTTGTGCGTCGGTTGCGTATGATGCAAATCATGGATAGATCCAGCTTAAAACATGTCTCAACTACTGTTACAGGAACGTGGACCATAATGAAATTATGCAAAAATTAGCGAATATTGATTGGGATGCCTTCTTTTTAAATAACAGTGCTGAGGAAGCGGTTTTATTATTTTATGAAAAAACTTACAGTATTATTGATTTATATGTACCCAAAAGATATATTAGGTCTTCTTCGTATCCTGCCTGGTTTACTCCTGAGTTAATAAATCTATTTAATAAAAAAATTCGAGCTTGGGTTAAAATGAAAAAATATAACAATAATTCTAATTATGTTTTCAATATATAGAAAAAAGTTTAAAACATTACCAGAAAAATGCTATAAAATATACATGGCGAAGGTTGAAAATAGCATAAAATATAACATTAAATAATTTTGGAAGTTCATATCTCAACGTCGTAATATTTCAGAGATCGCAAGTAGTATACAATATAAAGGTTCAATTGCTCATAGTTCAAAAGATTCTTGTGATCTATTTACCAAGTTCTTTCAATCTGTATTCCAACGATCATCTGTATCAGATGATTTCGATATTGATGATATTTGCATACCACTTGAAAATACATCTGACCTTACTATTCATAACATTAAAGTGACTAGATTTCAAGTACGTAAAGCCCTGCAAATGTTAGATATATCGAAGGGCGCTGGGATAGATAACATACCAGGTGTTTTCTTCAAGGTAACTGCATCTATAATCGATCTTCCTTTATGCTACCTTTATAATAAATGCTTATCCGATGGAATATTTCCTGACATTTGGAAAAGTGCAAGAATAGTCCCAGTTTTCAAGGATGGATCAAAAAGTGACGTTATGAATTATCGACCAATATCAATACTGCCCATTCTTTCTAAAGTTTTGAGCGTTTGGTGCATGATGCTATTTACCCCCTCTTGCATAATGTTATCTTAGATGAACAACACGGTTTTGTCAAACGGCGATCTACAATAACTAATCTTATCACTTACACATCAGATTTATTTAACGCGCTTGACACTTAATTGCATTATAGTAGTGCGAGAGATTACTTACCTTGTCGTAAAGAGAGGAGACCTGTTCAAGAAAATAGAAAGAGCACGTGTACCAATAAATGAAAAATTTGCCGGCGTCTGACTTTCCGTCCGATTATAATATAGCTATATTGAATAGGCTCTTGTAACGTTAAAATAGTACGATGTACTATTTAGAGTATCATTATCTCTTACCACTAGCTGGGATTGTTCTCAATCATTGACTTATCTATACAAATAAATAAAATTGAAGGGTCTGTTTGTAATGTTAAAATTACAGCTTTTTACTAAATGCATATGAAAGTAAATACTCTACTAATAACCAAAATACAATCTGTTTGTTCCGGCTAATCTCCGAAACAGCTGAACCAATTTTGATGGAATATTCACTGACAGATAGCTGATGTTATAAGAAGTAATTAAGGCTATTTTTATTTTAGTAAAAGAACTAGGGTTCCGCGCAAAAAAATTAAAACTCTAAATAACACGCGTAACGAAGTCGCGGGGAACAGCTCGTGTTTAGGCAAAATATTAACCGTTTGAAAATTGAATTCATAACGCACGCTCGGAGCGTGCATAGCACCGTAGCAAGGTCACCGCCGCCCCTCCGTGCACTCGCATTCCATTCGAAATCATGTCGAACGGAACGCGTCGAGAGAATCATTGTGAGGAAATACCGGTCGTAACGGACGCGTGTGGAATTATAACGTCGATTTAAGTGCCTCTCATTTGCGTTGTCTTTTTTTGTTTGTTTTACGAGTACGTGTCAACGAGGCTGAATTTTGAGTTTTGAGCGATTAACTAACGTCGTTACAATTATTTAAGGTCAAGTTGTATAGTGGTTGCATGCATAAGTGCATTCTGACAATATTAATTCGCGTCGACGAGTTGCTTTGTGCCATTTAGAGATATTTTCCTGTGTCGGTTAAAACCGCTAAATTTTGTGACCCGCGAGATTTAGCGTTCGTATTAGATTATAGATTTGTGCTAAGGGACGTTAGACTTGACTGAGTGACACCGAGTGACGCCGCTGGAGTGATACCACATAGGGTGGCGGTGCTGGAGTCAGGGTTGCTGCTGATTAAAAGGGGCTAATTCAGGTTAAACATATATACACTTCTCATACACTACTTACATTCACTACACCTAACGCCTAAACGAGCCTTGTGGTCCGTCTTCGCTTCTGACCCAGGTAAGTAGCATTATAATGGTCACGGGGACTGAGGTGTTTGACGTCCTGCTGTCATAGTTAGCCCGGCTACCTTCAGTTTTTTAATATTAATTTTTGGTTCGATTTACGCAGAATGAGCTTACAGTATCTTGAAGTCTAGCAGTGGTATGCTTGGGTTTGGATTTGATTTTATTAATTATGGGATACCAAGCAGATGGCAGCACCCATCCATCTTCTCTATTGAAATTAGGATGTTTTTTAATTTCAATAGCCTCGCGAATCATCCTTGGTAGGAATCGGTGTTCTTTTGCGAGGATTTGTGGTCTACCAAATCTAATGTAATGGCGGGGACGATCTTGAACATGTTCACAAACTGCAGACTTCCCGATACGTCGGTGCTTCACGTCAGCTATATATTCTTTAACGCGGGTTTTTATAGATCTTTTTGTTTGTCCTATGTACGAGAGACCACATTCAAAATCCAGCTTGTACATTCCTGAATTTTGTAGAGGAATATGACACTTGACGGATGGTAAAATTGACCAATCTTCTTCAGCGGCTTGAAGTATGTTTTAATGGAAGCTCGCTTCAAGATGTAGCCAACCTTGTCTGTGACTCCTCTGACATAGGATAGTACAGCAGGCACACGCTCGACTGTGGCTGGCTTCACTCGGTCACTGTGACGTAGGCGCGGGACCCGAAATTTGTTGTCTTGCAGTACTTGCTCGACGTGCTGAAGCTCGGCGGCCAGATGTTTTCTGTCACAGATCCCTCGTGCTCTCTGAAACAAAGATTTTCCCACGGTAGCTAACTATGAAGGATGATGGTGCGATTCACCATTTAAATATCGGTTCGTATGGGTATTTTTTTTTGTACACAGTATGACCAATAGAGTTATCAGGATTTTGGATGACTAAAACATCTAGGAAAGCTAAAGTATTGTTTGCCTCTAACTCCATTGTGAATTGTATTTTAGGGTTTATGTAATTAAGGTGGTTTAAAGTTGCAGTTACTTTGTCAGATGGTAAAATTGTGAAACGCGCTCGCTTGGCAGGCGGGCTATCAACATCAGTTTTTTATTATTTTGGGATTCATATGGAAAATGGTGTGATTTGCCGTAGTTACAGTTTAGATTGTGCTACAATTTATGTATAATATGTAAAGAAATACTTTCAATAAAATGAAATAAAACACACATTGTTTACGTTCACACTGTCAATGTCAAACACGTAACTGTCGCTTGGACAAATTGTGTCATTTGTAGACGTTCATACTGCCAGTGTCTCGAGGGAGTAGAAGTATCCAAACCGCCACAAAAGAAAAGAAGATGTACATGCAAGTGTATATTATTAATCTTAGGTCAATTTCAAACACTTAAGTGTGTAGTCACTCAGAGTAGTAATTGTCACCAAGGAATTTTAAAATGATACCAAAGATAATAACTGACAGATCGACTTAATAAGCGGTAAATTTTGTGTGATTTCAAATATTTCTTTTTGTTTGGAGTGTTTGTATTTGGAATTCCAAGGCAGAAAAGCGTTTATTTATATACGAAATGACATGGCATGGTCACCCTATCAATTTCATTCAACAAAACGGTCGTTGATTTAAATGTTCGCAGCGTCAGGGTGGCCCAATGACAATTTTCTCAGTTAAAGGCATCTAGATAAAAGAATATAAAGTTATTAATGAAAATATACAGATACGGACACAATTCCTTAAAAGAAATTAAATAAGTTCGGTTTCGAAAAAGGAAACAGAGAAATCCTGTGAGGGATTCAACAATTCTTCATGGGTATAATCAATTATATTTCTCAGTTAATATTCTCGGTCATTCGGATATTGCGTGACAGGAATAGATCGTTAAAAATGTATTCTTAAAAATTTTTATTTCTTGTAAATGTGTACCTACTGATTTGTTATAAATTAATGGATAAGGGCTAAGAATCGTAATTCGATATTATCATAGTTCTGTGTCATACTTTGTTTGAAGATAATTGCAGCTGAATATGAGCTAAAAGCCAATTAACATATATATACACAAAATTTACCGCTTATTAAGTCGATCTTTTATTAACATTATTCATCACAGACACAGATCACAATATTAACATTGCTCAAAGAGTTTCTCTTCGTGATAAACTTAGAAATGAGGATATCCGCAGTAGGACCAAACTGACCGACATAGCCCAACGGATTAGTAAGCTGAAGTGGCAATGGGCTGGCCATATATTTCAAAAAACCGACAATCGATCGGGAAGAAAGGTTCTCGAGTGGCAGCCTCGTACCGGAAGGCGAAGTGTAGAGCGTCCCCCACTAGATGGAGTAACGACCAGGTAAAACATGCACGAAGTCGATGGGTGCAGGTGGCTCAGGATCGTGCTTTGTGGCATTCCTTGTTCAGCAGTGGACTTGTGTTGATAATTATAATTATATTATATATAGTCGTATATTATATATATGTATATATGTGTGTGTGTGTGTGTTTGTGTGTATATATATATTTATATGTGTGGGTGTGTGTGTATAAATAACATAAATAAATAACTAACCATCCGTCTATATTTTGACTGATCCGTGGCGCAGTGGCTTAGCAATGAGTTTGGCGTTGAGTGCGGCAGGTTCTAATCCCGCTTGAAACAAGTATTTCTTTAGCCTGAAAATAATTGTTCTGGGTCTGAATAATTGCCCTTTTGAAATGTATTTAGGTAAAATACCCCCACCGTACAAAAAAATCCTAAAATTGGAGGTAACGTTATAAAAAAATCCCCACCTCATGGTTAGTGACTACTGCAGCCCATGGACACCTGCAACTAACTTGAATCAAAGGGATGAGTAAGACGTTGAGGGAGACAACATAATTACAGGCTCACCGTAACATAGCATATATATATATATATGCTATGTTACGGTCTCTCTTGGCAGCACAAATAGGGTAGTACCTTCCAAGGCGGACTCTTAAGCAGAATGACATGCCTACCACCTATTAAAAAACTCAGTTAAATATAAAAATGATATATGTTTTAGGCTAAGCTTGCGATGAAATGTGTTTTTATGATATTTTTTCAAACACTAGCAATACTAATGACATTACTAATATTCCCTTTGACCACTCCTCAAATGGTGAAATGCTTATGTTGGGAGTAGTTCCCGACAGTAGTCAAATGGCGGATTCGAACCCACGACCTTTTGAGTTCGCGATCCGCACCCTGCCATTAGGCTACCGTCGAATCATATTCGAATATTAGTAATGTTAATGATATTGCTAGTATTAAAATAAAATGTACGCGAATGAAAAAAAAGTTGTAGAAAATAAAAATAAATCTTATGAAACGGAAGCCCAAAGGACAGTTTATGTGTATCGATGTATAAAACACACATTCTCGTAAATTCTTTTCCAAGTAACGCTATCTTTTCCAATAACGAGAGTTAGACGGTGAAATTGTAGTTGGTGTACTAACATTACAGAGGGAAATTACATCGTTAGGAGATTATAAGTTTTCAGATTAAAATGTGAGAGATGAAATAAAGCTTCTTAAACTGTTACAAGTAATATACATATAATATTATGTCGGTTGCGTACTCGTGAGATTTGTAAGTCGTCATAACGAATGAGCGAGTATAAATTTAAATTAGACAGAAGTTTAGTCTATATACAATTATTATATACTAATGATAAATGGTTTGTAAAAATACAGATTATTTATTAAATATAATACGTATTATGTATCTATTTTTATTGAACATTTATCTCATCTGCAGCACAGGCAATAAGTTCAATACGTATTTAGTATGTTTTTCCCCGACTGCCGAGGGTTACGTGCTTATCAACCAATACATGTACGTATGTGTGTTCCTTTGTGGCACTCTTGGGACCAAGTTGGACGAATATGATGATTCTTACTTCAATCAATTTGTCTTAATCTTGTAAATGCCACTTAAGATATGATATTAACCAAAATTTAATATGAAGACAACCAGACGCCATAATACTTAAAAGAAAAAAAAAATCGGTTGTCTGTAAAGTCGGTTTACTGACGATAGTTGAACGTGACAACGCCAATTGTGCCTCTTTGTCGCTCGTTCCGCGCTCTCGCTTGCACTTCAAGCCTTAAATGGAACGCCGCTCTGAGGCGTTCCATTTAACGTAACGCCGCATGAGACATGTTTTTTCGTGCGTGCAGCCAGCTTCATTGAATTAGAAGACGTTGTCACGTCATAAATGAAAGTAGACAAATTATATCAATTGGAGCATCATTGACTAGGTCTTTTAAAATCATATTTAGGTTTATCTAATCATTTTTAATTTTTAATAACCATTTATAACGATTTAAAGGTAGTTAGCGACCATACTCGAATAAATGTTCGAAATTGTAACGAAGCAGTGATAAAGTGCTTTTATAATCGTATAATATGTAGTATGAGTAATTTTTAAGCGTTCGGGTTTTATTTAAAATAGTATTAGCCTTGCACCGTTTCCAGTAAAGAGGGTCTCCGGTTCTTTGCAGTCACCATACGAAATACAGCAGCATTAAACTGCTATTTTACTCAAAATTATTGTCTAATGTTTAGTTTTTGAGGTCGGTTTTTACTTTTTATTAATCTTGTTAGCAATAAAAAAATTAAGTCTATATTTGTCTAATGTGCATTTATATTGCACTGAAAACAGTTTTTGCTGCAAAAATAATTTGAATTCCACTAACGAACCAATATTATTCATACCAGTCCTTGATTCAACCAATAAAGTTTTATACTGGTCGAGTATTGACTCATCCTTTTATCCCAGTGGTAAGTTTTATTCATCTGGAGCAAACACTCGAATGTGTAAATAAAAGTCAAGGGTTGGCTTGAATTAATTTAAATAAGAAATGAAACGATGTTTTCATTTTTTACTATACATGAGAAAACGTTTTATGTGTTAATATCATATTGATTATTTCAATAATTATTTATTACCAGTATATAAAAAAACTTAAACTAAAAATTTAAAAAATCATATACCCTTACTCCCTGCGGTATAGTGCCAAGAATGCTGGCTGCGTTTCCTCGTTCAATGTCTATAGAAGCCAATGAGTGGGAAAAGAATCAGTAGTCTGAACACTAGCAGTGATGACAATTATATGACCAGATTCAGTTTCCTTAAGGACTTTATCGCACGCGGACCCCACGGACAGATAGTAAAACAAATAAAAAATAAAATGAACTTCAAACAATATAATATCCACATAATCTTTGTATTTACTTATATTTACTTTATAAATATCCATTAAATCCTTTTAAAGTTAGGGCTTTTATCCTTCGATGCACTTTGCCTTAGTTCCGTTTCATGTTTCATTCATTATTAGTTCCAACTTACTGAAAATCGATTAATAATTAAAATTTTAATTATTTCAACATTTAAGGTGGTCTAAAGACCACTTTAAATTTAATTTAAGTAGGTACAGGCAGGAGATGGGCAGCAGCATCTTCCTGATAATAGCCAAATAACAATAAAAAAACTGCGGTTGCCAACCCGCTCGCCAAGCGTGGCAACTATGGCAATATACCCCCCATGAGCAATGACAATAATAAACGGCCCCCAGTCCCCGGCGGCCCCGCTATTCCTGGCTACGGTGGCGACCATGGTAACGGCGGGGCAGGGGGTGCTAAGAATCTCCGGTGGAGGTTCGGTTGCCACCTACGACGACTCGACCTGGCAACATACAACGCACGCACCCTGAGGACTGACGAGAAGTTTGTGGAGCTGGAAGAAGAGATAGACAAGTTACGCTGGCATATTATAGGATTATCCGAAGTCCGAAGAGAGGGGGAGGACACGGTAATCCTCGAATCCGGCAACTTGCTCTATTACCGGGAGGGCGACCATCTGTCCCAAGGAGGTGTCGGATTTATCGTCCACAAGTCTCTCGTTAACAACGTTGTAAATATTGAGAGTGTGTCGACGAGGGTTGCGTACCTTATACTCAGAATCACCAAACGGTATTCGCTGAAGGTCATACAGGTTTACGCACCAACCTCGGCACACCCCGATCAGGAGGTGGAGGAAATGTATGAGGATATCTCTAGAGCCATACATTCCTCCAAAACCCAATATACGGTGTTAATGGGAGACTTCAATGCAAAACTAGGCACAAGAGAGAACGGTGAGCTGAAAGTAGGGAAATTTGGAATAGGGCAACGGAACCCAAGGGGCCAGCAGTTGGCTGACTTCATGGAGAAAGAGGGACTCTTTATGATGAACTCTTTCTTCCAGAAGCGGCCTCAAAGGAAGTGGACCTGGTCGAGCCCCGACGGTTCGACAAAAAATGAGATTGACTTCATTATGACGACCAGACGACAACTGTTCAGTGATGTCTCAGTGATCGCGAGGGTGAAAACCGGCAGCGATCACCGAATGGTTAGAGGCACACTGAACCTAAACGTTAAGTTGGAGAGGTCTCGTCTAATGAAGTCAACGCCCCGTCCCCCTCGTGCTCTAATCCAAAGTCCCGAAACCTTTCAGCTCGAGTTACAAAACCGTTTTCAGTGCCTAGAAGACTGCAATGAAGTGGACGATTTGAATGACAAGCTCGTGGAAACTGTCCATGCGGTCGGAGCTAAGTTCTGCAAGACCCGCCGCAGAAGAACACAAAAACTCTCCGATCACACTCTTAATCTCATGGTTGTTAGACGGGAGATGAAGCTACATTCTTCAACAGATTTAACAGCATACAGGCAACTGAACAGACAGATCTCCAAATGCATGCGGCGGGACTTACGCAAATTCAATACAGCTCGTATTGAAGAAGCGATCGAGCGGAACCAAGGCTCCAAAGTCTTTGCCAGAGATCTGTCTGCCAGAAAGCACCAACTGTCAAAGCTGAAGACAGAGTGTGGCAGCATCGTTTCCGGGGCACCTGAGATTTTGAGTGAGATTGAGAGGTTCTATGGGCAGCTGTACACGTCATCGTTGGAGCCGCACGCAAGTGTGAGTAACGATCTAAGAGCGAGTCTTATCCGACATTATTCCGATGATATTCCGGACGTCAGTCTGAGCGAGATTAGAATGGCTCTCCAGCACCTTAAAAACGGCAAGGCCCCAGGCGAGGATGGAATTACAGCGGAGCTTCTGAAAGCGGGTGGAAAACCGGTACTTGAAGTCCTTCAGAAGCTCTTTAATTCCGTCCTCCATGGTGGCATTACACCGGAGGCGTGGAGCAGAAGTGCGGTGGTCTTGTTCTTCAAGAAAGGTGACAACGCTCTCTTGAAGAACTACAGACCGATTTTCCTTCTGAGCCGTGTCTACGTGCTGTTTTCGAGAGTCATTACGAATCGTCTCGCGCGCAGACTTGACGACTTCCAGCCTCCCGAACAAGCCAGTTTCCGAAAAGGCTTTAGCACCATAGACACGATACATACCCTTCGGCAAATTGTACAGAAGTCCGAGGAGTACAATTTGCCACTATGTCTGGCGTATGTGGACTATGAGAAAGCCTTTGATTCCGTCGAAATTTGGGCGGTGCTGCAGTCCCTTCAGCGATGCCAAGTTGACTGTCGGTATATCGAAGTGTTGAAGTGCTTGTACAGTAGGGCTATGATGGCTATCCGAGTACAGAACCAGAGTACGAAACCTATCCAATTGCAGAGAGGTGTAAGACAGGGTGACGTCATATCCCCGAAACTCTTTACCGCTGCATTGGAAGATGTTTTCAAGCTTCTGGACTGGAAAGGATACGGTATCAACATCAATGGCGAGTACATCACTCACCTTCGATTTGCCGACGATATAGTCCTTATGGCAGAATCGCTGGAGGACCTAAGCACTATGCTCAATGACCTCAATAGTGTTTCCCAACGGATAGGTCTTAAGATGAACATGGACAAAACAAAGATCATGTTTAATGTCCATGTCACACCTATGCCGGTAGTTGTTGGGAACACTAAGCTCGAAGTTGTTGATGAGTATGTTTACCTGGGACAAATAGTCCGACTAGGTAAGTCCAACTTCGACCGAGAGGTCAATCGACGGATTCAACTCGGTTGGGCAGCGTTCGGGAAATTACGGCACATCTTCCTTCAGTGCGTGTTGCCAGTGATGATATACGGAACTGAGACGTGGTCCTTCACTGCTGGCCGGATGAGGAAGCTCAAGGTCGCTCAGCGAGCTATGGAGAGGGCTATGCTCGGAGTTTCTCTGCGTGATAAACTCAGAAATGAGGATATCCGCAGTAGAACTAGAGTGACCAACATAGCCCAACGGATTAGTAAGCTGAAGTGGCAATGGGCTGGCCATATAGCTCGAAGAACCGACAACCAATGGGGAAGAAAGGTTCTCGAGTGGCAGCCTCGTACCGGCAGGCGAAGTGTAGGGCGTCCCCCCACTAGATGGAGTGACAACCTGGTAAGATATGCAGGAAGTCGATGGATGCAGGTGGCTCAGGACCGTGCTTTGTGGCATTCTTTGGGGGAGGCCTATGTTCAGCAGTGGACTTGTGAAGGGCTGTAATGATGATGATGATGAGGTACATAAAAATGTTCATCCCCTATTTTTCCAACATTTGGGATGGAAGTTTTGAAGTGAAAACTCCTTTACAATCCTTGTGATTTAAAACGCGATGAAACGAAAAAGCGACACTAAAAAGAACACATACGTCTATAGGATTTAGCCTGCGAGAGAATGAGATAGAATATTATGAGCCAAGAATGCTGGCTGCGTTTCCTCGTTCAATGTCTATAGAAGCCAATGAGTGGGAAAAGAATCAGTAGTCTGAACACTAGCAGTGATGGCAATTATATGACCAGATTCAGTTTCCTTAAGGACTTTATCGCACGCGGACCCCACGGACAGATAGTAAAACAAATAAAAAATAAAATGAACTTCAAAACAATATAATATCCACATCATCTTTGTATTTACTTATATTTACTTTATAAATATCCATTAAATCCTTTTAAAGTTAGGGCTTTTATCCTTCGATGGACTTTGCCTTAGTTCCGTTTCATGTTTCATTCATTATTAGTTCCAACTTACTGAAAATCGATTGATAATTAAAATTTTAATTATTTCAACATTTAAGGTGGTCTAAAATTTAATTTAAGTAGGTACATAAAAATGTTCATCCCCTATTTTTCCAACATTTGGGATGGAAGTTTTGAATTAAAAACTCCTTTATAATCCTTGTGATTTAAAACTCGATGAAACGAAAAAGCGACACTAAAAAGAACACATACATCTATAGGATTTAGCCTGCGAGAGAATGAGATAGAATATTATATTAAACTAGTCGTGTTTGGGGCACCTAGCGTCTACTTTACGTACCACCTTGAGACTCAATCAATTTTTGTTCGATAAAATGACTTAACAAAACAAAGCAATTTTACTCGAAAGAAAATATTCTTTTCATTTATTAGTCTAAATTGAAGCTCTACATCTTAAGGATTGTAACATTTATTTGCTATAAAATAAAATTTTTATATACGGCTGCATATTATTATATGCAATAAATCATTTGCAGTGAAATAAGGTTGGCCAAATCGTACCAGACGATGAAACAATGTCGTCACTATCGGCATATTTATGAAAAATATCCTTATTTTTATAGTCTTAAAAAACACAAAAAATACCTCTCTATGTAGCCACAAAAAAGTTATCCTTTTATTTGTGTTTTTGTAATTGTTCCGAAATTATTTAAAATAATGGTTTCTGAACGCATTGGAACACACCTAATGACGATTCATTTCACGTATGAAATGATTATGTAGTTTCATAGTAAGCTAAGCGCTTTGTTCAATTACGTACAACGGAATATCATTTGTCATCCTTAAGTTACATAATCTATGGTCATCGATCGACATTGATTGTCACCCGGCCATCATCTACATATCTATATACTCGTATCTTATTTGCTTCACTCGTTGTTGTAGATTGTGTGATACGTACTGTACTATTTTAGATTTCCTTCTGTTGTTTTGATCTCGGCATTGTTTTACGGACTGATAACTACCACTTGTAACGATTATTTTGTGCTTTTGATTTCTGGACACCGTTTTTGCATCTTGCATATTTGTGAGAGCCATCATGCAGACTACAGCTACACAACAACGACAACTAGCCCTGCGATTGCTATGTGTTAATTGTAACATATGCATTGATACACTTCGCCGCAATCTCGTTTTTGAGCTTGATACCAGAGTAATTTCTAAGATCCGCAAGTGTAATTCTTTAATAATAGTACATATTTACGTATCTTCTTATTTTATTAAACTCACATAAACTATCACACACAATCGTACATCATAATACAAATCTAATTCTTATTTTAGATCACTGACAAAGATTACATATGTGATGCTAACCTCAAAAGTATTGTTGACGTTATTATAAAAAATTGTGGCTATTTAGATATGATTTTCATACGGGATGGTGTTTAAAACATAAAAACAAACCAATCTAACTATAGCTTGTTTTGGGACATGAAAAATAAAAGTCAAGTACAACTCCTACAGAAATTTGGCCATTGTTCTTTATGTTTTATATTTAATTTTTTTGAAGGTTTCACTTTTACTGCGTGTGAAGTGCACACATGCACTCTTTTTTTTAAGTTCTTATGGAACCCCTAAAGTACATAATCTATACAAATATAATATAATATATATTATAAATATTAGAAAGAGGTAAAGTTTGTAAGTTTGTGAGTTTGTTTGTAGAAAGTAATATCTGAAACTACTGAACCGATTTTAAAAATTCTTTTACCAGTAGAAAACTACATTATTCCTATTAATTGTACAATTTATTGTATTTGCTTCTTATTAATTGTAACCACTTTAAGTTCAATAAAGAGTTATCTATCTATCCATCTATCTTTTCCTGAGTGACATAGTATATACTAGGCTGTGATTTATAATATTTTTAATGTGAAATAACAATATTTTTCAATCGATTTCGATACAAACGGACTAATGCGTAGATTTATCAGCGTGCGTTGACTAAACGGTTTGATATAGGTGAATATAATGGTCTAACTCTATTGTATATTAAATATAAAAGATAGATATGTAGTGTCGCGGACTTGTTTTTAAAGTAAAAGAAAAAGTATATGGTGATGTTTAGATTTATTTTCAAACACGCTTTGTGTAAGTGCAATATTGTCACCCAGAAACAATACAGTGAATGAAATAAATAAACTGATTTTAATTAGTAGTTAAGTCAGTTGACACGGTGTGTAATATTAAGGATACAATGCACTATCCTCAAGAATTTTTAAATTCTTTGAGCCCTTTTGGCCTCTCACCTCACGACCATATGTTAAAAGTCGGCATTCCTATCATGCTGTTAAGAAACTTGAGCCCTCCCAACATGTGTAATGGCACAAGACCACTGATAAAACCATTGTGGGACGTGCGTTGTGACCATCCTCACGGGGCTAGCAGTAGGACAACTTGCTCACATTCCGCGGATAGCTATGATTCCGTCGGATTTGTCAATATCGTTAAAGGCTGCAGTTTCCAATCAAAGTTTTATAAGCCCTCACTATATATAAGTCCCAGGGTCAAACATTATCTCTGGTGGGTATTAAGTTGGAGAAGAGTTGTTTTTCCCGTGGCCACAGTTAGATGGTGGCTTATCTCGAATTGGAACTCCAGAAAACCAATATATTTTGCCACCAGAACATAGTAAAATATCAAACATAGTATACAGAGAAGAATTAAGCAGTTGACATACTCATCCAATACATAGGTAATAGCAGCCAACAAGAAATATAATAAACATAAAATAAATCCGAAACACTCAGTACTAAGAACCACATAAGATTATTTAAACATGTTTGACGCCCAGCGAAGTAGGCAATGGTCACCCAATAGTTTATAAAGAAATTATACAGCCGTTTTTTAACAGTCAATGAACATATATAAAAAACATCATCATCATCATCATCATCATCATTACAGCCCTTCACAAGTCCACTGCTGAACACAGGGCTCCCCCAAGGAATGCCACAAAGCACGGTCCTGAGCCACCTGCATCCATCGACTTCCTGCATATCTTACCAGGTCGTCACTCCATCTAGTGGGGGGACGCCCAACACTTCGCGTGCCGGTACGAGGCTGCCACTCGAGAACCTTTTTTCCCAATCGGCTGTCGGTTCTTCGAGCTATATGGCCGGCCCAATGCCACTTCAGCTTACTAATCCGTTGGGCTATGTCGGTCACTCTGGTTCTACTGCGGATATCCTCATTTCTGAGTTTATCACGCAGAGAAATTCCGAGCATAGCCCTCTCCAAAGCTCGCTGAGCGACCTTGAGCTTCCTCATATGGCCAGCAGTGAAGGACCACGTCTCAGTTCCGTATGTCATAACTGGTACCACGCACTGGGTGTACAGTCTCGTTTTCAAGTTTTGAGGTATACGTGACGAGAAGATGTGCCGTAATTTCCCGAACGCTGCCCAACTGAGTTTAATCCGTTGATTGACCTCTCGGTAGAAGTTGGACTTACCTAGTCGGACTATTAGCCTCAGGTAAACATACTCGTCAACAACTTCGAGCTGAGTGCTCCCAACAACTACCGGCATAGGTGTGACATGGACATTAAACATGATCTTTGTTTTGTCCATGTTCATCTTAAGACCAATCCGTTGGGAAACACTATTAAGGTCATTGAGCATAGTCATTAGGTCCTCCAGCGGTTCTGCCATAAGGACTATATCGTAAGCAAATCGAAGGCGAGTGATGTACTCGCCGTTGATGTTGATACCGTATCCTTTCCAGTCCAGAAGCTTGAAAACGTCTTCCAATGCAGCGGTGAAGAGTTTCGGGGATATGACGTCACCCTGTCTTACAACTCTCTGCAATTGGATAGGTTTCGTACTCTGGTTCTGTACTCGGATACCCATCGTAGCTCTACTGTACAAACACTTCAACACTTTGATATACCGACAGTCAACTTGGCACCGCTGAAGGGACTGCAGCATCGCCCAAATTTCGACGGAATCAAAGGCTTTCTCATAGTCCACATACGCCAGACATAGTGGCAAATTGTACTCCTCGGACTTCTGTATAATTTGCCGAAGGGTATGTATGTGGTCTATAGTACTAAAGCCTTTTCGGAAACCAGTTTGTTCGTGAGGCTGGAAGTCGTCAAGTCTGCGCGCGAGATGATTCGTAATGACTCTCGAAAACAGCACATAGACGCGGCTCAGAAGGGAAATCGGTCTGTAGTACTTCAAGAGAGCGTTGTCGCCTTTCTTGAAGAACATTAGCATCGCACTTCTGCTCCACGCCTCTGGTGTAATGCCACCATAGCTTCTGAAGGACTTCAAGTACCAGTTTTCCACCCGCTTTCAGAAGCTCCGCTGTAATTCCATCCTCGCCTGGGGCCTTGCCGTTTTTAAGGTGCTGGAGAGCCATTCTAATATCACTCAGACTGATATCCGGGATATTATCGGAATAATGTCGGATAAGACACGCTCTTGAATCTTTACTCACACTTGCGTGTGGCTCCAACGATGATGTGTACAGCTGCCCATAGAACGTCTCAATCTCACTCAAAATCTCAGGTGTCCCGGAAATGACGCTGCTACGCTCGGTCTTCAGCTTCGACAGTTGGCTCTTTCTGGCAGACAGATCTCTAGCAAAGACTTGCATAGCAAAGAATGCATGGCTCCAGAGATATCCTCATACATTTCCTCTACCTCCTCATCGGGGTGTGCCGAGGTTGGTGCGTAAACCTGTATGACCTTCAGCGAATACCGTTTGGTGATTCTAAATATAAGGTACGCAACCCTCGTCGACACACTCTCAATCTTTACAACCTTGTTAACGAGAGACTTGTGGACATTAAATCCGACACCTCCTTAGGACAGATGGTCACCCTCCCGGTAATAGATCAAGTTGCCGGATTCGAGGATTACCGTTTCCTCCCCCTCTCTTCGGACTTCGGATAATCTTATAATATGCCAGCGTTACTTGTCTAACTCTTCTTCCAGCTCCACAATCTTCTCGTTAGTCCTCAGGGTGCGTGCGTTGTATGTTGCCAGGTCGATTCGTCGTAGGTGGCAATTAAACCTTCACCGGAGATTCTTAGCACCCCCTGCCCCACCGTTACCATGGTCGCCACCGTAGCCAGGAATAGTGGAGCCGCCGGGGACTGGGGGCCGTCTCTTTATTACATTCATACTACCCCCCGTATTTGCCATAGTCGCCACGCTTGGCGAGCGGGTTGGCAACAGCAGTTTTTTTATTGTATTTTTGCTGTTATCAGGAAGATGCTACTGCCCATCTCCTGCCTGTTTCCCTTTGTCGCCTTTTACGACACCCACGGGAAGATATGGGGTAGTGGATATTCTTAACCGCCACTACACGGCATAAAAAATATATGCATCCAATATAGAACATTCTCATTTTTTGAATTCGGTTAAGAGTTAAATATAGAACAATTATATGAAAGAAATTCAACAGTGGTAGAGCCAAGCGGTAGCTTTTGCTGTCGCACGGATGGGCCAGCTCGAACCGGGGTGGTACCATGAGCTCACAGAATACCAGCGTGAAGTAGAGGTTTACCTCTGCGTTGCGCCTTATGAGTGCAGGTGGCTGAGGCCCAATTCCCCTCCCCCCATCAACATGGTAGTGGAATTAAATAAAACACTACCCCAGGAGGGTACCAGCACCCCTGGTGAATCCCTCGCTGAGCATCCACGACCAAACTACTTCACTCCTGAGCGTGGGTGCCCCGCGTTTTCGGGGGGAGGGGGGTTTGAAATTCCGCTCGCGACTAATGCTGCTCGGGGCAAGCGGAGCAATACAACCAAGGCGACCCCTGTCACGCTATCCGTGAATTTTCGCAATATCAGGGGACTTCATTCCAACCTTAACGCTGTCCATTACCATCTAGAGACGGCGAAGTTGGCCTTGCTCTTTTTAACTGAGACTCAAGTGTCCTTTCCGGCTGATACCTCATATCTCTCCTACCCGGGGTACAAATTGGAACACTCCTTTGTGCCCCGGGCTGGAGTTTGTGTATACGTCAGAGAGGACATCTGTTTTCGACGCCTCGGCAGCCTTGAAGGTACGGACCTGTCTATCATATGACTGTGCGTAGACAGTGACGACCATCCCCGCGTCTACGGGTACCTCTATAGGTCCCATAGCGGTAATGCCGACACAGACCGACTCATCGACCCCGTCCAAACGGCTGCAGACTCCGTGCTACAACAGGTTCCACCCGCAGAGATCGTGATACTCGGTGATTTCAACGCCCACCACGCTGAATGGTTTGGTTCTCGTTTAACCGATCATGCGGGTAGATCTGTCTATGACTTTGCTTTGGCATATGGTCTAACACAACTGGTTACTTCGCCTACGCGGATCCCAGATGTGGAAGACCATGTACCTTCCCTGTTGGACCTTTTGATGACCTCTCATCCGGACGGATATCAGGTCTCCGTCGATGCCCCTCTGGGTTCTTCGGACCATTGTCTGATCCGGAGCACGGTGCCCTTCACGCTCCAATCGCAGTTGCGATCTGCAGTTTGCCGCCATGTTTGGCACTATAGGTCAGCTGATTGAGATGGAATGCGGTCTTTTTTGCATCCTAACCTTGGGGCCGGGTTTGGTTCTCGCCGGAAGATCCCAGCGTTGTTGCCGATTCTGTTGCTGATGTGGTACTTCAGGGTATCGAACTTTTTAATCCATGCTCTGTAGTGCCTATCGGAGGCAGATCCCAGCCATGGTTTGGTCGCTCCTGTAAAATTGTATCACGCTATAAGCAGGAGTGCTACCGGGCCTGGACTGACGCATCAACGTCTCGGTATGTAAGCACCAGCGCACTTAAAAAGAAGTATAATTCCGCCTCCAGGTCCTTCAAAAGCGTCATTACCAAGGCAAGGTCTGAGCACATCGGCAGAATTGGCGAGAAGCTAGTTCGCCTTCCTTCGGGAACCCGTGGATTCTGGTCTCTCGCCAAGGCTGTCCAAGGGAAATTCTGTCAGCCATCTCTTCCATCTCTGCACAGAGAGAATGACTCACTGGCCCATGCCGCAAAAGAGAAAGCCGATCTGTTGTGCTCTCTTTTTGCGTCTAACTCGACTCTAGATGACGGGTTGAACACACCGCCGACCATCCCGCTGGATGTGCGATTTACACAGCGCTTGGTTCGCAAAGCACTCTTCTCCCTGTTAGTTTGGACATAGCGAAGGCCTTCGATCGGGTCTGGCACAAGACGCTTCTTTCGAAGCTTCCTGCCTATGGGTTTCCCTAGAAATTGTGCAAATGGATCACCAGTTTCCTTGCTGATCGGAGCATCAAGTTCGTAGTAGACGGTGCATGCTCTGATTTCAAGCCTATCAACGCTGGTGTTCCACAAGGCTGCGTGCTATCACCAACGCTGTTTCTCCTGCATATCAATGATATATTGCTAACTGGTAGCATTCATTGCTATGCAGACGACAGCACTGGGGATGCCTTATATACCGGCCGTGCCAATATTTCTCGGGAAAACGTCGCCGAGTACCGGGACAAACTTGTGTCTGAAGTCGAGTCTTTTCTTAACAAAGTCTCGGATTGGGGCCGACTAAATCTAGTCCAGTTCAATTCCCAGAAGACACAAATTGGCGCGTTTACGGCTAAAAAGAACCCATTTGTCGTATCTCCTTAGTTTCAAGGCATTCCCCTTGCTGCCTCAGCCAGTATCGGAATCCTTGGCGTCGACATATCGAATAGTGTGAAGTTTCGTGGTCACTTGGAAGGGAAGGCCAAATTGGCCTCTAAAAAGCTTGGCGTGCTCAGCAGAGCGAGACGGTATTTCACGCCGGCACATCGCTTGCAACTTTACAAAGCGCAAGTTCGGCCCCACATGGAATACTTTTCTCATCTCTGGACCGGGGCACCCCAGTGCTAGTTCCTTCCACTTGACCGCATCCAGCGCAAAGCGGTTTGAATCGTCGACGACCGAGTTCTTTCTGATCGGCTCGATACACTGGCACTGCGTAGAGATGTTGCATCTCTTTGCGTATTTTATCGCATCTATCACGGGGAGTGCTCTGAGGAATTGTTCGGACTAATTCCAGCCGCTCAATTTCACCATCGCACATCGCAACAAAACTCGCGTTACCATCCATACCATCTTGATGATTGGCGGTCCACCACTGTGCGATTTAGAAGATGTTTTCTCCCTCGTACAACCTTTTTACATACCATAACATAACATAAGCACTCACGCCTGTCACCCAGAGGGGTAGGCAGAGATTATGGACTTCCATTTGGCACGATCCTGACACACCTCTCTCGCTTCCTCCACATCCATATACCTAAGCATACACGCTCGTCGGTTAAAGGTACTCTTGATATGGCCCATTTTTAATATATCGCCAATCTGGTCGATAAACTTTCGCCTAGGGCGACCCTTCCCGACTATGCCGTTCACCTCTGCAACATAGATTTGCTTTGTCACTCTTTCCTCATTCATTCTTTCTACATGGCCAAACCACCGAAGCATTCCTTTCTTAATCCTGGTCACAACATCATCTTGCAAACCACACTCTTCTCTTATTAAACAATTTCTCACTCTGTCATTCAGCTTCATCCCTAACATACTCCTTAATGACCGCATTTCTACAGCATTTATTCTACTCTCATGCTTCTTCTGCCACACCCAACTTTCACTACCATACATTAAAGTAGGTACTAACACAGCATTGTGAATTGCCATACGTGCCTTTTTGGACACATTCTGACTTTTCACAATAGAGTGTAGAGCCCCATTTACTCTATTTCCTGCATTCACTCGTCGTTCTATATCCTTATCATATCTACCATCCCTGCTAAACACACATCCCAAATATACAAACTCATCTACTTGCTCTACCAACTCCCCTTCTATTTTTATTTCACATATCTTTTTGCTGTCTTCTCTTTCAAAAACCATAACTTTCGTCTTACTTGCGTTCACTTTCATTCCCTTTTCTTTTAATGTCCTGTTCATTAATGTAACCATCATTTGCAACTCGGCTGCCGACGATGCAAGTATGACTTGATCATCGGCGTACAAAAGGCATTTGACGGTTAACTCACCCATTCTTAATCCGCATTCTTCTACTTTCAAATTTTCCAAACAACTGTTCATAAATAGGTTGAACAACCACGGGGAAGCCACACAGCCCTGTTTGACACCTTTATGGATGCCAAACCAGTCCGAGTAGGCCCCGTTGATCCTGACACAACCACTAGAGTCCCTATATAGAGACTTCAATGCCTGTATCAGACCAGCGGTTAACCCAAATGAGTTCAGTGTTTGCCATAACACATCCCTGTCCACTCTGTCATAAGCCTTCTCCAAGTCTATGAATGCACAAAAAACTTTATGGTTTTTGGCCAAAAACTTCTCCGTGATCATGCGCATGGAAAAGACCTGATCCGTACATCCCATTCCCTTTCTAAATCCCGCTTGCACATCCCAAATTTTTCCATCAGTTTCTTTCATAACTCTTTCAATTAGTACCTTAGCATACAGTTTTCCCACAATGCTAAGAAGGCTAGGTAGTTTTTACAGTCCTGCTGTGATCTTTTTCCCTTATATATTGGGACTATCACGGCTTTGCACCAGTCTCCCGGTACCCGCTTAAGTTACCAACATAAATTAAACAAGGTATACAGCAGGTCTGCCACCACTCCTTCTCCAGCCCTTAGCATTTCGAGTGATACTCTATCATAACCGGCTGCCTTACCTGCTTTCATACTTTTCATTGCTTTCATTATTTCATCTATACTTATATCTCTATCTATTTCCTCTTCTTTCGGAATTTCTATTTCATTTAATTCAAACGTCTCATCACTCATAAACACGCTTTCAAAGTATTCCTTCCATCTCCTTAAACTCAAAACTTCGTCATTCAGAATACAGCCATTCTGGTCTCGTATAGCATTCATTCTAGGCAACACAACTTTTTTGTGGAATCAATTACCACCAGCGAATTTTCCGGACCGATACGACTTAGGAACCTTCAAGAAAAGAGCTTACACCTTTCTAAAAGGCCGGCAACGCATCTGCAATTCCCATGGTGTTGCGGTTGGTCATGGGCGGCGGTAGTCACTTACCATCAGGTGAGCCGCATGCTGGTTTGCCCCCTATTCTATAAAAAAAAATTACCCCTTCATTTAATTTAAATTTTAAAATAAAGAAACCTTGTTCTACCGGTTTACATCTATGTAAGAAATCTATGACATTATTTTCCTTGAGAAAGTTACTGTAAGAAATGTTAAGAAGAAGCAAGACAAACTAAAGTCTTCTATATTCTTATTTATCATCTCGATGGAGTATCCTGCTGGTAATGAGCCTTTCTCAAGCCTCTCACGATATAACTAAATGGCCACGCTTGGCAAGCGGTTTGACAAACGCAGCTTTTTTATTTTTAATCGACTGCAAATCCATCATTAACCATTAAATAGTCCACAGCTGAACATTTTTATATAACGCATTTAGCAAAATTTTAAATAATATGCACATTGAAATAAAAATTGGAATATAATGCAGTCTTTTCTCCTGAACGCAATGTAGGAGTAGGCAAAAGAAGAACGAACAGTTTATCAAGTTATACAAATTTTCTTAAGCATCGGAAGGTAGTCTATTAGGCACTTCGAGGCACTTAGCTTAAAAACATAAAGGCATCTCCATATTTAACATCTGTGGAATTTTTAGTATTTAGGCAATTCCTAGGAAATTTTTCATAGGTAGACTCCCTGTACTCTTTTTTGTGTAAGGAGAAACTGTGAAACTTAAATCAGTGCAAGTCCAGTATTATGTTTGTGTCACTCTGGCGGAAAGATTTCTAGAACTTTAAGAAAAATAAAAGAATCAACTGAGTACTTATCATTTGTTGGTAGACACAAGTTTTCTTTACTAATTTCCTTATTCAAACTTATTTTGACATCAAAAGATCTTTGAAAAAAATTTGTAATATAATAGAGAAAAAAATTATAATATTGGAAATGTTTCTAAAAGCTATTTTGAAAATTCTTTCATTTTCGTATATTTCAATTTATTTACATAACCTAATTTAAACTGTAATAGAGTGGACTATTCGTATAAATAAGTCGCGGCTTGCATAGTATTTATACCTACGAGTATTATAATACATTTTAAAATAAAAAACATGATGTTTCTTTAACCAACGTTTAGTTACCTATTTATATAAAAATAATACATTTAGTATAAACTCCAACAAGCAAAACAAACAACATTTTAATTTACCTAACCAATAATCGAAAACTCAGAAATTAAACAAACACATATGAGTTCGCCTCTCAAACGAAATAATACGGTACCGGAAATTTTATAAAAAATATTTGTTTTCGACATGAATTATTCGATAGCAAATTTTATGCACAAATATTCGGCTGGGAAATGGCGTATATAAATCGGCAGCATTTGAAATTATGAAACATATTTTTTTTAATTCGCATTGAATTTTCATAGCAATTTTGTATAGTTACTAATGCTGGCTTAAATTTTTATCTTTATATTATCGATGATTATTAGTACAGTTAAATTATGATAACTGACACCTTTGTCAATGTGAAAATTAATAACTAACAACCGAGTAAAAATAAC
This sequence comes from Parnassius mnemosyne, assembly GCA_963668995.1. Taxonomy (NCBI): domain Eukaryota; kingdom Metazoa; phylum Arthropoda; class Insecta; order Lepidoptera; family Papilionidae; genus Parnassius; species Parnassius mnemosyne. Next base: position 36,513,165 of record CAVLGL010000085.1, read on the forward strand.
AGAGGTTATATAACTTGTTTAAGAATCCCCTCTCTATCTCCCGTAACTGCGTATGCTATAACTGCTGTCTGCCACAATTGCGTATGCTATAACATCTGCCATTAAATCTAACACCATTAGGCCTAATACTACTTCACTAGCATACTAACACCACCGTGGATAATACTTGCTTCTTAACGAGGCGATGTCAGGAGAAATAGATTGGAAGTAAAATATTTTAATATGTGTTTTGGGGGTGCTTTAAATGGAGCATTAAATCATTAGGACCGTTGTAACGATCAACCCTAGGTTGTATTAAAAATGATGACAGTTTAATATGGTTAATGGGTTTGTAGTTTCTTTTAATAGTGAGTTGTTATTTATGTAAGAGCCATGCTGCAGCTATTTTATGGTTGTAGCACCAAGGACGGGAAGGACCACTCTCACCTGACTACCAGCGTGAAATAGCAGCTTAATGCTTCAGTGTTTTGTATGGTGAGTGAGGTGAGGAGACCCTTTTTGCAACGCATCTGAATTTTTATTTTTAGTAAATGATAGATGTATCAATGAGCTACAGCATAAATTTACTATCAGTTGGACTGTGTGCTCATTTGTCACGCTTTTGCTATAAAAAAGGTGATTCTGAGTTTGTTAGAATATTTATTATTTCTATTAAGTATATATATATATATATATATATATATATATATATATATATATATATATATATATATATATATATATGTAAGCTGCGACCTCTTTTGGAAATAAATGAGTGTGTTACCACCCACAGAGCGTTTCACTCGTATTCCCCGCACACAATATATAAAAGTGGCGACGAGCTTACCCTCGTATTAAAAAAAATGTCGATCGGAAATTTCGGTATTTTCTAGGCTAGTGAACGCCCGGAGGGACTTGACACCCAGCCAGAAAATGGGGTACCTTCTAGCCTCATTAGAGGGGGAGGCCCTGGGCGTCGTCGGCCACCTGACTTTGTTGGACGACGCCGACCAGAATGCTGGGACCTCCTCGCCGAAAGGTACGCCAACGTCCGGCGGTTTGCGGACGACTACGTTCGGAAGCTGCTAAACCTCCCGCTGCATAAGGATCGGACCAGACTACGTACGAACATCGTGAATCCAGTCGTGGTGGCTTGCAACTCGTTGCGGCGACTGGATTTACCGGTGGACGAATGGTCCTTTTTATTGCTCCACATTGTGCTGTCCCGCCTGCCTCACGATCTTCGGCTCCATTTCGAAGAGAGGTACGGCGGGGACGGCACCTCCTATATTCCGCCCTTCAGAGACCTGCTGCGGTTCTTGGAGGAGCAGTGCAGGCAGATGGAGCACGCAGCAGGCGCCGTCGAGGACCCCCAGGTTGTCGCCCGAGCAGTGCCCAGGGAGAGGCGGAATCCGACGAGCAAGGCATCGCCTACCCCCCTAAAGCCGAGCGGTGCTCCCGCGGGAGGGCGCCGCCCCCTGCCTTCTTATAGCGAACTAGCGGCCAGGGACGCGCCCCCCTGCTCCTATTGTCGGGCATCCGAGCATCGGGGGACATCCTGCCCAAAGTATTATCTATCACCATCCTACCCAGATGGGTAAGCCAGTCCCGGCGAGGCGAACCATCGACAGGGAGCGCCGCTGGTGCTACTCTTGCCTGGAACGGCACCTCCTAAGGAACTGCCAGCACCAGCGGCCCTGTAAGCACTGCCAGGGCGCTCACCATAAAATTTTGTGTCTGGGTGCGAACGGCGCACCCGCTAGGGGCTCTGTTGGGCGACGCTCGTCGCTTGACTACCGGCCTCCGTGCCCCTGGGTTTGAAAGGGGCCACTCCCCCGACCAGTCGGGGGGCCGTTCCCCCAGGGGCGGGGGTCGTCGCCCCCCCTCAGCGTGTCGATAGGAAACTCATGGCTACTCAGCGGTTGGCTAGACCCATCTCCCCCCCATTAGAGTGGCCAAGACTGGAACGCCGCCCTCTCCCCTTTGGTCGGTGCCGGTACTACCTGGTTCCTGAGACCTCGTATCTGTCCCGGGCCTCGAATCTCCCCAGGTCGGCCCGTTCGTTGAATTCCAAACGCGGGTCATCGAGATGCCGTCGGAATGCCGCTCTCGGGACCCCCGGTTCGGGTGCCGGTCCGACAGAGGCAGCTCCAGATAGGAAGCTGCCGCCCTAGGTCCAACCACGGCCGCCTCCATTGAGCCTTTGAGCCGTCAACAGCCCACCTGTTAAACTGTTCTATTGCCGACGGCCTCAGTGAAGATGTACAACCCGAGCGGCGACTGCTAAACGGTTCGCGCTCTATTGGATTCTGGTTCACAAAGCTTGGTTCCACTTGGTTGGTAGGAAGACTGGGGCTCCCCTGGAGCTCTGAATCACGTCCGATGGTAGCTATCGGAGGTGACGAGCCTCCTGCTCCTAGGGGACAAGCAAAGTTGGTGTTCAGCCCCGCCAGCGAACACCTTCACATTTTAGCCAAGGTAAATGTCCTCGATGACATTGTAGGTTTTCTCACTAACGTCCGTATAAATGACAGCGCGGTTCGTTGTGCGTCGGGTTTGAGACCGGCGGATCCTCAATGGTCCCAACCTGGGCCTATAGATTTGTTGCTGGGGGCCGACGCGCTGGGTTTCATCTTGTTAGGCAAGATACGAGCCCTGCAGCCCGATGGCTTGTCGGCCGTGTCCACTTTATTTGGGCACAGTTTCTTTGGACCGGTTCTGTGGTATCCACATCCTCAGACGGCCGACCCGCTCTCTGTTGTGGGCGTGTCCCTTTCGGACGTCATCCAGCGGTTCTGGGAAATTGAGGAGTCACCACATTCGGCTCGAGTCAATCCTCTGGACCGTGAGTGCGAGTTGTTCTACCAGAACAATACCAGCCGTCGTGTCGACGGTCGTTTTGTAACACGCTTACCCTTTCTGGACTCACATCCCCCTTTGGGTAAATCTCGTGCACTGGCCCAAAAGAGGTTGCTTTCCATGGAGCGCCGCATGCGGCGCGACACAGCCTTTCGCAACAAATATGTCGAGTTCATGCGCGAGTATCAAGAGCTGGGTCACATGTCACCGTCCAACTTCGACTGGCGGTCACAGGAGCACTACTTCCTCCCTCACCATGTGGTCTTGAGGACCACTGGGAGTAAGGATCGGGTATTTTTTGACGGCTCCGCCCCCTCGTCAAATGGTGTGTCCCTAAAGCAGTGTCTCCACTCTGGTCCTAAATTGATTAAGGACATACCCAATTCCGTAGACACCAAGTCGTTTTTGTAGCCGACATTCGGATGATGTTTCGAAAATCAGTGGTCCATCGTGATGACCATCGATATCAGCTGATATTGTGGCGCAAGAAGCCCAGCGATCCGATACAGGTGTTTGAGTTGAACACCACCACCTATGGACTCCGGTCCAGCCCGTATATCGCCATGCGAACCCTCCTTGACCTAGCTGAAAGAGAGCGCCTAACACACGCTCGGGGCCTTCTATTTTGGAGACTTCGGTCTACATGGACGACATCTGTATGTGCGCCTCCACCGTTGAGGAGGCTCTTGTCTTGCGAAACGAATTAATTGCCATTCTGAAGTCCGGAGGTTATGATTTGCGCAAATGGTTGTCGAAGTCCCATCATATTTTGAAGGACCTGCCAGGAGAGGATCAACAAGACCCTCATCTATTCGAGCACACTGAAAATCCTAATTTGTTGACTGTGCTGGGCATTTAACATCAGCCTGTTCAGGATACCTTCACGTATCGAGTGAAACTCGATCCCCCTCCCAAAGCATGGACCAAGTGCTCCGTGCTGTCTACAGTAGCACGCACCTTCGATCCTAATGGATGGATCACCCCGGTTATCTTTTTAGCTAAGTGCTTTCTTCAAAAGCTCTGGATATCCGGGTTGGGTTGGGATGAGCCTATTAGCGGAACTCTCTTACGAGAGTGGCTCTCCATTGTCTCCTCCCTTCCGGAAATCAACCGGGTCTCCATGCCAAGGTGCTTCCTTCCTCCAGGGAAATGCAAGGCTACCCTACATGGGTTTTCCGACGACTCTGAGAAAGCCTATGCTGCTGTCGTATATTTGCGGACTGTAAACTCTTCTGGTCATACTGCAGTCCATCTCGTACTTGCTAAAAGCAAGGTTGCTCCCATTATGTCCCGCTTAACTATCCCTAAATTGGAACTGTCCGGAGCCGCTCTTCTCACGCGACTCCTCAACCACGTTCACTCGTCTTTGACGGCTGTAATCGACATTACGGACGTCTACGCTTGGTCGGACAGTGAGATAGTACTTTGTTGGCTCAGAGCTACACCTCACAATCTTGAGGTCTTTGTGGCGAACCGCGTGTCTCAAATCCAGAGTTCTGAGACTTCTCTAAACTGGAGACATGTCCCAGGGGAGTTGAATCCCACAGACTGCGCTTCTCGCGGCTGTGAAGCCCCCTCGTTGGTTGACCACCCGCTGTGGTGGGGTCCCAGTTGGTTGACTGAATCTCAGTCATTCTGGCCCCAGGGTAAATACTCCGAACCGATTGAATTGCCTGGCCTACAAGCCCGAGTGAGAGTGGGCAAGGATAAGCCCACTCGGGATCTCTCCCTTCTAGAACGGTATAGCTCTCTCGATAAGCTCTTAGGAGTGACTGCTTGGTTGCGCCGATTTGTCCGCAATTCGAGAGGCCCGTCCAACCGAATCTTTGATTCCGTTTTGTCCCCTAGCGAGCGTCGTGAAGCTTTGATGCATTGGACCCGTATGGTCCAAGCGGAGCATTTTGAGCCCGTGATTGAAAACTTGAAGCGGGGCTCCGTTGTCAAGGGTGCTCTGGCCCGTCTGAACCTCTTTCTGGACGACGCTGGGATGCTGCGCGTTGGCGGACGTTTGAAAAATTCTCAACTGCCGTACGGATCTCGACACCCGTTACTGTTCCCTAAGGACGGCGCCTTTGTCCGGTTGCTGGTAACCCACCATCATATTAAGAATGCTCACGCTGGGTGTAACGCTCTTTCGGCTATTTTGCAGCAGGAGTTTTGGATTTTGGCTGGCCGACGCACCATTCGGAGCGTCATATTTAAGTGCATACCATGTTATAAACTAAAGGCCACCATATCGCAGCCTATGATGGGTGACTTACCACCCGACCGCGTCAGGGCCAAACGACCATTCGCTGGAGTCGGAACAGACTTTGCTGGCCCCTTCCTCGTCAAGTCCTCCAACCTTCGTAACGCGCGTTATATAAGGCCTATCTGTGCGTTTTTGTGTGCCTCTCCACTAAGGCCGTTCACTTGGAACTGGTAAGTGCCCTCAGCACTGAAGCCTTTGTGGCCACGCTGGGCCGCTTCCTATCGCGACGCGGTTTGCCGGACCTGATCCGGTCTGATTGCAGAACGAATTATAAGGGCACGGATAGATATTTGAAAGAGGTCGTCGAATTTCTGTCCAACAACAGGACGTATTTAGGTACTGCGATGTCCAAAAAGGGCATCCAGTGGAAATTCGACCCTCCGGCTTGCCCACACTGGGGCGGTATTTTTGAGGCGGTGGTTAAGGTTGCAAAAACGCATCTCCGTCGCATTATTGGCGAAACTATTTTAACGTTTGAGGAGCTTGCCACTGTATTCTGTAAAATTGAGGCGGTACTCAACTCTCGGACCCTCTGTCCCCTATCGTCCGATCCGAATGATTTGGAGGTTCTAACCCCGGAACACTTCCTGATTGGCCAGCCGCTTAACGCCCTGCCCGAGTACCCCTTCGCGGCTGAGCAGATTTGACTTGCTGCAACAGATGACTCAGTGTTTTTGGCACCAATGGTCTCAGGAGTACCTACATCTTTTGCAGCAGCGCATTAAGTGGTCTGACAAGACGGATCCTCCTCGGGTTGGAGACCTCGTGTTAGTTAAAGAACCCAACGCTTTGCCTTTGTATTGGCACCGTGGGCGCATTGTTAAGTTGTCGGTCGTATAGATCTGATGGGGTGCCTAGGGTGGCCGAGGTTTTGGTCGGAGATTCGGTCTTGCAACGTGACGTCGCGACCCTGTCCCGTTTGCCAATCTACTCGCGGACATAAGTCCTTATGTCCGGGGCGGAGGTTTGTTTAGGCAAAAAATTAACCGTTTGAAAATTGAATTCATAACGCACGCTCGGAGCATGCATATTACCGTAGCAAGTTCACAGCCGCCCCTCCGCGCGCTCGCATTCCATTCGAAGTCGTGTCGAACGGAACGCGCCGAGAGAGTCATTGTGAGGAAATACCGGTCGTAACGGACGCGTGTGAAATCATAACGTCGATTTAAGTGCCTCTCATTTGTGTTGTCTTTTTTTGTTTGTTTTACGAGTACGTGTCAACGAGGCTGAAATATGAGTTTTAAGCGATTAACTAACGTCGGTACAATTAACTAACGTCAAGTTGTATAGCGGTTGCTTGCATAAGTGCATTCTGACAATATTAATTCGCGTTGATGAGTTGCTTTGTGCCATTTGATTATGGCGCCCACCATAAAATTTTGTGCCTGGGTGCGAACGGCGCACCCGCTAGGGGCTCTGTTGGGCGACGCTCGTCGCTCGACTACCGGCCTCCGTGCCCCTGGGTTTGAAAGGGGCCACTCCCCCGACCAGTCGGGGGGCCGTTCCCCCAGGGGCGGAGGTCGTCGCCCCCCCTCAGCGTGTCGATAGGAAACTCATGGCCACTCAGCGGTTGGCTAGACCCATCTCCCCCCCATTAAAGTGGCCAAGACTGGAACGCCGCCCTCTCCCCTTTGGTCGGTGCCGGTACTACCTGGTTCCTGAGACCTCGTATCTGTCCCGGGCCTCGAATCTCCCCAGGTCGGCCCGTTCAGTGAATTCCAAACGCGGGTCATCGAGATGCCGTCGGAATGCCGCTCTCGGGACCCCCGGTTCGGGTGCCGGTCCGACAGAGGCAGCTCCAGATAGGAAGCTGCCGCCCTAGGTCCCACCACGGCCGCCTCCATTGAGCCTTTGAGCCGTCAACAGCCCACCTGTTAAACTGTTCTATTGCCGACGGCCTCAGTGAAGATGTACAACCCGAGCGGCGACTGCTAAACGGTTCGCGATCTATTGGATTCGGGTTCACAAAGCTTGGTTCCACTTGGTTGGTAGGAAGACTGGGGCTCCCCTGGAGTTCTGAATCACGTCCGATGGTAGGTATCGGAGGTGACGAGCCTCCTGCTCCTAGGGGACAAGCAAAGTTGGTGTTCAGCCCCGCCAGCGAACACCTTCACATTTTAGCCAAGGTAAATGTCCTCGATGACATTGTAGGTTTTCTCACTAACGTCCGTATAAATGACAGCGCGGTTCGTTGTGCGTCGGGTTTGAGACCGGCGGACCCTCAATGGTCCCAACCTGGGCCTATAGATTTGTTGCTGGGGGCCGACGCGCTGGGTTTCATCTTGTTAGGCAAGATACGAGCCCTGCAGCCCGATGGCTTGTCGGCCGTGTCCACTGTATTTGGGCATAGTTTCTTTGGACCGGTTCTGTGGTATCCACATCCTCAGACGGCCGACGCGCTCTCTGTTGTGGGCGTGTCCCTTTCGGACGTCGTCCAGCGGTTCTGGGAAATTGAGGAGTCACCACATGCGGCTCGAGTCAAACCTCTGGACCGTGAGTGCGAGTTGTTCTACCAGAACAATACCAGCCGTCGTGTCGACGGTCGTTTTGTAACTCGCTTACCCTTTCTGGACTCATATCCCCCTTTGGGTCAATCTCGTGCACTGGCCCAAAAGAGGTTGCTTTCCATGGAGCGCCGCATGCGGCGCGACACAGCCTTTCGCAACAAATATGTCGAGTTCATAAGCGAGTATCAAGAGCTGGGTCACATGTCACCGTCCAACTTCGACTGGCGGTCACAGGAGCACTACTTCCTCCCTCACCATGTGGTCTTGAGGACCACTGGGAGTAAGGATCGGGTATTTTTTGACGGCTCCGCCCCCTCGTCAAATGGTGTGTCCCTGAAGCAGTGTCTCCACTCTGGTCCTAAATTGATTAAGGACATACCCAATTCCGTAGGCACCAAGTGGTTTTTGTAGCCGACATTCGGATGATGTTTCGAAAATCAGTGGTCCATCGTGATGACCATCGATATCAGATGATATTGTGGCGCGAGAAGCCAAGCGATCTGATACAGGTGTTTGAGTTGAACACCACCATCTATGGACTCTGGTCCAGCCCGTATATCGCCATGCGAACCCTCCTTGACCTAGCTGAGAGAGAGCGCCTAACATACGCTCGGGGCCTTCTATTTTGGAGACTTCGGTCTACATGGACGACATCTGTATGGGCGCCTCCACCGTTGAGGAGGCTCTTGTCTTGCGAGACGAATTAATTGCCATTCTGAAGTCCGGAGGTTATGATTTGCGCAAATGGTTGTCGAAGTCCCATCATATTTTGAAGGACCTGCCAGGAGAGGATCAACAAGAACCTCATCTATTCGAGCACTCTGAAAATCCTAATTTGTTGCCTGTGCTGGGCATTTAACATCAGCCTGTTCAGGATACCTTCACGTATCGAGTGAAACTCGATCCCCCTCCCAAAGCATGGACCAAGTGCTCCGTGCTGTCTACAGTAGCACGCACCTTCGATCCTAATGGATGGATCACCCCGGTTATCTTTGTTGGCTCAGAGCTACACCTCACAATCTTGAGGTCTTTGTGGCGAACCGCGTGTCTCAAATCCAGAGTTCTGAGACTTCTCTAAACTGGAGACATGTCCCAGGGGAGTTGAATCCCGCAGACTGCGCTTCTCGCGGCTGTGAAGCCCCCTCGTTGGTTGACCACCCGCTGTGGTGGGGTCCCAGTTGGTTGACTGAATCTCAGTCATTCTGGCCCCAGGGTAAATACTCCGAACCGATTGAATTGCCTGGCCTACAAGCCCGAGTGAGAGTGGACAAAGATAAGCCCACTCGGGATCTCTCCCTTCTAGAACGGTATAGCTCTCTCGATAAGCTCTTAGGAGTGACTGCTTGGTTGCGCCGATTTGTCCGCAATTCGAGAGGCCCGTCCAACCGAATCTCTGATTCCGTTTTGTCCCCTAGCGAGCGTCGTGAAGCTTTGATGCATTGGACCCGTATGGTCCAAGCGGAGCATTTTGAGTCCGTGATTGAAAACTTGAAGCGGGGCTCCGTTGTCAAGGGTGCTCTGGCCCGTCTGAACCTCTTTCTGGACGACGCTGGGATGCTGCGCGTTGGCGGACGTTTGAAAAATTCACAACTGCCGTACGGATCTCGACACCCGTTACTGTTCCCTAAGGACGGCGCCTTTGTCCGGTTGCTGGTAACCCACCATCATATTAAGAATGCTCACGCTGGGTGTAACGCTCTTTCGGCTATTTTGCAGCAGGAGTTTTGGATTTTGGCTGGCCGACGCACCATTCGGAGCGTCATATTTAAGTGCATACCATGTTATAAACTAAAGGCCACCATATCGCAGCCTATGATGGGTGACTTACCACCCGACCGCGTCAGGGCCAAACGACCATTCGCTGGAGTCGGAACAGACTTTGCTGGCCCCTTCCTCGTCAAGTCCTCCAACCTTCGTAACGCGCGTTATATAAGGCCTATCTGTGCGTTTTTGTGTGCCTCTCCACTAAGGCCGTTCACTTAGAACTGGTAAGTGCCCTCAGCACTGAAGCCTTTGTGGCCACGCTGGGCCGCTTCCTATCGCGACGCGGTTTGCCGGACCTGATCCGGTCTGATTGCAGAACGAATTATAAAGGCACGGATAGATATTTGAAAGAGGTCGTCGAATTTCTGTCCAACAACAGGACGTATTTAGGTATAGTTCATTTCAAGTAGGATGGCAGGATTCCACTTGAGACTTAGCAATTACAGCTGTAATATTAATCTATTGTTGTGTGATTATTTTATTGCTTTAACACTTGAAGTTAAGCATCTGTTGATAATACTGAACCAGTATAGCTGGAATGACGAATTTTGGTACTTGAACATTAAAACAAATTAAATTGTAGATAAAAAATCTTTAAAAAATTTTTTTGGAAGAATGTTTGTGACCATGTCATAAGAGTGGAAAACGAATTTTCGAGGGATCGGATACAAACATTTATAATAAATACGTGTGAGGACACAGATACCGATGAATGTTCTTCAGAGTGATTGATTAAACAAAATATTAACAAGTTGTTATAAGTATTTAAAATAGTTAAGTTAAAAGTAATAAAGGTTTTTTATCTACAATTTAATTTGTTTTAATATTCAAGTACCAAAATTCGTCATTCCAGCTATACTGGTTCATTATTATCAACAGATGCTTAACTTCAAGTGTTAAAGCAATAAAATAATCACACAACAATAGATTAACATTACAGCTGTAATTGCTAAGTCTCAAGTGGAATCATGCCATCCTATTTGAAATGAACTATACTGCGATGTCCAAAAAGGGCATCCAGTGGAAATTCGACCCTCCGGCTTGCCCACACTGGGGCGGTATTTTTGAGGCGGTGGTTAAGGTTGCAAAAACGCATCTCCGTCGCATTATTGGCGAAACTATTTTGACGTTTGAGGAGCTTGCCACTGTATTCTTTTTTTTTTTTTTTTTTTTTTTTATAGGATAGAGTGACAAACGAGCACACAGTCCACCTGATGGTAAGTGGCCACTGCGACCCATAGACATCTACATCTATCCGCAATAAAGACTCAAGATGCAGATGCGTTGTCACCCGTAAGGACTAAGATTGAATGCCTCTTTGCTAGTTAAAAGGGTGTCCGGTTCTCTACACTCACCATACGAAACACAGCAGCGTTAAGCTGCTATTTTAAGCTGGTTTTCTGTGAGAGCGTAGTCCTTCCCCGGTCGAGCCGACCCATTAGTGCTACAACTATACTACTAATATAGCTGCAGCATGGCTCTACCACGTATAAAATATTATATAAAATATTCTGTAAAATTGAGGCGGTACTCAACTCTCGGACCCTCTGTCCCCTATCGTCCGATCCGAATGATTTGGAGGTTCTAACCCCGGAACACTTCCTGATTGGCCAGCCGCTTAACGCCCTGCCCGAGTACCCCTTCGCGGCTGAGCAGATTTTACTTGCTGCAACAGATGACTCAGTGTTTTTGGCACCAATGGTCTCAGGAGTATCTACATATTTTGCAGCAGCGCATTAAGTGGTCTGACAAGACGGATCCTCCTCGGGTTGGAGACCTCGTGTTAGTTAAAGAACCCAACGCTTTGCCTTTGTATTGGCGCCGTGGGCGCATTGTTAAGTTGTCGTATAGATCTGATGGGGTGCCTAGGGTGGCCGAGGTTTTGGTCGGAGATTCGGTCTTGCAACGTGACGTCGCGACCCTGTCCCGTTTGCCAATCTACTCGCGGACATAAGTCCTTATGTCCGGGGCGGAGGTTTGCTTAGGCAAAAAATTAACCGTTTGAAAATTGAATTCATAACGCACGCTCGGAGCATGCATATTACCGTAGCAAGTTCACAGCCGCCCCTCCGCGCGCTCGCATTCCATTCGAAGTCATGTCGAACGGAACGCGCCGAGAGAGTCATTGTGAGGAAATACCGGTCGTAACGGACGCGTGTGAAATCATAACGTCGATTTAAGTGCCTCTCATTTTTGTTGTCTTTTTTTGTTTGTTTTACGAGTATGTGTCAACGAGGCTGAAATATGAGTTTTAAGCGATTAACTAACGTCGGTACAATTAATTAACGTCAAGTTGTATAGCGGTTGCTTGCATAAGTACATTCTGACAATATTAATTCGCGTTGATGAGTTGCTTTGTGCCATTTGATTTAACTCGGGGATATTTTCCTGTGTCGGTTAAAACCGCTAAACTTTGTGACCCGCGAGAACTAGCGTTCGTATTAGATTATAGATTTGTGCTAAGGGACGCTAGAATTGACTGAGTGACACCGAGTGACGCCGCTGGAGTGATACCACATAGGGTGGCGGTGCTGGAGTCAGGGTTGCTGCAGATTAAAAGGGGCTAATTCAGGTTAAACATATATACACTTCTCACACACTACTTACATTCACTACACCTAACGCCTGAACGAGCCTTGTATTCCGTCTTCGCTTCTGAACCAGGTAAGTCGCATTAAGTACCTAATCCATATATATTACATATCCAAAGGCATTTGAGCCCCACACTTAGTTGTCCGTCGAATCTAACAGCTGTATGGGCCCATGTATAGTCGACCTTAGTCTGCGCAACTAGCTGTACACGCACCTGCGTGTACAGCTAGTAATAAATAAAAATGGTATTTTCAGTAAATCTTACTTTGTGAAAAATTATTTTATCGGGAAAGATTCCACACAACCTCATGAATGATTACTTATATTGTTTTGATTCAATATACGACGCGACGGCTGATTTACGCAGTGCCTTAGCAATCAGTTGCAGCGCTAACGGCCGCGAGTTAAAGTCCCGCACGGAACAAGAATTCTCATGGGTCTGGTTGTTTGTTCTTGCGAAATTTATGTATGTAAACTGCATCCATGATACGATAACTAGTAACTAACTTGTAAGTTACTTTTTTATGTATAACATGTATGCAAGTATAATAAAATGTACACACGTACGCACTAACGCACACGCAATTTCTCCATGTAACAAATGAACTTTTATTTAATCTATGAGTGTTGGGTTCACTTCAATGCCTTTCTGCGATTTAAAAATTTTTCTTATTATGTATTAATTAGTGTTCATTGTTGAAAAATCTGTTTGTGGTCCATGTTACAAGAAGAAAAAAAAATCAATAAACATGACAGTCAACGTAGCGAACACATTTAACAGTTCTAAGACGATTTGAAATCTTAATGTTACTCGAGTGGAAAAGTCACAGTTGGAGCGAAATTTCCGTGATTTGATTTCTAAAAGGTCGGGAAATAATACCTAACTGTACCTACATTGTCGACGTCAAATTGATGTTGACAAGTTCTTTTTGTGGAAGAGGGCCAAAAAAGTATAATAAGAGCCTACACACGTCCCACTACTGTATTTAAGAAAGAGTATAACTACACAGTACTATTACAGCATATAAAAGTCCACTGCTGAACATAGACGTCTTTTTTTATAGGATAGGGTGACAAACGAGCACACAGTCCACCTGATGGTAAGCGGCTGCTGCGGCCCATAGACTATCCACATTTATCCTAAAAACAAAGAATCAAAATGCAGATGCGTCGTCACCCGTGAGGACTAAGATGGAATGCCTCTTTTCCAGTAATATGGGTCTCCGGTTCTCTACCTCACCATACGAAACACAGCAGTGTCAAGCTGCTATTTTACGCTGGTATTCTGTGAGAGCGTGGTCCTACCCCGATCGAACAAACCTACAGCTACAACCATAATACTGAATATATAGCTGCAACATGGCTCTACCACGTATAGCTGTCTCCCATAGATTGCCTCATAGGGGGGATTTTGGCATAGTTGCTACGCTTGGCAGGCGGGCTATCAACATCAGTTTTTTTTTTATTATTTTGGAATTCATATGGAAAATGGTGTGATTTGTCGTAGTTACAATTTAGATTGTGCTACAATTTATGTATAATATGTAAAGAAATACTTTCAATAAAATGAAATAAAACACACATCGTTCACGTTCATACTGTCAATGTCAAACACGTAACTGTCGCTTAGACAAATTGTGTCATTTGTAGACGTTCATACTGCCAGTGTCTCGAGTGAGTACAAGTATCCATACCGCCACAAAAGAGAAGATGTACATGCAAGTGTATGTTATTAATCTTAGGTCAATTTCAAACACTTAACAGTGTGTAGTCACTCAGAGTAATGATTGTCACCAAGGAATTTTAAAATGATACCAATGATAATAACTGACAGCTCGACTTAATAAGCGGTAAATTTTGTGTGATTTCAAATATTTCTTTTTGTTTGGAGTGTTTGTATTTGGAATTCCAAGGCAGAAAAGCGTTTATTTATATACGAAATGACTTGGCATGGTCACCCTATCAATTTCATACAACGAAACGGTCGCTGATTTCAATGTTCGCAGCGTCAGGAAGGCCCAATGACAATTTTATCGGTTAAAGGCATCTAGATAAAAGAAAATAAAGTAATTAATGAAAATATACAGATACAGACACAATTCCTTAATAAAATTAAATAAGTTCGGTTTCGAAAAAGGAAACAGAGAAATCCTGTGAGCGATTCGTCAATTCTTCATGGGTATAATCAATTATATTTCTCAGTTAATATTCGCGGTCATTTGGATATTGCGTGACAGAAATAGATCGTTAAAAATGTATTCTTAAACATTTTTATTTCTCGTAAATATGTACCTACTGATTTGTTATAAATTAATGGATAAGGACTAAGAATCGTAATTCGATATTATCATAGTCCTGTGTCATAATTTGTTTGAAGATAATTGCAGCTGAATATGAGCTAAAAGCCAATTATCATATATATATGATATTTTTTTTTGCTCTGACTTTCTCTTCGTGATAAACTTAGTAATAAATGAGGATATCCGCAGTAGTACCAAAGTGACCGACATAGCCCAACGGATTAGTAAGCTGAAGTGGCAATGGGCTGGCCATATATCTCAAAAACCGACAACCGATGGGGAAGAAGAATATATGTGCGCGTGTGTGTGTGTGTGTGTGTGTGTGTGTGTGTGTGTATGTGTGGGTGTGTGTGTGTTAATTATTTAAAAGTTGCAGTCATAAATAACATAAATGAAATAACTAACCATCCGACTATATTTTGACTGATCCCTGACGCAGTGGCTTAGCAATGAGTTTGGCGTTGAGTGCGGCAGGTTCTAATCCCGCTTGAAACAAGTATTTCTATAGCCTAAAAATAATTGTTCTGGGCCTGAATAATTGCCCTTTTGAAATGTATACAGGTTAGAATAGAATAGAATGATTTTTATTCAATATGGATTATTACATAATACTTATTGAAAGTCATTATTTTATTTACCACTGGTTCGGAAAATACCTCTGTCCTGGGAAGAACCAGCAAGAAACCCAGCGGCTTTTTTTTAAACATAATTTCACTTAACAATAATTTTGTTTATACAATTTTAAATGAATTTTCATAGAACCAGCATGGTGGCGATCACCTTATTCCCAGGGGTTATTTTCATTCATGTATTCCTTGATATTATAATAACCCTTTTTGTACAGTTTTTCTTTCATAAAACTTTTAAACTTGTTTATTGACAAACTTTGAACATGTTCTGGGATTTTGTTGTAAAAGCGTATACATTACCCCATAAATGAATTACTAATTCTGTGGAGTCTAGTAAGTGGCATTACAAGCTTATGTTTGTTCCTATTGTTTAAGGTATGAACATCCTTATTCTTATTAAATCTATATATGTTTTTATGTACATACATAAATTTTCATAAATATATTGCGATGCCAAAGTAAATATGTTTATTTCTTTAAATTTTTCTCTGAGGGACTCTTTACAATTTAGATTATAAATCGCCCGTACGGCTCTCTTTTGCAAAACAAATATAGCTTCAATATCAGTCGCATTACCCCATAGCAAAATTCCATAAGACATTACGCTATGAAAGTAACTAAAATACACTAACCTAGCTGTCTCAACATCTGTGAGACTTCTAATCTTTCTTACAGCATATGCTGCAGAACTAAGTCTGCTTGCTAATTTAGATATATGGGAGCCCCATTGAAGTTTTGCGTCAATAGTAATACCGAGAAAAACAGTGGTATCCACAAGACTCAACTCCTCCCCATTTAAGAGCACATTGGTTTTCGAATGTTTTACATTAGGTATTGTAAATTTAATACATTTTGTGTTATTGCCGTTTAAGAGCAAATTGTTGGCGTTAAACTAATGTACTCGTTTCGATAGAGCATTATTTACATCGTCATAATTAAATGACTGCCGTTTCAGTTTCAAAATTAAAGAGGTATCGTCAGCAAATAATACTATATCGTGATTGTCCCCTACAAGATAAGGTAAGTCATTAATATAGATTAAGAACAGGAATGAGCCAAGAATCGAGCCCTGAGGAACGCCCATTGATACTACCGATCCGGAGGAACATTTACCATTGATGACGACTTTTTGAGTTCTGTTACTTAAATATGAAGTAATAAGTCTAAGCGCCAATTTTTTTTTTTATAACTACAACTATTTTTTCATTTGCGTACATCTTATTTACCCCCACGTACAAGAACTAAACTAAACTACCCCCACGGTACAAGAAAATCCTAATGTGGAGGTAACGTTATAAAAAAAACCCCACCTCATGGTTAGTGACTACTGCAGCCCATGGACACCTGCAACTAACTTGAATCAAAGGGATGAGTTAGACATGGAGGGAGGCAATATATTTACAGGCTCAAGGGTATATATATACATATATATACATATATATATATATATATATATATATATATATATATATATATATATATATATATATATATATATATATGCTATGTTACGGTCTCTCTTGGCGGCACAAATAGGGTGGTACCTTCCAAGGCGGACTCTTAAGCAGAATGACATGCCTACCACCTATTAAAAAACTCAGTTAAATATAAAAATAATATATGTTTTAGGCTAAGCTTGCGATGAAATGTGTTCTATGATATTTTTTCAAACACTAGCAATACTAATTACATTACTAATATTCCCTTTAACCACTCCTCAAATGGTGAAATGTTTATGTTGGGAGTAGTTCCCGATAGTAGTCGAATGGCGGATTCGAACCCACGACCTTTTGAGTTCGCGATCCGCACCCTGCCATTAGGCTACCGTCGAATCATATTCGAATATTAGTAATGTTAATGATATTGCTAGTATTAAAATAAAATGTACGCAAATGAAAAAAAGGTTGTAGAAAATGAAAAAAAAATCTTATGAAACGGAAGCCCAAAGGACAGTTTATGTGTATCGATGTATAAAACACACATTCTCGTAAATTCTTTTCCAAGTAACGCTATCTTTTCCAATAACGGGAGTTAGACGGTGAAATTTTAGTTGGTGTACTAACATTACAGAGGGAAATTACATCGTTAGGAGATTATAAGTTTTCAGATTAAAATGTGAGAGATTAAATAAAGCTTCTTAAACTGTTACAAGTAATATACATATTATATTATGTCGGTTGCGTACTCGTTCTGATTTGCCAGTCGTCATAACGAATGAGCGAGTATAAATTTAAATTAGACAGAAGTGTAGTCTATATACAATTATTATATACTAATGATAAATGGTTTGTAACAATACAGATTATTTAATAAATATAACACGTATTATGTATCTATTTTTATTGAACATTTATTTCATCTGCAGCACAGACATTAAGTTCAATACGTATTTAGTGTGTTTTTACCCGACTGTGGAGGGTTACGTGCTTATCAACCAATACATGTACGTATGTGTGTTCCTTTGTGGCACTCTTGGGACCAATTTGAACGAATATGATGATTCTTACTTCAATCGATATGTCTTAATCTTGTGAATGCCACTTAAGATATGACATTAACCAAAATTTAATATGAAGGTAACCAGACGCCATAAAACTTAAAAGAAAAAAAAATCGGTTGTCTGTAAAGTCGGTTTACTGACGATAGTTGAACGTGACAACGCCGATTGTGCCTCTTTGTCGCTCGTTCCGCGCTCTCGCTTGCACTTCAAGCCTTAAATAGAACACCTCAGAGCGAGGTAACGCCGCATGAGACATGTTTTTTCTTGCGTGTAGCCAGCTTCATCGAATTAGAAGACGTTGTCACGTCAAAAATGAAAGTAGACGAATTATATCAATTGGAGTATCATTGACTAGGTCTTTGAGAATCATATTTAGGTTTATCTAATCATTTTTAATTTTTAATAACCATTTATAACGATTTAAAGGTAGTTAGCGACCATACTCGCTTAAATGTTCGAAATTGTAACGAAGCAGTGATAAAGTGCTTTTATAATCGTATAATGGGTAGTATGAGTAATTTTTAAACATTCGGCTTTTATTTAAAGTAAAGAGGGTCTCCGGTTCTTTGCACTCACCATACGAAATACAGCATTAAACTGCTATTTTACTCAAAATTAATGTCAAATTTTTAGTTTTTGAGGTCCGTTTTTACTTTTTATTAAAATGTTATAATCTTGTTAGCTACGCTCCTTACGTGGTAGAGCCATGCTGCAGCTATATTAATAGTATAGTTGTAGCACGAATGGGTCGGCTCGACCGGGGATGGACCACGCTCTCACAGAATATCAGCGTAAAATAGCAGCTTGATGTTGATGTGTTTCGTATGGTGAGTGTAGAGAACCGGAGACCCATTTTACTGAAAAAGAGGCATTCTATCTTAGTACTCAAGGCTGACAATGCATCTGCATTTTAATTCACAAACGAGGATAGATGCAGATGTCTATGGGCCACAGCAACCACTTACCATCAGGTGGACTGTGTGCTCGTTTGTCAACCTAATTTTATAAAAAAAGCAATAAAAAAATTAAGTCTATATTTGTCTAATGTGTATTTATATTGCATTGAAAACAGTTTTTGCTGCAAAAATAATTTGAATTCCACTAACGAACCAATATTATTCATACCAGTGCTTGATTCAACCAATAAAATTTTATACTGGTCGAGTATTGACTCATCCTTTTATCCCAGTGGTAAGTTTTATTCATCTGGAGCAAACACTCGAATGTGTAAATAAAAGTCAAGGGTCGGCTTGAATTAATTTAAGTAAGAAATGAAACGATGTTTTCATTTTTTATTATACAGGAGAAAGCAATTTATGTGTTAATATCATATTGATTATTTCAATTATTATTTATTACCAGTATAAATGCATTTAGCAAAATATTAAATAATTTGCACATTGAAATAAAAATTGGAATATAATGCAGTCTTTTCTCCTGAACGCAATGTAGGAGTAGTCAAAAGAACGAACGAAAAAACGAACAGTTTATCAAGTTATACAAATTTTCTTAAGCATCGGAAGGTAGTCTATTAGGCACTTCGAGACACATAGTTTAAAAAAAATAAAGGCATCTGCATATTTAACATCTGTGGAATTTTTAGTATTTAGGCAATTCCTAGGAAATTTTGCTTAGGTAGACTCCCTGTACTCTTTTTTCTATAAGGAGAAACTGTGAAACTTAAAGCAGTGCAAGTCCAGCATTGTGTTTGTGTCACTCTGGCGGAAAGATTTCTAGCACTTTAAGAAAAATAAAAAAATCAACTGCGTACTTATCATTTGTTGGTAGACACAAGTTTTCTTTACTAATTTCCTTATTCAAACTTATTTTGATATCAAAAGATCTTTGAAAAAAAACTTGTAATATAATAGAGAGAAAATTATAGTAATGAAAATGTTTCTAAAAACTATTTTGAAAATTCTTTCATTTTCGTATATTTCAATTTACATAACCTAATTTAAACTGTAATAGAGTGGACTATTCGTATAAATAAGTTGCGGCTTACATAGTATTTATACCTATTATAATACATTTTAAAATAAAAATAAAACATAATGTTTCTTTTACAAACGTTTAGTTACCTATTTATATAAAATAATACATTTAGTGTAAACTCAAACAAGCAAAACAAACAACATTTTAATTTACCTAACCAATAATCGAAAACTCAGAAATCAAACAAACACGTATGAGTTCGCCTCTCAAACGAAATAATACGGTACCGGAAATTTTATAAAAAATATTTGTTTTCGACATGAATTATTCGATAGCAAATTTTATGCACAAATATTCGGCTGGGAAATGGCGTATATAAATCGGCAGCTTTTGAAATTATGAAAGATATTTTTTTAATTCGCATTGAATTTTCACAGCAATTTTGTATAGTTACTAATGCTGGCTTTAATTTTTATCTTTATATTATCGATGATTATTAGTACAGTGAAATTATGATAACTGACACCTTTGGCAATGTGAAAATTAATAACTAACATCCGAGTGAAAATAATAGGGGGTATATAACTTGTTTAAGAATCCCCTCTCTATCTCCCGTAACTGCGTATGCTATAACTGCTGTCTGTCACAATTGCGTATGCTAAAACACCTGCCATTAAATCTAACACCATTAGGCCCAATACTACTTCACTAGCATACTAACAACACCGTGGATAATGTGCTTCTTAACGAGGCGATATCAGGAGAAATAGATTGGAAATAAAATATTTTAATATGTGTTTTGGGGGTGCTTTAAATGGAGCATTAAATCATTAGGACCGGTGTAATGATCAACCCTAGGTTGTATTAAAAATGATGACAGTTTACTATGGTTAATGGGTTTGTAGTTTCTTTTAATAGTGAATTGTTATTTATGGAAGAGCCATGCTGCAGCTATTTTATGGTTGTAGCACCAAGGACGGGAAGGACCACTCTCACCTGACTACAAGCGTGAAATAGCAGCTTAATGCTTCAGTGTTTTGTATGGTGAGTGAGGTGAGGAGACCCTTTTTGCAACGCGTCTGAATTTTTATTTTTAGTAAATGATAGATGTATCTATGAGCTACAGCATAAATTTACCATCATTATATAGAATCTTATATATATATAGATCTCTTTAGATAGATCTCTTTGTTTTTAGTGTTTTTTGTTTTTAGTAAACCAGCCTTTAAAGCTAAAGCTCTTAAAATTCTAAATGAGGTGCAAAATGAGTAAATCATTTTGATTTGCTTAATCATGATGATCATCATTACAGCCCTTCACAAGTCCACTGCTGAACGTGGACCTCCCCCAGGAAATCCCACAAGGCACGATTCTGAGCCGCATGCGTCCGTCGACTTCCTATATGTCTTACCAGGTCGTTACTCCATCTAGTAGGACTCCCTACACAAAAATAAATAAATAGTAATGAACATAAATCAACTCTATTATAATATGAAAATGAATTCATACTTTGCATCATTTAGTATAATCATTTCTTACTTGATTGTTGAGTGTAAATTTGACATAAGTGTAACGGTTTAGAAAAATAAATAAATAAACAGGTGTGATATTTCATATTTCATTAAATTAAATTACATAAAAGAATGTTAATATCTGGCTGCATTTAAAAGTTTTGCAGAGAAATAAATAATACAAATATTACTTCTACATACACATATACAAAAGTGTAATTAGTATAAACATTTAGTTACATATCTGTGAACATATATATATACAATTGGATTAGTATGGTAATAGTTAAATTGTACCGTCCATAATATATTTTGTTTATATAACTGAAAAAACCTTTAATAGGCCTTACATTTAAGATTTATACTTTAAGTGCTTAAAATTGTTAAATCGCTGTTGGTTTTTTTTTAATAAAAAAAAAAAAAAAAAAAAAAAATCACGTGGACTGTGTGCTCATTTGTCACGCTTTTGCTATAAAAAGGTGATTCTGAGTTTGTTAGAATATTTATTATTTCTATTAAGTATATATATATATATATATTGTTATGTATGTAAACTGCGACCGCTGTTGGAAATACATGAGTGTGTTACCAGCCACAGAGCGTTTCACTTGTATTCCCCACAATATATAACAGTGGCGACGAGCTTACCCTCGTATTAAAAAAAATGTCGATCGGAAATTTCGGTATTTTGTCTGTTTTTGATCATAGTGTTCAGTCTTGGAAAACCTACAAGAACAGACTTACACAGTGGTTCATCGCGAACGACATTGATATAGTTAATGATCCAGCGGAAATCATGAGGCGAGCGATCTTGCTGAGCGTACTCACCGAGGTCTCATATAAGTTAGCGTCCGACTTGGCCCTTTCAAAAGAGCTACAAACAGTGCCCTATGAAGACATTTTAGGATTGGTAGATGCGCATTTCATCCCCAAACAAGTTGGGTTTAGCGAGCGTCATAAGTTTTATGCTACTACCCAACTACAAGGTGAAACACCGTTGCAGTGGGCCGCGAGATTACGTGGACTTACCGCTAACTGTCAGTTTTCGAACGTGGAGGAGGCGCTACGTGATCGTTTTATTATGGGGATGCTGCCGGGAGTAAAAAAGGAACGCCTATACGCACAAGATTTCACGTCATTGACCTTAGTGAATGCGGTTGATATGGCGGAAAGTATGCGCAACGCGCGCGACGCCGCGAGCAGCGCCGGCGTCGGTGCCGCCGAGCTACAGCTCTTCAAAATTAAGAAGAGAAAAGTTTAAAAAGTGAAATGTGTAGTGTGTGGATACTCAAATCATAAAACGGCCGACTGTCGCTATGCCGACTATACCTGTAAAAAGTGTAAAGTTAAAGGGCATTTACGTAGGATGTGCAAAAAAGTGAATTACGTGTTGGCAGGCGATGTAGGCGAGGAGGACGACAGTGAGTTATTTAATATTCGTTCGCTTAAAGGTGAACCTATGGTAGAAACGGTATCTGTTAATGGGGTGAATTTAAGTTTCGAAATAGATAGTGGGTCAGCAGTAACGGTAATTTCTGAAAAAACATACAAAACTCATTTTAACGACGTGCCATTGTCAGCTACCAATAAAAAGCTAATGAGCTATACCGGTGGCGAGATAGCCTGCGCCGGCGTCGCGATAGTGTCGGTGCGGTTCGGAGGGAGCACGCGCCCGCTGCGCCTGTTCGTACTACGTGGCGGGGGGCCGCCACATTAGGAAGGGATTTTATTTCTTTGTTAAGATTACAACTGACACCAGTAAATTATTGTAATCAAACTCAAAATGAAATTGACTCATTACATTTACGGTATCCCGAAACCTTTTCAGGTAAGCTAGGGTGTTTTAATAAATACAAAGTAACCCTGACCTTAAAAGAACTACAATAACAATTACGATAAGCAACCGTGGGATCATACTTGCGACATAGTCACAATAGAAAGAAATGACGCCACACCATTGCCACCACGTCCACGGTCTCTTCCGCAATCACCTGTGTCAGAGCAATACGCGCAGACGCCAGTGCCACACTTGCCACCAGACGTGCAATCACCTGTGCCATCTGAGAGAATGCTCCACGACGTCTTGGGGAGAAATGGGGGGTAATGAATAATCTGCGCCATCGCACACTTCTACTGACTCGGAGTATGACCAGACGCCGTCAAAGGTAACGATAATAAGAGGAGTCCGAATATATATATTCGGACTCCTCTTATTCCATACTATATATATATATATATATATATATATATATATATATACTATACATTCACGATATCATTCACACCATCTGGATGATTGGCGGTCCACCACTGTGCGATTTAGAAAATATTTTCTTCCTCCCACAACTTCATTGTGAAATAGTTTACCACCAGCGATTTTTCCGGACCGATACGACTTAGGGACCTTCAAGAAAAGAGCCTACTCCTTTTAAAAAGACCGGGAACGCATCTGCAATTCCCTTGGTTCCCCTGGTGTTGCGGTTGTTCATGGGCGGCGGTAGTCACTTACCATCAGGTGAGCCGCATGCTCGTTTGCCCCCTCTCCTATAAAAAAAAAGAAACATATACATACACTTGAAAAAATTACCCTCCCCCTGGGGCAGTCGAGTGAAAATAAGGAATAAAAAGCATTTACAATGTAAAACAGTGCCTCTATAAAGATTTTCATATAAAACATGGCCTTGTATAAAGCCTGCGGTTAATTCAATCTTAGCGGCCTTTCTCTTGTTTTATGTAAATTTAGTATCTTATTGCAACCCGGCTTTACCGTTTTTATCCTTTTTACAACTTTATCACTCTATTTTAAGGAACCATAAGTTTTGATTCGTTGGTTTATTATTATAGAATCTTTATCTTTAATTCAACATAAGCAGTCACACAATATTCACGAAATCCCAATAGAGCACGCAGTTTCGAGATACAATAGCGTTAATGGACTGAAGAATAAATGTGAGGACCGAGCTCGGTTTTTGTATAGAATTTGGATGAAGAACACACAGAACACACAAACGAACATACAGTTTGATTATGTTTGATAGATGTCAATGTATATGGGCCACAGCATCAGGCCATACCAATTGTTAAACTGTGTGCTCACACATAGTTCTGTTTGCACACAGTCAATGTAGTCTTTGTCAAACTTTTTCTATATATAAAATGTTGTTTTCAATTTGGTACGTATTTTATTTTAATATTTTATAAAATTAGGGTGATAACCGAGCAAGCAGTCCTTCTGAAAGTAATGGATGCTGTGGCCCATAGACACCTACATCTATCCTCATTATAGTATCAAAATGGTGATGCGTTATCACCTCTGAGGTCTGAGATGAAATGCCTCGTTATCAGTAAAAAAGTGACTTTGGTTCTCTACATTCATATTAAGAAGCTATGTTACGTTGATATTCTTTAAATTCTGCACTGGTCTTTACTCGGTCGTACTACAACCATACTATATTATTGTCTGTAACGGTGTACATATACATATGGTTGTAATTTTAATTCAACAAACTTTAATTTCGACCCTTGTCTGTCAATTAAACGAGTATACCGCATGCAGATGAGATAGAGCGTTGCAATATGTGGTGAATGTATTAACTTACGTTTCGTTATATTTGGATTAAATCATTTTGTCTTCCATTTGTCTTATTTTAATGGCAGATATTGTATCTTCAGAAATTGTTCAGCACGAGGCAGCGCTGCAGTGACAGCTAGATGTTATTGCTTTACCAACGAACCGGATATTTCCCATCGGCGCGGAGCTGGATATATGAAACCATTGCTTCGGACAGACAGATTGAATCAAATACGAATGAAAGATATGTGTTATGTTGGGCGCATTTAAGATTATGTAAATAAGATTAATATTAATCATATCATCACCATCATCATCATTATGTCCTATCGTAAGTCTACTGCTGAATACATGACCCTTCTTTATTTGCCGCTTCACGCAGAACGAATGCTGTAATCTGAAATCTGAAATCTACACTAAATGGTATTGATTCATTATGACGGCTCATTGCCGCAGTGGCTTAGCAATGAGTTGCAGTTCTGAGAATCGCCGGTAAGAATCCCGCAGGGAACAAGAATTCTCAAGGGTCTGGATATTTGTACTTGTGAAATTTATGAATGTAAGCTGCCTTCACGATACAGGAAAAAATGCTAGTGTTTTAAATGCAGTTTTTTTTTAATAAAAATTAATAGAACGCACACAAGCATTTGGTGCAATTTGTAAATAAACTTTTATTTAAAATTGAACATCACTGTTGGGTTCACTTCCACGTCTTTCTACATTTTGAAAATGTTTCTTATTATATATAAATTAGTATTCGTTGTTTTAAAAGTTGTTTGTGGTCCATGTTTCAAAAGAAAAGAGATATCAATAATTAATCATATCATGATTATATAGTCAACGTAGCGAATATATTTAACCGTTCTTGTCAGAGTAAAGAGTACAAGTATCCAAACCGTCACAAAAAAAGAAGAAGATGTACAAGCAAATGTATGTTATTACTCGAAGGTCAAATTCAAACACTAAATAGTCTGTAGTCAAACAGTCGCACAGAGCAGTGATTTTTGGTAAAGAATTATAAGGTCATATCAACAATTAATAATTACTAACAGATTGACTGAATGAGCTGTAAATTTTATGTAATTTCAAATTTTTCCTTTTGTGTGGATTATATTTTGTTAAAGTTACAGCCTATATACGTCTCACTGCTGGGCACAGGCCTCTTCTCATTTCTGATAGGGTTTTAGGGTAAGGAAATGTAAACCGCGCTGCCCCAATGCGTGTTGGCGAACTTCACGTCTTCGAAATATATTTTTTTGTTATTTCTCAGACATGTAGGTTTCCTCACGATGTTTTCCTTCACCACTGAGCACGTGGATAATCAGCACTTAAAATTGCAATTATCAATTTCATTGGTGCTGGCGGGAATCGAACCCGGGTTGCTCGCGTGCTGTGAACTGTGAAATTTACAGCAAGCGCTTAGCCCCTGAAATACCACGGCTCGTTGTTGGCACGGCAAGTTGGTTTTCACAAAGCCCTTTTTGTAAGTAAAATGTTGGCCATCGCTTTAACAAGTCCCTCCTGCCGGTAGACCTTGAGAAAAGAAGCTTACAACACTAAAAATTTAACCATATATAATATAATATACATAATATGTAAAAAATTTAATGCCTCCTCTACACTACTCGTGAGGTAACTTTGACGAACTGCTCGTCGGAGTCAATACGTTTGCCATAGATAAATATATTTTTTTTATAGAAATAGGGTGACAAACGAGCACACAATCTACCTGATCGTAAGTGGTTACTGAGGCCCATATAAATCTACGTCTATCCTCGTTTGCGAATCAAAATGCAGATGCGTTGTCACCAGTGAGGACTAAGATGGAATGCCTCTTTGCCAGTAAAAAGGGTCTCCGGATCTCTACACTCACCATACGAAACACAGCAGCGTTAAGCTGCTATTTTACGCTGGTTTTCTGTGAGAGCGTGGTCCTTCCCCGGTCGAGCCGACCCATTTGTGTTACAACCATAATATAGCTGCAGCATGGCTCTACCACATAGAATACCACGTAGAATTAATAATTGATGTGTTTACAAATATTTAAATTGAAATGCGCAATTATTTGTACAGCCTTAAATATATAATTTCGATTACTTATAGGTTGACTGATAGAGAACGCCGCTGAGTTACAGCGCTTTAGAGCAATAAAGTGTTCAAGTATCCACCGCGCCGCCTCAATGCGTGTTAGCGTACTTACATATTATGTTTTCCTCACGCCCTTTTCTTCACCTCCATCATCCATTAGAAACTATAAAATCCACTGCTGAACATAGCACTCCTTAATAGATCGACCAAGAATATCCACTATTCCACATCGTTCCGAGGGTGTTGTAGGAGGTGATAGAGGGAAAAAGGGTCTCCCTTTTTACTGGAAAAGAGGCATTCCAACTAAGTCCTCATGGGTGACAACGCATCTGGATAATGATACTATATTGAGGATAGATGTAGAGCTCTATGGGTCACAGCAACCACTTACCATCAGGTGGAGTGTGTGCTCGTTTGTCACCATATTCTATAATAAAAACACAGAAAAACTATGTTAAAAGATTTATTTATAAATATAATTTTTATATCGATACACTTGTTGACTTGTAATTATACATAATCACAACAAGATCAAACATGTTTGATCTTGTTCTGCCTAGTTTGCAATGCCCGTTAAAGGGTTAAAGTGTTAACAGCGTTAAAGGGTTAACACCAACTTATTTACATTTTTAACACACGACGGGTTACCATGGAGAAGGTAAGCCAAGAAATCTTTCTAGCATATTTCCCAGTCACCTTTTACAGCACCCATGATGCTATAATCTAAATGAACCAATTGTTAAAAAAAAGTGTGATAATGTAATTCTAAATTATTCATCAATGATAGAATAATATGTAAAAGCATTATTGTTATATCAAAATAAAGAAAAATATTTACTTATTGGAAATTATAAGCGATCACATTATTTCATCAAGAAAGTATTTTTTAAATTTTTATAAATCTGAAATGAAAAACGAACGTACACGTCACGTGATGGGAATTACATTACTTGTACACCTGGAGTCTACATCTAACACAGAAGGCTACAGATGAAATGCATGTAATTACTCTATGTTATATTTTCTAATAATGGAAATTGGTCGATGAAATTGTAATTTGAAAGTAAACATAAACAGCTGCGTAGACTATAGGTAAGCAGCGGGGTTCACGCGTAGAAAATAGGTCTTTTCCACTGGTAACGAGAGGAGTCGACGCCGAAAACGTGGTAAAGCCACGCTGCAGCTATATTACTACGCTCCCACATAAAATAGCGGCGTTAACCAGCGTAAAATAGCGGCTTAATATCCTACATAATACCAGCTGTGTTTTGTATGGTGAGTGTAAAGCACCAGAGATCCATTTTGTCTCTAAGTAGTCAGAGTTGAGAACACATTTGCATTTTGATTCTTAATCTAGGATAGATGTAGATGTCTATGGGCCACAGCATATTAACGTCAAGTGGACTATGTGCATGTTAATGGCATTCTATAAAAAATACTTCGAAGCTTCGGATCGAAACAAACCTAGTAAAAACTACCACGAAATCACTTTATGTGTGATTAGTATGGATGGAAAACGCATTACTGAAATGAATAGGGATATGTATCTTATTGATCAAAATATACGTATCACTCATTTGTATCACTAGTTCGTTTGTTTAATAACTCTAGTGACACTGTATTGATAAACAAATGTTTATTATTGTATCTCTCTTTAGTTTGATTGCCTCTGACGAAGCTCAACAGGTTTGAGAGCTTTCAGAAGCATGGTAATTAAATACCGCCAACTTTATGAATCTGGGTTCGGTCTGAGAATTTCTTGACAGAAAAAATTATAAGCTGATTTTCCTGACCCGAATTTGAACCTGGGACCTTATAATCAGCATGTTACGTTAACGTAATTGACTAACGAGAAAGTACCTATAAGAGATAGTCATTCTTCTGTAAAAAATTTAATAACTCAAATCTCAAGGAATAATTTTCAACTTTGACATATTACATATTTCATAACAAATCAGGAAAATAATTTCAAGCATTTTAAAAACCAAACACTTCCAGTACTTCTTTACAGAATAAGGGTGACAAACGAGCACACAGTTTAAAAAATGGTAAGAGGATGCTGTGGCTCATGAACATTTGTATTTATCCTCGATTAAGAATCAAAATACAGATAGCGTTTTCACCGCTTAGGTCTAAGACATAATGCCTCGTTTCAAGTAAAAGGTGTATCCGATTCTCTCTACATTAAGCATACAAAACACAGCAGATATTCTGTAAGAGCGGGATCCTTTCCCGTTCGAGCAAACGCATTCGTGCTACAATCATATATCATATCATAGCTGCAGCATTGCTCTTCCACATTGAAAGATTCTTGGGGCTAAAGTTTAATGAAAGCTACATGCATTTTAAAGTTATGATCTGCTAAGTATTGCTTAATGTTACTTATATTAGTACTTAATCCTGCCGGCTTGCCAATAGCACCTAATCCTGTTGCAGGCTAATAAAGAATAAAATAAAGAATATTTTTTCTATTTGATCCTGTTCTTATGCCATTATAAACATAATCTGAATAAAAGTGCTTTCATAGTTGGTTATGTTTAAAAGTTAAATGCCCGTTCAAATTCGGTTTTGTTCCGTTAGGGCCGACCGAACAAAGACTAAACTTTTGGCAATAGATGTATAATAGAATATATAATGAGTGTCTATCGAAAGTTGTGTTTCTTGAGGCCATCGATAATATTTAAGTGATATTAATTTTAGTTCGAGTTAGCCGCAGAATATTCGAGAAACTTTATCAGTTTGAGACCGAGATCGTGAGGGTATTGATCCGCCTATTTACAAAGAATATTTATTTTTTTAGTAGTATTTTTTAAATAGTAGAAAAATAGTAAAAAAGTTATATATATATATATATATATATATATATATATATATATATATATCTAGCCTATATATATAGGCTATAAGATTGTTACCTAACCGTTCTTATTACATCATCATCATATTCAACTGTAAACGGAGGATATTGTTAATTATCTTATTATTTCGTAAAAGGAAAATCAAGTAAGGTCTAAGGAATGCAGTAGAAGTTGCATTCTTTACTTATTTTTAATCAGTGCCTCAGTGTTTACGTGGTAAAGCCAAGCTGCAGCTATAATTAACGTGGTAGAGCCAAGCTGCAGCTATATTTATAGTATAGTTACAGCACGAATGGTTCGTTCGACTGGGGTAGAACCATGCTCGCACAGAACACCAGCCTAAAGCAGCATCTTAACGCTGCTGTATTTTGTATGGTGAGTGTAGAGAACCAGAGACCCTTTTTACTAGAAAAGAGGCATTCCATCTTAGTCCTCAAGGCTGACAACGCATCTGCATTTTGATCCTTTATTGAAGATAAATGTAGATGTCTATGGGTCACAGCAACCACTTACCACCAGGTGGACTATGTGCTCGTTTGTCACCCTATCCTATAAAAAAAATATTTATTATTTATTCTCAGTATGAGAGTAGATTATCTTACACCATCACTTCCATACACTAGCTATACGGTACGGCTATGTAGGTATCATTAACGTAGTAGAGACAAGCAGCAGCTATGATATGGCTGAACATGAAATATAGAACGACGTTCTCAAAAAAAGGGTATATTGCAGCTTAATGCTACAGTGTTTTATATGGTTAGGTTAGAAAAAAAAAAAAGAGAACCCGCGACCCTTTTTACTGGAAACGAGGCATTCTATCTTAGTCCTTAGAGGTTACAAAATATCTGCATTTTGATTTTTAAATGTAGATTGTCTATGGGCCGCAGCATCCATACCATCCAAGGGGGAGGCATTGGCCGTTAGTTTGGACATAGCGAAGGCCTTCGATCGGGTCTGGCACAAAGCGCTTCTTTCGAAGCTTCCTTCCTATGGGCTTCCCGAGAAATTATGCAAATGGATCACCAGTTTCCTTGCTGATCGGAGCATCAAGGTCGTAGTAGACGGTGCATGCTCTGATTTCAAGCCTATCAACGCTGGTGTTCCACAAGGCTGCGTGCTTTCACCAACGCTGTTTCTCCTGCATATCAATGATATGTTGCTAACTAGTAGCATTCATTGCTATGCAGACGACAGCACTGGTGATGCCTTATATACCGGCCGTGCCAATATTTCCCGGGAAAACGTCGCTGAGTACCGGGACAAACTTCGGGTCTGGCACAAAGCGCTTCTTTCGAAGCTTCCTTCCTATGGGCTTCCCGAGAAATTATGCAAATGGATCACCAGTTTCCTTGCTGATCGGAGCATCAAGGTCGTAGTAGACGGTGCACGCTCTGATTTCAAGCCTATCAACGCTGGTGTTCCACAAGGCTGCGTGCTTTCACCAACGCTGTTTCTCCTGCATATCAATGATATGTTGCTAACTAGTAGCATTCATTGCTATGCAGACGACAGCACTGGTGATGCCTTATATACCGGCCGTGCCAATATTTCCCGGGAAAACGTCGCTGAGTACCGGGACAAACTTGTGTCTGAAGTCGAGTCTTTGCATAATAAAGTCTTGGATTGGGGCCGACTAAATCTAGTCCAGTTCAATCCCCAGAAGACACAAGTTTGCGCGTTCACCGCTAAAAAGAACCCCTTTGTCGTATCTCCTCGATTTCAAGGCACTCCCCTTGCTGCCTCAGCTAGTATCGGAATCCTTGGCGTCGACATATCGAATAGTGTGCAGTTTCGTGGACACTTGGAAGGGAAGGCCAAATTGGCCTCTAAAAAGCTTGGCGTGCTCAGCAGAGCGAGACAGTATTTCATGCCGGCACATCGCTTGCAACTTTACAAAGCGCAAGTTCGGCCCCACATGGAATACTGTTCTCATCTCTGGGCCGGGGCACCCCAGTGCCAGCTCCTTCCACTTGACCGCATCCAGCGCAGAGCGGTTCGAATCGTCGACGACCGAGTTCTTTCTGATCGGCTCGATATACTGGCACTGCGTAGAGATGTTGCATCTCTTTGCGTATTTTATCGCATCTATCACGGGAAGTGCTCTGAGGAATTGTTCGGACTAATTCCAGCCGCTCAATTTCACCATCGCACATCGCGACGAAACTTGCATTACCATCCATACCATCTGGATGATTGGCGTTCCACCATTGTGCGATTTAGAAGAAGTTTTCTCCCTAGCACAACTTCCTTGTGGAATCAATTACCACCAGTGAATTTTCCGGACCGATACGACTTAGGAACCTTCAAGAAAAGAGCTTACACATTTCTAAAAGGCCGGCAACGCATCTGCAATTCCCCTGGTGTTGCGGTTGTTCATGGGTGGTGGTAGTCACTTACCCTCAGGTGAGCCGCATGCTCGTTTGCCCCCTCTTCTATAAAAAAAACATCACGGACTGCGTGCACGCAGTCATCATTATTCTACTAAAATAATAAATAATATTTGTAAATAGGCGGATCAATACCCTTACGATCTCGGTCTCAAACTGATAAAGTTTCTCGAATATTCTGCGGCTAACTCGAACTAAAATCAATATCACTTAAATATTATCGATGGCCTCAAGAAACACAACTTTCGATAGACACTCATTATATATTCTATTATACATCTATTGCCAAAAGTTTAGTCTTTGTTCGGTCGGCCCTAACGGAACAAAGCCGAATTTGAACGGGCATTTAACTTTTAAACATAACCAACTATGAAAGCACTTTTATTCAGATTATGTTTATAATGGCATAAGAACAGGATCAAATAGAAAAAATATTCTTTATTTATTAGCCTGCAACAGGATTAGGTGCTATTGGCAAGCCGGCAGGATTAAGTACTAATATAAGTAACATTAAGCAATACTTAGCAGATCATAACTTTAAAATGCATGTAGCTTTCATTAAAGTTTAGCCCCAAGAATCTTTCAATGTGGAAGAGCAATGCTGCAGCTATGATATGATATATGATTGTAGCACGAATGCGTTTGCTCGAACGGGAAAGGATCCCGCTCTCACAGAATATCTGCTGTGTTTCGTATGCTTAGTGTAGAGAGAATCGGATACCCCTTTTACTTGAAACGAGGCATTACGTCTTAGACCTAAGCGGTGAAAACGCTATCTGTATTTTTATTCTTAATCGAGAATAAATACAAATGTTCATGAGCCACAGTATCCTCTTACCATTTGCTAAACTGTGTGCTCGTTTGTCACCCTTATTCTGTAAAGAAGTACTGGAAATGTTTGGTTTTTAAAATGCTTGTAATTATTTTCCTGATTTGTTATGAAATATGTAATATGTCAAAGTTGAAAATTATTCCTTGAGATTTGAGTTATTAAATTTTTTACAGAAGAATGACTATCTCTTATAGGTACTTTCTCGTTGGTCAATTACGTTAACGTAGCTGCTGATTATAAGGTCCCAGGTTCAAATTCGAGTCAGGAAAATCAGCTTATAATTTTTTCTGTCAAGAAATTCTCAGACTGAACCCAGATTTTTAACAGTGGTAGAGCCACGCGGTAGCTTTTGCTGTCGCACGGATGGGCCGGCTCGAACCGGGGTGGTACCACGACCTCACAGAAAACCAGCGTGAAGTAGAGGTTTACCTCTGCGTTTTGCTTGGTGAGTGCAGGTGGTCGGAGGCCCTTTTTACTGGAAATGAGGCATTCCATCTTAGTCCTCACGGGTGACAACGCATCTACATTTTGATTTGTAATAGATAGATGTAGATGCCTCAGAAACCACTTACCATCAGGTGGACTGTGTGCTCGTTTGTCACCCTTATCCTATAAAAAAAAAGATTCATAAAGTTGGCGGTAATTAATCACCATGCTTCTGAAAGCTCTCAAACCTGTTGAGCTTCGTCAGAGGCAATCAAACTAAAGAGAGATACAATAATAAACATTAGTTTATCAATACAGTGTCACTAGAGTTATTAAACAAACGAACTAGTGATACAAATGAGTGATACGTATATTTTGATCAATAAGATACATATCCCTATTCATTTCAGTAATGCATTTTCCGTCCATAGTAATCACACATAAAGTGATTTCGTGGTAGTGTTTAATAGGTTTGTTTCGATTCGAAGCTTCGAAGTATTTTTTATAGTATAAGGGTCATTAACATGCACATAGTCCACTTGACGTTAATATGCTGTGACCCATAGACATCTACATCTATCCTAGATTAAGAATCGAAATGCAAATGTGTTCTCACTCCTGACTACTCAGAGAGAAAATGGATCTCTGGTGCTTTACACTCACCATACAAAACACAGCTGGTATTATGTAGGATATTAAGCCGCTATTTTACGCTGGTTAACGCCGCTATTTTATATGGGAGCGTAGTTATATAGCTGCAGCGTGGCTTTACCAGGTTTTCGGCGTCGACTCATCTCCTTACCAGCGGAAAAGACCACTTGGGATGTGAGTTCCTTTGAGCTTTTCTACGCGTGAACCCCGCTGCTTACCTATAGTCTACGCAGCTGTTTATTGTTACTTACAAACTACAATTTTATCGACCAATTTCCATTATTAGAAAATATAACATAGAGTAATTACATGCATTCCGTCCTAGTCCAGATGCGTTGTCACCCATGAGGACTAAGTTGGAATACCTCTTTTCCAGTAAAAACGGAGACCCTTTTTCCCTCTATCACCTCTTACGACACCCTCGGAACGATATGGAATAGTGGATATTCTTGGTCGATCTATTAAGGAGCGCTATGTTCAACGGTGGATTTTAGAGATTCTAATGGATGATGGAGGTGAAGAAAAGGTCGTGAGGAAAACATAATTATGTAGTACGCCAATCCGCAATGGGGCGGCGCGGTGGACACTTGAACACTTTATTGCTCTAAAGCGCTGTAACAAATTAAAGAAAGAAAAAACTTAAGGCGTTCTCTATCAGTCAACCTATAAGTAATGGAAATTATATATTTAAGGCTCTACAAATAATTGCGCACTTCAATTTAAATATTTGTAAACACATCAATTATTAATAAAAATTTAAACAATTATAAAAACAACAACTTGAGAGATATTACAAATGAGAGGTGAATGTAACCAGGATAAGGGTGGTAAGTGACTATGATTGGGACGTTTAAAGACTGTTAAATTTTACTTCATGAGTCATATCTTGGAAGACATGAAACACTTTTTATCACGTGCTCAACGGTGAAATAAAAGTCCACCATTGGTAAAAGAAGTTTACGTTAGGGAAGCGCGACGGGCCGTTTATTATTTAATGTTTAATGTGAGAAAAGTGTGGTTTGCAAGATGACGTTCTGACCAGGATTAAGAAAGGAATGCGTCGGTGGTTTGGTCATGTATAAAGAATGAACGAGGAAAGAGTGACAGAGCAAATTTATGTTTTAGAAGTAAACGGCAGAGCCGGGAAGGGACACCCTAGACGAAGGTTTATCGACCAAATTGGAGATTTATTAAAAACTAGCTGACTCGGCGAACTTCGTACCGCCTAACAGTCGATTCTTTATTTTTTTTAATACTTATTCTGCTATTCGGGACACTGGTTCAGCTAGTAAGATAAAAAAAAGGAAAAAGAAAGTTGTTAAGTCAACAATTACATTATGTCAAAAAATTAAAATTAAAATTGTTTTGCCTTTCCGGAACCCCTCCACTTACATTTAAACTTTATGGTATGGTATTAAACTTCAAATTGACTTTTAAGTATTATCACGAATCTTATGTATGGGAATATAGAAAAGTGTTGTTTTTATACCTTTTCGAGCAATTTTTAAATATTTCTCTCCGTAAGAACCATCTTCGTACATCATGGAATATTACAAAAAAAGAATTAGCGAAATCGGTTCAGCTGCTCTCGAGATTTGCGCTTAGCAACACATTGAGCGATTCATTTTTATATTATAGAAGATAGAAGTCAACAATTACATTATGTCAAAAAATTAAAATTATAATTGTTTTGCCTTCCCGCAACCCCTCCACTAGCACTTAAACTTTATGGCATGGAATTAAAGTTCAAATTTAATTTAAGTATTATTACGAATCTTTTATTAATTATTGCCATGTAGTGGCGGTCAAGAATATCCATTACCCCATATCCTCCCGTGGGTGTCGTAAAAGGCGACAAAGGGAAACAGGCAGGAGATGGGCAGCAGCATCTTCTTGATAACAACAAACTAACAATAAAAAAAAACTGCGGTTGCCAACCCGCTCGCCAAGCGTGGCAACTATGGCAAATACCCCCCTATGAATGACAGTAACAAAGAAACGGCCTCCAGTCCCCGGCGGCCCCGCTATTCCTGGCTACGGTGGCGTCCATAGTAACGGCGGGGCAGGGGGTGCTAAGAATCTCCGGTGGAGGTTCGGTTGCCACCTTAGACGACTCGACCTAGCAACATACAACGTACGCAACCTGAGGACTGACGAGAAGATCGTGGAGCTGGAAGAAGAGATAGACAAGTTGCGCTGGCATATTATAGGATTACCCGAAGTCCAAAGAGAGGGGCAGGACACGGTAATCCTCGAATCCGGCAACATGCTCTATCACCGGGAGGGCGACCATCTGTCCCAAGGAGGTGTCGGATTTATCGTCCACAAGTCTCTCGTTAACAACGTTGTAAAGATCGGGAGTGTGTTGACGAGGGTTGCGTACCTTATACTCAGAATCACCAAACGGTATTCGCTGAAGGTCATACAGGTTTACGCACCAACCTCGGCACACCCCGATGAGGAGGTGGCGGAAATGTAATAGGATATCTCTAGAGCCATGCATTCCTCCAAAACCCAATATACGGTGTTAATGGGAGACTTCAATGCAAAACTAGGCACAAGAGAGAACGGTGAGCTGAAAGTAG
The DNA here is from genome assembly GCA_963668995.1 of Parnassius mnemosyne. Lineage (NCBI taxonomy): Eukaryota > Metazoa > Arthropoda > Insecta > Lepidoptera > Papilionidae > Parnassius > Parnassius mnemosyne. The sequence goes on from CAVLGL010000085.1 coordinate 36,549,393, forward strand.
GGAAATTTGGAATAGGGCAACGGAACCCAAGGGGCCAGCAGCTGGCCGACTTCATGGAGAAAGAGGGACTCTTTATAATGAACTCTTTCTTCCAGAAGCGGCCCCACAGGAAGTGGACCTGGTCGAGCCCCGATGGTTCGACAAAAAATGAGATTGACTTCATTATGACGACCAGACGACAACTGTTCAGTGATGTCTCCGTGATCGCGAGGGTGAAAACTGGTAGCGATCACCGAATGGTTAGAGGCACACTGAACCTTAACGTTAAGTTAGAGAGGTCTCGTCTAATGAATTCAACGCTCCGTCCCCCTCGTGCTTTGTTCCAAAGTCCCGAAACCTTTCAGCTCGAGTTACAAAACCGTTTCAGTGCCTAGAAGACTGCAATGAAGTAGACGATATGAATGACAAGCTCGTGGAAACTGTCCATGCGGTCGGAGCTAAGTTCTGCAACACCCGCCGCAGAAGAACACAAAAACTCTCCGATCACACTCTTAATCTCATGGCTGTTAGACGGGAGATTAAGCTACATTCTTCAACAGACTTGACAGCATACAGGCATCTGAACAGACAGATCTCCAAATGCATGCGGCGGGACTTACGCAACTTCAATACAGCTCGTATTGAAGAAGACATCGAGCGGAACCAATGCTCCAAAGTCTTTGCCAGAGATCTGTCTGCCAGAAAGAACCAACTGTCAAAGCTGAAGACAGAAAGTGGCTGCATTGTTTCCGGGACACCTGAGATTTTGAGTGAGATTGAGAGGTTCTATGGGCAGCTGTACACGTCATCGTTGGAGCCACACGCAAGTGTGAGTAACGATCCAAGAGCGAGTCTCATCCGACACTATTCCGAAGATATCCCGGACGTCAGTTTGAGCGAGATTAGAATGGCTCTCCAGCACCTTAAAAACGGTAGGGCTCCAGGCGAGGATGGAATTACAGCGGAGCTTCTGAAAGCGGGTGGAAAACCGGTACTTGAAGTCCTTCAGAAGTTCTTTAATTCCGTCCTCGATGGTGGCATTACACCGGAGGCGGGGAGCAGAAGTGCGGTGGTCTTGTTCTTCAAGAAAGGTGACAACGCTCTCTTGAAGAACTACAGACCGATTTCCCTTCTGAGCCGCGTCTACGTGCTGTTTTCGAGAGTCATTACGAATCGTCTCGCGCACAGACTTGACGACTTCCAGCCTCCCGAACAAGCCGGTTTCCGAAAGGGCTTTAGCACCATAGACCACATACATACCCTTCGGCAAATTGTACAGAAGTTCGAAAAGTACAATTTGCCACTATATCCGTCGTATGTGGACTATGAGAAAGCCTTTGATTCCGTCGAAATTTGGGCGGTGCTGCAGTCCCTTCAGCGGTATCAAGTTGACTGTCGGTATATCGAAGTGTTGAAGTGCTTGTACAGTAGGGCTACGATGGCTATCCGAGTACAGAACCAGAGTACGAAACCTATCCAATTGCAGAGAGGTGTAAGACAGGGTGACGACATATCCCCGAAACTCTTCACCGCTGCATTGGAAGACGTTTTCAAGCTTCTGGACTGGAAAGGATACGGTATCAACATCAATGGCGAGTACATCACTCACCTTCGATTTGCCGACGATATAGTCCTTATGGCAGAATCGCTGTAGGACCCAAGCACTATGCTCAATGACCTCAATAGTTTTTCCCAACGGATAGGTCTTAAGATGAACATGGACAAAACAAAGATCATGTTTAATGTCCATGTCACACCTATGCCGGTAGTTGTTGGGAACACTAAGCTCGAAGTTGTTGACGAGTATATCTACCTGGGACAAATAGTCCGACTAGGTAAGTCCAACTTCGACCGAGAGGTCAATCGACGGATTCAACTCGGCTGGGCAGCGTTCGGGAAGCTAAGACACATCTTTTCGTCAGACATACCTCAAAACCTTAAAACGAAATTGTACAACCAGTGCGTGTTGCCAGTGATGACTTACGGAACTGAGACGTGGTCCTTCACTGCTGGCCGGATGAGAAAGCTCAAGGTCGCTCAGCGAGCTATGGAGAGGGCTATGCTCGGAGTTTCTCTGCGTGATAAACTTAGGAATGAGGAAATCCGCAATAGAACCAGAGTAACCGACATAGCCCAACGGATTAGTAAGCTGAAGTGGCAGTGGGCCGGCCATATAGCTCGAAGAACCGACAACCGATGGGGAAGAAAGGTTCTCGAGTGGCAGCCTCGTACCGGTAGGCGAAGTGTAGGGCGTCCCCCCACGAGATGGAGTAACGACCTGGTAAGACATGCAGGAAGTCGATGGATGCAGGTGGCTCAGGACCGTGCTTTGTGGCATTCTTTGGGGGAGGCCTATGTTCAGCAGTGGACTTGTGAAGGGCTGTAATGGATGACGAATCTTTTGTATGGGAATATAGAAAAGTGTTGTTTTAAGACTTATTCAGGCATTTTTTTAAATTTTTCTCTCCGTAAGAACCATCTTCGTACATCATGGAATATTATAAAAAAAGAATTAGCGAAATCGGTTCAGCTGCTCTCGAGATTTGTGCTTAGCAACACATTCAGCGATTCATTTTTATATTATAGATAGAAGATATGCCAGATTAGACCGACGAACGTTTATGTGTAGATATATGGATGTAAAGGAGGCGAGAGAGGTGTGTAAGGGTAGATTGTGTGCTCGTTTTCACACTTGCTCTATAAAAAAAAACAAAAGTGATAAAGGAATTTACAGTCAACCTGACGGTAAGTGGCTACTGCAGTCCATGGGCACCTGTAGCAAACTTTAAACAATGAAAGCTACAGATGTTATGTAGTAGTATGATTACTATGAGACTCAAAAATAAATAATAATTTAGACAAAAAATAAATAATCTATCTTTTTTTTTTCATATCCTTACATTGACACCAAATTCTGAGCCATGTTCAAACTTTAGTGTCTAGCTTATCGAGAAGTGTGTTTAAAATGAATTAATAAATTCGACCTGATCATACATACATGTAAGCGATTAAATAAAGACGGAGTAGTATAGTTTTATTTTATAAGCAAAAGTATTAAATAAGTTGAATGAATCGTTTTATCCTTCGAGATGCTATCTGCGCGTGCCTTGCAAGCACAAACAGTTTGTACTTGTGCTTGAAAATGGGTTTGCAAGTTAACTTAATCACTTAAAACCTTGTTAAACAAGTCGACTTGAAACCTGATTAGAATATTACTCAACTGTCTCGTTTGCTAAATTTAGATTACTTAATATATTTGAAAGTTGTTCTAAGCCTTTTATCAACCTTATGCTGCAAAAGTATCTTTTTTTTAACTATACAATTTACATCATTTTTGGCACTGAAGCGACAAACAAACTTTCCACCAGACAGTAAGTGGCCACTGCAGCCCAGGACACCTGCAACGAGTTTTAAACAAAGAAGGCTACATATGCGTCGTCACCTCTGACGTCTAAGATAGAATGCCTTACAGCCTTTCATTATACTGGTTCTCTATACCAGTATCGGAACCGGAACTAAACACAGCAGTGCAAGCACTGCTTCCTATCGACAGATATAGGTAAAGGGTAGTATCTGCCTATATGGATAATGTATTATTTTAAAAATAGCCATCATCCGTGTATCATTTGTGGAAAGAATATCCACAACCCTATATCATAAAGTAAGTATCGTAAGAGGCAGTGGAGGAAAACCGGAAGATTATCTGCAGCATCTTCTTAATAACTGAATAAAAATATCCCACTATGTGGCAATCAGTAATGGAGGCTTTAAGATAGGCTTTGATGGTAATTGTAATTTACTTTACTTATCTACTTAATAATATATTGAATACATGGTGTGTTAAAAAAATTACTGCCTGTATGTTTCAACACCGGTTTTTCACCGTTTCCGTGAGTATATTTTTCTACCTGATTGTAAGTGGATGCTGTACCTCATAGACATACACATCAATCTTCGATAAAGAATTAAAATGCAGATGCATGTATTATCTGAGAGCGTGCTCCTTCCCAGTTCGAGCCGACCCATTCATGCTACAATCATAATAAAGATGCAGCGTACCGTGTATAAAATTTATGGAGAAAGATGCTCATTCTTGAAGCGGCATGATAAAAATAACGTCAGTATTCTCAAAAGGATATGAAACAAACAATAAAGTACAAAGACTCGGTTTATGCTCTCTAAGATGCTTTGAATTATTCATTATATCTTCACTTCAAATGATGTCTTCGTACCTTAGAGCTTGTTTCTCAGAACAATTGTCATAGAAGTTGTGTTTTATCAGGTTGTTATGTAAATGGCATCGTCGCAGCAGAGCGAAACAACGGCTTGGTATGCGCCGTTCATTTTACCGTTGTCTCGCAAGATATTCAAAAAGAAAATTGATTATAATTTTAGAAGATTGACTTGGTTGACAAAAAGATGACTAGTATTAAACCTCTAAAGCCTGGAATTTTTAACTGCGAGGATTTTTATGATTTTTAGTAAATAATTTATTAAATATTAACATACATATCATAATTCTACGGTATACATATAATATTATGACAAAACTGATTTTAGAGAGGCAGGAAAAATGTATTATTTTTAAAGGACGCAAACCTTGTACTGTACTTTGTATTATTCGGGTATTTTACTTTGTTTTAATGCGTAAAGAGTACAAAAATGACGGTTAAAATTAAATAAATAATATTTATTAAAATAACTATAAAACCCTTAATCGATTTTGACATGGAAAGTAAGATAACTTTCAAAACAATGTTTTGGATGTAAATGTTAAGCTTCACACTTTTTGCGAAAGAATTTAAACTTTTTTTCGGAATACAGTATATCTTGCTTGATTTTCTCTATATTATTTATGTAACCTATATTAAGACCTTGTTCATGAAGTGGCTATCGATAGCCAATACCAATAGAATTCAGCATGACCATAACTGAGATTAGATGTCACACTAATATTAACCTCCAGTGGTGCACGTAGCTGATAACCTGGCAAATTGTGCATAGAATAGACATAGTTTAACACATAGTTTTTATCACCAGAATCCCCATCTGTCACATCAGCATCGAAGTGTTCTGCTGATAAAATAGTAGTACTATCAGTTACAGGTTGATCATCACCCTTTTCTAATTCTTCGATAACTTATTAGGGTGCGTTTTTGTGTTCGCGGAATGGGTATGTAGGTAGAAAGTGGGACCGTTGCTGAATTACGTGCTAATTAAGCAACTCATTATTGGTATAAATACCGGGTTTTATTGTAATTAGATCATTAGTCTTTGAGTAGTCGTAAACCAAACAAGTCAATCGGGAAGAAATTGTGAAATATGGAGAAAGTCGAGTTCCGTGCCGTTATAAAGTTACCAAGCTCAGATTATACTGGAAGAGATGTCATCCGTTTACGGAGACTCTTGTCTAAGTAAGACTATGGTTTACAAGTGGCATACAATTTTCAAACAAGGTAGAAAGTCACTTGAAGACGACACACGGTCAGGAAGGCCGATCGAAGTGACCTCTTTGGAAATTATTCAAAAAGTCGAAAAATTAATATTAGAAGATGCCCGCCTAAAGAAAAAACAGCTCGCAAAAATGGTTGGAGTATCAGATACAACCATTTTAAAAATTCTTCATGACCATCTTGGCATGACTAAAGTCAGCGCTAGCTTTTACGTGGTAAAGCCATTCTGCAGCTATATTAGTAGTATAGTTGTAGCATGAATGGGTAAGCTCGATCGGGGTAGGACCACGCTCTCACAGAAAACCAGCGTAAATAGCAGCTTAACGCTGCTGTTTCGTATGGTAAGTGTAGTACCGGAGACCCTTTTTACTGGCAAAGACGCATTCCATCTTAGTCCTCACGGGTGACAACGCATCTGCATCTTGAGTCTTCATTGAGGATACGAGGGTGGATTGAAAAGTACTCGGCCTAACCAAGAAAATAAACACATACTAAATCAGTTATATTTTTATTTTTCTACATAATCACCGTCAAGTTCAATACACTTTTGCCACCTCCCCTTCCAAGCATTTAGACCGTTGAAAAAAAAATGATTCTTCCTTAGAGTCAAAATATGCGTCTACAGCTGCTTTGACCTCGTCGTTTGTCGAAAATCTTTGACCTCCCAAGTGCTTTTTTAGGTTAGGGAACAGAAAGAAGTCTGATGGTGCCAGATCAAGTGAATACGGCGGATGCGGTAACAGTTCAAAGCCACAGTTGTGAATTTCAGCCATTGACTGTACTGACGTGTGAACACGGGCGTTATCTTGATAAAACAAGACTTTTCTTCTGAGCATTCCTCGACGTTTTTCTTTTATTTCCTCTCGTAAACGACGTAGTAAGGTGCAGTAGTAATCAGAGTTTATATTCTGACCCCTTTCAAGATAATCAATCATAATCACACCTTTTGAGTCCCAGAATACTGAAGCCATCACCTTATTTGCCGACAAAATCGACTTAGCCTTTTTAGGGGGTGGTGAACCAGGTCTTCTCCACTGTTTTGATTGTTGTTTTGTTTCCGGTGTACAGTAATGAACCCATGTTTCGTTCATAGTAATAAAACGATTCAAAAAATCATCTGCATCGGCTTCAAATAACTCCAAACAGTCGCGTGAAATAGTCAATCGCGTCCTTTTTTGTTCAACTGAAAGCAGTCGCGGAACCCACCTCGCAGACACCTTGTGGAAACCCAAATCGTTGACAATGATGTTTTGAGTTCCTTCATAAGAGATGCCTATAATCTCGGCTATCTCTCTAATTTTTAATCTGCGGTCTCCCATTATTAAATCAAGTACTTTTTTAATATTTTCGTCAGTAGTTGACGTCGAAGGCCTTCCAGAGCGGGGTTCATCTTTCACACTCTCTCTACCACGCTTAAATTCTGCTAGCCATTTTTTGACGGATGAATATGACAGAGCACAATCGCCTAATGTACTGACCATGTCATCATGGATGGCTTTTGATGATAGCCCCTTCTTATGGAGGTACTTAATGACGGCACGCTGCTCGATTTGCTCCATTCGCGGAAATTATGTCCGATTACTTTGTTAATAAATTTATAAAATCACAACTAATTATCGCACACGTTTCGAACTTCACACAATGAACTAGTCTGAACTGAACTAAATAATGTGGGTAGATTTGATTTTTAGAATTGAATGGATCTGTGTTAGGCCGAGTACTTTTCAATCCACCCTAGATGTCTATGGGTCACAGTAACCACTTACCATCAGGCGGACTATGTGCTCGTTTGTCACCCTATCCTATAAAAAAAATAGATGGGTGCCTAGAATGCTCACGCCGCATAAAAAGCAACAGCGCGTGGAGTGTCTCGTGCATTTTTGGGCCTCTGTGTGGAAGACAAAAATGCAGTGTTAGCTCGAATTGTTACTGGTGACGAAACTTTGATTCACCATTATGAACCTGAGGTCAAACAGAACTCTATGCAGTGGCACATAAAAGACACACCACCACCCAAGAAATTTAAGGTGGCATAATCGGCTGGGAAAATCATGGCGACAGTCTTTTGGGATTCAGAAGGAATGCTATTGATTGATTATAAAGGTGTCTTCATAACCGAAAATTACTACACTTAATTCCTAGAATAATTGAAGGAAGCCATAAAGGAGAAAAGAAGGGGAACATTGACCAAAGGAATCCTTCTTCTGCACGACAATGCGCCTGTTCACAAGTGCCATGTTGCGATGGCTGCCATGCAGAATGTGGGCTTCGAAATTTTTCCACACCCACCCTATAGTCCTAACCTGGCCCCCAGTGATTATTATCTATTTCCAAACTTAAATAGGAACTTCGTGGGAAAAAGTTTTTATATAAGGAAGAAGTGAAGGAAGCAGTTTCGGCGTATTTTTTAGACAAAGACAAATCATTTTTTTAGGGTACCTATAAATAAATTAATTGAAAGATCCGAAAAATTTATTAGGGTAGCAGGTAAAGAAATTAAAAGTAAAAAATAAATTTGGATTTTTAAGTCCACTCCTTTACCCCCCATTCCGTGAACTTAAAAACGCACCCTAGTATTTACATTGAGTGTCAGTTTCCTTTAACAACATAATATATTTATCTAAATTGCGGCAGTTGGCTATTAGGCTGTTGGACGTTAATAAGAACACAAATTTTATTTATGTAAAATAGATATTATGTTTAATTACTACATATATGATATATGTCTAAATTTTTCACTGTCAAAAGCTACGTATATTTATATTATTTTATTTTGTTGTTTGGAGGCCAATTCTGGCTTACAAATTTCAACAAAAAGATCAGAAAATATATAAGAGAGTTGTTATAAAAATATTTTTTTGATTTCAGACATAATACTAATTAATAAAGAAAAATATTTTTGCTGCGCCGTTGACAACTGTCAAAGCGTAACAACTATACATACAATGTTTATAAATATGGAATAAATACAGGGAAGTAATGTAATAATATTTCATTTATAGAGTAAAGTGCTTTTATTTAGGCCGTAAATGATTGTTTCAGGGAAAGATGCGGAGTACAGCACATTTCAAGTTAATATGAATATAAAGACTTTGAGTGTTGTAGAGATCTGTTTAGATTTTTTAATGAATATCTCTGCTCCTCTACATTCACAGCCGGATTTCCTACAGTGTCAAAATTGTGCTAACGGTAGGCTGTTTAAAGGTAAAAGGGGATTAAATATTCATATTAAACGATGCCATAGTAAAAGTATTTCGGCTTCACAGCCTGCCGTAGAAATTCAAAACTTTTTTAGCAATTCCTCTATTGACACAAATGTTTCCCTTTTTTCGGAGCAAATTTACAATTATTATCGTAATATACCAGTGGTTAAAAGAATTCCTAGAGGTGCGAGGATGCAGCTTGCTAAAGCATTGTCATGCACTATTCAAAATTGTTTCACTAATAGTGAAAATAGTTGGCAAAAATTATTTACTTTCGCGTATTCCCATTTTCATTTTGATAAAACAAGTTGAGACGTAATTGATTTATTTAAATCAATTACGTCTCAACTAAAAGAGACATCTTTTCAAAATTTAGATTACCCAATTAATACTCATTTATCTCGACCACGTCCTAAATTTGATTTAAAAAAAGTAGTTGAGTCGAAAGTAATGGATGGCGACTTAAAAAATGCATCCCGTATTTTATTCTCAGACGACATCCTGGCTCCTCGTAATGTCGAAACTCCTGAAAGCCTTCGTCAAAAGCATCCTTCGGTCACACCGTCTCAGGGTTTACTGCTGCCTCCCAAGACTTCTATGCAACCTTTACAAATTTCGGAAAAAGACACTTTAGAAGCAATTATGTCATTTTCGAATGGCTCTGCTGGCGGCATTGACGGAATTACGCCTCAACATCTTAAATATTTTGTAAGCGCTTCTGCCGGTGACGCCGGCGGAGTACTTCTTAAAGACATTACAAAATTATGTAACTTTATGCTTTCTGGTAATGTTAATCCAAATTTCATTCCATTCTTATATGGGGCAAGATTATGTGCCTTCAAAAAAAAAAGGATAACGGTATCCGTCCTATTGCCGTTGGTTCCACATTTCGACGCTTAACTTCAAAATTAGCTTGCAAGTACATAATCTCTAACCTTAAGACCAAATTTCAGCCCACTCAACAAGGTTTTGGCACTAGAGGTGGCTGTGAGGCGGCGGTACATTCAGTGCGTACATTTTTAACAAACTCTGATGCAGATGTTCTTGTAAAGGTTGACCTAAGGAATGCTTTTAACTCTATCGATAGGGTAACCTTGCTGAAAGAAGTGGCTAACAATACCCCCGAAATTTGTCATTACGTTTGGCAATGTTATAGTCAAAATACTAACTTGTTTTACGAAAACCATGTTATCGATTCTGCTGTTGGTGTTCAGCAGGGTGACCCTCTGGGTCCAGCACTTTTCAGTTTGCAATTCAACCCTTTATTTCAAATTTGAAATCCAAGCTGAATGTCTGGTACCTAGACGACGGTACACTGGGAGGTAGAGCAGATGACGTCCTCAGCGATCTTACTCATATTTTTCGAAATTTTAAAAATATTAATTTTAAAAATATAAAATAATAGCAATAAATGTGAAATATTTTTTTCCAATAATTTATCTACTTCTTATAGAGACAATTTAATTCAAAATTTTAATCATATTTGTCCAGGAATAAAAACTGTCAATACGGAATCACTATACCTGCTAGGTGCCCCGTTGTTTTTCGATAGTATTAAACCTGTTTTAAAAACAAAATTTGATCAGTTTTTAAACCACGTTGATAAATTGTATAAATTAAACCCCCACATAGCTCTTACTATTTTAAAATATTGCCTTCTTGTACCTAGATTTACATACTTACTCCGCTCGAGTCCAGTCTGGAAATGTTCGGATATTTTACAAGATATTGATAATAATCTTAAAATTGCTATAGAAAAAATTCTAAATTTAACTTTAAATACAACAGCCTGGACTCAAGCTACTTTACCTATAAAATTTGGTGGCATTGGTGTGAGAAATCTTTCTAGCGTTGCATTGCCTGCTTTCCTTGCTTCCGTGCATAGTGTCAGTGACTTATGTAACATAATTTTAAATAATAAAGTAGACCTATGCTTTGCTACGGAGGCAGGGCAGACATGGCAAACGCTGGTTCCTCACACAAAACAAAATATTTATTTGCTTTTTCGTTCCCTATACCATTCGTCCCATTGCAAAGAAACTTTGTTGAATAGTTTAATGCATGCCAGCGAGTTTCTGACAAAAGGGCATTGTATGCCAGCCAGCTAGCTTGTAATATAAAATCACAGTTCACCTGAAAAAGGCTCTCCGGTTTTATACACTCACTTTTTGAAACATATAAACATATATTTTACGCTGGTATTTTGTGAGAGCGTGATCCTTTCCTGGTCGAGCCGACCCACTCGTACAAGCATAATGTACTAAGCTCTAGCACGTACAAAATACTCGTAATCATGTTTAAATAATTATTAGTTTTCATAAACACTAATCTTAAGTTTACGTGAATAGTATGGCCACAGACGGGTTGTTATCCCTGAAGACCTCCAATATAATTTTTCATTGTTTGGAATGTAACTGACTATAAACAAAATGTAGTTGCACGGATACTTGACAGCAGAAGTAGGAAGGGGATGAAACCAACACAAACCTACGAACGAACTTTGGCCGCTCCTCGGGCTGAACACCTTTGGCGGGTGATCTCTCTTATTGCTTCAACGGCCAAAGTGGTGACCGTGACGTGATGGGAACATGCGCAACATTGCAAATTTCGGAAACTACAACTTCAAGCCATCGTTTATTATTACATTATCTTTATGAACCCCTATCATTCACTCTCGAGAATCATCCTCTGCAGTCTTAGTATATCCACTACCCCATATCATTCTGTGGGTTTCGCAAAAAGCGGTAAATAGAAATAATCTAAGAAATGTGTAGCAGCGTCTTCTTAATAACAATATTTATATAATAAATAGTAATTTAAATGTAAAGGTATAACAACAAAAGAAAGTGAATATAAAGGCCTAGTGATAAAGTGTATAAATTAGTAAAAAAATCGAAAACAATATTTGTAACGGTTTTCTACAATCAAATTGTTAATTATAAATTTTTCTCAATTAAAAGTACTATGTAACAATGATATTGTGCCTACACTGTGTCTTCTACAGTCTATACCTGTAGAAGTGTTATTGAAGCTTAAAAACAATATCTGGCGAAGATATTAATAAATAATAATATACCTATAACAGCAAAATCAAAATCTGGATCGTATCCTTCTTATGTTTTAAAGTACCTCAAACAAACAATCTACCTGTGAAAACTAAATACTTTCATAATTCATAAACACAATAATGAAATAAGTGACTAAAAACGAATTAAAGTATTAAAAGTGAAAACAATAACCACCGTTTTTTTTTAATTTTATACATACCCATTACAAAAATAACAAACGTTTTTAAAGACGAAGCACACAGTACCAAATTACGCTGCTATTACTAACTGCACGAGTGGTGCATTCATAAGGGCACCAGTTTCGTAACGGACGCTTAATGTTACACGATACAAGATATTTAATAAAAAGATTGGACAAGAGTAATAAGTAATTAATTTGTAGCAGCACACTGTTAATAACTTCTTACAATTATCTTCCTAGAAAATATTACACTCCGACGTACTGGTACTCGCACAAAATCAGACTAGCAAAGTGTAAGTCAACACGATAACGAATATTATCGCAAACAATGGACGACACGGCTACTAGTGTCCCTGATATGAGTAAGTATGAGTAAGTAAGTACTCGTATGATCAAGAATTAATAACAAATTTTAAGAAACAAGTAGAGTAATTGACTCTTCAATTAAGTACTGAAGAGGAAGAAATTGATAATCTTACATTAGAAAACAACAATCTAAAACAGTCAAACGAGGAGCTTCAAAAGACTAATATACTTTACAAAAGAAAAATACCAACAGCCCTGCAAAGAAACCTAAGAAAAAACTATTTACCCTAAAAAAATAGATGAAACGTTACAAAGCAAGCAATCACAAACCGAGTAACTAAATATTACTGAAAAAGACAAATAATAAGGGCACTCAAACAACTAATTTGGTTTCTGAGACAACAGAACAGAAAAAAACCTGTGGTGAAAACAGTAATAGCTCACTCTGAAAATGAGCACCTGGGAAGAAAACCTAGTAATATATATATTATTAGTGAAAATAAATATACTAAAATACGCACAATTGCAGAAGGTAAGCTTCAAAATTCAGAAATATGTCACTTCTTAATGCCATACGCTGGAATAAATAATATGATACGTGACTTGGAACGCAAGCTAAGAAAATTAACTTAAAACGACTACTGTATCATTTTGATTGGAGAAACAGACTTCAATACAACCAAGGAGTATTCGAGTATAATTACAAACATAAGAAAAGTGCTAAATAATATTCAACATACAAATTTTATACTTTGCATGCCCACGTATAAAATATGTGCAAGTAATGTAACAATGTATAATTGGAGAGTAGAAAACTTTAATAATCTTCTTTACCAAGACATATTAGCCCACGAACATGCCTTTTTTGTTGACACAAACAAAAACTTTACATGGGATTCCAAAATGTACAGAAAAAATACGGGAACAGTAAATAATTTAGGCATGCAAATAATTTTCGAAGACATCACTGAGCTCATAAACTATGTGAATAATATTCACTGTAAGAATACATATTTTGAGCAAATTGAAGATATAAAAACCAATAGACAACAGAGCAGTTTTTTCCATTATAATCACTTGAATTTAATACACCAAAACATTGCTGGCTTACTGCATAAGAGTAATGAGCTTATTGTATTTCTTAAAGAAATGTCAGATAAAGATATTGAAATTGACATAAACTAATTATGAGAAAATTTCATTATATCCTGTCATGAAAAGCTATTGTTAATCCCCAATTACATTTTGGCAACATGATACTCAAGCAAATACTGTAAAAGAGGCGGCACATGTATCCTTGTGAAGAATGGTGATCAGTATAAAGACGTTACAGATATAGCAAACTCTCCATAAATGGCGTATTCCAATTCTGCGCTATTGGATTAATTAATTACAAAACTACTATTATCTGTGTATATAGGTTACCAAAGTCTACTAAATTAACTCTATTTTTGAACAACTGAAAAACTGTTACGATATTTTTTATGTAGAGAAAAAACAAAGAGAAATGTCATAATTGCAGGTAATTTCCAGAGCTAAAGCGAAAATTGATAAACAAAATAAAATTTAAAAAATATGCCAGGCTTTATAAAAAATTATTCAACTAACACAACGAGCTCAAAACAACCATAAAATAAAAATAGCGGTTAATAAATCTAAAGCTACGTGGGCAATAATAAATAGACAAAAATGAATGTGCCAAAGCATATGATCACTTCCATAAAAGTAGGTAATAAAATTTAACTAGTCTACAGGAGATCACGAATGCTTTTAACATTTTTTATAGATAAAATAAAACCAATGCCAGGGCCGGGAAAGCAAGCAACTACAAATATTACCAAATTAACTCAGTCAATGTTTATGGCACCGAGTAAACCATATGATATACTTGAAATCAAAAGATCACTAAGAAATTCTACAAGAGTAGGACATGATGGGATCTCAACTAAAATTATAAAGTATGTTGCTTATTATATTTGTAATCATCTCAACAGTATTTTGAATATTTGTATAAGCACAGGAACTTATCCGGAAAGTTTAAAAACTTAATTTGTTAAGCCATTGTTTAAAAAGATGACAAACAAAGTATGAACTGCTATTGACTCATTGCGCTTATTCCTATACTATCAAACATTATTGAAATATTAAATATTTTTAGAAAAATTAAACATTCTTACAGAAGACATAAAAAGATTCCGCAAACAATAAATCCTTAATATGGCTAGTTTTGATTTTTTAAATAGAGTAATGATGATTGTTGACAAAAGGACTCCGGTATGCACAATCTACTGCGACATAACTCAAACTTTCGATTATGTTGACCATGACATCCTACTTAGTAAATTAGAAGCCTATATTATCAGAGGAAACTTATTAAATCTCATGGAATCCTATTTTAAAAATCGAAAAAAATATACCACAATTTCTAGAATAAACATAAACAACAAAAAAGAAGAAACATGCAAATCAAACAAACAAATATTTAAATACGGTGTCCGACAAGGGAGTGTGTTGGGTCCTTTATTGTTTATCATCTACATAAATGATTTACCAAGAATAACAAAATATCCAATATCGCTATTTGCCGATGACAGTACGGTCACAATAAACCTTATCAATAAGGATACATTTGAAAGTGACATAAATAATACAATCAATTTAATAATGAACTGGTTAAAAAAATAATAATTTAAAAATAAATCTCCAAAAAACAAAAATTATGTACTTTAGTCAACACTTAGAAACAACAAATATTAACGTTAATTACCAAGGGACCGAAATCAATGAAGTAGACACAACAAAATTTCTAGGTGTAACTATTGATAATAGTCTGAACTGGAAAGCGCACACAGAAGAACTAAACAAGAGAATTAGTTTTTCTGCTTATGCGCTATATAAAAACGCATCTGTCGTAAATATTGATGCGCTTCTCACGGCTTACCACGGTATAGTTGATTCCATCTTGAGGTTCGGCATCACATTCTGGGGAAATTCTACTAATAAGGAAATTATATTTAAGTCCCAAAAAGCTCCATCAGTACTATGTATGTTCTTAAATTTACTGATAGCTGCAGACCATATTTTATTGACAACAACATTTTAAGCTTGCCCTCCATATTTATATATAAAGTAGCAAACTTCGTTCAAAGTAACCATAAATTGTTTAACAAACTATCAGACTTAACAATTCACAATCGCCGGGATAATAACAGGTTAAGCGCAATTAGATCAAGAACGGCATTGATGCATAAAAGTATTTTCTGTCTGGCGCCCATAATATATAATAAAATCTCTAAACCCATCAAACAATTGCCTACTACTATTTTTAAGCTACATCTTAAAAAATATCTGATAGCCAAATGTTTTTCCAGCTTGCCTGGTTTCTTAAACGATTGATTTTTTTAAGCTAAATATTGAATTGTAACATCACAAATTGTTGCACATCTAGAATTATGTCCGTAGGGTTTTTATGTTGTATAATTAATAAAATATGTATCATAATATTTGTACGCCATAAATGGCAAAACATGCAGCTCGTTTTAAGTTTTTAACACCTTTATATTTTTACTCAACATGTTTAACAAAATAAATATCTTTATCTTTAATTCTATGCTTATAGTCTACTTAAATTACTACATACTCAGCTTTTATGTATTTATGCTGACGGACACTTTATCTGTATTATGGGTGGTGCTGCTGTAACCATAACTCCTCATTACAATAAGAACTTAATACAATATAATAAATAAATACATAATACTTAATGTAATACTCAATAACTTTATTGAATTCCATATTATTATGTAATATTATTAATATTAAATTAGTATTATTTTAATTTTTATTTAACTAAGAGATGCACTTAATACTACTACAAAATTACGTAAGATTAATATTTGTACCCCAAATAACAGTCAAAATAGAAAATGTCTAATTCCAAGTTTATAAAGGGACATAAAGGAGGTTAAGAGTCGTACTCACCAGACTGCAATGCCATCATCAGCTTCACGGCTTCTTATTCTCGACTAACTGTTTTGGTTCGCAGGATCACCACACCGTATAGATCGCTCACCGATGCGTGAAAATGGGTAAAATTATATACGTGATATTCACGAACGGTGGCACAGATTTTTCGACGATCCTACCGGCTGCGCCAGTAAAGTTGGGGAAGCTGCCGAGAGCTTTTTAAAAACTAATTACAAAAATACGTGTTCACAGAGAGAGATGTGAATTTATTCTGGTCTTTCTTTTTCTAATCTTAAACTCTACGCTTACAATCTACTTAAATTACTACATACTGAACCTTTATGTATTTATGCTGACGAACGCTTTATCTGTATTATGGGTGATGCTGATATAACCATAACTAATTTGATAGGCTGTATGTTATGAGTAACCTTATTTACAATCGATGCCCATTGATGGTTGTACAAATGAAGCTCTGAACAACAAATATATGTTTAAAAACTACTAACCGTGTCATTAATGGCAAATCCTCGCTACAAACGAAGAAAGACTTTTGTAACGAGACATGGGCATGTCCCGCTGTGAACACTGTGTACTGAAATACTACATTTAAATTATCATTTCAAGTTAAACGTTTTGGTTTGCTTTGTATTGAAGTCCATTTGTCTGCAATTTTTTTTGCGTATTATTATTTAAAACGAAATCAGACAACAATTCACGATCCGCTATAGAAAGTTTCGACAAAATGCTGCGTCGTTGAGACAGAACAGTATCATTTACATAAGAACTACCAGATACGGTTGAATTTCTTATGAGAATTGTGCTAAGAACACGACAAAGACTTTATTTGAATGGAGCGCGGAATGCATTATTCATGACGCTGCAAAGCATAAAGCCTGGTTAAAGCTTGGTTCTTTCAATTTCCTACTAAATTGTTTTACATCCAAACGGCATTTACACGCCATTTTAAGAAATTTAAAGAAACACATGTCATAAATTAAAAATTGCCCTCGAATCTCTGACTCACTGATTTAATTTACATATGTTTATTAAAAACTCACGTAAGTTCTCTGTAAGGCTCGAAGTAAAGCCTCTGTCCTATCCAGCAAGAAACTCAGCGGATATCATTCTTATTCTCAGAAGTTATTATAAAAATAATTTATTTTATTAACGATATAATAACCTTCTCTACACAATTATTGTTAAATAAAAAAATGGCGAAGATTTTTTGAAACATTATGTAGAAGCGTAAGCATCTGTTACTTGACTCTTTAGTGCCAGTTATTAATTCATCGGATAATTTACAAGCTCTTTCAATAAAACTCGACAGCAAAATTTTAATATTGCCGTCGTAGTTGCGATTGTCTTAACGTTCCAAACTACGCGAGTAACGTAAGTTTGGCGCCGGCATCTCTAAAATAGTTTAATTAAAATGTAAGAGAGGAATTTTAATTGTAAGATACAATACGTGTTTTTAATAGAAAAGGGGACAAACGAACACATAGCCCACGTGATGGTAAGTGTATGCTGTGGCCCATAGACATCTACATCTATCCTCGATTAAGAATCAAAACGAAGATGCGTTTTGACTCAGCATGATGCTACGGCGTTGTTACCGCAGCGCTGATATGTCGGCGCTGGTGATAGGTACCCATAAAAAATTGAAAATCATGTTCTGTACATTTTATTCATTAGATAAATTGTGAACAAAGATTGAAAAATCTATTATTTAAAATAGTAGTAGAGAGTAGTGTCGCGTCCAAGCTGTTTCTTAAACATGTTTGTAAGTAGTTAGTACAACCTGTGTTTTTATTGTATAATACAGGATAGCCCAGAAAGGATAGCACTTTTAAAAATTAAAAGTAAAAAAAAAAACCTATTATATTTAAGTGTTAATTTTGTTACAACGTAAAATTTATTGTTATTTTTTTAATATGTTATGTTATTTTATTTTTTCAAAATTATATCATCAAGATGACGCCTTTTGCGGTTACGACACTCTTTAAAACGAACACGAAAATTCTGAAAAACTGAGTTTCTCTTGAAATGGATTCCATTTACACAGTGGTAGAGCCATGCGGCAGCTTTTTCTGTCGCACGGATGGACCGGCTCGAACCGGGGTGGTACCACGACCTCACAGAAAACCAGCGTGAAGTAGAGGTTTGCCTCTGCGTTTCGCTTGGTGAGTGCAGGTGGCCGGAGGCCCTTTTTACTGGAAATGAGGCATTCCATCTTAGTCCTCACGGGTGACAACGCATCTACATTTTGATTTGTAATAGAGAATAGATGTAGATGTCTATGGGCCCCAGCAACCACCGACCATCAGGTTGACTGTGTGCTCGTTTGTCACCCTTATTCTATAAAAAGAAATAAAAAAAATATTCAGCTTTACTTGCAGTTACGTTGTCGGATTATTGGAGTATACCTTACTTGTAAGGTGTCCCCATAAAAAAGTCTGCTGGACTCAAATCAGGGTTCCTTGGAGGCCAGGAAATGTTACCTCTCCGTGAAATGTGTTTTTGTGGAAACATATCCCTTACCATGCGCATGCTCTCATTTAAAGTGTGACACGTTGTTCCATTCTGCTGAAAACAAGTATTCCTATTGATCTCGCGATTCTTGCAATTTACGAGCAAAATAATCCGTCAGCATAACAGCGCACCGCTCTGCATTTACGGTAACTCTTCGACCACGATAGTCTTGAAAGAAAAACGGCCCGATGATACTCTATCTGGCAATTCCAGCCCAAACCGTAACCTTTGGTGAGTGAAGTGACTTCTCGTGTTTTATACGGGGAGGAGACTCTGCAGTTCAATACTGGCAATTTTACTTATTCCCTAAACCGTGTGTATGAAATTGAGCTTCATCGGAAAATATAACGATATTAAAATAATTATTTTTTATATTTACGCGAAGACTACACATTAAATGAAACTAATTTTTCGGATTTTATCGCGTTTAATTTAAGTTTTAATTCCCGACGTAATCAGGGGGGGGGGGGAACTGAGGTGTTTGACGTCCCGATGTCATATTCAGCCCGGCTACCTTCAGTTTTTGAATATTAATTTTTGGTCCGATCTACGCAGACTTCAAGATACTGTAAGCTCTCTCTTAAATTAAACATATATATATATATATATATATATATATATATATATATATATATATGGAAATATATATATATATATATATATGGAAATAAATGAGTGTGTTACCAGCCACAGAGCGTTTCACTCGTATTCCCCGCACACAATATATAACAGTGGCGACGAGCTTACCCTCGTATTAAAAAAAAAATGTCGATCGGAAATTTCGGTATTTTGTCTGTTTCCGATCATAGTGTACAGTCTTGGAAAACGTACAAGAACAGACTTACACAATGGTTCTTCGCGAACGACATTGATATAGTTAATGATCCAGCGGGAATCAAGAGACGAGCGATCTTGCTGAGCGTACTCACCGAGGGCTTATATAACTTAGCGTCGGACTTGGCCCTTCCAAAAGGCCCTTACAAACAGTGCCTATATATATTGAAGTAAGTGAAATTTTTAAAATTTTAAAAACTATATACAATATTAAAAACTATAATAATAAAAACTAAAACTAGAAACTTAATTATCATATAGTCCTACTCTCCGCGGTATCGTGCCAAGAACGCTCGCTGCGTTTCCCCGCTGGCTACACTTGGCTATACTTAGCCTTTGAGCGAGAAAAGAACCAGCCCTCTTATTAAGTGAAATTGTCGAACATTTAATTTGTAAAATTTAATCTCGATTTAAAGTCTTTTGGATACAATTCCTGCACAAATTGAATCTTATAGGGATAACCAGGTGCAAAATTCGCTGCAACGTGGATCTAGATACACCTAAAGCAAAGCAACGTTTACGAATCGATATTCTTGCATTCGAGCGCAATGATTCTCGAACTCTTTAAATAGTTTTGTCAAAACGTATAACTCTTTAGCGACCTTAAGGGCGCGTTTTTTGTGTTGATCCTGTTCTTTCAAATCTCTTTACCCACTGTTTAATTAAATTAGTGCTCGGAAACTCACTAGTACGCCATAGTTCAAATTTGACATGAAAAAGTCGTCGAACAGTCACGTAAGATCGAATATTCTCGTAATAGCCGCGGACGCAGATCTCGCACTGTTCTCCCGAGTCACTAACACATGGTTTCGAAAATTAAAATGGCCGCGCTACGCACTTATACATCCCCAGCGCCCCTTCTATATAACGTTTAGAAATTAGTGTATTTTCATAAATGATTTTCTTTCTGGGCCATCCAGTATTTTGCAAAAAAGTACCGCTAAGTTTCTTGCTGATTCTCCCCTAGACAAAGGTATTTTTTTAGTGGGCAGTGGTAAAAGTAAATAACGACTTTCACTAGTAATTAGTTGTTACCTATATTAAATAAAAATATTCAATTCTATACTATTATATTCTGTTGCAATCACACATTATATAAACATCTTAGTGACTATTTAAACAATATAATAACTATGTCCATAATATACATAATTAACTAACAACTAAAACTTAAAATAATTTGTATTTATATGTAACTCATTAGTCAGTCCATATTTATTAAACTGCAATTTTTAAGAGCTGTGTCACCACGTACTTGGCTGTGAAAGAAAATTGTACATCTATCTTACTACTCTCCCAATACGTGTTAACAATACATTTGAATATTTCCGACAGCTAGCATCAGTGTGACGTGGATGGTTTGTTACTCTGACTTCTGACTGCTTCCTTGATCTAGTGATTGCAAGCGCGACTGTCGATCACGACGCTCTGGGTTCAAATCCCGGGTCAGGGCAAAAATTAGTTATTGGGTTTTTTCTATAAAGGAATTCTCAGTAGCAGCCCGCAGTCAGAAAGTTGGTGGTATTTCAAACTCGTGCCTCGGAAAGGACGTGAAGCTGTTGGTCTTATACCTCTCTCTCCGGTCGTACAGGATAACCATTCCGTCGGACTATGAGAGAGAGAGAGAGAGAGAGACTGCACCTGTGTTTGCGCGTACACTCGTTACTACTGTCCCGTGCAGATGGCTAGTATGATTTGGGTCATTACATTCCATTTAATACTTTACCTAACAAGCTTTTTATTTCGCTTGCTTTTATTATAAGCTTGATCTATAATAATGTACGATTTCATTGGATTTTAAAAATCAGTTTGAAACCATCAAGAAATTAGAATTGATAACAGTACAATAATAATATACGACTATGATCTAATTCTCACTGGAATCATCGTAGCTCTTGATAACTTCACGTTGTTTTAGGGTTTTAAATTTTAATTATGTAGAATATTATGCAACTTAAGTTTCCTCAGATATCTTCCATCATAGAATGACGGTATCTTTCATCTAGCTAATGCCAAACTGTCTCGACCTTCCACGTCATTGGTGAAATAATATTTTCGGTTACACTGAGCTACTTTCTTTTGTCCTTCCAGCGACAACTTGTCATTAATCTTACTTTGTAATTTAGTCCTGTTGTAATTCGTAATTTGCGCGTCGGCTCGATTTTCCTTTCGAGTGAATGGATACAATGAACTAATCTTGTCACGCTGGTAACTTAGATTTTTTCGCTCCACCGCATTTTGTGAAAGTAAATTTCGCCGCGTTAATCTGGGAAGTTAACGTACAGTCTGTAAAAGGAGATTTATTTTCAAAACGTATTTTGGTTCATTTAAGGTAAGGTGGGTTGGTATAACTCTTTCGTCTATATCTGCTTCCAAGCAGCTCATCACATAATGTATTGGAATGTAATGACGCTTTCATTGCACCACATACTGGCTAATCGACTGGCTAATAACCAAAGTCTAAATCACGCTATCGAAGTTTTTGAATGACTCTTTACATACCGGTTAACATAAATACAGTATGAAGAAATTGGTTTGCAATAGGTTAACGAAGAAGAAGCCTATGACATTTATTTTTTTCAAATTTATTGCTATCTAAGTGGTATTTTATCACCTTTCGATTCTACCACCTAGTGAGAGCTCTTCCCTTTTCAATCTACGACCAAACTGATTGAAGGGTGAGATACGTTACCCCCATACCATGATTTTATCTTATATCGTGGAGGCAGTTTACAAACACAAATTGTACAAGAACAAACATCCAGACCCGGAACAATTATTTGTAGGCGATACAAATACTTGTTCAGTGCGGAATTCAAACTCGCGGTCCTTAACGCCGCAACTCAAGCTGAGGCACTGCGTCTCGGAGCTGGTGTCAGTGACACCACCGCGAAATGAAATAATTCATAACGAGCGGCCAACCCCTGTACTTATTATTTTCTTGATATTTTCAACTTTTCAGTAGGAACATAGATATAGTAATGGCTGTTCCATTACATTGCACTTTCCATTCCATCCATTCCCATTCTTTAAAATCAAAATATTGACATATCTCCTTGTTTTAATATCTCTATAATTAGGTACTATGATATATTGAAAGAATCTCTCTGTGTTTGTATGAACTTCCGTGGTTAATTTTCGCGTTGCACATCTCGAGTGAACAGGGGTAGTTCAGGTTCGAAATAAATACCGACGTCTTACTAGTATCATTAGTGGTACATTATTGTGCATCATCAACTTAATCATATTCAAAAGAGGCAGCACTCATTATTTTGGTTTGAATACATTAAATGACGCATGTAATGACGAATGCATTTATGCTATTCCTATTTAGAAATCTATAATAGGTACAGTGTAATTCTAATATTAGTTAAATCTTTTTGGAAACTGAGATATTAGTGGTGTATGCCTTCCAGGTCGCAATAAATTTTAATAGAATTAAGATGCGAAGAAGTTTCTCAATTCAACTGTATTTATGTGTGCTTATTATAGCTCATCATCTTTACATATTTTGAGTCAATTTTCATTAAACAACACTTACTAATATAATAAAAAATATAATAATATACCTCCAGGCTGGTCTAACGAAAACGTTAAGAAAAAAGCTAACTTGGTTTTCAATTATACTTATTCCACTCTTAGTGGAAATATAGGGGATTTTGTTTTTAGGGTTCCGTACCAAAAAGGTAAGCAACGGGACCTTATTACTAGGCCACCGCTGTACGTCCGTCTGTGTGTCAGCGAGCTGTATCTCATGCTACGGAATTGTTAATTTTCACGGAATGTCTATTTTTGTTGTCACTTTAATAAGAAACTATAAAAATGAAAATAAATAACATAATAAAGCGGGTTCCTCTACTACATGTATATATGTATGATAGTACGGAACCCTTCATGCGAGGGTTCAACTCGCATTTGGCCGTTTTTATTTAACTTTACTATTTACACGTCATTCTTATTTTAACCTTAAGCGTTTAATATTGCTTGGTCCTTGGTCCAAAAAAAGAAAAGCCGGCTTCATGCAAATAACGGGAATAAAATAAGTTCCAAATAATTAAAAAACATCTTAAGTCTCTTAAGCCTCAAAAGTCGGTGTTAAGACATAATGTATCAAAGAAAAAGGGTCCTACTTCAGAAGCTATTATATATTTTAATCTTTTTTGTTTTTGAAGTCAGTTTTACTTTTTAAAAGGTTAATTATTTAATAAAACCGTGCTGTTTTGAATTCAAAATCTAATATGAACCACTGCCGTTACAGCCTATTAAAGTCCACTGCTGAACAAATGCCCCCTCTATAGCTTGTTTCATATGGGCGATATTTGCAAAATATAAATACTTTAAGATTCCCGCACGATAAAATTATTTTATGGCCTACACATAATCGTTTCATATCCGTGTTGTCCATGTTCAATTTACACATATCACCATCATCATAACGACAAAAGTTTACTGCTAAACATAATACTTTTCCGTAGATTGCGTTATTGGGGGATATATTTACCATATACGTGGTAGAGCCATGCTGCAGCTATATTAGTAGTATAGTTGTAGTACGAATGGGTCGGCTCGACCAGGAAAGGACCACGCTCTCACAGAACACCAGCGTAAATAGCAGCTTGACGCTGCTGTGTTTCGTATGGTAAGTGTAGAGAACCGGAGAACCATTTTATTGGAAAAGAGGCGTTCCATCTTAGTCCTTACGGGTAACGACGCATCTGCATTTTGATTCTTTATTGAGAATAAATGTAGATGTTTATGGGCCGCAGCAACCACTTAGCATCAACTGTGTACTCGTTTGTCACCCTATCCTATAAAAAAAAGTTGCCCCGCTTGGCAAACGGATTGACAACCGCAGTTTTTATTTTTATTTTTAATCGTTTTAAAGAAGCCGCTGCTTCCCATCTCTTGATGTTTTTCCCTTTGTCGCCTCTTAGGACATCCACGGGAAAATAATTATGGGGTAGTGGACATTATTACATTGGCACTACACGGTCTATGGTAAATATAATATGAAACTTGTATAAAAATTTTGAACGTAACCCTTATTACGTTACCATTATTACAATTTCTCAATGCAAATTCATTACGAGACGTTTCAATAACGTACGCCCCCTTTGCCCTTCCCCACTACACAGCAGTCCATTAGCGTCGAAGTGATATTGATTACCATTCTCAGAGAAGTCTTGTCGCTGGGTATGTAGCAGATATTGTCAAGTTAACGATTGTCAGTATGTTAATATGTTTAACGTCACAATACTTTGCCTCGTTAAGGAAAAAAATCTTCACGATTTCATTGATCAAAATGTTTTGTATTTCGAGGGATATTTTTTTTTAATTTATTAACTTTTTAGGGTTTCGTAACCAAAGGTTAACCAATGGGACTCTTTTACTAAGCTTGCGCTATCCGTCCGTCCGTTCGTTCGTCCATCTGTCTGTCAGCGGGCTGTATCCCATCCGTTATTTAAATCCCGGCTTTGTACCAAATAGATATTGATGACAATTTCGAGGCAAGTCATTGTGTCAATCTATCAAATTATATTATGTAGCTTGTGTTTTTGATCTACGTCGGCTCTGTAACTGCCTTTATATTATGGTTCAATTTCCTTTGCATTTCAAGATGAACTGTATTTAACAACCATATTTATATCACTTACTTTACTAAAATATTAATTATCTCTATATAACTGCCTTTTTCTATTGACAATTAGTGAATAAAGACAGCAAGTTCAAGCATATCTTAAATGGACGACGATAATTAGGACTAAGGTCGTTTATTATTATCAGTGTTAATTAATTTATTATAAGATATATTATATGAGTTATATTAATATATTGTAGTAGATATGTAGTAGATATTGTATGGAGATATATTGATATATCGTAAGAAAAAAGGAAGTATTGAAAGGCGACTAATGGGATATAGGGTTTGTATTTGTGTAGACGATGACTTAGACACTTACAAATTCTTCCTTCATTCTTTCTGCCTTAACATGGTGAGTAGCTCCCTGCCCTTTGGATTGTTCCTACCCCTTTGGAGATTAAGAATGAAAGAAAGAAGAAGGAAACACTTTATTTTAGTACATATAAGTACATGAAATAATATATACATTTAAAAAAAATTACGATGTACTTAGATCTCATGCTAATAAAGATAATTACTCAGCATTAGTTTTGGCGAAACCACAAATCTGATTGTATGCACTGACCAAATATTACAGGCGAAACGCTGCGTATGAAATTATTAATAAAGTTTTACAAACAGTGAGTTGCTAGTGTAAAAGAATCCATTATTCCATATGGTTCCGTGGTCGTAGGAGGCGATGATTAGAATACTAGAAAGACCTAATAATAATCAATAGATGGCGGTATACTATCTCATATCATCTCAGTATTTACCAGATATAAAATAGCTAAACATTTAAACAGATGCAAGGTGATTTATTTCTATGTAAAGAGAGGCCCTTGTCCGTGTCTTAAAAAGTTTCGTACGTTTAACTTCATACTTCACACATAGTCACTCATACACTCTTAGTCGTGAAGTCTTAAGCAAAATTTTTCTTTTCATCATCACCTTCATAGTTTATTACAGCCTTCCAAAAAGTACATAGGCATCCATATTGTTTACATCATATAAAGGGCATGTTAGCCATAATTGCCACGCTTGACATTCGGTTTGGCAACCTCAATTATTTATTTCCCCGATTTTTTTAAATTCTATTGGGGCTTTCATTATTTTAAAAATCCCATTGTACCTTATAAATAAATAACCTAAAATCTATACATATAATAAAACTGTAAATAGCAGATGTCTGTACATTTTATATTTTTGTAATAAAAGTGATTGAGGGGTACTAAAAATAAGTAATTAAATACATTTCTACCATTTTTAGAATTTTCTGTCTGTCTGTTTGTTTGTTAACTTATCACGTATAAAGTACTAATTTTTATCATAAGAATTGTTAAGGAAATTATAAAGTGTATCTTCGGGTTACATTTAGTCTTTATTTCTTTAAAATCAGTTCATTCCATCAAAAGTTATGATAAATATTCTGAAGTATGGGTAGGGAAGTATAGGTACGAATTTGCTCAACGGTGGCTTTGTTTGAGTCATCAAGTGCATTTTAAACTAATATCATATCATAAATCATAGTTAAATTATGTAAAATAATGATATAATTATGTATATCTAAAACGCAGTAAACAAAAGTAATAAAGAACGTATTAAATATATTATACAAAAATATATTAACCTTATTAACTAAATCTGAAGCACAATAGTTAACCCATTTCTTCGATAGATGGTGGTGTTGTGAAAATGTAATGCAATTGCAAATGTGGTTTCTTCGTGTAGATGAGTTTTCATATTTACTGCTAATCTTTATTATATTACTCGCTGCCCTACTGCTTGTTGACAAACTCAATTTATTCTTTACCGCCGAGTACTCTATGTGGTAAATCAAATTTTAAAAGAGCTATTAACAATTGCATTGGTTTTGGCGAGAGTCAAACTTTATTTTTTGCTTACTGTGCAGGCACTGATTTATAAGTTCTCTTACGTTTTATATAATGTATCAATCGCGTCAATTAATCTCTTTTATTTTTAGAATTGATGATGTTAGCAGCGCCATCTCTCTTTAAATATATACATATAATAAAAATGATGATAACATGTTGTGTCTCTTTCTGTACATTGTATATATATTTTGGTGGCTAAAATCATTATGAGGAACTGAAAATAATTAAATAAGAACATTTTATAATTTTTAGAATTGTCTGTCTGTCTATTTGTCTGTTATTATATGAACGCATCACGTCTAAAGTAAACATCTTTTATTTTCAAAGAAATCGTTAAGAAAATCATAAAGCGTATCTTCGAGTTACATTTAATCTTTGTTTTATTAAAATTGGTTAATTCTATCGAAAGTAATGATTATTATTTTGAAATGTAGGTTCGAATTTGTTCAATGGCGCCATAAAATCTCAGATATAATAATAGTAGAAATAGTAATAAAAAGATTTCTGTGTAAAAAAAACGTTCCATAATAATTAATATCATCATCATCATCATTTTTCGCCGATGAATCGTATTGAGACTTACTGAAGAAATTTGTATCCGAAGCCATACAACGGAACCCGACCAAAAATAAAAATTTTGCAACGAAATGTCGTGATATTGTATTTATAATATACGCAAAATCAGAACTGCCATTTTAGCGCTTTGGGAACTAGATTTAGCACTTTTTTGGAATGTATAGCGCGCATTTCGAAATTTTAGTACCTAGCGCTTAATCCAGCGTTTTTGGTGTATTTAGCACACATTTCAATATTTTAGCGACTAGCGGGTTATTAACTCTTTTATAGCAGCACTGTTAGTCCACATTACCGATAATAATAATAATGACCTTTATTATTTTTTCCCGCAAATAGTACATTGCAGTTTATCTTTTTCAAACATATTTTTTCCACAAAACAAAGAGCATGGCAGACGAGTCCAAACTAGGATACCCTGTGCTATGGATCTCCTGGCTTCCCCTTTAGGATGATCAACTTGATTTTTTTACCGACGACTATAAGCGGGGAAATCCCCTTTATTAAAGTTTTCGTTCATGGTTTTGGCAACGCATTTATTTTGCTTTATTCAGTTTCAGTCAGTTGCTTAGAGCACAGCTAAGTTAAAAGTTACTTAGAAGTTATAACACAAAGAAACTGTATAGCAACCGCAATCAGATGCTGACATCTGAAACTAAGTTGCGAAATACATTGCACTTTAAAACAATTAATGACATTTTTATTGTTCGTACAGTACTAACTACTGTTGACAGCAATTGCTATAATTATAAGTCGATGTCCTGCGAAGTATTGATACATCAAAAAAATATTGCCAGAAAAAAAACTTGATGTTGTTTTCTTTATTATGATTATATAAAAAACACAAACTTTGTTTGTAGTTAATTTAGCGCGAAATCTAGGGCTTTTTTAAAGCGCTGTTTTCATGAAATCTAGCGCTTTTTGTGTTGTCCTAGAGCTGAATGAGTTTTTTTTTATCTGGCAGCACTGCCCAAAAACCCTCTATTAAGAAGTAACTTTCCTTTCAGTTTTAAGCGCGTTCAGTTCCCAGTTACAGTGAGTGTGTGTTATGCGATGAGCGTAAATAAAGCGCAAGGTCAAACTTTACGCGTTGTAGGAGTGTACCTCAGTACTGACTGTTTTGCACATGGCCAACTCTATGTTGCTTTTTCCCGCGTTAGTAGCCCCCGTAACCTTTTTGTGTACACCCCGGCTAAGCCTACTTCTAACGTCGTTTAGACAGAAGCTCTATCATAAACGACTTAGAACTTTGATGATAATGATTTATTTTGTTACCACTTATTGATACAGTAATGAAATAAATCGTTTAATATTCTCTTACCTAAACGACAAATTCTTTATGTAAAACCTGTATACGCGAGCTACGCCGCGGGCACAGCTAGTTATTAAATAAATTACTTGTGCATTATGCTAACTAAGTGATTCACTATTTGAGCAGACTTTACTTTGGTCCACTTTGGTCGAGAGAAAATGCTTTGATGTACACCTATGTTACATATTTTTATGTTAGTTTTAACAACCAATAGTTTCCTCTCATAATTTTTCTTGGAACATTTCGGGAGCAACTGATGTATATCTTTTATTGTGTTGTAGGTGTCGCAGTTTGAAGAATCTTTTTTTTTTCATCATAAAAGGAAACTTGTTACACGGAATGTGTCCGGAACTCGCAAACTTATACTTAGTGTTACACTAACCGTGGAAATAGCATTTTAATTATTTGTGACGTTGTTTCCGGGCCTGGAGTAGTCTAGTCAACAAGTTCTAAAACGTGTTAATTCTTTTTCCCGCTCTTTAAAGTATTTGCGATAGCTCATTCGGTTCGTAATGATGTCTAGAAAAGTGTATCTTGAAGATTTATTAGCACATAAAGAATTGCAAGTATAAACAAATAAGATGACGAAAAAAATTAGTTTTACTTTTATAACTCAAAAAAGATTAATACTTTAGAACTTTTTTATAAAATTGACTTTTTTTTTCACTAAGTACGACAAAATGAAAAGAAATGCTAAAGTCTTTGGTCATTACAGAAAAAGTTTCTGTAAAAAAAGCAAATAAGCCTTTTATTACAAGATCATTGTTTAAGCTTTAGCCATTGACGCTTACTTGAGAATGAAAGGGAAAACTTTTAATAAGTTATAAGGTTCCTTTATTAGGATAAAGAAGAAGCAATGTGTTTTATTCCATAACTTTTATTTTAATCCTGATTAAAAACCTACAATGCGAATCAAAATGATGAAAATTTTATGAATTATGCATATTCTTTTCGTTTTTATAAGTACAACAACGCATTTGCGATTTTCTTAGTGTGGTAGTTGATAATGGGCAGTGATAGTCAATTACTATGTTGAACGAGATATAATCCTTAAAATTTGTTCTATTACACACGTAGTATCAGCGACTGTAATACCGATATTTTGCAAGTATCGATATCGTGTTATCGATATCAATACTGATATTTAGGTATCGATTTGTCGATATTAGTATCGATATTTGATTTCAGTATAATAATAACAATACTTGGAATCAGAATATCGGTATTGATATTGATACCAATATATCGATACAATAAAAATAAATTCCTCGTTCTTGCGTCTTATTTACTCTCTCTAACATCAACGGTCATAGGTAAGGTACGCGGTCATACGTAATGTTCGCGTGTGTTCAAATTGTTCAACGCGTATTTCGATTAAATATGGCACCTTTACAAAGAAAGCGTATATTTATTTTTTATTATATACTCGCTGTTCCCCGCGACTCGCCCGCGTGTAATTTAGGGTTTTAATTATGTTGCGCGGAACACTAAGTAATTATTTTTGTAAAATATAGGTAGATTAAGTTACTCCCTATAACATCAGCTATCTGCCAGTGAAAGTCCCGTCGAATTGAGTCCAGCCGTTTCGAAGATTAGTCGGAACAAACAGACAGACAGACAAAAATTTTAAAAATGTCGTTTTTGTTATAAGTGCCGTATATACTTTCCTATGCAATATATAAAAAGCTATTATTTTGATATTACAAACAGACACTCTAATTTTATTTATTTGTATAGAT
Organism: Parnassius mnemosyne; assembly: GCA_963668995.1. Taxonomy (NCBI): domain Eukaryota; kingdom Metazoa; phylum Arthropoda; class Insecta; order Lepidoptera; family Papilionidae; genus Parnassius; species Parnassius mnemosyne. The sequence continues at coordinate 36,580,054 of CAVLGL010000085.1, forward strand.
TAAGTCATTGATGTGTTCAAGCAAGTGATTATTATTCAAGTAAGAGGTCTGGTTTGTATCTTTAATTTATCTTTAACTAGCTTTTCGTCTGTTGCTTCGTCCGTGTGAATTACGGTTATATCGCGTAACTTTTATCATCTCAAAGAACCATTTTTTCAGGATAAAAAGTAAGCCATGTCTTTCTCTGTATCCCTGAATATACTGGGTGTTACAAAGAGGTGAATCTACTCATGAAACTGAACAACTTTACCAAAGAAACGCATGCTTATCAAAATCTATCTATATTCTCCACAAATAAATCAAATTGGAATGTCTGTTTGTAATGTCAAAATTACAGCTTTTTAGTAAATGCATTTGAAAGTAATTACGGTACTTACAACTAAAATACATTTTTTTTTTAATTTTTGTCTGTCTTTCTGTTTATTCGGGCTAATCTCCGATAGGGCTGGACTGATTTTGACGGGACTTTCACTGGCGGATAGCTGATGTCATAAACTGTAACCTTGGTTTTTTATTTAAAAAAAAGAATTAGGGTTCCACACAAAAAAACCCTAACACGCGAGCGAAGTTGCGGGGGACAACTAGTTCTAAAATAGTTTTGATCACCCATATACATAAATTGTCTGGTCACGTGGCCAATTACGACATAATCCTCAATAAATCAATTCGGTTCTTTTAAATAACATCGAATGTCATAAAAAATCATTGTACGAAAATTTTGTCGCGTTAAATTCATGCTGTCGTGACACAGACACTTTTTAATTTGACGCCAAATCGTAAACAAATGACAAATTAATAAAAATCATACACAATAATATTTGCAGAGTTCCATTTTCAAAATTTGAACTTATTTTTTATTATATCGTCTACAAGTGGCCAGTTCTAAAAATTTTTAGTGTCGCCCTCGTAATAATACTATAAGAATTCTTATTTTTGTTAAATTTTTTTCTTATTTTCTTTAATTTTATGATTAGCAAAATTATCTGTTAATAAATAACAGACATTTTCTAAAAATTATTTGCCTTCTTTTGTCAATTATTTTTGATATCTATTTTATTATTATAAAGATAATAACTCCGATTAAATTGCTTTTTAAATTGAAACGGTACTTCGAAACTACGAATTTTAAAGAAGAAAATAGCCGCCCCACGCTGACTTGCGTAGCTGGACAAGCTAAAGGAGTACATGCCAATTTGTAATTATCTTTCAATATAGAAGTCCTGTAGTTTTTGAATTATATGCAATTAATACAATTAAAGTCAAGATCTTTATTTTGGGAATTCGACTACATCAATTTATTATCTACATCACCCAAGAGCTCCTGCCGCATTCAGGAACAGGATCTTGGGCAAACATTTTATTAAATATTAAATATGTCCACTTTTTATAAACAATTTATTAAAAAATAATAATTTCTTCCCGCGTTTATTTAAGTAGTTTTTGGATGTTAAACATTTGTCAAAAAATTAAGCAACATTTTTTTTTAAATATGTCGTTTTAGTTCATTTACAACAATTATAACAAGGAGTGCCATTAGATCAATTTATAAACCAGATCAAAAGGAAAATCTTCGAAAAAAATTAAAGATATAAATGGCTTTTGCCTCTCAGTATATGCAATTACGAAAATTTTACGTTTGATGTACACAAATACAAAAAGAGTTTTATTAAAAATATTGATGTGCATTCATTTCATTCATACTAGGAATAAGCACAAGCTAATTTTACCAGTTAATCAACTCCAAAGGGTCAGTAATTCCTTTGTGGGCAATGTAGTTCAATACGCGTTCACAATAAAGTTCCAGAAAATAATTATGCAGGGCCTATCTGTCAAAAAGTAAAAAAAAAAAATTCTAAAAATAAAAAAAATATAAGCCAAATTTGTTTAATAATAGTTGTTATATAAAATATAATTATTAATATAATTAATTATTGGGTAAGGTTTAGAATCAAGTCATCTGAATTTGAGGATGGGGATGGTGGGGGGAGGGGGAGAGGAGTTGTAGAGTCACCCCCCACTTCCATTTCCTACCCGACGTGCTTAGTTTTTTTATATAAATTTTTAATAATCGCATTTTGAGGTTACGTTTTCGTAATGTTTTTGAAACTATAAACCTGATTTATGTGGGCAGAGAGTAAGGGAAGGGTAGCCTAACGCCACTTAACGTGGTGTAGTCGAGGGACGCTCGGTTGACTCGGTTTTTATAAGAAAAAAACCACGAAGGGAATGGAGGGGACTGTTCGCTCGCTTCGCTCGCTCACTCGACCCCTCCATCCCCTTCTAACCTAACCTGTCAGAGTCGGGGTGCCCCAAGTCCCGAGCTCGTTTTGCTCGTTCTTGCACCAAATAAAACACCAAAATATTAACTTTTATATTTAGTAAATATTTTTTATAACTTCCACCATTTCCATAAACGTCGTAAAATAGTGAGCAATCGGTCTACAGAGGGCTAGCGAAGTCGTCCAAAAACAGGAGGCAGGTAATAACAATAAGGAGCACATTCACGTAAACTCGGAAGCAACGGAATGACGCTTATGACTCGAGTCGCGAAATCGAGTATAAACGTAGTGATTATATTCTCTTTGGTCAGTATATCTGTTACTGATTACTGTCAATTACAAAAGTTCCGTTTCAGGTATTAATTAGTAATTTATGAACATTTTTAGAAAATTATATTAAATATTTCGACGCAGCTCCGGTAGCTAAAATTGCATGGGGGCTTGAGATAAGCCCCCTGGACCCTCCCACAGTAACAGACTCCTCAAATTCAGGCGACTTGATTCTAAACCTAACCCTAATTATTATATTAATAAATTAATTAATATTATATATAATTTTATTATAAATTAATGTATATAGTTAGAAACCGGCATATCTGGAAATATATGAATATATGAAAAATAAATTTCAAAGACATGTGAAGTTCACCAACACGCATTGGGGCAGCGCGGCGGACATTTCCTTGTCCTTAAACCCTCTTAGAAATGAGAGGCATGTGCCTAGCACTGAAAAGTATGTCGGCTGTAACTTATATTTTTTTAATTAATCTAAGAAATAGTCGCACGGGTTTTGTTGCTGGTTCTTCCCAGAACAGAGGTTTTTTTTTCTTAACCAGTAGGAAAACCTAAATGACTTTCAATAAGTATTCTTGCAATTCATATATGTATATTGTACTTATTCTATTCTATTTATTATATTTCAAAAGTGATAACAGGCCTTAGGGAGCGATGAATATAGGCTGTATCTTTACTTTTCTTTAAACTAACACGTAAACGACGCGTCAAAAACGAACACTGCGATATAGACGAGACGCTTAACTCGAGTTTATAGTGCCAAAGGATGAAAATAATAGGTCACGTATAACGCTTCCCAGAACGTGACTAATTATCCCTATTGTATTATTCAATGCGACAGAAAACTCCCAAGCGAGTTTCCTGAACTAGTTAAGAGCACACTTGGAAATAGTGTCGTTGATAATTCAGTTCTGGAGACTTTTGCTATGCTGGCATGGAACATTGCGATACGCTTTCTTTGAGCTATATATTATTTTAATATTAAATAAAATAACAATTATTTGCAGAAATATGGTAGGAGGTTGGAAGTTGGTTAATAACTTAATGGTTCAAATTTTTCGTCGTCAAAAGTACGACATGCAATTAAAAACTAAAATTGTCATATAAGTGTCCATCAATATAATTTTAATAGACATTGTGATATACACAATCTAACTCATGGTAAGTGGATGCTATGATTCATACACATCTATATCATATATATGAGCAATTAATAATCAACATGCAGATTCGTAGTCACCCATGAGCACTTAGAATGCCTAGTTACCAGTAAAAAGAAAAGGTTCGAATTCCGGGTCAGTCCAATATAAATTAATAGGGCTTTCCTATCAAGAAAGTAGCTCGAAGTCGTCCTCACCCGTGCCTAGGTAACCACATAATTTTTTTTATAGGAGAGGGGACAAACAAGCTTGCGGCTCAACTGATGGTAAGTGACTACCGCCGCCCATGAACAATTGCAACACCAGGGGAACCAGGGGAATTGCAGATGCGTTGCCGGCCTTTTACTTTTTAAAAGGTCTACCTCCTTTGGAGTAGGCTCTTTTCTTGAAGGTCTCTAAATCGTATCAGTCCGGAAAAATCGCTGGCGGTAATCGATTCCATAAGGAAGTTATGCGAGGAAGAAGGTTGGTCCTGCGTTTGACCTCAGCAACAGAAACAGAAACTTTTTTATTCAATAAAGATTATAAATATGTATACATAATGTAAATGAAGACAAGAAGGAGAACAAAATCACCTGTGATGTGAATGTATTGCCCGCCTACTTAAAAATCCCTGGTACTACATCAGACTCCATTAGCCGGTCTCACCGTATGGGTCGAACGGATACTGACATGTCCCGTGCGATCCTTGTAAAATTCCGCGACATTCCGATGAAAGACAAAGTATGGCTGGCAAAGACGGATCTTAAGGGCAAGGGAATCACCTTGTCAGAATTCCTCACACAAAGTCGACATGATTTGTTCCAAGAGGCGCGCAAATGGTTCGGAGTTTCGAAGTGCTGGACGAAGGATGGCACCATATTGGTATTAGGTCCAGACCAGACACGGCACCGTGTCTGCTCCAGACTGGACCTGGATGTTATCCCGAGCTCCGAGTTGGTGGTGCAGGCCTCTTCTGCTGTGGCGGTTGTTGCAAGTGCGGCAAAAGATACCAGATCTACTCAAACTTAGTCTAAAAGTGTTGCTAAGAAGTAAATTTTTCGTGTATCTACTCTTGTGTATCTGTTTCGAATATGCCTGTATGTCTATTGGGAATTTATCTCTATCTATCTATATCTCCACGTCTAAATTCCCTGACGCTTGGAAAAGCGCATAAGTAATTACTCTACCTAAGAAGGCCCAAGCCTCACATTTTATCGACTTTCGCCCCGTTTACATTCTTTCGTTTCTATCTAAAGTCCTTTAACTAGTTTTTTACCAATTATGTCAATATCTAGATAGAAATTGCCTTTTGAATCCTGTTCAATCCGGATGCCGGTCGGGTCTACCTACCAGTACAACTACAGCTCTGGTTAAAGTTACTGACGATATTCGACGAAGTGTGGATAATAAACAGCTTACTGTGTTGGTATTATTACATTTTAGCAATGCCTTCAATATCGTTGATTTTGATATCTTGTTGAGTCTGTTACGTTCCATTAACATATCTCCATCAGTGGTTGGAAGGTTTCAAAGTCATCTTAGGGGCTGACGGCAGCGTATTCGCATTGAAGATACATTTTCATCTTTGTGTGAAGTGCGAGCTAGAGTGCCTCAAGGTGTTGTCTCCTTTACTCTTTGCTATCTTCATTATTTCGATCTGTCACGAAATTTCTTCTCTCTATCACATGTATGCAGACGATCTTCAAGTGTATACGCAGTCAACTCTAGAGAACCTGCCTACCGCTGTTTCTGACATTAACGCTGACCTGGCGGCTATTAGTAAATGGAATAAGTGCTATGGGCTTAAGGTTAATCCTTGTAAGTCTCAGGCCATTATTGTTGGTGGTGCTGGGATGATTTCAAGAGTTGACTGGAATAACTTTCCCTCGGTGGTATTGATAAGTGTTGTAATACCTTACAGTAGCACTGTTAAAAATCTTGGTATCCACTTCGATACTACTTTCACGTGGTCTCATCAATTGTAAGAAGTTAGCAGAAAGACTTTTGCTGCTATGGGTTTATTGCGGCATTTACGTTCTTTCCTTCCCATTCCTACCAAAATTATGTTATCACAATCTTTACTCCTCTCTATTCTCGATTATGCGGGCGCAAGCTCTCTTGATTTAACTGAAGATCAACTAAACAAAAAAATTCCTTCACAGTCAAGGCTATCTGCTTATGGAATGCTCTTCCTCCGCATATTCGTCGTGCGAAAACACTAAAAAAGTTTAAGACTGACGTCAAAAATTACTATCTAACAGTGCAATAACTACTAGTCATCATTTGCGACATGTATTATTTGTATCCTGTCTCTATTTATTTATGTAATTTTTATGTATATATGCCTACTTAATGTTATGTATGTCTATTATATTTTGAATGTATATATTAGTGTATTAAATATTTTTTTATTATGTATCAGTTTAGTTTATTTAGGTATTATTTTTTAAGTTTACTATAATATACACCACCTCCCACTGTCCAATAGTACAATTTTCTCCTTATCTTAAGTTGTCTGGAAAAGATCGCTTTTTAGCGATAAGACCGCCTTAATGTACCTACCTCTTAAGTTTTAGTCCTTGTAATCTGTTCTTTTTTTATCGTTTTTTGTGGTGTACTGTTCGCGCGGGGCGTTGTTGTCGGAGCCGACACCGGATGTCGCTCGGCTCGGCGCGATTCCGGTTTGAACTTCGGCTGGGGCGTGGCGCGAGCGCGCGAGTCGTAGGCAAAAAGTCGGTCGTCTTTAATCGGTGCTGACGTGAGCACGCGGTCCATTCTGTTAGGGAACTCGGAATAATTCGGCGCGGCCAGTAAATATACGGTCTATCATTGTGACGCGCATTCCTACTGGAGAGCTTCCCGGGACTTATTGTGTCTGACTCAAAACCTGCATAAGTGCATTCGGCAATATTAGATAGTGCGGCCTCTGATTCTAGAATTAACTATTGCTACGCGAAACGGTAGTGACCTTTGACCCTTTAAACTCCGTGTGCGTTTGTGCGGTAACTATTATACCCGGCGATAGTTAGTGGCATCTGTAAGTTAGTAAATCGTACGATAGAGTAAATTGACTGTCAACGTGACAAAGGAAGAAAGTGACTGTGGATAACCTCGAAAGGCCCCCTCAAGTGGGAGCGGTGTCGACGCTCGGGCTGCTGCCGACGGCCAAGGTCTAGGTTCAATCACCATCAGTCACACCCAGATACACACCACATCACCATTCTTTCCCTTGCACTACACAACCACATGTGACCTGACCGACTCCGGAGGGACCAGTCGCCTTGGATAGGTAAGTAAGCTTCATCCAAATTCCTTCCGGTCGACTGGCCGTAGTATAACGCTCCCCCATATATTTTAATGTAATTAGGAACTTCCACGTGGCCACATTAAGGCCCGACCTACGTCTGTTCGGGAGGTCTTCAGCTCATGGGCCCCTGAAGATTGGATCCTTTAAGGGAGCAGCCGTAGGCCGTAACATGTACAATGAAATATAAATAATTGTTACGGCCCACAGCTGCCCCTGCAAGTGTCGCCTTGGCTAGGGCCCATAGTAGCGTTCTCGACGGGCAGCCGAGGGTTCGGGCCCAAGTTGCCTTATGTAAAAATGACCTATCATGCTACACAATAGGGAGAAGGCTAGGAAAATTAACAGTACGTACCTGGATCCGAATCTAAGACCGCCTCAAGGCTCGGTCAGGCCGTAGGTAGAGTAGATGCATATAAAGTGGTGTTTAGTGGTGTGTATATGTGGATGACCTGGCCCATCTGAGGTGACCGGGCAGCGGCCAGTTTCCATGCTGCCCCACAATGCTGCATCTTTCGAACAGGCGTCCCCAATTGGCAATTTCTTTCTCCATGTCACTATTTCAGTCTCTCAACTTTATTGTACATTTAACTAACTTCAACTCAACTAATTCAACGTTTATCGTAGAATCGAACACGTGATACCCAACACAAGTAACGAACAGTAGTTCAAAGTTCAACATTCAATGTCCCGGATTCATTTATCACCAAATTACAAATAGGGAACTAACGCGAACTCTTCATGAGTCACACGTTTCAGCGTTACAAACACAACTAAGCTCCTTCGTTCGATAAGATAAGAATTCAAAGTCAACCTAGCTGACATGCAAACTAGCTACAGAGTCAATACACAAAGGCTCTTAACGCGACGGTATAATTAAACATTGAATTCCAAAACAATCAACCGGGCGACGCCTCGAAAAGGAACTCGGCGCTCACGCAAATTCCACGTCACACGAGCAAGTTAAATATTGAAAAATGCACTTCAACACGCAATCACTATATAAATGGCGCAATTACTTTCAAACGAAATTACTTTAATCAGTCAAATACAATACAAGCCTCTTGTCACGAACTTAAAACCTAGACAAACTAAACCGAGGCGGTTTTCACGAAACCACAATTACGTAGCGAAGTAACACGCACAAATTCTAAAAATCTAGATCATAACCCATGACCGGTCGCGCGAACTTCTGCAGCGGTCACCGAGATACGCTAATTAACTGCACCGCTGCCCGCGAGCTACTGTCTCTCGCCCGCCAGCGCCAAACGCTGGAAAACTGCCTTCCGCGGCCCCCTCCCTGCGACACGCGTGACACCTGGTACCATCGGGCGATTCACTAAGTCCAACGTGATTGGATGGCGTCTCAAATGCCTATATTTGGCCAAAACAATAACAATAATTATAATAAATAACATTAAAAATAATTGTTCTGAGCGTTGTGCTATGGTTCTGACTAAACGTAGTGATTATATACTCTTTGGTTTTGAGTGGTCCTTCCTAAATATTACTATACTCTTTGGAGCGTTCTAGAAAGGTGACCTTGGATTGCCTCATGTGTACTTGAAAGAATTGACAGATTAAATAGATTAGTTTAGATTTAGTGGAAATTATAACAAAATAGGTTCTTAAAATATTATGGTTATAAAATATTATCATTGAATTTATAAAGAACAGCGCATTATTATAATAATGGAGACCTTGCCTTAAGTGAAAAACATAATAAAAATTACGAGGAAAGGAAAAAGGATCCTTATCGCTATTGGTTTACTGCTAGTGGCAACAAAATAATGACGCGTTTTCATTAATGAAATCCATTGTCACCTCTCGACCCTCGAAAAATTACATCAAGATATCGGTCTGACTTTAGTTGGAAAGAAAACCTCAATACTTTTAAGATAAACCACAAGTTATAAATATTTTAGTTGATAGAGGAACATGATAAAGGCTTCAAGATATAATATAATTACTTCTTTAAAAGTTCATTTCAATATTATAAACACAAAAAAAAAACATAAATACAATGATACGAGGTACAGTTGCCGTTATCATATACCTTACATATATATATATATATATATATAAGGTAAGGTTGAGTTTATCAATGTATTCAATAAATATTATAGTAGCCACAATTTCTATTCCATCAAAATGTTTGTTGTATAAGAATATCAATATACAAGGTTAGTATAATTATTACAACAATCATAATACAATAATCATAACATAACAATCATAATATAAAAATCATAATTAAATATATATGTAGGTATAATTCAATCATGTGTCAAAATTTATCATTGAGAAAATCAGTTACAGTGTAGTAGCATTTTTCAATAAAGAGGTTATAGATATTAGGAGCCATGCATTCTACACTCTCTCTTAGCAGAGCCAATCTTGTTTGTTGCAAGCACAATTTACTTCCATCTCGACAGTTGCGCTTTACCTTGTCAGATAACCGTGAAATTAGGTTAGGATTGGCCCTGGCAAAGGGAGCCTTCATAATGTATAAGGACGGAAGTGTAAGAAATCTGTGTTTAATAAAATATGGCATACAACTATCGGTAGTCTGAAGAGCAAACATAGTGCGGATACATCTTTTCTGAATTTTAAACGCTACTTCTCTGTCAGTTGAGTTACCCCAGAAAATAATTCCGTATCTAAGAAGTACTGTAAGAAGTACGTCAATGTTAACTGCAGAAGAAAGTCTAAACAGTGCATAAGCCATTAATTTTTTATTTAGTTTAAGTATATGGGCTTTCCAATTTAGTTTTTGGTCAATTTGTAAGCCAAAAAATTGGGTTGTATCTACTTCAGCAATAACAATGTCATTGTAATTTACTTCAATTTTAAGTGGGGTGATTGATCGTTAGCTAAAATGCATAATGTGTGTCCATTTGCCGTATTATTATTGATATTAATGACTCATTTATGTCATTTTTAGGGTTCCGTACCTCAAAAGGAAAAACGGGACCCTTATAGGATCACTTTGTTGTCCGTCTGTCTGTCTGTCAAGACCCTTTTTCTCAGGAACGCGTGGAGGTATCAAGCTGTTTCAATTTGCAATTCATACTAAATACTCAAGTCTACTGTCCCTTGGAGCTGTGAAAAAATCAAACTTCTAAGCGAACGAAATCAAAAGACACAGCCGTTTATGCCGCAAATTTTCGACATTCGCAAGGGAATCAAAACCTACAGGGTACTTCCCATGAACTCAGAATCTTAAAATTTGGTACGAAGCAACGTATTATAGCACAGATAAAGGAAAGATTGCAGAAAAGCATAAATTTTTAGTTACATCATGTAATAAAAATAGTTTTAAACTTATATACCTACGGATTTGTTCGGAACCTTCGGTGCGCGATTCTGAATCGCACTTGGCTGGTTTTTTTATAAGAAAGATGTCATCACAGTTTATAGTTGTAGTAGTATCGTCAGCGAATAAGGTGCTTAGTGGCATTTAGTAGGTCATTTATATATACTATAAATAAAAAAGGCCCTAAAACACTGCCATGTGGTACACCGTTTATAGGATGTACGTTGTATACATATCACAAATAAGGCTTCTGTTGCGTTGTCGACTCCCGGGACTAAAATGTAACGCTTCGCTGACTTTAATTATATTGGCTTTACATACACTTATTAGCGGCCGAGGAGCACATACATTTTGAATATATTGCTAGTAAACTTTAACGGATGAATTTAAATAAGTTCTATATTTTTATATTATTACCAAATAAAATTTTCGAATACAGAAATTATAATAAGAAAAAGAAATAGATTTTGTTTAATATTACGATTTTCATTGTAAGTCATTTCTAAGTTTAATTTAAAATATGTTCGAAAAAAAACTTTGAGAAGATCCCAGAAAGAAACCCAATTTGATTTAATATAATATTTTTATAGAAAAAAGAGTGACAAAGGGGCACACAGTTTTATATCTACCCTCCATTAAGAATCAAAATGCAGATGCGATATTACCTATGCAAACTATGATGTAATGCCACGTTGCTGTTTCACGATCTGTTTTTATAGAAGAGAAGACAAAGGACTGATGGTTAAGTTCCAGTTCCGCCAATGAACATCTGCAAAAACAACAATTTCAGATACGTTGCCGTCCTTTAAGAAAGAAATAGACCTATCAGTTATAATACAATGTAACGTGGTGTTTCTTCATTAAAATAAAAGAAATGGACAAAACATTGTCTTCATCATTATTATTACACCCAATCAAAAGCCTACTTAACTTATCTTTCCATAGATTACCTCGTAGAGGGACATTTGTCATAGGTGCCATGCTTGGCAAGCAGGCTTGTAAACACAGTTCTTTAATTATTTTGAGCTATTTTAGTAAAGTGCTTCTGCCCATCTCTTGTTTTATATCTACTACCCTAAATAGTCCCGTGGGTGTGGTAAGAGACGACAGAGGGAAAAATAACAGGATATGGGCAGCAGTATCTTCCCGATAACAACTTAAAATAATAAAATAACTGCAGTTGACAACACGCCCAATAAGCGTGGCAGCTATGGCAATATCCCCGTTTTAAGGAGATCTAGCGGGGAGGCTCATGTCCCGCAGTGGACTTTTATAGGCTGTAATGGATACATAAATGTAATGGATTCAGACCATATCAATGGTTTGCACATATTTAAGCTCTATGAATTTGTTACAATCATTAGTGATGACACACAACAATTTGTCTTTGTTCAAATTTTAAGATTCTATAACACTTTGGAATAGACTATTTGTCCTTTCCTGTCAAACAAGCGATTGAAACGTAGTAGTATCTAGTTACAGCTCGGTTCCTCCTCCCATACAAAATATGTCTAATAGTGTAGGTAGGTACCGATTTCACTGAAATTAGTAAATATGATTGAAATGTAATTGTTGTAAATGACGGCAAAGAAAATTAGGGCGAAATCATACTTGATTAATTAATGGTGGCATCTATGACTTTTTTGTCGTCAGGGCGGCGCCACTTATGAATAAGGTGAAATATTTGACAGATTTCATTGCGGGACCAGTTCATTTGTTAGGTCAATGTAAAGGTTAATATTTCTTTATGAAATATTACACCCTAGCTGACCACGCAGACGTTGTTCTGACGTTTAACGACAACCCTTTGTCCTATAAACAATCCTGATTCACAATGAAAAATATTGTTTTTTGGTATACATAAAATATATATACCAAAAAATTAAAAATCATCTCTTCTTAAGAATTCTCCTAAAAATTGCGGCTTTAATTAGAATAAAAATAATTATAGCAAACTACGGAAATTACGAAAGAAGAAATATTAAAAAGAACAAATCATGATCGAAAACTTAAAGAAGAAACCGCTGGGATATTATTTTGTGTTTTTTAAACTCGAAAAACAGATAAACTTTTATGTAAATCACAAGTTCTCATAGTGACACTGTTTTACAAATAAATTCACCAAGGTTCCAACTAGTGAAATCTGGTGAGTGAAAGAATATTTTCTCCCATGTTAATGTATTTATATTTTAGTTGAATTATGTAATATATATATATATATATATATATATATATATATATATATATTTAGGTAGTGTATCTGCTATACCTATATGTGTTTATTTTTTAATAAAAATAGCTTTCCCTGCCTTCATTTGATTGTTATTGTGATATGAACTTAAAGTTACAGCCTAGATATTGCAAGGACTCCTCTTCTGCCTAGGATTGTGTTTGGGTACGCACCACCCTCTCACATATTTCTACAAAACTCTTTATCAGCTCTTTATTTGTACGAGGCAGAGCCACGCTTCAGTTATATAGTGATTGTTGCACGAATCGATTGGCTCGACCGGGGTATGCCCACGTTCTTACAGAACATCAGCATAAAATTGCAGCTTATTGCTGTTGTGCTTTGTATAGTGAGTACCGTGTGAAACGGAGACCCTTTTTACTGAAAATGGGTTATTCTAACTTAGTCCTCACGGGCAACAACGCATCTGCAGTTTGATTCTTTATTGAGGTTAGCATCCACAGCGACAGCACCCACTTACCATCAGGTGGACTCTGTGTTCGTTTGTCACCCTTGTTGTTTCAAAGTTGGTAGACATGAGATGTTTATCTTGTCATGTATATATGACAAGATAAACATCTCATGTATATCGCTTGTCATAGGGTCCTCCTGGCCTTAACCATATTTTCTTTATAGAATCGAGCACACAGCCTACCTGATGGTAAATGGACAAAATGCTGACGCATTGCCGTCTCACTACCAATATAGCTGCACCACGTAATAGTGTAAGAAGTATACATTACAGCATATCATCCCGTAGGTGTCGTAAGAGGCGACAGAGGGCGAAACAAATCAGGAGATGGGTAGCAGCGTATTTCTTATAACGGCTAAAAATAAAACTGCTTTTGTCAACCTTGCTTGATAAGTGTGGCAACTATGGCAAACATCTCTCCAATGAGGCAATCTACGGAGAAGGCCTATTTTATGCAGTTAACTTTAATAGGCTGTAACAGTACAGGTAACGGTACAATTTTATTCGGTTATATCTGCTATAGAACATGATGATCATTTTGATCTCAACTCTTATATCGGTGAAACAGTCAAACTCGGTCACTATTTATGCCAAGCTTGGCTTGTTTATCACATTTATATTTTAACGGAATTTATTTATTTTAATGTATGTTCATAAATCAACACAACCTAATAGAATACTCACACGAATAATTAGAAAATATTTTTTTCTAACTTCTACATAACTTCAGAGATCTTTAATATTATAATAACCTCTGACGATGGATTTCAGAAAATGTTTATTTAATATTCCTGACTTAACATTATGATTAAGTCATTTTTACTTATAATCGAACTTTTGAAGGCGCCTGTACTTGCAAAGTAAAGGTGTTGAATTAGCGAATTTAAACTTTTGTTAGCAGTTGCTGCAAGCGCTACATTATATTAAATAACATAACATAAACACTTCACCTTCTCCATAGGAGAGGCAGTTTTGTTTTAATATTTTGTTACGTCATCATCATAATCGTCATCATTATCATTATAGCCCATTACATGTCAACTGTTGAATACATGCCTTCATAAAATAATGCTACTAAGCACGGGCCTGAGCCACCTGCATTCATAGACTTCCTGCATTTATACGGTGTAATGGCGGTGTAAGAATATCCACTACCCCATATCATTCTGTGGGTTTAGTAAGAGGGGACAGAGAAACATACCAGGAGATGTGTAGCAGTTTATTTTTAATAACGACTATAAAAATAAAGAAACTGCGGTTGCAAGCGTGACAAATACGGCAAATATCATCCTCATGAGGAAATTTATAGGGAGGCTTATATTTCGCTGAGAACTTTAACAGGCTGTAGTTGTTATTGTTACGAGCTTGGGTTTCTAGATAATTAAAAACTGCCGATTGAATTACCAAAATTGACACTTTAATTACAGAACCAACTGTGTCATTAATGACTAATCCTCGCTACAACGGGGGAGGCTCATGTCCCGTTGTGGACACATAAAGTTTAATTTATGAAAAAGCAATGTATGTACACAAAAATATAGGTATATGACACAAGCTCGTAGTACCAGTTTAATTCATTCTTGGAGTGATGATCCAGAAAATAAATGAAATTTGTCCACCGGCAAGTTTAATAAATTTAATCAACAAAGATTGTATAAAAAGGGTTATTATTATATTAATTAAGGAATTTCTGCATAATAATAACTCCTGAGAATGTCGTGACCAAGCTATTTTTAATTTGTTTTGTGTAATTTGTTTTCTTTTCTGCGAAGTTCTGCTGGGTTTCTTGCTGGTCTTCACAGAACAGAACAGAACAGAACAGAAACTTTTTTATTCAATATAGATTATAAATAATACTTATTGAAAGTCACTCTTTTGTTTGATTACCACTGGTTCGGAAAAAACCTCTGTCCTGGGAAGAACCAGCAAGAAACCCAGCGGGACTTTTTTTTTTAAAATAACAGCTTACAATCATGATGTTACACAAATTAACAACACAACAAATTAGAAATAGCTTGGTAGCGATCACCTCATTTCCAGGGGTTATTATCATCCATAAATTCCTTAATATTATAATAACCCTTTTTATACAAACTTAGTTTAATAAAGTTTTTGAACTTTGAACAGGTCAAACTTTGTATATTTTCTGAAATTTTGTTGTAAAAGCGTATACATCGCCCCAAGAATGAATTACTGACTCGATGGAGTCGAGTAACTGGTACTACTAGCTTGTGTCTGTTCCTAGTATTTACAGAATGAATATCACTTATTTTTGTAAAACTACTTTTATTTTTGTGTACGTACATTACATTTTCATAAATGTATTGAGAGGCCAAAGTTAATATATTAATTTCCTTAAATTTTTGTCGCAGCGACTCTTTAGGCTTTAAATCATAAATTGCTCTTATGGCCCTCTTTTGCAAAACAAATATAATTTCAGTGTCAGCTGCGTGTCCCCATAGCAAAATACCATACGACATTATGCTATGGAAGTAGCTGAAGTAAACTAGTCTAGCTGTTTCAACACTGGTTAGACTTTCAATCTTTTTTACAGCATATGCTGCAGAACTAAGTCTGCTTGCTAGTTTTGATATATGGGGGCTCCATTGAAGCTTCGCGTCTAGTGTGATTCCAAGAAAAATGGTGGTATCTACAAGACTCAGTTTCTCCCCATTTAAAATAACATTAGTATTTAATTGTTTGACATTTGGAGTCACGAATTTCATACATTTTGTTTTAGTGCCATTTAAATGCAAAAAATCACAGAAAAGTATTTCTGGTTCGAAAGAACCAGAGTTACTTTCAAACCAGTGGTAAGTTAAAAATAAAATACGTCTCCCACACACAAGTGGCTTGCGGTGGCGGCTAACCGCGAGCCGCAGCTCCAGCCGCTGCAACAACACACCACCGCGGTCGCAGTGGCAGCCTGAAGCTCCATTCGCTGTTGTGTCTGTGCTACCATCGGACGTCAGTCAACATGGCTAACCGTAACGATTTCTTTTTATTCTTATTATATTCAGCAATACTATCATATATTTTGTTTTTAATCCTAATGCTTTTGTAATCAAGGTATGAAGCATCATAAATTATTAGACAATTTTGCACTGCTTCTATTAAAATTTTTGTATTTAGCGCCATTTTTCATGCGGTACACGCGGCCTGTTGTAAAAATTTGCGACTGACCGCGCTGCGGCCACCGGCCATCGATAGAGGCCGCACGTTCGCTAACAGGCAAAGGGGGCGGGGCATACGGCCGCGGCTAGCCACTGGCAGACCGCGACATGGCCGCATGGTTTTACAGACTCACTTACATTGCAAGCGAATAGAAATGGCCGCTACCCCGACCGCCACCGCAAGCTGCTTCTGTATGGGAGACGCTTAATGACTTTCAACAATTATTTCTTGTACTAATATTTATATAGAGAAAGTACGAATTTTGTGAGTTCGTATATATGTGGAGTGTTTTCTCCGCAACCAAACGCAACGAAATTATGTATTTCCGAATTGTTCCTCTTAAAAGTATAAAAAATATATCTGCGACAACATATTATGTCTATCTTCTAAGAATAACTCACATTAACCATTTTAATGTATCTATTAGGCGACAAAATAATTATGGTGGCGATCGGCGTGGCGTCGGTATTTTGATCTCTCTAGGTCAGGAAATGCAAAGAACAAAGAATCATTTTACTTTAAATCACCAGAAAAGCAGCACATAAAAGTGGTATACCTCGAAGATTTAAAATAAATTATACCTACCTAAAATTTAAGTATTTGTTCAAACCTGGCAAAGCCGTGGCGGGCCGCTAGTATTGAATACAAAAGTTTCTATCCTATATTTATTAATTTCTTATTATGCTTTATTTTGTAGTCCATTTTTTTGCAGTTTATTTTAAACAAAATCAAACAACAATTTACGAATTGCTATAGAAAGTCTCGACAAAATGTTGCGTCGTTGAGACAGAACAGTATAATTTACATAAGAAATACGAGATACGGTTGAATTTCTTATGAGAGTTGAGCTAAGAACACGATAAAGACTTTATTTGGATGGAACGCGGAATGCATGACGCTGCAAAGCATGAGGCCTGGTTAAATTTTGGTTCTTTCAATTTTCTCCTAAATTGTTTTACATCCTAAAAGCATTTACACGCCAAACTCATGCTATAAATTAAAAAAAAGTACTGTTGGTAAATCTAATTGTGCATGCCTTTAGAGCATTAAATAAATACGTGTTACATAATTATACCTAATTTTTTTAAATTAGTATAAATACACACTAGTTTTTACTGATAAATTTCTTACCATACTTATAACTAAATATTTTTCCATTATTTTATGTCAAACTTCAATTAAAAAAAGTTTTAAAAATCCAAAAATGCACGACATATAATGCTTGTATAACGATAGTGAAAAAATAAAGAAAATGTAAATTGTAGTGCTATTTGTCAAAGAGTTCCAGTAGCAGTCATCGAAGTACACTTTCAAGTCACTCCGTCTTGTCCGGAGGTAAGGTCTATTCATAACTAAAATTGAGCCCAAACTCAGCACGTCTACTTCTACTCGTCGAGGAGTTCCAGTAGTAGTCATAAAAGTTCACCTTCAAATCACTCTATCAAGTCCGGAGGTAATGTTTTATCTTAACTAACAAAACACGGCGAAACTCGGCACACCTAGTTTTATTCTTCGAGGAGTTCCAGTAGCATTCATTGAAGTACACTTTCAGATCACTCTATCAAGTCGGGAGGCAGAAGCGCATTAAATGTCGACTGCGCCCTAGGCTGGCCTAGGACCTTATCGGAGCCCCTCTAGAGGCCATATTTTTAATTATGTAGAATTGTGCAAGTTAAGTTTCCTTAGATATCCATCATAGAATTAAGTCATCTAGCTAATGCCATACTGTCTCGACCTTCCACGTCATTGGTGAAATAATATTTTCGGTTACACTGAGCTACTTTGTTTTGTCCTTCCAGCGACAACTTATCATTAATGTTACTTTGTAATTTAGGTCTGTAATTCGTAATTTGCGCGTCGGCTCGATTTTCCTTTCAAATGAATGGATACAATGAACTAATCTTGTCACGCTATTAACTTAGATTTTTTCACTCCACCGCATTTTTTGAAAATAAATTTCTTCGCGTTATTCTCGGAAGTTAGCGTACAGTCCGTAAAAGGAAATTTATTTTTGAAACTTATTTTATTTCATTCAATTTTTACTAGGTGACTGAACTACTTGTGTACCTGGTGCAAAGTAGCAAGGAGTCTGTATCCATTTGAACGTCGTCGATGAGTTGGTCTGTTTCGGTAATACCGTTATGGGACCTATAGAGCAGTAGACGCGCGGATGGTTGTCGCTGTCTATGCGTAGCCAAAAGATGGACAGGTTCGAACCTTCAAGACTGCCGAGGCGTCGAGAGCACATGTCCTCTCTGAAGTACTCATACGCAAACTCCAGACCGAGGCACAAAGGAGTGTCCAAGCTTGTGCTAGGTAGGAAAGATACGAGGTATCAGCCAGAGAGGACACCTGCGTCACGGTCAGAAAGAGTAAGGCCGGCTTCGCCGTCTCGAGATGGTAGTGGACGGCGTTCAAGTCCGATCCAGGTCCCCTGATGTCGCAGAAATTCACGGATAGCATGGCAGGGGTCGACATGGTCTTGTTTGTTGCTCAGTTCAGGCAGCCTAAGCAGTTTTTCTCTTGAGTGGAATTTTGTACCCTCCCCCTCACGCCCCCTAGAATACGCGGGGCAGCCTGAGCACCCATGCTCAGGTGTGGTGTAGCTTGGTCATAAATGCTCAGCGAGGGATTCTGCAGGGCTGCTGGTACCATTCTGGGATAGTCTTACATTTCATTACGCTACTATGTTGATGAAGGGGAGGGGGGGAGGGAAATTGGAACATTGACACCTGCACTCATCAGACAATACGCAGAAGCAAAACTTCCACTTTACGCCAGAATTCTGTGAGGTCATGGTACCAACCGGGCTCGAGTTACTGCTGTCACATATGGGCTGGTGCTGCAAAATGCCACTTCAACTTCGAGCTTAGTGCTCCCAACAACTACCGGCATAGGTGTGACATGGACATTAAACATGATCTTTGTTTTGTTCATGTTCATCTTAAGACCTATCCGTTGGGAAGCACTATTGAGGTCATTGAGCATAGTGCTTAGGTCCACCAGCGATTCTGCCATTAGGACTATATCGTCGGCAAATCGAAGGTGAGTGATGTACTCGCCATTGATGTTGATACCGTATCCTTTCCAGTCCATAAGCTTGAAAACGTCATCCAATGCAGCGGTTAAGAGTTTCAGGGATATGACGTTACCCTATCTTACACCTCTCTGCAATTGGATAGGTTTCGTACTCTGGTTCTGTACTCGGATACCCATCGTAGCTCTACTGTACAAGCACTTCAGCACTTCGATATACCGACAGTCCACTTGGCACCGCTGAAGGGACTGCAGTACCGCCCAAATTTCGACGGAATCAAAGGCTTTCTCATAGTCCACATACGCCAAACATAGTGGCAAATTGTACTCCTCTGACTTTTGTACAATTTGCCGAAGGGTATGTGGTCTATGGTGCTATAGCCTTTTCGGAAGCCGGCTTGTTCGGGAGGCTGGGAGTCGTCTGTCAAGTCTGCGCGCGAGACGATTCGTAATGACTCTCGAAAAGAGCACGTAGACGCGGCTCAGAAGGGAAGTCAGTCTGTAGTTCTTCAAGAGAGCGTTGTCGCCTTTCTTGATGAACAAGACCACCACGCCTCTGCTCCACTCCTCCGGTGTAATGCCACCATGGAGGACGGAATTAAAGAGCTTCTAAAGGACTTCAAGTACCGGTTTTCCACCCGCTTTCAGAAGCTCCGCTGTAATTCCATCCTCGCCTGGGGCCTTACCGTTTTTAAGGTGCTGCAGAGCCATTCTAATCTCGCTCAGACTGACTTCCGGGATATCTTCAGAATAGTGTCGGATGAGACTCGCTCTTGGATCGTTACTCACACTTGCGTGTGGCTCTAACGATGACGTGTACAACTGCCCATAGAACCTCTCAATCTCACTCAAAATCTCAGGTGTCCCGGAAACGATGCTGCCACATTCTGTCTTCAGCTTTGACAGTTGGCTCTTTCTGGCATACAGATCTCTGGCAAAGACTTTGGAGCCTTGGTTCCGCTCGATCGCTTCTTCTATACGAGCTGTATTGAAGTTGCGTAAGTCCCGCCGCATGCATTTGGAGATCTGTCTGTTCAGATGCCTGTATGCTGTCAAGTCTGTTGAAGAATGTAGCTTCATCTCCCGTCTAACAGCCATGAGATTAAGAGTGTGATCGGAGAGTTTTTGTGTTCTTCTGCGGCGGGTCTTGCAGAACTTAGCTCCGACCGCATGGACAGTTTCCACGAGCTTATCATTCATATCGTCCACTTCATTGCAGTCTTTTAGGCACTGAAAACGGTTTTGTAACTCGAGCTGAAAGGTTTCGGGATTTTGGATTAGAGCACGAGGGGGACGGAGCGTTGACTTCATTAGACGAGACCTCTCCAACTTAACGTTTAGGTTCAGTGTGCCTCTAACCATTCGGTGATCGCTACCAGTTTTCACCCTCGCGATCACGGAGACATCACTGAACAGTTGTCGTCTGGTCGTCATAATGAAGTCAATCTCATTTTTTGTCGAACCGTCGGGGCTCGACCAGGTCCACTTCCTGTGGGGCCGCTTCTGGAAGAAAGAGTTCATCATAAAGAGTCCCTCTTTCTCCATTAAGTCGGCCAGCTGCAGGCCCCTTGGGTTCCGTTGCCCTATTCCAAATTTCCCTACTTTTAGCTTACCGTTCTCTCTTGTGCCTATTTTTGCATAGAAGTCTCCCATGAACACCGTATATTGGGTTTTGGAGGAATGCTTGGCTCTAGAGATATCCTCATACATTTCCTCCACCTCCTTATGGGGGTGTGCCGAGGTTGTGCGTAAACCTGTATGACCTTCAGCGAATACCGTTTGGTGATTCTGAGTATGAGGTACACAACCCTCGTCGACACTCTCAATCTTTACAACGTTGTTAACGAGAGACTTGTGGACGATAAATCCGACACATCCTTGGGACATATGGTTGCCCTCCCGGTGATAGAGCAAGTTGCCGAATTTGCGGATTACCGTGTCCTCCCCTCTCGTCGGACTTCGGATAATCCTATAATATGTCAGCTTAACTTGTCTATCTCTTCTTCCAGCTCCACAATCTTCTCGTCAGTCCTCAGTGTGCGTGCGTTATAAGTTGCCAGGTCAAGTCGTCGTAGGTGGCAACCGAACCTACACCGGAGATTCTTAGCACCCCCTGCCGCGCCGTTACCATTGTCGCCACCGTAGCCAGGAATAGCAGGGCCACCGGGGACTGGAGGCCGTCTCTTCGTTACTTTCATGGGGGGTATATTGCCATAGTTGCCACGCTTGGCGAGCGGGTTAGCAATCGCAATTTTTTTATTGTTGTTTTGCTGTTATCAGAAAGATACTGCTGCCCTGCTGTCTCAGGTTACCTCTGTCGCCTTTTACGACACCCACGGGAAGATATGGGGTGGCGAGTATTCTTACCTGCCACTACAAGGGGAGCATATATAGGTACACTGATTCATTCACTGCAAATTTAACTTTGTAATCCTATATATTTATATAGGATTACAAAATACCTATATTTATGCAGTTGGTGTATCTCGAAAACTGGACTGAAATTTCAAAATATTTTAATTCTAAACACTTTTTCTTGATTTATATAATAAACAATAGTTGTATTCCAAATTTGAAGCTTCTATGACTGCTAGAAGTACCTTAGAGTTTTGATGATAGGTCAGTCAGTGAGTGACAAAATTAAGAAATTTTGACTAGTTATAATTCTTAACTACTAGATCAAATTGAATAAAATTTATAATATTCTGAGGCTATATAATTCCTACTTGGTTACTGAAAATTCAGGCTTCTAGTTTTATTCAGAACGAAGTTATAGGGTTTTAAAAAATGGCCTGAATTGCTTCGAGATAAGGATGGTACTGCTGTGCCGCTTTTTTACTCGACTTGGCGGGGGCACTGCCGTGCCCCCAGATTATATAATAAAGTCTATAATAAAGCCATGTTTTTCTTAATTCAAAATCTAATATGAACCACTACCGCTACAGCCTATTAAAGTCCACCGCTGAACATATTCTCCTCTATAGATTGTCTAATAGGTGGATATTTGTAAAATATAAATATTTGAAGATTCCAGCACGAAAAAAGTATTTAGGGCCTAAAAATAATCGTTTCATATAAACGTGTTGTCCATGTTCAATTTATACATGTCACCATCATCATAAAGTTATCGTCATCATTACGGCAAAAACCCACTACTCAACAGGCCTTTCCCATTGATTACGTCATTGGCAAACGGATTGGCAACCGTATTTTTTTATTTTTAGTCGTTATTAAGAAGACGCTGCTGTCCATCTCCTAATTTGGTTTCCACTGTCGCCTCTTACGACATCCACGGGAAATTTAATGGGGTATTGGACATTCTTACCCAGGTACTACACCGTCTACATTAATATAATATGAAACATGTATAAAAATGTCAAACGTAACCCTTATTATGTTACCATTATTACAATTACACAATGCAAAATCTCATTACGAGACGTTTCAATAACGTTCGCCCCCTTTGCCCTCGCCCACTACTCAGCAGTCCATTAGCGTCGATGTGATATTGATTACCATTCGCAGAGAAATCTTGTCGCTGCGTATGTAGCAGATATTGTCAAGTTAACGATTGTCAGTATGTTAATCTGTTTAACGTTACAATACTTTGCCTCGTTAAGGAAAAAATAAATCTTCAAGATTTTTTTGATCAAAAAGTGTTGTATTTTGAGGGATTTTTTCCATTTATTTACTTTTTAGGGTTCGTACCCGAAGGTTAACCAACGGCACCGTTTTACTAAGCCTGCGCCATCCGTCTGTCCGTTCTTCCGTCTGTCTCTTTCAAGTCTTCAATCGTCTCTGGATCACAAAAAAATCCAACAGTAAAATCGAGGTGACCGATTTACATCAACATTTCGGCTGATTATGCAATTTTCGAATACAGTGCGTAAAAGATTGATTGTTACGTTGACTGTGTCGTGTGACGCCATCTTGTTGAAACAAAATGTCACCTATGTCATCCTCTTCAATTTTGAGGAACAAAATTCACTTATCATGGCGCAGTAGCGATCGCCATTCACTGTAACGGCGTTTCCTGGCTCGAAGAAAAATGGCTCAATAATGCCGGCAGACCAAACAGTCACTCGTTGTGGATGCATTGGTTTCTCTACGTTAAAGTTTGGATTTACTGAGCCCCAGATACAAAAAAAATTGCTTATTGACGTATCCTCCGACGTGGAAATGAGCTTCATCTGAAAAGATGATTTTTCGGTAAAAATGATCATCTTCGATCAAGCGGTCCTCGGCACATTAAGTAGACCGAAGACGCATCTGATGATTTTGCGGCTTAAGCTCTTGTACTATTTGAACTTTGTACGCATTCATATCAAAATATTTATGCAAAACTCTTCTCAAAGAAGTGCGTGAAATTTTAAATTCTTGAGAACGATGACAACTTGATGGTGGTGGTTGTTCACCCACACTCTGAGCAACAGCAGCGATGTTTTCGGTTGAGCGCACTGGTTGTACTATCCAACAGCAATCCAGTTTCATGAACTCGCTTTACAAATTAATCCACAAACTGAGTTTTTTGGACATCCTTCCTGTCAATTTCGTACATTTCTAAAAGTTTGAGTAGAAGACTCACCACTTTAGAAATAGGTTTTTAATATTTCCCAACTTTGTTCAAGCGAAAAGTGACCCATTTGATATATTTCAAACAAAACTAACTTACTCTCACATTGGATATGTCATCAAACCTTCCTCCAACCTCAAAATAACCTATAGTTCTAATTCCAAATGCTAGATGGCGCATATACAAATTAATTAAGTGTCTGTTTGTAACGTCAAAATACACATAACTAACAAATTTTTGCAAAATGTTAAGTATTTATTACAAAAACACAATTTTTTAAATTTTTGTCTGTTTGTTCCGGCTAATCTCTGAAACGGCTAAACCGATTTTGACGGGACATTCACTGTCAGATATCTAATGATATAAGAAGTAACTTAAGCTTTTCTTTTATAAAAAGAATTAGGGTACCGCGCAAAAAAATTAATTTAATGAAATAAAATCGCAACTACCTACATGCGGGCAAAGTCGCGGGGAACAGCTAGATACTAATATAATCAATGAAAATATTTATGAAATATTTCGCTATCCTATATTTCCACATTATATCTTTATATGATATATATCTTCTATTTGTCTTTTATAAAATACGTTACCCTTACACTTGAGTTTTATTTATTTACTAGCTGTTTCCCGTGACTTCTCCCGCGTGTTACTTGAGGTTTTAATTTTTTCGCGTGGATTCAGAACTCTTTTTTTAAAATAAACGTAGCCTAAGTTACTCCTTTTGACATCAGCTATCTGCCAGTGAAAATCCCGTCAAAATCGGTGCAACCGTTTCGTAGATTAGCCGGAACAAACAGACAGAAAGACAAAAACTTTAAAAATTATATTTTTGGTATTAGTACCGTATATACTTTCATATTCTTTTAGTGAAAAGCTTTTATTTTGAGGTTACAAACAGACACTTCAATTTTATTTTATTGTATATATTTATTAAGTATTATTTTGTATTGTGCAGTTCTTTTTAAATATATAGATATAAAGCCATATAAATAAACATCCAGACCAGGGACAACTATTTATATATCATACTTGTCCGGTACGGGATTCAAACTAAAATCAATAATATTAGCCTTATTAATTTCAGCGTCCTTCTAACATTACGGTCCTTACTGCCCACTTCAATATGTACTGGAAAAGTACAGTGTAGTTGAGCGGATTGAACGATTCTTTTGACTAATAATATAAAACTTAGTCTCTTTTATTTTTTTTTATAGGAAAAGGGTGACAAACGAGCACACAGTCCACCTGATGTTAAGTGGTTGCTGCGGCCCATAGACATCTACATCTATCTATTACAAATCAAAATGTAGATGCGTTGTCACCCGTGAGGACTAAGATGGAATGCCTCATTTCCAGTAAAAAGGGCCTTCGGCCACCTGCACTCACCAAGCGAAACGCAGAGGTAAACCTCTACTTCACGCTGGTTTTCTGTGAGGTCGTGGTACCACCCCGGTTCGAGCCGGCCCATCCGTGCGACAGCAAAAGTTGCCGCGTGGCTCTACCACTGTTAAACTGTTTTTGCAGTGAGGTCCACAATAATATTTAGCCGAAGAAGTACTGGCGTGTAATGTCGGCGTAAAAAGCAGTTTAATGCTGCTGTGTTTCGTATGGTGGGTGTAAAATACCGGAGACTGTTTTTTATTTAAACGGGGTATTCTATCTTAGTATTTAGGTGTGACAACCCAACTCCATTTTTATTCTAAATCGAAGACAGATATCTTTGGGCCATAATATGCACTTATTATCAGGTATACTGTGCGCTCGTTTGTAACTTTTATTCTATAAAATAAATATTCTATAAATAAAATAGTAAAAATATCTGCGACCTCAATTAAGTTCCGTGGACACGCAAGCAAGAGTCAACTATAAGACATGCTAAAAAGGAAGAGCTTTTCATCCTCGATTAAAATTCAAAATGCAGACGTGTTGTCACACTTGAGGAATAAAATGGGATGCCTCGTTTGCAGTAAAGCGGGTATCCATATCTTTACACTCACAATATAAAATACTGCTGTATCAACGTAAAATAGCATGCAGCAGCATTCTGCTGCTATTTTATGCTGATATATTGTTAAAGCGTGGTCCTACTTCGCCCGAGCTACCCCATTCGTGCTACAACTTTAATATAGCTGGTAAGGTTCTACTACGTTTCTCATGGCAGCTCTCACGGCTGTTGACAGATAGTGGTATAGCTATTTAGTTTCCGCTAGACCAAAAATACCCAGACTAACGGCAAAGAACAGCTACAAAGGCGTAGCGATGAAGGCAAAACCTCCTTAAAGACTCATGTTCAGCAGTGGACTTCTACAAGCTGATGAAGAAGAAAAATATATACTGCATTTTTAAAATTATAATAAACAATGACAATACTGTTATTTATACGACCTAATGTAGTTAGAAATCCGGGCTTTGTACCAAATACATATTAATTAGAATTTAGAGGCAAGTCATTCTGTCAATCTATCAAATTATATTATGTAGTTTGTGTCTTTGATCTACGTCGGCTCTGTTACTGCGTTTCTATTATGGTACAATTTCCTTTGCATTATAATATGAACTGTATTTAACAGTCTTGTTTATATCTCGTACTTAACTAAAGTATTACTTATATCTATAACTGCTTCTTTCTATTGTCAATTAGAGAAGAAAGAGAGCAACTTCAAGCATATCTTAAATTACACGATGACTTCGGCACATATCAATCCTTTCAAAATTTTCCATTTAACGCCATGTATTTGCCCAAACATGTTTAGTAGCTCGCTGCCATTTGGATTATTCCTACCCTTTAGGAATTTAAGAAAGATAGAAATAAGAAGGAAATACTTTCGCTCATATAAGTACGTACAACAATATATACATTTATAACAAAGATATGAAACTTAAAAAAATTGATGTTGTTCTTCGATCGCATGCTAATAAAGATCATTACTCAACATTAGTTTTGGCGAAACCACAACTCTCATTGTATATAATGACCAAAGATTACACGCGAAGCGCTGCGTATGAATTTATTCATAACGCTTTACAAACAGTGAATTGCTGGTGTAAGAGAATCCATTACTTCAATTGGTTACGTGGCCTTAAGAGGCGACGATAAGGATATTAGAAAGAACTAACAACTACCAATCTGGTATACTATCACATATTATCTCAGTATTTACCAGTTATTAATTAGTTAGACACTTAAAGAGATGCAAGGTGATTTCTTTCTATATAAATAGAGGCCCGTGTCCGTGTCTTAAAAAGTTTCCTACGCTTAACTTCTTATGTGTTACGTTTTGGAACCCACGAGTGACTCATAGTCGTTAATTCTTAAGCAAACTTTTTTTCATCATCATCTTTATCGTTTATTACGGCCTCACAAATTCCACAGCTTTACATAGGCATCTCTATTGTTTACATTATATAAAGGGGATACTAGCCATAGTTGCCTCGCTTGACGTGCAACTTGGTTTGGCCACCTCAATTATTTAATTCCCAGATTTATTTAAATTCTATTGGCACTTTCGTTATTTTAAAAATCCAATTGTACATTATAAAATTATTAATTAAATTACTTGTGAATTATACTTACTAAATGGTTCACCATTAGAACAGACTTTACAATGGTTCAGAAAAAATGCTTTGATATTTATGATACCTATTGTGACGCTTCATAATTATTAATAATAAATAATAATTAAATTCGTTATAAAGACTTGAAATATTAAGTATAAAGTTAAATATGTTTATTTGGAATATTGAACAATTATAATATAGTTTACGAATAAATTGTCTCTAAAAATCTCAAAATTTATTAAAATTCTGTTTAAAACATTCAAAATGTATTAAATTATATAAATACAAGTCGATTATATTGCAATAATAAAGATAAATAACATTTATAATATAATAGAAAAAATGGATCAAAATTTTTCTAAGTTCATGAAGGTTATTAACGTAAGTTGGTGGAGCATATGTGTCGACCTCTTGCGGGTGGTAGCTGGAGGGAGAATCTGAGGAGGCTCTCAAGGCTGCGGCCGAAAGCCGCGCAACGTGGGACCCCATTCCCTTGAGGTGAGCGCTAGACTCATGACACGCTCTGCGGCCAATTGGCCGTGCTGATCATGCAATTGGTGGTGATACCTTACACTTACATCGCGTCTGCAGGAACGGCCGTCTGGCAGATGGTGGCGCTCACGGAAGGCTTTTTATGGCCAGTGTGGCTACTGTTGTCTAACCCGTGTGACGTATATTCACTGTGGCTGGATTTGGTCGTATTCTGTATGGCGTTTACACGCATTGACATGAGCGACTTCGGTCGATGTTTGTGCCAACGCACTATCAAGGGGCCAAGTCCTCTTTTACTGGTTCGCCAGTTATTTTGCTGTGGACTACGGTCCAGTTCCCAACTTGGCGTACCCTTCGGGGGAGCGCATTAAAATGGTTGGCCCTCACCGTGCACGGCGTGTGCGGATCCGTGTGCCTCCTCCACATTTTTTTTAAATGTGGGAGAGCGGAGCCTTTGTATCTGGTATTTGATATAAATATTGTGATCCTTTTCCAAGCGGGAAAGGATTAATTAATAAGGAATTGACTGTTTTGAACCTGATACAAGTGGAATAGAGACAATTTATTGTTCTTAACTTTGAGCTCTATCCTCGTGAACGGGGTTTTTTAGCTTATAAGACGCTACCTACAGTATCCACTCATGACGACGGTTGACGCCGGACTGAATGAAGCAGTCTATTTAGTAAAATAAATTACATACAAGGCAGCTAAAACATCGAAAATTTCGACATTTTGCAGCCGAAAAAAATTAATTATAACTAAACAAAACAAAATTAAACTGCTATTTACGTTCCATTGCTTCCCACATGATAGATGAAGAGTTGTGAACATAGATTTAGTTAAAAAATTGATATTTTAAAAAGTTATCGTGCTTACCGCTCCATGCGGACTTAATAAATATAGATTTTAATTCACTTTTATATGTAAAACAGCAATAAATCGATTTAAAAAATATTAATAAGTTCAACAATCGTTTATCTTTCTGACAATGTACTTTGTATATCATTTCTATTGGTAAATACGATTTTATGCGACAAAACGTTGGAATCTTGATTTTTAGGCGCTAGTAGAACATACCTACGCGCTTTGCGCTTAAGGCATGCAAAAGACGATAACAAACGAATAAAAAAAATATATCAAGATTTTTTTTTGAAAATATTATACACTAGCTGTGCCCGCGGGGTTGCTCGCGAATAGAGGTTTTACTTAAAGAATTTGATGTTTAGGGTAAGAGAATATTAAACGATTTATATCATTACTGTATGAATAAGTGGTAACAAAATAAATCGATGTGCAAAACAATCAGTACTGAGGTCCACTCCTGCAACGCGTAAAGTTTGACCTTGCGCTTTATTTACGATCGTCGCATAACACACGGTGGTGGAGTGGGAAACACACTTAAAATAGGGATGTTAGATGATCATCGATGTTAAAAATTAAAACTTCGATGTTTTAACATCGATGTTGACATATGTCAAACATCGACACATCGACGTCAATGAACCCATAATCGATAATTGCAAACAATGCGAACTCGCGAAATCAATATCAATTAAATCTTGCATCTGTTCTGAAGATTAAAAATTTTGAATAATTCAGAATTTCTGAACGCATCGTTAACCTAAAAAAATGTCAATATGGTGAGTCAAACTTAATTGTCAAGTGTCTCCTGTAATGTCACAATGGTCACTGCTTTCGCTTTATTTTGTAGTGTCGTTGTCGGTTGTCGCATAATAACTATTCTACGTAAATTGACATTCAAGTTAATTGTTACTTTTCCTTTAATGTGTATACCCACATAATTTTGAAAGAATGTGTAAGTATCTACACATATACAAAAACCATCGATAATGGTCAACATCGATGTTTTGAGTAGACTAAACTTCGAACATCGATGTTGAGCTATCGATGCCAACATCGATGTCATCATCGATGTTATTATCC
Source organism: Parnassius mnemosyne (assembly GCA_963668995.1). Lineage (NCBI taxonomy): Eukaryota > Metazoa > Arthropoda > Insecta > Lepidoptera > Papilionidae > Parnassius > Parnassius mnemosyne. Next base: position 36,609,871 of record CAVLGL010000085.1, read on the forward strand.
CTATCTTAAAACTGAAGCCTGAGCCGTGGTAGCTCAGATGGTTAGCGCTCGTTGTAAGCTTCACAGTACTCGAGCAACCCAGGTTCGATCCCCGCCAGCCCCAAAAAAATTGTTAATTGCAATTTTAAGTGCTGATTTACCACGTGTTCGGCGGTGAAGGAAAACATCGTGAGAAAACCTGCATGTCTGAGAAATAAAAAAAAAATATTTCGATGACATGTGAAGTTCGCCAACACGTATTGGGGCAGCGTGGTGGATATTTCCTTGCCCTAAAACCCTCTCAGAAATGAGAGGAGGCCTGTGCCCAGCAGTGGGACGTAAATAGACTGCAACTTTACTTTACTTTACTTAAAACTGAAAGGAAAGTTATTTGGTATTAGAGGGATTCTGGGTATAAAACAATATCACTATCACGACATTTATTGCAATTTTGCTACTTTTCGTCGAGTTTTGTTTAATAATTGAATATTTCAATATCTCTTTTTGCTGGTTTTTGTTTCTGATGATTTTTGAGATGTGTTGTTAGCCTACACGGCTTTACAGGCAGGCATAGATTACTGTATATATACCTTACGGGCTTGCAACTTCGTCAGACTCATGGACGTAAATTATTTCAGTGAGTCTCAATACGATCGTCGATACGATCACCTGCGAAAAATCTTAATACCGCAATTCAGAAAAAATTGTAATTTGTACAACGCCATCTATTACGTTCTTTGTGAGAAAACATCCTTTTTTAATTTAAGGAAAACATATTTTTTACTGTGTTTTAAGTACTATAATAAAACGATACGAAATATATTATAATAGAACGTTTTTTTTTATACACGAATCTTTTTATTACTATTTCTGAGATTTTGTGGCGCCATTAAATATATATATTATTAGTAGACTGTATTTAAATTATAATTCGAACCTACATTTCAAAATAATAATCATAACTTTCGATAGAATTAACCAATTTCAATAAAACAAAGATTAAATGAACATGATAATACGCTTTATGATTTTCTTAAGGATTTCATTGAAAAAAAGATGTTACTCAAAACGTCATGCGTCCATAAACAAACAGACAGACCGTCAGATAGTACAATTCTAAAAATTATAAAAATGTACTTATTTAATGATTTACAGTCCCCATAATGATTTTAGTCACAAATTAATATACTGTTACGCGCCACTATTAATGTCTTGTACATGGCAACACTAGTTACACTAGCGCCCCCTAGTGTCGAGTAAATGAAAGTATTGCGCGCCACTATTAATGTCTTGTACATGGCAACACTAGTCACACTAGCGCCCTCTAGTGTCGAGTAGCAGAACTAGGAGAGTCGAGATCCTTCCAGAAATTTCGGGACCGATATGTACTCGAACATTCTAGATGTCGCTACAGTAGAAGGTTCTTGAAACTATCTGAGGCCCTATATAAGGCCGGTATAGACCACGACCGGGGCAGTATTGAATTGGCGATACAAGAGCGAAATAACGGCGAACTGTGTTTTATTATTAGTGTGATTTTAGATTGTAATTAGTGTTGTGTAATTAAAGTGTCAATTTTGGTAATTCAATCGGCAGTTTTTAATTGTCTCGAACCCCAAGCTCGTAAAAATTGGTGTCAGAAGTGGGATCAAATATGCCGATTTTACCTAAATACGACACGGAGGGTATCCGTACCCGAAGTCAACGCCAACAGGAGACGGACCAGAGACGATTTGGTAACGCAACGCCGCAAACGTCGGAGGGCCAGTTGCTAACCACGGAGGCTGGCCCGTCAGCAGCTCTTGCATCTGCAGCACCTGACTTAGGTGCTCTGATGATGATGCTGCAGGATCAGGCTCGCCGACAGGAGGAACAGGCCCGCCGACAGGAGGAACAGGCCCGCCGACAGGAGGAACAGACCCGTCGGTTGGAAGAGCAGCTGCAGCGCGGTATGGAAGAGCAGATGCTCCTCAGGAAGGACCTTCACGCTACTTTCGGGAAAGAGATAAAGGAGGTGAAGGATAGGGTTGCTCAACATGACAACCGCCTGTCGGAAGCTGAAACCCGAATCGACCAAGTGAACAATCGGGTTGACAACGTGATGGCTGATGTGAAGAAAACGCTGGACGACCTCAAACTTGGGGATGGAGTTACAGCTCCCGTGGTAGCTACAACACCTTCGCTACGTGGATTCAAAGTGCCACCGTTCGACGGGACTTCTTCCTGGTCGGCCTATAAAATCCAATTCGAGGCTGTCATGAAAGCGAACGGCTGGAATAAAAGTCAGGCCAAGACTGCTCTCACCCTAGGCCTGCGCGACCAGGCATTAACTGTTCTGGAAGCTCTCGGTAAGGAAGTGACTTACGAGCAGCTCCTTGAGGCATTGGAGGCGAGATATGGCGACGCTCACCTGGAACACGTCTTTCGTGCGCAGCTCAAAGATCGCGTGCAACGCAGTAACGAAAACCTGCAGCAGTGGGCCCTTGAGGTGGAGAAGCTGGTTCGAAAAGCGTACCAGTCTGTACCTGCGCTTATTGTAGGGAACCTGGTGCAGACATTCATCGACGGCATCCGCGACCTTGAAGTCAGAGCTGCTGTGAGGCTCGGGCACCACGAGACGCTTAAGGACGCCTTGACCCATGCACTGGAGGTGGAAGCCGTGCGGCAGGATCATCGTTCCCACCGCGTCAGGGAGGTTGCAGCAGCTAAAGTTCAGGACCGCAATAAAAGCTACAGCCCTAGGTGCTACGGCTGTGGAGAAAGGGGCCATCTTCGATCCAGCTGCCCTAAGCGAACTGTAAAAAGGGAAGTTGATCGATCTCGAGAGGGTAGTGCGGATAATAGCACCGCCCAGCAGCAGCAGGGAAACTTGGCGGGTGCTGGCTGATGTTAAAAGAGCCCCAAGGATTTCGATCTCACAAACTCATGATGGGAACAGCCTAATCATCAAGGGCGAAGTCAACGGAACGCCATGTAAACTGACCATAGACACTGGAGCCTCTCGCACGGTTGTCAGTTCCCAACTTATAAGTCGGTTCCTTGGTGACTCCGCATACAACCGAGAACGCATTAATTTGGTGACAGCCACTGGTCAGCGCATACCCGTCCGTGGAGAGAAGGAGATGGAGTTGAAGCTAGGCAACATGATCTACCTGCATAATGTCATCGTGGCTGATATAATGGACGACTGCATCCTGGGCCTAGACTTTATGAGGAAGAATTGTTGTGAGATCGACGTTAAGCAAGGTGTTTTGAAATGTGGACAAGAAGAACTTTTCATGGAAGGGGCGTTACCAGGGAATGTGTACAGCCTTAAGAAGATTGTTCTTCCGCCGAGATCGGAAACGATTGTGCCGGTTAGTCTTCCTCGGAGTCCTGGGCAAGCTCATCGTTGTGTACTCGTGGAAAGGGTAGACAATGACCTTCCATGGAAAGTGGCTCGAACCTTGGTCAGAACCACCGACATCTCAGGAGTACGTGTGTTGAACCTTTGTGATCAGGAACAGATTATAGAAAAAGGCACATTGGTTGGTACTAGTGAGGAAGTGGATTGGTTGCGTCGGTGCGAATATCTATCGACCGGGACCCCTAGCAAGGATGGACAAACGAGAGTGACCACACTTTTAGAAGACTGTCGCAGCGTTCTCTCCCCGAATGAAATGGTCAAGGCGAAGAAGTTGTTACTCAAGTACGCCAATGTTTTCTCGTCAAACGAAGCTGACATAGGAAAGACTGGCTTAGTTCAACACAAAATAAACACAGGACAAGAATTGCCTATTCGTCAGCGGCCAAGAAGATTGCCTGTAGCACGTGAAAAGGAAGTGGAAACCATGATTGAGGGAATGGTGAAGGATGGTGTTATTGAACCTTCATCTAGTCCATGGTGTTCACCTGTGGTGCTGGTAAAGAAGAAGGACGGCAGCATGCGGTTTTGTGTTGACTACCGATGCCTGAACGACGTTACGAAGAAGGACAGCTATCCCTTGCCTAGAATTGATGACACGCTGGATATGCTCACAGGCGTAAAGTGGTTTAGTACGCTGGACCTGAAAAGTGGCTACTGGCAGGTTGAAATTGACCCTAAGGACAAGGAGAAAACTGCATTTTCCACAGGAAAGGGTCTGTGGCAATTTAAAGTCATGCCGTTTGGATTGTGCAATGCTCCAGCAACGTTTGAAAGGTTGATGGAGCTTGTACTTACCGGGCTAATTGGAGATGCCTGTCTCGTCTATTTGGATGACATCATCATCGTAGGCCGTACGTTTGAGGAGCACCTTCAAAACCTGGAACGCGTGCTCATGAAGATCCAGAGTGCCAACCTCAAGTTGAGTCCAAAGAAGTGCTCACTATTCAAACGGCAAGTTAGTTTTTTGGGGTATGTAGTGTCGGAAGAAGGTATCCGCACGGATCCAGAGAAAATTGCTGCTGTCAAGGAGTGGCCGGTCCCAAAAGACAAGACACAGGTTAGACCATTTTTGGGTTTGTGCTCTTATTATCGGCGATTTGTGAAGAACTTTGCAGATATAGCCAAACCTCTGCACAAGCTAACCGAGGAGAAGCGACAATTCTGCTGGGATGAAAGTTGCGATATTGCATTCCAGGAGCTCAAGAACCGCCTGTGCAAAACACCTATTTTGGGGTACCCTGATGCGGGCAAGGAATTCATAGTTGACACAGACGCAAGTGATATAGGACTTGGCGGTGTGTTGTCTCAACGGAATGGTGATCAAGAGATTGTGATAGCGTACTTCAGCAAGTCGTTGTCAAAGCCGGAAAGGAACTATTGTGTCACAAGACGGGAATTGCTTGCTGTGGTAAAGTCCTTGCAGCATTTTAGCAAATATCTTCTAGGGCGGAAATTCCACTTACGAACTGACCATGCTGCACTGAAATGGCTATTGCAGTTCAAAAATCCGGAAGGACAAGTTGCGAGATGGATAGAACTACTGCAGGAATACGACTTTGTGATCGAACATCGCAGCGGGAAATCTCATGGCAATGCAGATGCATTGTCAAGAAGACCTTGCCCTGAAGATTGCAAGCATTGTACTAGGCAAGAGGGTAAGGAAGTGGTATCTGTGAGAATGCTCAGGACAGACCAGCTCAGCAATGAGTGGAAGGACAGCCTACAACATGCACAGCAGGAAGATTCGGACATTAAGCCGATTCTGGAATGGATGAAGGCCAGTGCTCCTAAGCCCAAGTGGAGCGACGTCTCAGCAATGAGTTTGACCACGAAAAGCTATTGGGCCCAATGGGACAGCTTGCTGATTCAGGATGGAGTCCTGTGCCGTAAATGGGAAAATGGTCGGGGAGACAGGTGTCATTTGCAAATGGTTGTCCCTAAGGCTAAAGTGCCGGATATTCTACAGCTGTACCATAGTGGTTGTTCAGGAGGCCACCTGGGAGTTAAACGAACTCTCCTGAAGATCCGAGAACGGTTTTACTGGGTCCACTGTCGTGACGATGTCGAGGACTGGTGCCGCAAATGTACAAGTTGTGCGGCTGTAAAGGGACCTCAAATTCGTAGTAGAGGCGCATTGAAATTGTACAATGTTGGTGCACCATGGGAGAGGATAGCCATTGACGTTGCGGGGCCGTTTCCAGAAACTGAAAGTGGTAACAAGTATTTCATGGTAGTGATGGATTACTTCACTAAGTGGCCAGAAGTCTTCGCCATTTCAAATCAAGAAGCTTCAACAGTTGCAGATAAACTAGTTCATGAAGTCTTCTGTCGTTTTGGAGTACCTTTAGAGATTCACAGCGATCAAGGAAGGAATTTTGAGTCTCAAATATTCCAGGAAACTTGCCGAGTTATGGGTACTCAGAAAACACGAACAACTTCTTACCACCCACAATCTGATGGAATGGTAGAAAGATTTAATCAGACATTGGAGAGGTACCTAGCAAAAGTTGTGGAAAAACGGCAACGAGACTGGGACAGGCACATACAACCGTTTTTGTTGTCATATCGAAGCGCTGTTCACGAAAGTACATCAGTGACACCAGCTTTCGCAAACTTTGGGAGAGAATTGCGGCTGCCTGCAGAGCTGATCACCGGAATACCACCTGATGCCCCACGCAGTATAACCGATTATGCAAATGACTTGCGGAACAAAATGAATTACATTTATGAGCACGTCAGACAGACGGGCCAGCAAACGTCTGAAAAGATGAAAACACGGTATGACCGCAAAATGAACAACAAGGGCTTTGATGAAGGTTCACTAGTGTGGTTACACAATCCAGTTCGCAGCAAAGGGAAATCTCCTAAGCTTCAAGCTAAATGGGACGGACCGTACCGGATTGTGACAAGGATCAATGATGTAACCTACCGGATACAGAAAGGTGCCAGAGGTACTCCTAAGATTGTCCATGTGGATCGACTGGCGCGTTATTATGGGGCCAATAATGCTCGGGACGAGCATGTCTTAGGAGGGGGCAGTGTTACGCGCCACTATTAATGTCTTGTACATGGCAACACTAGTTACACTAGCGCCCCCTAGTGTCGAGTAAATGAAAGTATTGCGCGCCACTATTAATGTCTTGTACATGGCAACACTAGTCACACTAGCGCCCTCTAGTGTCGAGTAGCAGAACTAGGAGAGTCGAGATCCTTCCAGAAATTTCGGGACCGATATGTACTCGAACATTCTAGATGTCGCTACAGTAGAAGGTTCTGGAAACTATCTGAGGGCCTATATAAGGCCGGTATAGACCACGACCGGGGCAGTATTGAATTGGCGATACAAGAGAATACTTCGAAGCGAAATAACGGCGAACTGTGTTTTATTATTAGTGTGATTTTAGATTTTAATTAGTGTTGTGTAATTAAAGTGTCAATTTTGGTAATTCAATCGGCAGTTTTTAATTGTCTCGAACCCCAAGCTCGTAACAATACTATACAATATTCAGAAACAGACACAACATGTCATTACCATTTTTATTATATGTATAGATTTAAAGAGAGATGGTGCTGTTAACATCAATTCTAAAAATAAGAGATTAATTGACACGATTGATACAATAATAAACAGAAAAGAACTTATAAATCAGTGCCTGCATAGTAAGCAAAAAAGAAAGTTTGATCCTCACCGAAAAACGAAATTGTTAATAGCTCTTAAAATTTGATTTACCACATAGAGTACTCGGCGGTAAAAAAATAAAAAATAAATGAGATTTTCAACACGCAGTAGGGCAGCGTGTGGTTAATATAAAGGTTAGAAGCAAATATGAAACTCTTCTACAGGAAAAAAATTTAACCTGCCTTTTTGTATCACATTTGTGCCACACCAACATCTATCGATGAAATTGGTTAACTATTGTACTTTAATTTAGTTTAGATAATAAGGTTAATATATTTTGTATATATTTATTACGTTCTTTATGTAATACTTTTGTTTACTGCGTTTTAAATATAATTATATCATTATAGAACATTATTTTACATAATTTAATTATGATTTATAATATGATATTAATTTTAAAATGTACTTGATGACTCATCCAACGCCACTATTGAACAAATTCGTACCTATACTTAGTACCCATACTTCAGAATATTTTTGTCATAACTTTTGATGGAATAAACCAATTTTAATGAAATAAAGACTAAATGTAACCTGAATATCATCATCATCATCATCATTACAGCCCTTCACAAGTCCACTGCTGAACATAGGCCTCCCCCAAAGAATGCCACAAAGCACGGTCCTGAGCCACCTGCATCCATCGACTTCCTGCATGTCTTACCAGGTCGTCACTCCATCTCGTGGGGGGACGCCCTACACTTCGCCTACCGGTACGAGGCTGCCACTCGAGAACCTTTCTTCCCCATCGGTTGTCGGTTCTTCGAGCTATATGGCCGGCCCACTGCCACTTCAGCTTACTAATCCGTTGGGCTATGTCGGTTACTCTGGTTCTACTGCGGATATCCTCATTCCTAAGTTTATCACGCAGAGAAACTCCGAGCATAGCCCTCTCCATAGCTCGCTGAGCGACCTTGAGCTTCCTCATACGGCCAGCAGTGAAGGACCACGTCTCAGTTCCATAAGTCATCACTGGCAACACGCACTGGTTGTACAATTTCGTTTTCAGGTTTTGAGGTATGTCTGACGAGAAGATGTGTCGTAGCTTCCCGAACGCTGCCCAGCCGAGTTGAATCCGTCGATTGACCTCTCGGTCGAAGTTGGACTTACCTAGTCGGACTATTTGTCCCAGGTAAACATACTCGTCAACAACTTCGAGCTTAGTGCTCCCAACAACTACCGGCATAGGTGTGACATGGACATTGAACATGATCTTTGTTTTGTCCATGTTCATCTTAAGACCTATCCGTTGGGAAACACTATCGAGGTCATTGAGCATAGTGCTTAGGTCCTCCAGCGATTCTGCCATAAGGACTATATCGTCGGCAAATCGAAGGTGAGTGATGTACTCGCCATTGATGTTGATACCGTATCCTTTCCAGTCCAGAAGCTTGAAAACGTCTTCCAATGCAGCGGTGAAGAGTTTCGGGGATATGACGTCACCCTGTCTTACACCTCTTTGTAATTGGATAGGTTTCGTACTCTGGTTCTGTACTCGGATAGCCATCGTAGCCCTACTGTACAAGCACTTCAACACTTAGATATACCGACAGTCAACTTGGCACCACTGAAGGGACTGCAGCACCGCCCAAATTTCGACGGAATCAAAGGCTTTCTCATAGTCCACATACGCCAGACATAGTGGCAAATTGTACTCTTCGGACTTCTGTACAATTTGCCGAAGGGTATGTATGTGGTCTATGGTGCTAAAGCCCTTTCGGAAACCGGCTTGTTCGGGAGGCTGTAAGTCGTCAAGTCTGCGCGTGAGACGATTCGTAATGACTCTCGAAAACAGCACGTAGACGCGGCTCAGAAGGGAAATCGGTCTGTAGTTCTTCAAGAGAGCGTTGTCACCTTTCTTGAAGAACAATACCACCGCACTTCTGCTCCACGCCCCCGGTGTAATGCCACCATGGAGGACGGAATTAAAGAGCTTCTGAAGGACTTCAAGTACCGGTCTTCCACCCGCTTTCAGAAGCTCCGCTGTAATTCCATCCTCGCCTGGGGCCTTACCGTTTTTAAGGTGCTGGAGAGCCATTCTAATCTCGCTCAGACTGACGTCCGGGATATCTTCGGAATAGTGTCGGATGAGACTCGCTCTTGGATCGTTACTCACACTTGCGTGTGGCTCCAACGATGACGTGTACAGCTGCCCATAGAACCTCTCAATCTCACTCAAAATCTCAGGTGTCCCGGAAACGATGCTGCCACATTCTGTCTTCAGCTTTGACAGGTGGCTCTTTCTGGCAGACAGATCTCTGGCAAAGACTTTGGAGCATTGGTTCCGCTCGATCTCTTCTTCAATACGAGCTGTATTGAAGTTGCGTAAGTCCCGCCGCATGCATTTGGAGATCTGTCTGTTCAGATGCCTGTATGCTGTCAAGTCTGTTGAAGAATGTAGCTTCATCTCCCGTCTAACAGCCATGAGATTAAGAGTGTGATCGGAGAGTTTTTGTGTTCTTCTGCGGCGGGTCTCGCAGAACTTATCTCCGACCGCATGGACAGTTTCCACGAGCTTGTCATTCATATCGTCCACTTCATTGCAGTCTTCTAGGCACTGAAAACGGTTTTGTAACTCGAGCTGAAAGGTTTCGGGACTTTGGAACAGAGCACGAGGGGGACGGAGCGTTGACTTCATTAGACGAGACCTCTCCAACTTAACGTTTAGGTTCAGTGTGCCCCTAACCATTCGGTGATCGCTACCAGTTTTCACCCTCGCGATCACGGAGACATCACTGAACAGTTGTCGTCTGGTTGTCATAATGAAGTCAATCTCATTTTTTGTCGAACCGTCGGGGCTCGACCAGGTCCACTTCCTGTGGGGCCGCTTCTGGAAGAAAGAGTTCATCATAAAGAGTCCCTCTTTCTCCATGAAGTCGGCCAGCTGCTGGCCCCTTGGGTTCCGTTGCCCTATTCCAAATTTCCCTACCTTCAGCTCACCGTTCTCTCTTGTGCCTAGTTTTGCATTGAAGTCTCCCATTAACACCGTATATTGGGATTTGGAGGAATGCATGGCTCTAGAGATATCCTCATACATTTCCTCCACCTCCCCATCGGGGTGTGCCGAGGTTGGTGCGTAAACCTGTATGACCTTCAGCGAATACCGTTTGGTGATTCTGAGTATAAGTTACGCAACCCTCGTCGACACACTCCCGATCTTTACAACGTTGTTAACGAGAGACTTGTGGACGATAAATCCGACACCTCCTTGGGACAGATGGTCGCCCTCCCGGTGATAGAGCAAGTTGCCGGATTCGAGGATTACCGTGTCCTCCCCCTCTCTTCGGACTTCGGATAATCCTATAATATGCCAGCGCAACTTGTCTATCTCTTCTTCCAGCTCCACGATCTTCTCGTCAGTCCTCAGGGTGCGTGCGTTGTACGTTGCCAGGTCGAGTCGAACCTGAATATACACTTAATAATTTCCTTAACTATTCTTATGATATAAATTAGTACTTTATACGTGATACGTTAACAAACAAACAGACAGACAGACAGACAGAAAAATCTAAAAATGGTAGAAATGTATTTAATTACTTATTTTTAGTACCTCTCAATCACTGTTATTACAAAAATATAAAATGTTTAGACATCTGCTATTTACATTTTTATGATATGTATAGATGTCTATTTGTTTATAAACAATTTCTTAAAAATAACAATTTATTCCTGCGTTTATTTATGTAGTTGTTGGATACTAAGCATTTGTCAAAAGAAACATAAAACAACATTTTTTTTAAATATTTCGTTTTAGTTCATCTACAACAATTATAACAATCAGAATATAAAAGTTTAATTATATTTTATCATGTGATCTTGTTAAGTATTTATATGAGAAGGACTCCAAATAGTTAATACTTTAAAGGTCAATTATTTAAACTTTTATTTCGACGTTTGTAAAAACTGAAATAGAAAGAAAATTAGTTAAATAACAATAGTAGAAAAATCGACATAAAAAATAGTTCCTACGCGGCTTTATTTATTGAAGCGTTGTCATCACACCATATTTTTTTTTAATTTTTAAATAATTACTTTATACTATATAAAATATATATAATGTGATATACTGTCTTCAGTGGCGATGCGCTCTAGCCGTAACGGTCGCACGGAGTCCTATTTAATAGAAATATTAAATACTGGCGATAGAATTCAGGGATTTGAGATTATTTTATTGGAAATTTCCTCTTCTTTAAGTAATTTTCCTTCAAAGTTCTATGGTATTAATTATGAGTTATTAAAGAAGAACTAAATATCTCATTTTTTTTCATCTTATTTTATTAATAACAGTTGCAGTTTTTTATGTGTATTACGAATCGATTGAGCCACCGCACATATTATTAACAGCGGGAACAAGAATTAACATGTTTTTGAACTTGTTGACTAGTCAATAGATTGCTGGATTCAAGTTGAACCTCGATCAGTATTTTTGTAACAAGCTTAAAGGTTATAGTGGCACAGAAATTAAAAAAAAAACCGATTGCGTAAAAAATACCGAAAAGACAAAAATTTTATATCCTATGTTACTTCCACGAATCTATCAACACCTCATATGTAAAAATACACCAAAATGTTAAGGCTACAGAGCGTGCCAAAAATAGACGTATTATACATACATACAAACGCTTGAAAAACATTACCATTACATTCTGGGCAATCGGGTTAAAAACAAACTAATTTTTACGAATTTGTTTTGTTTAACTTTTAAATTCCCGACGTTTCACCGTAACACTATTGTTCACACTGTGTGTGGGAAAAAGACCCATACCAACCGATATTTAAATGTTGAATCTCACCATCCTTTATCACAGTTAGCTACCTTTCTCTTGAAAATCTTTGTTCAAGAGAGCACGAGGGATCTGTGACAGAAAACACCTGGCCGCCGAGCTTCAGCACGTCAAACAAGTATTGCAAGACAAGCTCAGGTTCAAGCGCCCACGTCACAGTGACTGAGTGAAGCCATCCACAGTCGAGCGTGTGCCTGCTGTACTACTACTGTGAGAGGAGTCACAGACAAGGTTGGCTGTATTTTAAAGTGAGCTTCCATTAAATCATACTTCAAGTCACCGAAGAAGATTAGTGAATTTTTACCATTTAAGTGTCATATCCCTCTTTAAGATGCGGGTCATTGATTCATGACTTTTTAGCTGATTTCGATGAATGTAAAAAATTAGATATACTATCCGCGCATTAACTGTGCAGAAAAGCAAAGGCACTAAGTCGCCCCCAAGAACCCACATCTCACGTTACGCTCATACGAAAACATCGGATATCGCTTAGATCCTAAGACCTCTTGTGTATGCTGATAGTGACCAACAACATCCGTGAGTTTTAGCCGGTAAGAGTCCGGCAATTTTCCGTTGTCTCTGTCGCGGAAGATGACTTTCCTACGAAAAAAAAAATAAAAGTAACCAGGAGGCAATTAGTCAATTATTATTTTTTTTTATAGGAGAGGGGGCAAACGAGCATGCGGCTCACCTGATGGTAAGTGACTACCGCCGCCCATGAACAACTGCAACACCAGGGGAATCGCAGATGCGTTGCCGGCCTTTTAAAAAGGAGTACGCTCTTTTCTTGAAGGTCCCTAAGTCGTATCGGTCGTATTATAAACATAACCTGAAAATTCTAGGTTAGTGGCGAAGAGAAGAGAGAGCGGAAGGTGTTCTTCAGAGTAGGTAAGACGCATTATTTTATCTTATTACGCGGATATGATCTAATAAATTTTTGTATAATGGCTTTCCGTAAAACAACGCCCGAGTCTATTAATTACAAAACCTTTAATTGATTTGAAGAGGTTATTTGCACACCATTACGGCATGAATAACTGTTATAAAATGATTGTTGCCTTTGATTTACTTAATTCTACCAGGTGAATCCGGGGCAGATCGCTAGATCTACTATAGACTCTCAACGTTAAGGTACGTGACATAACGTTGAGATATGTCGTTCCCATTCATTTTTGTATATTAGGGTTCCTTGCCCAAAGGAACCAACGGGACCCTATTACTAAGTATCCGCTGTCCATCCGCCCATATGTCTGTCAGCGAGCTGTATCTCATGATCCGTAATAGGTAGACAGTTGAAATTTTCACAGAATTTGTATATTCGTTGCCACTATAACAACAAACTATAAAAATAAAATTAAATTTAAAATTAAAGGGGGCTACAGAAACGTGTTTGATTGTACGGAACCGTTCATTTGCGAGTTCGGTTCGCACTTGGCCGGTTTTTTTATTTGCGTTTACGATTGTAGATAGACAACTTGGCTAGCCCCAAATGGCTATTGCAGTTATCGTGTGAACACATGCAAAAGCATCGTTCTGGTAAAAGAAGTGGCAAATATCAATAAAAGTGATTTTTATATGTTCACAGAAAAAAGTTGCACCTCTAAGGAATATATTTTTAGATCATCACACTGATCCAGAACATGTTACATAACCTTTGTAAATCGCATTTGTGCCACATAAACTAGTTGTAATAGAACTTTTATATGGCTAAAATGCAATACTTCTCACTGGCGTTTAAGTTGAGTTTTTTTTTTCTAACAAAAGTTTTTTTTTTTTTATAGGAGAGGGGGCAAACGAGCATGCGGCTCACCTGATGGTAAGTGACTACCGCCGCCCATGAACAACCGCAACACCAGGGGAATTGCAGATGCGTTGCCGGCCTTTTAAAAAGGAGTAGGCTCTTTTCTTGAAGGTCCCTAAGTCGTATCGGTCCGGAAAAATCGCTGGTGGTAAACTATTCCACAAGGAAGTTGTGCGAGGAAGAAAACATCTTCTAAATCGCACAGTGGTGGACCGCCAATCATCCAGATGGTGTGGATGGTATCGGGAGTTCTGCCGCGATGTGCGTTCGTGAAATTTGGCGGCTGGGATTAATCCGAACAATTCCTCAGAGCACTCCACATGGTAAATGCGAAAGAAAATGCTAAGAGATACAACATCTCTTCGCAGTGCCAATGAGTCGAGCCGATCGGAAAGGACTCGGTCGTCGACGATTCGAGCCGCTCTGCGCTGGATGCGGTCAAGTGGAAGAAGCTGGCACTGGGGAGCCCCAGCCCAGAGATGGGAACAGTATTCCATGTGAGGCCGAACCTGCGCCTTGTAAAGTTGCATTCGTTGAGCCGGCATGAAATACTGTCCCGCTCTGCTGAGCACGCCAAGCTTTTTAGAGGCCAATTTGGCCTTCTCTTCCAAGTGACCACGAAACTGCACGCTACTCGATATGTCGACGCCGAGGATTCCGATACTGGCTGAGGCAACAAGGGGAGTACCTTGAAACTGAGGAGATACGACAAAGGGGTTCTTTTTAGCGGTAAACGCGCAAACTTGTGTCTTCTGAGGATTAAACTGGGCTAGATTTAGTCGCCCCCAATCCGAGACTTTGTCCAGCAAAGACTCGACTTCAGACACAAGTTTGTTCCGGTACTCGGCGACGTTTTTCCGAGAAATATTGGCACGGCCGGTGTATAGAGCATCACCAGTGATGTCATCTGCATAGCAATGAATGCTACCAGCTTGCAACATATCATTGATATGCAGAAGAAACAGCGTTGGTGATAGCACGCTGCCTTGTGGAACACCAGCGTTAATAGGCTTGTAGTCGGAGCATGCACCGTCTACAACGACCTTGATGCTCCGATCTGCAAGAAAGCTGGTGATCCAATTGCATAATTTCTCGGGAAGCCCATAGAAAGGGAGCTTCGAAAGAAGCGCTTTGTGCCAAACCCGATCGAAGGCCTTCGCAATGTCCAACCTAACGGCCAATGCCTCCCCCTTGGACTCTACTGCCAACGCCCATCTATGAGTTAAGTAGACCAGAAGATCACCAGCTGATTGACCCCGACGAAAACCGTACTGGCGGTCACTACTCAGCTGGTGATCCTCAAGGTATCGCATGAGGTGGCAGTTTACAACAGGTTCCATTATTTTGGAGAACAAGGGGGTGATGGCGATAGGCCTGTAGTTGGACGGATCTGAGCGGTCGCCTTTTTTAGGGATCGGGTGGACAAAAGCTGTCTTCCATGATTTCGGGACTACGCCTAGGGAGTAGGAGTACCGGAAAAGACGCGTTAGAACCGATGCCAACTCCGGAGCACACGTCCTCAGCACAATTGGGGGGATTCCGTCAGGCCCACTCGACTTGTGGATGCCAAGGGAGAGGAGTGCTCTGCGAACCGAGCGCTGTGAGAATCGCACATCCGGCATGGAGCACTCACACCGCGGGATGGTCGGCGGTGTGTTCCCCCCGTCATCAACAGTCGAGTTGGACGCAAAAAGGGAGCCTAAAAGGTCGGCCTTCTCTTTTGCGTCGTGGGCCAGTGAGTCGTCCTCCCTGTGCAGAGATGGTAGTGATGGCTTACAGAAATTCCCTTGGACAGCCTTGGCGAAAGACCAGAATGCACAGGTTCCCGAAGGAAGGCGAACTAGTCTCTCGCCAATTCTGCCTATGTGCTCTGACTTTGCCTTGGCAATAACTCTTTTGAAGGACCTGGAGGCGAAGTTATACTTCTTTTTGAGTGTGCTGGTGTTTACATCCCGAGTCACCGAAGCCGCAGCCCAGGCTTGATAACACTCCTGCTTACTGCGTAATGCAGTCTTACAGGAGCGACCAAACCAAGGCTGAGATCTGCCTCCGATGGGTACCACAGATGATGGAATAAATAGTTCCATTCCCTGTAGCACTATATCAGTGACAGAGTCAGCAACAGCGCTGGGATCATCCGGCGAGAAGCAAACCCGCCCCCATGGGTAGGAAGCAAAGAAAGACCGCATTCCGTCCCAATCCGCCGACCTGTAATGCCAAACACGGCGGCAACCTGCAGAACGCAACCGCGAGGGGAGCGTGAGTGGCACCACACTCCGGATCAGACAATGGTCCGAAGAGCCAAGAGGGGCATCGACGGAAACCTGATATCCGTCCGGATCAGAGGTCAGCAGAAGGTCCAACAGGGAAGGTGTATGATCCTCAACATCTGGAATCCGCGTAGGCGATGTAACCAGTTGTGTCAGACCATATGCCAAGGCAAAGTCATAAACAGATCTCCCCGCATGATCGGTTAAACGTGAACCGAGCCATTCGGCGTGGTGGGCGTTAAAATCGCCAAGGATCACGATCTCTGCGGATGGGACCTGTTGTAGCAAGGAATCTGTAGCCATTTGGACGTGGTCGATGAGTCGGTCTGTTTCAAAGTAAGTAAAAAGTATTAAACTTCACACTATATTAATTACCGAGTAATAAAATTTTTTCATGAAATGGTGACCTATCCACTATCGCATATAATCGAAGAGGCAATCTATGGGGGATGCAAGGAACAGTTCATCAGTGAACTTTTGCAGCAGGCAATTTAAACATATGAATTGCGCATGGACAAACAAACAGGCCCGGAAGTTGTGAAATATTAAAAGAATGATAATAGAAAACTTTTGATATAATATGCTATTTAGAGACTCCAGCATACAATCTCACAGAACGTTGTCGTAAAATAGCAGCTTAGTATGTTTAGTATGGTGAATGTAGAGAGCAGGAGAATCTTTTTAATGGTAACTTGGCATTCTGTATTAGTCTTTAGGAGTAGCATCATAACGCCTCTATACTTTAATTCTTAATCGAAAGACCCTGCTTTACCCATGCACGTGTCAGGAAGAGGTAATGAAAACACATATAATTTATTTAATTTAATTATTTTGTATTCGAGATTTCTGAACTGAAGTTAATTCTATACTTTTGAATACTGATTATGATAACGCACTTAATGGGTACCCAAAGGTTTTTGTTACATGTAATTTACGCGAATATTACGTGTGGAATAGAACAAATTTTACGGATTTTATCGCGTTTAACATAGTAAATGACTATCACTGCCTATGACCAACTACTTCACAATGGAAATCGCAAATGCGTTATTGGCCTTATAAAAACGAAAAGAATATGCATAATTCATTGATTTTTCATCATCACATTGATTCGCATTGTAGGTTTTAAATCTGGATTAAAATAAATATTATGGAATAAAACACATTGTAATAGAAGCTTCTACTTTATCTTTATAAAGGAATCTTAGAACTTATTAAAAGTCCCTTTCATTCTCTAGTAGTAGTCTATGGCTAAGGCTTAAACAATGATTTCGTAATAAAAGGCTTATTTGCTTTCTTAGAAAACTTTTTCTGTAATGACAAAAGACTTTAGAATTTATTTCCATTTTATCATACCTCGTGGACTTTTATAACGATTATAGAAAGACAACTTGGTTAACCTCGGAGACATTATTTCGAGAACGCGTATTAGTATTTAGTATTAGTTGTACAGTTGTAGCACGAATGGGTCGGCTCGACCGGGGAAGGATCACGCTCTCAAAGAATACCAGCGTACAATAGCAGCTTAACACTGCTGTGTTTCGTATGGTGAGTGTAGAGAACCTGAGTCATTCCAAAGAAAAAAGAGGCATTCCATCTTAGTCCTCACGGGTGACAACACATCTGCATTTTGATTCGCAAACAAGGAAAGACGTAGATGTCTATTGGGCCTTAGAAACCACTTACCATCAGTTGCACTGAGTCCTCGTTTGTCGCCCTATCCTATAAAAAAAAACTGTCAAGCGTGGTAGCTGCGGTATGAGTCCCCCGATCCCTGATCGAGGAGGCAATCTTTGGTGGAGGCCTATGTTCAGCAGTGGACTTTTGATAGGCTGTATGATGATTTCATCCAAGTAGACTAGACAAGCATCTCCAATTAGCCCGGTAAGTACAAACTCCATCAACTTTTCAAACGTTGCTGAAGCATTGCACAATCCAAACGGCATGCCTTTAAATTGCTACAGACCCTTTCCTGTGGAGAATGCAGTTTTCTCCTTGTCCTTAGGGTCCATTTCAACCTTCCAGTAGCCACTTTTCAGGTCCAGCGAACTAAACCACTTTACGCCTGTAATCATGTCCAGCGTGTCATCAATTCTTGGCAAGGGGTAGCTGTCTTCTTCGTAACGTCGTTCAGGCGGCGGTAGTCAACATAAAATCGCATGCTGCCATCCTTCTTCTTTACCAGCACCACAGGTGAACACCATGGACTAGATTAAGGTTCAATAACACCATCCTTCACCATTCCCTCAACCATGGTTTCCATTTTCTTTTTACATGCTATAGGCAATCTTAAGGCCTGGTCGCGCAGGCCTAGGGTGAGAGCAGTCATGGCCTGACCTTTATTCCAGCCGTTCGCCTTCATAACAGCCTCGAATTGGATTTTGTAGGCCGACCAGGAAGAAGTCCCGTCGAACGGCGGCACTTTGAATCCACGTAGCGAAGGTGTTGTAGCTACTACGGGAGCTATAACTCCATCCCCAATCTTGAGGTTGTCCAGCGTTTTCTTCACGTCAACCATCACGTTGTCAACCCGATTGTTCACTTGGTCGATTCGGGTTTCAGCTTCCGACAGGCGGTTTTCATGTTGAGCAACCCTATCCTTCACCTCCTTTATTTCTTTCCCGAAGGTAGAATGAAGATGCCTCCTGAGGAGCATCTTCTCTTCCATACCACGCTGCAGCTGCTCTTCCAACCGACGGCTCTGTTCTTCCTGTCGGCGGGCGTGTTCCTCCTGTCGGCGAGCCTGTTCCTCCTGTTGGCGGGCCTGTTCCTCCTGTCGGTGAGCCTGATCCTGCAGCAGCATCATCAGAGCACCTAAGTCAGGTGCTGCAGATGCAGGAGCTGCTGACGGGCCGGCTTCCGTAGTTAGCAGCTGGCCCTCCGACGTTTGCGGCGTTGCATTACCAAATCGTATCTGGTCCGTCTCCTGTTGGCGTTGAATTCGCGTACGGATACCCTCCGTGTCGACTTTTGGTAAAATCGGCATATTTGATCTCATTTCCGACACCAATTATTACGAGCTTGGGGTTCATGACAATTAAAAACTGCCGATTGAATTACCAAAATTGACACTTTAATTACAAAACACTAATTACCATCTAAAACCACACTGATAATAAAACACAATTGTACTACTGATCACTTAAGTTCGCAGTTTTTTCGCTTCGAAGTATTCTCTTGTATCGCCAATTCAATACTGACTAGGTCGTGGTCTATACCGGCCTTATAGGGCCTCAAATTGTTTCCAGAACCTTCTATGGTAGCGACATCTAGAATGTTCGAGTACATATCGATCCCGAAATTTATAGAAGGATCTTGACTCTCCTAGTTCCGCTACTCGACACTAGAGGGCGCAAGTGGTGACTAGTGTTACCATGTATATATAATACATTAATAGTGGCGCGCAACAATATTGTAAGGTGCTATGGTCCATAGATATCAACATCTATTCGATTTTTCTCGTGCTAGTGGTAAATTAAACATAACAGTGACTTTCAATATGTATTATTTATAATATTTATTGAATAAATAAGTTTATGTTTCTGTTTTTGGGGTCAAACGATTTGGTAACAAACATTACGTGCTTTCCGAGGTACGGGGGTGAGACAACCATAATTGTCTGACTTCAGGTTGCTACTGAATTTCTTGACAGGAAAGCCTTTAATTGATTTTGTACTGACCCGGAATTTGAACCTTCTCTTTTTACTGGTAACGAGTCATTCTATCTTAGTGCTCATGGGTGACAACGAATCTGCGTTTTGATTATTAATTGCTGATATACATTATGTAGATGTACATAGCATCCACTTACCATGAGGTAGACTTTTATATCACAATGTCTATTGAAATTATATTGCTTTACACTTATATGACAATTTTAGTTTTTAAATTGCATGTCGAACTTCGTCCGACGAAATATTTAAACCATTAAGTTATTTATCAACTTGTCACATAACATATTTCTGCAATAAATGTTATTTTATTAAGTATTAACTGAACTGAATTATCAACGACACTATTTCGAAGTGTGCTATAGACTAGTTCAGAAAAGTCCATTGGGAGTTTTCTGTCGCCACGAATAAAACAATAGGGATAATTAGTCACGTTCTGGGAAGCGTTGTACGTGACCTATTACTTTCATCCTTTGGCACTTGAAACTCGAGTTAAGTGTCTCGTCTACATCGCAGTGCTAGTTTTGACACGTCCTTTATAGGTTAGCTTAATGTAAAGTAAAGATACAGCCTACAAAAGTCCCTCCCTGAGGGCTCTTCTCATTTCTGAAATAGAATAAAGAATAGAATAGAATAAGTAGAATATACATGAATTACAAGAATACTTATTGAAAGTTATTTAAGTTTTAACACTGGATAAGAAAAATACCTGGGAAGAACCAGCAACAAAACCCTCGGGACTTTTTAAAAATTAATTTAAAAAAAATGTTAAAATTACAGCCTAAATACTTCCGACTGCAGGGCACAGGCCTCCTCTCATTTCTGCGAGATGTTAAGGGCAAGGAAATGTTGGCTGCGCTGCCCCAATGCGTGTTGGTGAATTTCACATGTCTTCGAAATCTTTTTTTTTTTTAAATACTAGTAATGTTATTAAACATTAATAATATTCCCTTTAACCACTTCTGGTAAGCTTAAAATGCTTGTGTTAGAAGTGGTTCACGACAGTAGTCGAATGGCGGATTCGAACCCACGATTATCGTTTATTTATAATAAAACATTTTATAAAGTTCAGTTCTCTTTAGTAGTATAACAACTATTTTTAAGCAATTTTAGCTTCTATTTTTTTTTACTTTTTAAACGCGTATACGCATTGCCTACAAATTTATGATTTTGTGTAAAAATTCGTAATTATACTGAGAGGTCAAAGTCATTTATATCTTTAATTTTTTTTCAAAACTATTTATTAAGGCTCAGCAAAACAAAGATAGTGCCAATGTCAGTCGCAATATCCCATTACAGAGATTAGATTACATATTTCATTATGCTTTGGACATAACTAAAATAAACTAATCTAGCCTCTAATCTTTTTCGCAGCATATGTTGCAGAAATATGTTTGCTAGTCAGTTTAGATTGATGGTGGCCCCAATGAAGCTTCAAGTCAATTATAATTCCGAGAAAAAGTCTCTTTTTTCTTTTAATTTTCGACCAGCGATTGCTCTCTCGGTTCACTGGTCGAGTTATGTTGCAGCAATGAATAACAATGTTCTTTTTTTTCTTTCTTATTTCTCAGATATGGAAGTTTCCGCACGAGTTTTTCCTTCACCGCCAAGCACGTGATTGATCAGCACTTAAAATTTGAAATTAACTATATAATTACAGAACAAACTTGTGTCTGAAGTCGAGACTTTGTTGAACAAGCACTGCGTAGAGATGTTGCATCTCTTTGCGTATTTTATCGCATCTACCACGGGGAGAGTTCTGAGGAATTGTTCGAACTAATTCCAGCCGCTCAATTTCATCATCGCACATCGCGACAAAACTCGCGATACCATCCATATCATCTGGATGATTGGCGGTCCACCACTGTGCGATTTAGAAGAAGTTTTCTCCCTCGCACAACTTCCTTGTGGAATCCATTGCCACCAGCGATTTTTCCGGACAGATACGACTTATGGACCTTCAAGAAAAGAGTTTACTGCTTTTTAAAAGGCCGGCAACGCATCTGCGATTCCCCTGGTGTTGCAGTTGTTCATGGGCGGCGGTAGTCACTTGCCATCAGGTGAGCCGCATGATCGTATCCCTCCTATAAAAAAAATTGGTGTCGACGGATATCGAACCCTAGTTGCTCGTGTACTGTGAAATTTTTTCGAAGTGTTTTGCCCCTAAACTACCACGGCTCATCGATTTTATAAAATAAATTAGTGATCGCCCAGTGGTCGAAATTCGACCGTAATTCATAAAATTTTTATTTTTGTATGTTTTGGTTATAGTTTGTATATAGTTTGCTTATGCAATATTTCACTTTCAAGTGCCCTTTGATTTGTAAAACGCAGATATACAAAATACAAAACATAAAATAGACAAATAGGTGTTTGACATTGACAGTTTGAACGTAAACAATGTATGTTTTATTTAACTTAATAATTTAATTTATTTTTAACGCATGTTTTTAATAAATTTGAGTTTCTGCACTCTTCATCTTAATAAATTTTTACTTCATCTTAAAACACGGCGGCAACCTGCAGAACGCAACCGCGAGGGGAGCGTGAGTGGCACCACACTCCGGATCAGACAATGGTCCGAAGAGCCAAGAGGGGCATCGACGGAAACCTGATATCCGTCCGGATCAGAGGTCAGCAGAAGGTCCAACAGGGAAGGTGTATGATCCTCAACATCTGGAATCCGCGTAGGCGATGTAACCAGTTGTGTCAGACCATATGCCAAGGCAAAGTCATAAACAGATCTCCCCGCATGATCGGTTAAACGTGAACCGAGCCATTCGGCGTGGTGGGCGTTAAAATCGCCAAGGATCACGATCTCTGCGGATGGGACCTGTTGTAGCAAGGAATCTGTAGCCATTTGGACGTGGTCGATGAGTCGGTCTGTTTCAAAGTAAGTAAAAAGTATTAAACTTCACACTATATTAATTACCGAGTAATAAAATTTTTTCATGAAATGGTGACCTATCCACTATCGCATATAATCGAAGAGGCAATCTATGGGGGATGCAAGGAACAGTTCATCAGTGAACTTTTGCAGCAGGCAATTTAAACATATGAATTGCGCATGGACAAACAAACAGGCCCGGAAGTTGTGAAATATTAAAAGAATGATAATAGAAAACTTTTGATATAATATGCTATTTAGAGACTCCAGCATACAATCTCACAGAACGTTGTCGTAAAATAGCAGCTTAGTATGTTTAGTATGGTGAATGTAGAGAGCAGGAGAATCTTTTTAATGGTAACTTGGCATTCTGTATTAGTCTTTAGGAGTAGCATCATAACGCCTCTATACTTTAATTCTTAATCGAAAGACCCTGCTTTACCCATGCACGTGTCAGGAAGAGGTAATGAAAACACATATAATTTATTTAATTTAATTATTTTGTATTCGAGATTTCTGAACTGAAGTTAATTCTATACTTTTGAATACTGATTATGATAACGCACTTAATGGGTACCCAAAGGTTTTTGTTACATGTAATTTACGCGAATATTACGTGTGGAATAGAACAAATTTTACGGATTTTATCGCGTTTAACATAGTAAATGACTATCACTGCCTATGACCAACTACTTCACAATGGAAATCGCAAATGCGTTATTGGCCTTATAAAAACGAAAAGAATATGCATAATTCATTGATTTTTCATCATCACATTGATTCGCATTGTAGGTTTTAAATCTGGATTAAAATAAATATTATGGAATAAAACACATTGTAATAGAAGCTTCTACTTTATCTTTATAAAGGAATCTTAGAACTTATTAAAAGTCCCTTTCATTCTCTAGTAGTAGTCTATGGCTAAGGCTTAAACAATGATTTCGTAATAAAAGGCTTATTTGCTTTCTTAGAAAACTTTTTCTGTAATGACAAAAGACTTTAGAATTTATTTCCATTTTATCATACCTCGTGGACTTTTATAACGATTATAGAAAGACAACTTGGTTAACCTCGGAGACATTATTTCGAGAACGCGTATTAGTATTTAGTATTAGTTGTACAGTTGTAGCACGAATGGGTCGGCTCGACCGGGGAAGGATCACGCTCTCAAAGAATACCAGCGTACAATAGCAGCTTAACACTGCTGTGTTTCGTATGGTGAGTGTAGAGAACCTGAGTCATTCCAAAGAAAAAAGAGGCATTCCATCTTAGTCCTCACGGGTGACAACACATCTGCATTTTGATTCGCAAACAAGGAAAGACGTAGATGTCTATTGGGCCTTAGAAACCACTTACCATCAGTTGCACTGAGTCCTCGTTTGTCGCCCTATCCTATAAAAAAAAACTGTCAAGCGTGGTAGCTGCGGTATGAGTCCCCCGATCCCTGATCGAGGAGGCAATCTTTGGTGGAGGCCTATGTTCAGCAGTGGACTTTTGATAGGCTGTATGATGATTTCATCCAAGTAGACTAGACAAGCATCTCCAATTAGCCCGGTAAGTACAAACTCCATCAACTTTTCAAACGTTGCTGAAGCATTGCACAATCCAAACGGCATGCCTTTAAATTGCTACAGACCCTTTCCTGTGGAGAATGCAGTTTTCTCCTTGTCCTTAGGGTCCATTTCAACCTTCCAGTAGCCACTTTTCAGGTCCAGCGAACTAAACCACTTTACGCCTGTAATCATGTCCAGCGTGTCATCAATTCTTGGCAAGGGGTAGCTGTCTTCTTCGTAACGTCGTTCAGGCGGCGGTAGTCAACATAAAATCGCATGCTGCCATCCTTCTTCTTTACCACCACCACAGGTGAACACCATGGACTAGATTAAGGTTCAATAACACCATCCTTCACCATTCCCTCAACCATGGTTTCCATTTTCTTTTTACATGCTATAGGCAATCTTAAGGCCTGGTCGCGCAGGCCTAGGGTGAGAGCAGTCATGGCCTGACCTTTATTCCAGCCGTTCGCCTTCATAACAGCCTCGAATTGGATTTTGTAGGCCGACCAGGAAGAAGTCCCGTCGAACGGCGGCACTTTGAATCCACGTAGCGAAGGTGTTGTAGCTACTACGGGAGCTATAACTCCATCCCCAATCTTGAGGTTGTCCAGCGTTTTCTTCACGTCAACCATCACGTTGTCAACCCGATTGTTCACTTGGTCGATTCGGGTTTCAGCTTCCGACAGGCGGTTTTCATGTTGAGCAACCCTATCCTTCACCTCCTTTATTTCTTTCCCGAAGGTAGAATGAAGATGCCTCCTGAGGAGCATCTTCTCTTCCATACCACGCTGCAGCTGCTCTTCCAACCGACGGCTCTGTTCTTCCTGTCGGCGGGCGTGTTTCTCCTGTCGGCGAGCCTGTTCCTCCTGTTGGCGGGCCTGTTCCTCCTGTCGGTGAGCCTGATCCTGCAGCAGCATCATCAGAGCACCTAAGTCAGGTGCTGCAGATGCAGGAGCTGCTGACGGGCCGGCTTCCGTAGTTAGCAGCTGGCCCTCCGACGTTTGCGGCGTTGCATTACCAAATCGTATCTGGTCCGTCTCCTGTTGGCGTTGAATTCGCGTACGGATACCCTCCGTGTCGACTTTAGGTAAAATCGGCATATTTGATCTCATTTCCGACACCAATTATTACGAGCTTGGGGTTCATGACAATTAAAAACTGCCGATTGAATTACCAAAATTGACACTTTAATTACAAAACACTAATTACCATCTAAAACCACACTGATAATAAAACACAATTGTACTACTGATCACTTAAGTTCGCAGTTTTTTCGCTTCGAAGTATTCTCTTGTATCGCCAATTCAATACTGACTAGGTCGTGGTCTATACCGGCCTTATAGGGCCTCAAATTGTTTCCAGAACCTTCTATGGTAGCGACATCTAGAATGTTCGAGTACATATCGATCCCGAAATTTATAGAAGGATCTTGACTCTCCTAGTTCCGCTACTCGACACTAGAGGGCGCAAGTGGTGACTAGTGTTACCATGTATATATAATACATTAATAGTGGCGCGCAACAATATTGTAAGGTGCTATGGTCCATAGATATCAACATCTATTCGATTTTTCTCGTGCTAGTGGTAAATTAAACATAACAGTGACTTTCAATATGTATTATTTATAATATTTATTGAATAAATAAGTTTATGTTTCTGTTTTTGGGGTCAAACGATTTGGTAACAAACATTACGTGCTTTCCGAGGTACGGGGGTGAGACAACCATAATTGTCTGACTTCAGGTTGCTACTGAATTTCTTGACAGGAAAGCCTTTAATTGATTTTGTACTGACCCGGAATTTGAACCTTCTCTTTTTACTGGTAACGAGTCATTCTATCTTAGTGCTCATGGGTGACAACGAATCTGCGTTTTGATTATTAATTGCTGATATACATTATGTAGATGTACATAGCATCCACTTACCATGAGGTAGACTTTTATATCACAATGTCTATTGAAATTATATTGCTTTACACTTATATGACAATTTTAGTTTTTAAATTGCATGTCGAACTTCGTCCGACGAAATATTTAAACCATTAAGTTATTTATCAACTTGTCACATAACATATTTCTGCAATAAATGTTATTTTATTAAGTATTAACTGAACTGAATTATCAACGACACTATTTCGAAGTGTGCTATAGACTAGTTCAGAAAAGTCCATTGGGAGTTTTCTGTCGCCACGAATAAAACAATAGGGATAATTAGTCACGTTCTGGGAAGCGTTGTACGTGACCTATTACTTTCATCCTTTGGCACTTGAAACTCGAGTTAAGTGTCTCGTCTACATCGCAGTGCTAGTTTTGACACGTCCTTTATAGGTTAGCTTAATGTAAAGTAAAGATACAGCCTACAAAAGTCCCTCCCTGAGGGCTCTTCTCATTTCTGAAATAGAATAAAGAATAGAATAGAATAAGTAGAATATACATGAATTACAAGAATACTTATTGAAAGTTATTTAAGTTTTAACACTGGATAAGAAAAATACCTGGGAAGAACCAGCAACAAAACCCTCGGGACTTTTTAAAAATTAATTTAAAAAAAAAATGTTAAAATTACAGCCTAAATACTTCCGACTGCAGGGCACAGGCCTCCTCTCATTTCTGCGAGATGTTAAGGGCAAGGAAATGTTGGCTGCGCTGCCCCAATGCGTGTTGGTGAATTTCACATGTCTTCGAAATCTTTTTTTTTTTTTTAAATACTAGTAATGTTATTAAACATTAATAATATTCCCTTTAACCACTTCTGGTAAGCTTAAAATGCTTGTGTTAGAAGTGGTTCACGACAGTAGTCGAATGGCGGATTCGAACCCACGATTATCGTTTATTTATAATAAAACATTTTATAAAGTTCAGTTCTCTTTAGTAGTATAACAACTATTTTTAAGCAATTTTAGCTTCTATTTTTTTTTACTTTTTAAACGCGTATACGCATTGCCTACAAATTTATGATTTTGTGTAAAAATTCGTAATTATACTGAGAGGTCAAAGTCATTTATATCTTTAATTTTTTTTCAAAACTATTTATTAAGGCTCAGCAAAACAAAGATAGTGCCAATGTCAGTCGCAATATCCCATTACAGAGATTAGATTACATATTTCATTATGCTTTGGACATAACTAAAATAAACTAATCTAGCCTCTAATCTTTTTCGCAGCATATGTTGCAGAACTATGTTTGCTAGTCAGTTTAGATTGATGGTGGCCCCAATGAAGCTTCAAGTCAATTATAATTCCGAGAAAAAGTCTCTTTTTTCTTTTAATTTTCGACCAGCGATTGCTCTCTCGGTTCACTGGTCGAGTTATGTTGCAGCAATGAATAACAATGTTCTTTTTTTTCTTTCTTATTTCTCAGATATGGAAGTTTCCGCACGAGTTTTTCCTTCACCGCCAAGCACGTGATTGATCAGCACTTAAAATTTGAAATTAACTATATAATTACAGAACAAACTTGTGTCTGAAGTCGAGACTTTGTTGAACAAGCACTGCGTAGAGATGTTGCATCTCTTTGCGTATTTTATCGCATCTACCACGGGGAGAGCTCTGAGGAATTGTTCGAACTAATTCCAGCCGCTCAATTTCATCATCGCACATCGCGACAAAACTCGCGATACCATCCATATCATCTGGATGATTGGCGGTCCACCACTGTGCGATTTAGAAGAAGTTTTCTCCCTCGCACAACTTCCTTGTGGAATCCATTGCCACCAGCGATTTTTCCGGACAGATACGACTTATGGACCTTCAAGAAAAGAGTTTACTGCTTTTTAAAAGGCCGGCAACGCATCTGCGATTCCCCTGGTGTTGCAGTTGTTCATGGGCGGCGGTAGTCACTTGCCATCAGGTGAGCCGCATGATCGTATCCCTCCTATAAAAAAAATTGGTGTCGACGGATATCGAACCCTAGTTGCTCGTGTACTGTGAAATTTTTTCGAAGTGTTTTGCCCCTAAACTACCACGGCTCATCGATTTTATAAAATAAATTAGTGATCGCCCAGTGGTCGAAATTCGACCGTAATTCATAAAATTTTTATTTTTGTATGTTTTGGTTATAGTTTGTATATAGTTTGCTTATGCAATATTTCACTTTCAAGTGCCCTTTGATTTGTAAAACGCAGATATACAAAATACAAAACATAAAATAGACAAATA
Source organism: Parnassius mnemosyne (assembly GCA_963668995.1). Lineage (NCBI taxonomy): Eukaryota > Metazoa > Arthropoda > Insecta > Lepidoptera > Papilionidae > Parnassius > Parnassius mnemosyne. Next base: position 36,638,064 of record CAVLGL010000085.1, read on the forward strand.
GGTGTTTGAAATTGACAGTTTGAACGTAAACAATGTATGTTTTATTTAACTTAATAATTTAATTTATTTTTAACACATGTTTTTAATAAATTTGAGTTTCTGCACTCTTCATCTTAATAAATTTTTACTATGCCAATTCTCACACTCGTTTGACGTGGGAAGCATGAACGTAAACAATGTAGATTTTATTTAATTTAATAATTTTATATATTTGTAACACAATACGATTATTTGATCATTTTAGTGAGGCTGCTGATGTAGACCCAAAGCAGTAACCCGATGCACAGTTAGTCTAATGCTTGTCACCAAGACTGACTGTTCTCATACTAGAAGACCGAATATTCTGGAAGAGAAGAATGGAATTTTGCTTTGACGCTAGGTCTTTCTCAGATGCTAAAGGATGCGACTAGGGTACCCGATGTAGACGGTCACACAGTAAATTGCTTGGACCTTCTGCTCACTACCGAACCAGACAGATATGAAGTACAGATTACCTCTCCTTTGGGTACATCTGACCACTGTCTGGTAAAATCTGTATCGTCATATTCTCCACCTGATTACAAGTCCCAAGGTGTTTGGCGAATATGGTGGTACAAAGCAGTTTATTGCGATGAGATGCGACACTTTTTTGCATCTTATCCTTGGCTGGAAGTCCCTTTCTCTTCTGCGGATCTATCGAGCTGCGCGGTTGAGATAACGGATGTGTTGCTTCAAGCTATAGAGTATTTTATCCCCTTCTCTGACGCTCCCACCGGTAGCAAAACTCGCCCATGGCTTAACGCTGTATACGCTTAAGCTGAAAAGTGCAAACATTTACCGTACCTATCCTGGGTTGACGCTTCAAACCGCACAGCTCCGGATATTAGCTCCAAGAAGAGAACTTTCAACCAGACCGCCAAGCCGTCCAAAAAAATCATTACGGAAAGCTAGTCTCGGTCGCATTAAACATATTATCGCAAAAATCTCTGCCAGACCATCCAGCAATAGAGCTTTTTGGTCTCTCACCAAAGCGGTTGAGACAAACTTCGTTCGGCCTACACTGCCTCCTCTGGTAAAACCGGATGCCACACTGACGCATACGGCTAAATAGAAAGCGGAACATCGCTCGCGTCGCTCTTTGCCTACAATTCACGGCAATACAGTGGCAACAATGTTGCACCTAAATTACCTCACTGCGGGACGTCTATGTCGGAGGTTCGTATAACAAATAAGGAGGTTATGAAAACCTTGCGGTGTCTAGACGTGAAAGAAACTAGTGGGCCAGATATAATACCAGCTATAGTTCTAAAGGCTTGTGAACCTGAGTTGTCTCATGTGCTGACACGCTTGTGCTGCCACTCATTTAGGACTGGAATAGTACCAAAATCCTGGAAGCTGCCCAATGTGCAGCCTGTACCTAAAAAAGGTAGCCGTGCCGATCCTGCCAATTATCGGCCAATCTCAATTACCTCCATACCCTGCAAGATTATTGAGCATATATTGAACGACCGCTTAGTGATATACCTAGAATACTGATATCTCGAAGGCTTTTGACAAAGTTTGACACACAAAGCCTTTTGGGTAAGCTACCAGCGTACGGTTTATCCCCTGGTCTGATTGAATGGGTAAAGGACTTTCTAAGTGAACGGTCTCTCCGGGTCGATGTCCATGGCTGCTCATCCGATCCTATGGTAAGGGGCGGTGTTCCTCCGGGGTCGAACCTCCCCGCTACTCTCTTCCTGCTGCATATTAATGATCTGCTTATGCCCGGTATCTATGGGTATGTAAACGATAGCGCATTTGTGAAGAGATACCAACCAAATTCTCTGGTCAGTCGGAATCAAATCCAGTCCGAAAGAGAGGCTATGGTGGAGCGTGTGAATCTCCGAATGGGGTGATGCTAATCTTGTGAAATTTAACACCTCCAAAACACAAACATTTCTCTTCACTGTAAAAAGGAGCCAGCTCACCTTGACTCCATCTTTCCGAAATGTATCACTGGAATATACCAACCGCCTTCAGTTGTTAGGATTTGAGATATACCCAAATCTGAACTTCAGGTGGTTTATTGAATCCAAGGCCAAAGCAGCTGCAAGGAAGATGGGAGTCTTTGCAAATGTGCGGCTTCACGCCGGGACAGCTGCTTACATCTTCTATTAAATCCGGTCTTGCAATGACTATTGCTGCCATATATGGGCTGGTGGCTGGTGGCTGGGCAGACGCAAAGTAGCCTTTCAGTTTTCTACAGAATGCAATTCGGACAGAGTGCGCAGAAGTTGCATAATTTAATTCCCCCTTCTCCCTTTCACCATCGGACAACCACACGTTCGGCCAGTCTCCATCCTTTAGTTCTTGACTTACCACGCATTCAAACCAAACGGTCCGCTACGTCGTTCATCATGCGTACAGCAAAGAAATGGCATAAGTTGCCAGCATCTGCCTTTCCATGCGATTACAGAGTGGGTGTCTTCAAGGCAAGTGTGAATAGGCTTGTGTTTAGTCAGTGCACTTCACCATCTTAGGCTACATCACCACTTACCAACAGGTGGGATCGTAGATAAGCGCTGGCATAGTAGAATATAAAAAAACATATTTTCAATAAATTGAGGTTTCTGCACTCCTTTTTAGAGAAGACATTAACTATGCCAATTCTCAAACAATTTAGTGTGCACTATATGCTTAAAAAGGGTACTAAGTTTTCCCCTCACTTATTATTAAATAGATTAGTAATAGTTAGTAACAAAATAGGTTCTTAAAATATTATGATTAAATAAAATTATAATAATGGAGAATATACTGTAAGTGAAAATTTCACGAACGCACATCGCGGCAGAACTCCCGATACCATCCACACCATCTGGATGATTGGCGGTCTACCACTGTGCGATTTAGAAGATTTTTTCTTCCTCGTATGACTTCCTTGTGGAATCAATTACCATCAGAGATTTTTCCGGACCGATACGACTTAGGGACCTTCAAGAAAAGAGCTTACTGCTTTTTAAAATGCCGGCAACGCATCTGCGATTCCCCTTGTGTGGCAGTTGTTCATGGGCGGCGGTAGTCACTTACCATCAGGTGAGCCGCATGCTCGTTTGCCCCCTCGCCTATAAAAAAAAAACAAAATGTGAAAGACACTTGTAATAGAAATGACGAGGAAAGGAGAAAGGCTCTTTATCGCTATAGGTTTACTGCCAGTGGCAACGAAATAATGATGCTTTTTTATTAATGAAATCCGTTGTCACGTCCCGATCTTAGAATATTAACGTCCAGATCTGAATTAAATTAGAAAGAAATCCTAAACAGTTTTAAGTTAAACTATGAGATATAAAGGTGTGTGTATATTTAGGTGATAAGATAAAGTTTTTAAAACATTATATAACTATTTCTTTAAAAGTTCATTTAAATATTATAAATACGAAATACACATAACTACAATAATATGAGGTAGAGCCACGTTGCAACTACATTATGTTTGTAGCACGAATGGGTCACAGATTACTAGCGTAAAGAACCATGCCCACTTTTCATACATTTAAAAACCTGATAGTAAAAGTTTATGTATAGTTATAAGGTATAGTAGAAAAACTTCCTGTAAGCTTAGAAAATAATGTCATGTAGTCATTTTTACAATCTAAACGCTACGAAGCCCAAAAATATTAATGTTACTCTTTAGGTTAGGATTTGCCGTTACCAAATATTTAATTTTTCTATCTCTTATTAATGTTCTATCACCACTTCCTCTGAGATTATACTGAGAAAAATCTTGCGTACCTCTACATATTTCTATTCTATATGATCAATGAAAAACACACAAAATGGGACAATACACAATGAGACGCAAACACAACAAGTGATTATATTCTCTTTGGCAACAATGAAGGACTGCGCCGATGTCAATCATAGAATTGCTAAATGTCAAAAAAAAATCCGTTTCACTCGTGTGCACTCAATGACATATCGCATTATTTATTTATTACATTATTATATTCTTTTTAATTAATCTGCACTCTACAAAAAGTAATAAAGAAATATATATATATATAAAAAGGAATATATATAAGAATATAGAGAAATACTTACTGATTAAATAAAATAAATATTTAAAACTCAGAAACAGAGTTCAATAAAGTCAAGTAGCGAAATGCGAAGTATGTGAAATGGAACGTCTTAGAAAAAGGGTAGTTGAGATGCGTTCAAAATATGGTGGTAATAAGTTTACCCTTGACGTCGAATAAGCATAAATAAATATTTAAAATATTTTTCTCCTGCGTTTCTTTTAACATTGTGGTACGCGTATTTAATTCAGATTTCAATTAGATGAATTTTAAGATTTATTTCATTTCTATACATAGTCAGGTGGAAAATGGGCATCCTTCTTTGCAGCTTAATGCTGCCATATTTAGTGTGGTGAGTGTAGAGAACCGGAGAACCTTTTACTGGAAATGAGGCATTCAATCTTAATCCTCAGGGGTGAAAACACATCTGCATTTTGATCCTTAATTGAGTATAAATTTAAATGTGCACATATATATGGACCTAATATATAAAAAAAATTATGCACTACATTCATAAAATAACATTATACTATATTATTATATAATTTATTTTATAAAATAAGCTACATATTCAATATAATAATCAAATATTCAAATAAGCTTGGTGCGATTATCTAATTCCCAGTGATTACCACGAAAGTATTCATTAAATATTATAATAACCCTTTTCATTCAGTATTGTTCTTTACATTGTTCATTCCCAGAGGTTATTGTCAATGTATTCAATTAATATAAGTATCCCTAAAGTTTTTATTTAATCAAAATTTTTGATGTAAAAGCATTGTTACCCTACGAATGAAGTACTAGTAATTTGGAGTCGTTCTTTTGTCACTAGCTCGCTTGTCCCTAGTATTTATAGCATGTACATTATACACATATTACATGTAAGGCTTCTGTTGCGTTGTTGACTCCCGGGACTAAAATGTTACGCTTCGCGGACTTTAATTGTATTGGCTTTACATACACTTCATAGCGGCCGAAGAGCACAGTCATACATTTTGAATATATTGCTAATAAACTTTAACGGGCGAATTTTAATAAGTTCTATATTTTTATGGCATTACCAAATAAAATTTTCGTATATAGAAATTCTAATAAGAAATAGAAATAGATTTTGTTTTTAAATAAATAATATGAAAAAATTTCATTATAAGTCATTTCTACCCTTAATTTAAAATTACTTGCCCAATCCGGTTTCGACTTAGTCTCCCTCTGGCTCCTTACAAATCTATTAACTCTCAATTCCAAAAAAACTCAGTATATCACCTTCTCCCTTCGCAGCATTCCACTCAATGCATTTGACAATTTTCGCTTAATTGCTCATTCCCATTCTGAGCTCCCCTCCTTCTCATGTAACTGTCTACCTCTTCCGATTCCACAAAATATTTAGGTATTATTATAGACAGTAAACTGACCTTCCAGCCCCACATCAACCTCACCACTTGTAGACTCCGAAAAGTCATGTTTGTTTTTAAAAATCTTCGCCAAGTCGCAGATCCGTGTCTGGTCAGATCAGTCTACTTAGCACTTTGTCAGTCACTTATAGTTTACTCTTTAACAACCTGTGGTGGCGCGAGTAAGTCAATACTAATTAAGTAGGAAAGAGCCCAAAGAGCGGTCCTCAAAGTCTGTACGTTTAAGCCCCCGTTATCACCAACCTTCGATCTTTACCAGTATTGTGAGATCCTTTCCGTGCGCCAACTCTTTATTTTATTAATTGTCCTCAAACAACATAGTAGTTGCAGCTATGATCCCTCTTTACTGTCTTCCCAGAGAAATCACCTGGTAGTACGTTCAACCTCGTTCAAAACCTTGACCTCACAACGATTTTTCTGTTTCTTGGGCCCTTTCCTTTACAATAGACTACATCGTGAGCTCAACATCTTTCCTCTTACAAAACTGTTATGCCACACACATACACCATTCACGCACACACCCACCCTCTTACACACACACACGCACGCACGCACGCACGCACGCACGCACGCACGAACGCACGCACACATGTACGCACGCACGCACGCACGCACGCACGCACGCACACACGCACGCACACACGCACGCACGCACGCACTCGCACGCACGTACGCACGCACGCACGCACGCACGCACGCATTACACGGAAGAAAAGAAATACGAACAATGTTTTTTTTTATTTTCTTTAGAATATTCAGACCGCGTAGTGACGGTGTAAGATTATACACAACCCTTAATAGTCCCTTGGGTGTGGTAACCGTCGACACAGAGAAAACAAACCGGGAGATAAGCAGCAGCATCTTTTCGATAACAACTCAAAATAATAAATAATAATAATGTCCTCCAGAACGACTTTCGGTCACGGCGGCCAGTCTCAACGGAGACTAGCCATCGGTGCAGGACAGGATTATTGTGCCCAAGTGTATGCGCAAGCACAGGTGTACTCTCTATTCCCTCGCTCTCATGGTCCGATGGTACGGTAAACCGACACGACCGGAGAGAGGTCAGGTGCAGGACCAACGGTTATACGTGCTTTCCGAGGCACGGGGTGAGACACCGCCAGCTTCCTGACTCCGGGCAGCTACTGAGAGTTTCTTGATGGAAAAGCTCAATAACTGATTTTTGGCCCGACCAGGGATTCGAACCTGGGACCTCATGATCAGCAGTCGCATTACTACAACCACTAGACCAACGAGACAGTCATAAAGATAATAAAAAACTGCAGTTAAGAACCCGCCCGCCAAGCGTGGCAGCTATGGCAATATCCCCGCTATGAGGCAATCTAGTGGAGAGGCTCATATCCAGCAGTGGACTTTTATAGGCTGTAATGGATAGATGTAATGGATTCAGACCATAACAATGGCTTGCACATATTTAAGCTATATGAATTTTGTATAATTATTAGTGATATGACACACAACAATTTGTCTCTGTTCAAATTTTAAGATTCCATAACACTTCGGAATCGATTACTTATATTCTTTCCTGTCAAACAATCCTATTAGTGACTGAAACGCAGTAGTATCTAATTACAGCTCGGGTCCTCCTCCAACACAAAATATGTCTTATAGTGTAGGTAGGTACTGATTTCACTGAAATGAGTAAATGTGATTGAAATGTAATCGGTGTGAATCATGTCACTGAAAATTAGGGCCGAATCATACTTAATTTATTAATGGTGGTATCTACGACTTTTTTTGTCGCCAGGGCGTCTTCTCTTAAGAATAAGGTGAAGTATTTGACAAATTTCATTACGGGACCAGTTCATTTGTTAGGAAAATGTAAGGGTTAATATTTCTTTATGAAACATGACACCCTAGCTGGCCGCCCAGACGTTGTTCTGACCTTTCTGACGACCCTTTGTCCTATAAACAATCCTTCAACACACAATGACAAATATTGTGAATCACAAATAGGGATAGAACCTATCGTATCTTTTAAGAGGGAGCAAGCAATACACATTTACAAAATTTAAATTAAATCAGTTGAGCGGTTTCGGAGATTAGCGTGAACGAACATTGTGACAGGGTAGTTTCAAAAAGAAAAATTATTAAAATTGATTCATAAACAAAAAGTTATGTCCAAACATAATAAAATATATACCCACGAATAGAAAAGCATCTCTTCTTTAGAACTCACTTAAAAATTGCGACCTTAATAAGAATAAACATAAATCAAGCAAACTACGGATATTCCCAAAAAGAAGAAAAATTAAAAAGAACAAAAACATGTGGAACAACTTAAAGAGCAAACCGCTGGGATATTATTTTGTGTTTTACAAACACAACAAACAGATAAACTTTTATATAAATCGCAACTACTCAATTATAGAGACACTGTTTTACAAATAACTTCACCACGGTTCCAACTAGTGACATCTGGTGAGCGAAAGAATATTTTCTCCCATTTGAATGTATTTATATTGTAGTTGAAGTATGTCATATATATTTTAGGCCATCTTGTATTCTTATATGTGTTTATTTTTAAATAAAAATATTTTTTCAAGCTTTCATTACATTGTTATTGTGATATGAACTTAAAGTTACAACTTACAGTAAGTTTTGAGATGCTCGAAATTTGAAAATGGAACGCACTCGTGGTATATGTTTATAAAAAGCAAATTTATTTAAAAATAGAACTCCATAAGCCAATTGCTCAATATTATAAAAAAAACTTCTATTAATTTTCCTACAACGCTTCCTGCGCTTTTCATTTAAAACGATGGATCTTAACCGTGAGCATTTTCGCGCTATGATATATTATGATTTTAAATTTGGTTTAACTGAACAATTATGTTTACAACGGTTACAATCAGCATGCAGTATTATCAGCAATCATAGCTGAGTTCCCCAGCTCCATCACGCGTAACAATTTTTAAATAGTTTACTGAATTCAAAAGGGGTAAAGTTTATCTTAAATTTGACCAAAGAAACGGGTTAAAAAGCAGTAACGGCAGAAAATGTATGAACTACTGAAATATTGGTGCGAGAAGCCTCACGAATCACATATACGGACATCGAAAAGATTGTAGGCATTAGTTTGGGGAGTATTCATACCATCCTACATCAATATCTTGGAGTAAAGAAGCTTTGTTGTCGATGGATCTCTCATCTGCTTTCCGAAAGCGAAAAACAGTCTTCTACACTCACTATACGAAACATGGCAACGTTGAGCTGCTATTTTAGGATGGTATTCTGTGAGTACGTGGTCTTTCCCCGGTCAAGTCGATCAATTCTTGCTACAAATACACTACTAATATAGCTGCAGCATGGCACTACCACCTAATAGGGTAATAATATAAATTACCCCATATCATCCCATGGGCGTCGTAAGAAGTCACAGAGGGCGAAACAAATCAGGAGATTAGCAGCAGCGTATTTCTTGTTACGACTAAAAATAAAACTGCTGTTGTCGATCTTGCTTGCTAAATGTAGCAACTACGGCATATATCCCTCCAATGAAGCAATTTATGGAGGAGGCCTATGTTATGTAGTGGACTTTAATATGCAGTAACAGTACACGTAACGGTACAATTTTATTTGGTTATATCTGCTATAGAATATGATACCATTTCTGATCTCAACTCTTATATCGGCGAAACAGTCAACCCCGATCACCATTTATGCCGAACTTGGCTTCTTCATCACATTAAAATTTTAACGGAATTTGTTTATTTTAATGTACGTTCATCAATCATCGCAACCTGATAGAATACTAACATGAATACTTATTAAATAAATGATTCTAACTTCTACATAACTTCAGAGATCCTTAATGTAATAATAAGCTCCGACGATGGATTTCATGAAATGTTTATTTAATATTCCTGACTTAACATTATGATTAAGTCATTTTAACTTATAATCGAGCTTTTGAAGGCGCCTGTACTTGCAAAGTAAAGCTGTGTTGACTTAGCGAATTTAAACTTTTGTTAACAGTTGCTGCAAGAGCTACATTATATTTCTTATACATAATTTTAATGTATAAGGAATATAGTATATAAGTGGCAAAAACCATTAAATAACATCACATAAACACTTCACCTTCTCCATAGCAGAGGAGGTTTTGTTTTAATATTTTGTTACATCATTATCATCATCGTCATTATTATCATTATAGCCCATTACAAGCCAACTGGTAAATATTTTATACCTCCTAAAAATAATGCTACTAAGCACGGGCCTAAGCCACCTGCATTCATTCAATTCCTGCATTTATAGTGGTATATTGGCAAAAGTGACAACTACGGCAAATATCCTCATGAGGAAATTTATAGGGAGGCTTATATTCCGCTGAGAACTTTGACAGATTGTAATGGTTATTATGAACCTTATTTGTATCTGATGCCTATTGATGATTGACATATGAAGCTCTGACCATGAAATATTGGCTTAAAATCTGCCAACTGTGTCATTAATGAGAAATCCTCGCTGCAACTGGGGAGGCCCATGTCCCGTTGTGGACACTTTGGAATGATAATAAAGTTTAATTTATGAAAACGCAGTGTATGTAGGTACACAAAAATATAAGTAATTTAAAAAAGTGACATTCAAACAGTAAATGCTAGGTATATGACACAAGTTCGTAGTACTACTTTATATCAATCTTAGAGCGATGTATACGCTTTTACAACAATATCCAGAAAATAAATGAAATTTGTCAACCGGCAAGTTTAATAAATTTAATGAACAAAGATTGTATATAAAGGATTATTATAATATTTATTAAGGAATTTCTGGATAATAATAACCCCTGGGAATGTCGTGATCGCTACCAAGCTATTTTTAATTTGTTTTGTATAATTTGTTTTCTTTTCTGCGAAGTTCTGCTGGGTTTCATGCTGGTCTTCACAGAAAAGTATATCTGGTTCGAAAGAACCAGAGTTACTTTCGAACCAGTGGTAAGTTAAAAATAATAAAGCGTCTCCCACACACAAGCGGCTTGCGGTGGCGGCTAACCGCGAGCCGCGGCTGCAGCCGCTGCAACAACACACCACCGCGGTCGCAGTGGCAGCCTGAAGCTCCATTCGCTGTTTTGTCTGTGCTACGATCGGACGTCAGTCAACGTGGCTAACCGTGACGTCTTTTTATTCTTATTATATTCAGCAATACTATCATATATTTTGTTTTTAATCCTAATGCTTTTGTAATCAAGGTATGAAGTATCATAAATTATTAGACAATTTTGCACTGCTTCTATTAAAATTTGTGTATTTAGCGCCATTTTGCACGCGTTACACGCGGCCTATTGTAAAAATTTGCAACTGACCGCGCTGCGGCCAACGGCCATCGATAGAGGCCGCAAGTTCGCTAACAGGCGAAGGGGGTGGGGCATGCGGCCGCGGCCAGCCACTGGCAGGCCGCGACATGGCCGCATGGTTTTACAGACTCACTTACATTGCTTCTCCGCAACTAAACGCAACGAAATTATGTATTTCCGAATTGTTCCTCTTAAAAAGCTTAAAAAATATATCTGCGAAAACATATTATGTCTATCTTCTAAGAATAACTCACATTAACCATTTTAATGTATCTCTTAGGCGAAAAAATAATTATGGTGGCGATCGGCGTGGCGTCGGTATTTTGATCTCTCTAGGTCAGGAAATGCAAAGAACAAAGAATCATTTTACTTAAAATCACCAGAAAAGCAGCACAAAAAAGTGGCATACCTCGAAGATTTAAAATAAATTATACCTACCTAAAATTTAAGTATTTGTTCAAATCTGGCAAAGCTGTGGCGGGCCGCTAGTATTGAATACAAAAGTTTCTATCCTATATTTATTAATTTCTTATTATGCTTTATTTTGTAGTCCATTTTTTTGCAATTTATTTTAAACAAAATCAAACATCAATTTACGAATTGCTATAGAAAGTCTCGACAAAATGTTGCGTCGTTGAGACAGAACAGTATAATTTACATACGAAATACGAGATACGGTTGAATTTCTTATGAGAATTGAGCTAAGAACACGACAAAGACTTTATTTGGATGGAACGCGGAATGCATGACGCTGCAAAGCATGAGGCCTGGTTAAATTTTGGTTCTTTCAATTTTCTCCTAAATTGTTTTACATCCTAAAAGCATTTACACGCCAAACTCATGCTATAAATTAAAAAAAAAAGTACTGTTGGTAAATCTAATTGTGCATGCCTTAAGTGCATTAAATAAATACGTGTTACATAATTATACCTAATTTTATTAAATTAGTATAAATACACACTAGTTTTTACTGATAAATTTCTTACCATACTTATAACTAAATATTTTTCCATTATTTTATGTCAAACTTCAATTAAAAAAAGTTTTAAAAATCCAAAAATGCACGACTTATAATGCTCGTATAATGATAGTGAAAAAATAAAGAAAATGTAAATTGTAGTGCCATTTGTCAAAGAGTTCCAATAGCAGTCATCGAAGTACACTTTCAAGTCACTCCGACTTGTCCGGAGGTAAGGTGTATTCATAACTAAAATAATGAGCCCAAACTCCGCACGTCTAGTTCTACTCGTCGAGGAGTTCCAGTAGTAGTCATAAAAGTTCAAGTAATGTTTTATCTTAACTAACAAAACACGGTGAAACTCGGCATACCTAGTTTTATTCTTCGAGGAGTTCCAGTAGCATTCATCGAAGTACACTTTCAGATCACTCTATTAAGTCCGGAGGCAGAAGCGCATTAAATGTCGCCCTAGGCTAGCCTAGGACCTTATCGGAGCCCCTCTAGGGGCCATATTTATAAATTAAATATACTCATTTTGCAAATTAACTATATAATTATTTATAATATAGATTAATCATTGCAAAATAATTAGGGTACGAATACCATTAAAAGGGGGGCATAAATGAAAAAAGTGATGAGATAATAAAAGATATTGAGGAGTAATCAAATACGACGATTTTTTCTTCACTCTTATTCTCAGGAGTTTTTATAGAAAAGATTTATTTCATTTACGCTATGATAACCTTCTCTGCACAGTTATTGTTAAATAAAAAAAAACAGCGAAGATTTTTGGGACATTGTGTAGAAGCGTATCATCTGCTACTTTACCCTTTAGTGCCAGTTATTCATTCATCGCATAATGTACAAGCTTTAACAATAAAACTCGACAGCAAAATTTTATTTAAATTTTGCTATCGTAGTTGCGCTTGTCTTAATGTTTCAAACTACGCGAGCAACGTAAGTTTGGCGCTGGCACCTCTAAAATTGTTTAATTAAAATGTTTGAGAGGATTTTTAATTCTAGACTACCATACTTTATTTTTAATAGAATAAGGGTGACAAACGAACACACAGGACACAACACAGTAAGTGTGTGCTGTGTACCATAGACATCTATATCTATCCTCGATTAAGAATCAAAATGCAGATGCGTTGTGATTCAGCATGATGCTACGGCGTAGTTACCGCAGTTCTGAAATATCGGCGCTGGTAATAGGTACCCATAAACCATTGAAGAACATGTTCTGTACATTTTATTCAGGAGATTAATTATGAACAAAAATTGCAAAATCTATTATTTAAAATAGTAATAGAGAGTAGTGTCGCTTCCAAGCTGTTTCTTAAACATAGCAGTTAGTGCAATCTGTGTTTTTATTGTATAATACTTTGCAAAATAACACCGCTGGGTTTCTTGCAGATTCTCCCCAGGACAAAGGTATTTTTTCAAACCAGTGGTAAAAGTAAATAACTACTTTCAATAATAATTAGTTGTTACCTATATTGAATAAAAATATTCTATTCTACACTCTTATATTCTGCTGCATTCACACATTACATAAACATTTTAGTGACTATTTAAACATTATAGTAACTATGTATATAATAAACATAATTAACAAGTAAGTAAAACTTAAAATAATTTGTATTTATATGTAACTCATTAATCAGTCCATATTCATTAAACTGCAACGTGCTGTGTCACCTCGTGCTCGGCTGTGAAAGAAAATTGTACATCTGAAGAATAAATTAATGCATTTTTTGATAATATTTGAAGTCTTACAACTCTCCCAATACGTGTTAACAATGCAGTTGAATATTTCTGGCAGTTTTGCAGCAGTGTGACGTAGATAGTTTGTTACTCTGACTTCTGACTGCCTCCGTGGTCTAGTAGTTGCAAGCGCGACTGTCGATCACGATGCTCTGGGTTCCAATCCCGGGTCAGGGCAAAAATTAGTTTTTGGGTTTATTCTATAAAGAAATTCTCAGTAGCAGCCCGCAGTCAGGAAGTTGGTGATGTTTCAATCTCGTGCCTCGGAAAGGCCGTGAAGCTGTTTTTTCTATCTAATTCTTTTTCTCTCTAAACTATTGAATCTCATCAACTGTACCACTTTACTGTGCGAGTCACATCCAGTAATGCTTTTTTTTATAGGAGAGGGAGCAAACGAGCATGCGGCTCACCTATGACTACCGCTGCCCATGAACAACCGCAACACCAGGGGAATTGCAGATGCGTTGCCAGCCTTTTAAAAAAGGAGTAGGTTCTTTTCTTGAAGGTCCCTAAATCGTATCGGTCCGGAAAAATAGCTGACGGTAATCGATTCCACAAGGAAGTCGTGCGAGGAAGAAAACATCTTCTAAATCGCACAGTGGTGGACCGCCAATCATCCAGATGGTGTGGATGGTATCGGGAGTTCTGCCGCGATGTGCGTTCGTGAAATTTTGCGGCTGGGATTAATCCGAACAATTCTTCTGAGCTTATGATGCTTATGTATGTAATCGGCACAAAGAAGTCGGCGGTCGAATTTGCACAAAACGAGCCATCGCTATCGCTAGAAACATTTTACAACCACCTACATTTTGTATTTTTCGGAAGTGTAAATTATAGTTAAAATTATAATTTGCATTGTTACATTGTACGATTAGCCCAAACCAAATTTATATTAAGCTATAGATATATAAGTCTCAAAAAGTGAATGTAAAATTCTTTGAGATAATAAAGTTCTTCTTAAACCGTAAACCGTAACTGTTGGTCTTGTACCTCTCTCTCGGGTCGTATAGGATAACCGTTCCGTCGGGTTAAGAGAGAGAGAGAGAAAGAGAGAGAGAGTGCACCTGTATTTGCACATCATTTGCGTCGTCACATTCAGGTTAATACTTTACATTTTAACAAGCTTTTTAATTTACTCGCTTTTATTATAAGATTGATTTATAATAATGTACGAATTACATTGGATTTTAACTTTGCACCCATTCAGTATTGAGAATTGATGACAGAACATTAATGATTTATGACTATGATCTAATTCTCACTGGAACCATCGTAGCTCATGATCAATTCGTGTTTTTTGGGTTTTAAACGTTAATTATATAGAACTGAAATTGCAAAATATTTTAATACTAAACACTTTTTCTTGATTTATATACTAAACAATAGTTGTATTCTAAATTTGAAGATTCTATGACTGCTAGAATTGCCTTAGAGTTTTGATGATAGGTCTGTCAGTGAGTGACAAAATTAAGAAATTTTGACTAGTTATAATTCTTAACTACTAGATCAAATTTAATAAAATTTAAAATATTCTGAGGTTATATAATTCCTACTTGGTTACTGAAAATTCAGGCTTCTAGTTTTATTCAGAACGAAGTTATAGGGTTTTAAAAATGGCCTGAATTGCTTCGAGATAAGGATGGTACTGCTGTGCCGCTTTTTTGCTCGACTTGGCGGGGGCACTACCGTGCCCCCAGATTAATAAAGTCTATAATAAAGCCATGTTTTTCTTAATTCAGAATCTAATATGAACCACGACCGTTACAGCCTATTAAAGTCCACCGTTGAACATATTCTCCTCTATAGATTGTCTCATAGGTGGATATTTGAAAAATACAAATATTTGAATATTCCAGCACAAAAAAAGTATTTAGGGCTTAAAAATAATCGTTTCATATAAACGTGTTGTCCATGTTCAATTTATACATGTCATCGTCATTATTACGGCAAAAACCCAATACTCAACAGGCCTTTCCCATTGATTACGTCATTGGCAAACGGATTGGCAACCGCATTTTTTTTATTTTTAGTCGTTATTAAGAAGACGCTGCTGCCCATCTCCTACTTTGGTTTCCACTGTCGCCTCTTACGACATCCACGGGAAATTTAATGGGGTATTGGACATTCTTACCCAGGTACTACACCGTCTACGTTAATATAATATGAAACATGTATAAAAATGTCAAACGTAACCCTTATTACGTTACCATTATTACAATTACACAATACAAAATCTCATTACGAGACGTTTCAATAACGTTCGCCCCCTTTGCCCTCCCCCACTACACAGCAGTCCATTAGCGTCGATGTGATATTGATTACCATTCGCAGAGAAATCTTGTCGCTGCGTATGTAGCAGATATTGTCAAGTTAACGATTGTCAGTATGTAAATCTGTTTAAGGTTACAATACTTTGCCTCGTTAAGGAAAAAATAAATCTTTAAGATTTTTTTGATCAAAAAGTGTTGTATTTCGGGGGATTTTTTCCATTTATTTACATTTTAGGGTTCGTACCCGAATGTTAACCAACGGGACCCTTTTTCTAAGCCTGCGCCATCCGTCCGTCCGTTCTTCCGTCTGTCTCTTTCAAGTCTTCAATCGTCTGTGGATCACAAAAATAATCCAACAGTAAAATCGAGGTGACCGATTTACATCAATATTTCGGCTGATTATGCAATTTTCGAATACAGTGCGTAAAAGATTGATTGTTACGTTGACTGTGTCGTGTGACGCCATCTTGTTGAAACAAAATGTCATCTATGTCATCCTCTTCAATTTTGAGAAACAAAATTCACTTATCATGGCGCAGTAGCGATCGCCAGTCACTGTAACGGCGTTTCTTGGCTCGAAGAAAAATGGCCCAATAATGCCGGCAGACCAAACAGTCACTCGTTGTGGATGCATTGGTTTCTCTACGTTAAAGTGTGGATTTACTGAGCCCCAGATACAAAAAAATTGCTTATTGACGTATCCTCCGACGTGGAAATGAGCTTCATCTGAAAAGATGATTTTTCGGTAAAAATGATCATCTTCGATCAAGCGGTCCTCGGCACATTAAGCAGACCTAAGACGCATCGGATGATTTTGCAGCTTCAACTCTTGTACTATTTGAACTTTGTACGCATTTATATCAAAATCTTTATGCAAAACTCTTTTCAAAGTAGTGCGTGAAATGTTCAATTCTTGAGAACGATGACGACTTGATGGTGATGGTTGTTCACGCACACTCTGAGCAACAGCAGCAATGTTTTCTGTTGAGCGCACTGGACAAGTACTCACACGGGTTGTATTATCCAACAGCGATCAAGTTTCATGAACTCGCTTTACAAATTAATCCACAAACTAAGTTTTTTGGACATCCTTCCTGTCAATTTTTTTCGTACATTTCTAAAAGTTTGAGTAGAAGACTCACCATTTTAGAAATAGGCTTTTAATATTTCCCAACTTTGTTCAAGCGAAAAGTGACCCATTTCATATATTTCAAATAAAACTAACTTTATTTCACATCGGATATGTCATCAAACCTTCCTCCCACCTCAAAATAGTTCCAATTCCAAATGCTAGATGGCGCACACTGTACATACAAATTAATAAAATTTAAGTGTCTATTTGTAATGTCAAAATACACATAACTAACAAATTTTTGCAAAATGTTAAGTATTTATTATAAAAACACAATTTTTTAAATTTTTGTTAGTCTCTGTTTGTTCCGGATAATCTCTGAAACGGCTAAACCGATTTTGACGGGAAATTCACTGTCAGATATCTGATGATATAAGAAGTAACTTGAGCTTTTCTTTTATATAAGAGTTAGGGTACCGCGCAAAAAAATTAATTTAATGAAATAAAATCGCAGTTAATTACATGCGGGCGAAGTCGCGGGGAACAGCTAGATACTAATATAATCAATGAAAATATTTATGAAATATCTCGCTATCCTATATTTCCACATTATATCTTTAATATGATATATATCTTCTATTTGTCTTTTATAAAATACGTTACCCTTACACTTGAGTTTTATTTATTAACTAGTTGTTCCCCGCGACTCCTCCCGCCTGTTACTGGGGGTTTTAATTTTTTCGCGTGGAACCCTAACTCTCTTTTTAAAATAAAAGTAGCCTAAATTACTCCTTTTGACATCAGCTATCTGCCAGTGAAAATCCCGTCAAAAGCGGTCCAACCGTTTCGTAGATTAGCCGGAACAAACAGACTGACATACAAAAACTTTAAAAATTATATTTTTGTTATTAGTACCGTATATACTTTCATATTCTTTTAGTGAAAAGCTGTTATTTTGAGGTTACAAACAGACACTTCAATTTTATTTTATTGTATAGATTTATTTAGTATTACTTTGTATTGTGCAGATCTTTTTAAATATATAGATATAAAGCCATATAAATAAACATCCAGACCAGGGACCATACTTGTCCGGTACGGGATTCAAATCAAAATAATATTAGACTTATTAATTTCAGCGTCCTTCTAACATTACGGTCTTTACTGCCCGCTTCAAAATGTACTGGAAAAGTACAGTGTAATTGAGCGGATTGAATGATTCTTTTGACTAATAATATAAAACTAAGTCTCTGTTTTCGCTGTGAGGTCCACAATAATACTTAGTCGAAGAAGTACTGGCGTGTATTGTCGGCGTAAAAAGCAGTTTAATGCTGCTGTGTTTCGTATGGTGGGTGTAAAATACCGGAAACCGTTTTTTATTTAAACGGGGTATTCCATCTTAGTATTTAGGTGTGACAACCCAACTCCATTTTTATTCTAAATCGAAGACAGATATCTTTGAGCCATATTATGCACTTATCATCAGGTATGTGCTCGTTTGTAACTCTTATTCTAAAAAATAAATAAAGTAGTAAAAATATCTACGACCTTAATTACGTCCCGTGGACACGCAAGCAATAGGCAACTATAAGACATGTTAAAAAGTAAGAGCTTTTTATCCTCGATTAAAATTCAAAATGCAGACGAGTTGTCACACTTGAGGAATAAAATGGGATGCCTCGTTTGCAGTAAAGAGGGTTTCCGTATCTTTACACTCACAATACAAAATACTGCTGTATCAATGTAAAATAGCATGCAGCAGCATTATGCTGCTATTTTACGCAGATATATTGTTAAAGCGTGGTCCTTCTTCGCCCATTCGTGCTACAACTATATTATAGCTGGCGAGGGCCTACTACGTTTCTCAAGGCAGCTCTGGCTGTTGACAGATAGTAGTATAGCTATTTAGTTTCCACTAGACGAAAAATACCCAGACTAACGGCAAAGAACAGCAACAAAGGCGTAGCGATGAAGGCAAAACCTCCGTAAAGACTCATGTTCAGCAGTGGACTTCTACATGCTGATGAAGAAAAAAATATATACTGCATTTTTAAAATTATAATCAACAATGACAATACTGTTATTTATACGACCTAATGTAGTTTGAACCTTGGCTTTGTACCAAATACATATTGATTAGAATTTCGAGGCAAGTCATTCTGTCAATCTATCAAATTATATTATGTAGTTTGTGTCTTTGATCTACGTCGGCTCTGTTAGTGCGTTTATATTATGGTACAATTTCCTTTGCATTATAATGTGAACTGTATTTAACAGTCTTGTTTATATCTCGTACTTACCTAAAGTATTACTTATATCTATAACTGCTTCTTTCTATTGGCAATTAGAGAAGAAAGAGAGCATACTTCAAGCATATCTTAAATAACACGATGAATTCGGCACTTGTTAATCCTTTCAAAATTTTCCATTTAACGCCATGTATTTGCCCAAACATGGTTAGTAGCTCGCTGCCATTTGGATTATTCCTACCCCTTTGGAGTTTAAGAAAGAAAGAAATAAGAAGGAAATACTTTAGCTCATATAAGTACGTACAACAATATATACATTTATAACAAAGATATGAAACTTAAAAAAAATTGATGTTGTTCTTCGATCGCATGCTAATAAAGATCATTACTCAGCATTAGTTTTGGCGAAACCATAACTCTCATTGTATGTAATGACCAAAGATTACACGCGAAGTGCTGCGTATGAATTTATTCATAACGCTTTACAAACAGTGAATTGCTGGTGTAAGAGAATCCATTACTTCAGTTGGTTACGTGGCTTTAAGAGGCGACGATAAGGATATTAGAAAGACCTAACAACTACCAATCTGGTATACTATCACATATCATCTCAGTATTTACCAGTTATTAATTAGCTAGACACTTAAAGAGATGCAAGGTGATTTCTTTCTATATAAATAGAGGCACGTGTCCGTGTCTTAAAAAGTTTCCTACGCTTAACTTCTTATGTGTTACGTTTTGGAACCCACGAGTGACTCATAGTCGTTAATTCTTAAGCAAACTTTTTTTCATCATCATTTCATTCATCATTCATTACAGCCCTTCACAAGTCCACTGCTGAACATAGGCCTCCCCCAAAGAATGCCACAAAACACGGTCCTGAGCCACCTGCATCCATCGACTTCCTGCATGTCTTACCAGGTCGTCACTCCATCTCGTGGGGGGACGCCCTACACTTCGCCTACCGGTACGAGGCTGCCACTCGAGAACCTTTCTTCCCCATCGGTTGTCGGTTCTTCGAGCTATATGGCCGGCCCACTGCCACTTCAGCTTACTAATCCGTTGGGCTATGTCGGTCACTCTGGTTCTACTGCGGATATCCTCATTCCTAAGTTTATCACGCAGAGAAACTCCGAGCATAGCCCTCTCCATAGCTCGCTGAGCGACCTTGAGCTTCCTCATACGGCCAGCAGTGAAGGACCACGTCTCAGTTCCGTAAGTCATCACTGGCAACACGCACTGGTTGTACAATTTCGTTTTAAGGTTTTGAGGTATGTCTGACGAGAAGATGTGTCGTAGCTTCCCGAAAGCTGCCCAGCCGAGTTGAATCCGTCGATTGACCTCTCGGTCGAAGTTGGACTTACCCAGTCGGACTATTTGTCCCAGGTAAACATACTCGTCAACAACTTCGAGCTTAGTGTTCCCAACAACTATCGGCATAGGTGTGACATGGACATTAAACATGATCTTAGTTTTGTCCATGTTCATCTTAAGACCTATCCGTTGGGAAACACTATTGAGGTCATTGAGCATAGTGCTTAGGTCCTCCAGCGATTCTGCCATAAGGACTATATCGTCGGCAAATCGAAGGTGAGTGATGTACTCGCCATTGATGTTGATACCGTATCCTTTCCAGTCCAGAAGCTTGAAAACGTCTTCCAATGCAGCGGTGAAGAGTTTCGGGGATATGACGTCACCCTGTCTTACACCTCTCTGCAATTGGATAGGTTTCGTACTCTGGTTCTGTACTCGGATAGCCATCGTAGCCCTACTGTACAAGCACTTCAACACTTCGATATACCGACAGTCAACTTGGCACCGCTGAAGGGACTGCAGCACCGCCCAAATTTCGACGGAATCAAAGGCTTTCTCATAGTCCACATACGCCAGACATAGTGGCAAATTGTACTCTTCGGACTTCTGTACAATTTGCCGAAGGGTATGTATGTGGTCTATGGTGCTAAAGCCCTTTCGGAAACCGGCTTGTTCGGGAGGCTGGAAGTCGTCAAGTCTGCGCGCGAGACGATTCGTAATGACTCTCGAAAACAGCACGTAGACGCGGCTCAGAAGGGAAATCGGTCTGTAGTTCTTCAAGAGAGCGTTGTCACCTTTCTTGAAGAACAAGACCACCGCACTTCTGCTCCACGCCTCCGGTGTAATGCCACCATGGAGGACGGAATTAAAGAGCTTCTGAAGGACTTCAAGTACCGGTCTTCCACCCGCTTTCAGAAGCTCCGCTGTAATTCCATCCTCGCCTGGGGCCTTACCGTTTTTAAGGTGCTGGAGAGCCATCCTAATCTCGCTCAGACTGACTTCCGGGATAAAATCTCAGGTGTCCCGGAAACGATGCTGCCACATTCTGTCTTCAGCTTTGACAGTTGGCTCTTTCTGGCAGACAGATCTCTGGCAAAGACTTTGGAGCCTTGGTTCCGCTCGATCGCTTCTTCAATACGAGCTGTATTGAAGTTGCGTAAGTCCCTTCATCATCATCTTTATCGTTTATTACGGCCTTTCAAATTCCTCAGCTTTACATAGGCATCTCTATTGTTTACATTATATAAAGGGGATAGCCATAGTTGCCTCGCTTGACGTGCGGTTTGGCAACCTCAATTATTTAATTCCCAGATTTTTTTTAAATTTTATTGGCACTTTCGTTATTTTAAAAATCCAATTGTACATTATAAAATTATTAATTAAATTACTTGTGCATTATACTAACTAAATGGTTCACCATTTGAACAGACTTTACAATGGTTCAGAGAAAATGCTTTGATATTTATGATACCTATTGTGACGCTTCATAACTATTATTAATAAATAATAATTAAATTCGTTATAAAGACATTTAAAAATGTCATAGAAATTATATTTTAAACAATTAAAATGCAATATTAAGTATAAAGTTAAATATGTTCATTTGGAATATTGAACAATTATAATATAGTTTACGCATAAATTGTCTCTAAAAATCTCAAAATTTATTAAAATTCTGTTTAAAACATTCAAAATGTATTAAATTATATAAATACAAGTCGATTATATTGAAATAATAAAGATAAATAACATTTGTAATATAATAGAAAAAATGGATCAAATTTTTTTTTTTTTAAGTTCATGAAGGTGTTCTTGTAATGTTCCCTTATATGGGGGCGTTGCCGGAGACACATACCCAAGGTTGCACATATATATGGGGTGGTCGGCTGATCGAACCTGATCTGGCTGATGGAACCAAATCATTAATATAGAGGGTCTCTATGATGCATAAGCATTATGATAGCAGAGTTATGACTTAAAGTCCCACATGAATAAGACATACAATAGTATGGTCTATGAAATAAAGCAAATATGTGGAAAGTCGCAAATATGTAAAAGCATTAAATTGAAAGAAATGGGACTTGAAAATGTTTATTATAGTGGCGTGTAGGTTGCTTCGCAGCCTCCGAGACCGAGGTAAACTTGGACTCGCTAACCGATGTGTCCTAGACATATCATCTTAGTGTCGGTGGTAAGCGGGTTTGTTGTAGCAATACGACTTGCCCGTGGACATCGCACACCCCTACTGTTTGTGGGCGGCGTCTTAGCGCATAGCGTTATGATACGTCGGCTATCTTTCGGATTAGGGTGAGTGTGTTTGGTAGTACTTTTAAGTGCAGCAAGCATACTCAACTTCATGTCTTAGTGCAATCGCGCTATGATACGTGGAGTTTTGGCTACTGACGTCTTAGTACCGTGGTACTATGATACGTTGGTGGTTTTTATAGTTAACAACATTATCAATTTTGTTACCAAAGTCGATGGGGATCATGTGGGTGTGTTGTGAGGGGGCGACATCCGTATGATAGTTGCATAGATGCTTATTGCTACATGCAGTATTGCGTCTTGTGATGGATCTGCGGGTGTGCTGAACCTGACTCGGCGCATCTTGTGGTTCTGGTCGATGGAGGTATGTGGGTGGTGATGTCTGCTGGGACTGTATGGGGGAACTTGGGACGTTGTAAGCCGACGATAGTCGTATTGATGCTTGTTGCGTACTGCAGCATTGCGTCTCTGCAATGCTTGTTTGGCGGGTCGCTATTCTCAATGGCGCTCCCTGCGTCTTGGTTTGACTTACAACCTAAGTAGCTTTGCCCAAGTCGGGGCCCTTCATTGCGGGGCTGCAGCCTGTCTGTTGATGTTTTATATAACAATATAATAATATATCTCTATAAAGTTCCCACCTTTGAAAGATTGAAGGCAACTTGTTGGTGGGTGAGAAAAACATGATCGAATAATGCATATACTCTCTATAAAAGGATTTGTGTCGCTGACGTTAGTGACACAAATCCTTTTTGATGGCGAATTTTTACTATTATCTTATAACTGCCTTTTGGCTATATCTGCCATTGTATTAGTTGGTGGAGCATATGTGTCGACCTCTTGCGGGTGGTAGCTGGAGGGAGAATCTGAGGAGGCTCTCAAGGCTGCGGCCGAAAGCCGCGCAACGTGGGACCCCATTCCCTTGAGGTGAGCGGTAGACTCATGACACGCTCTGCGGCCAATTGGCCGTGCTGATCGTGCAATTGGTGGTGATGCCTTACACTTACATCACGTCTGCAGGAACGGCGGTCTGGAAGATGGTGGCGCTCATGGAAGGCTTTTTATGGCCAGTGTGCTTACTGTTGTCTAACCCGTGTGACGTACATTCACTGTGGCTGGATTTGATCGTATTCTGTATGGCGTTTACATGCATTGACATGAGCCACGTCGGTCGATCTTTGTGCTTACGCACTATCAAGGGGCCAAGTCCTCTTTTACTGGTTCGCCAGTTATTTTGCTGTGGACTACGGTCCAGTTCCCAACTTGGCGTACCCTTCGGGGGGAGCGCATTAAAATGGTTGGCGCTCACCGTGCACGGCGTGTGCGGAGCCGTGTACCTCCTCCACATTTTTTTTAAATTTGGGGAGAGCGAAGCCCTTGTATGTGGCATTTGATATAAATATTGTGAGCATTTTTCAAGCGGGAAGGGATTAATTAATAAGGAATTGACTGTTTTGAACCTGATACAAGTGGAATAGGGAGAATTTATTGTTCTTAAGACTTTTTTTGAGCTTTATCCTCGTGAAAACAAAGTGTTGAAATTTCAAGGTTAAATTATTATAAAGAACTTGAGCAGTATAAATCACCGTACCTAATTAATAGCTATGGCGTGCCACAGGGCAGTGTACTTGGTCCACTTTTGTTTTTATTTTATATTCATGATAATGATATCTCTTATGTAACGAATAATTTATTGACTTTATTTGCAGACGATATTGCTATGCTAATGACATGTAACAAAAAATCAGACATTGGTAAATTTGTAAATGACATTAATATTTCTTTAAATTTATAATTGAATGGTTAGAACATAATAATTTACATATATAAGCAAAAAAAGCAAATAAGCAAAACCAAGTTAATACACTTTTTAATAAAAAAAATAATGAAATAACGCTAAATATTGTATACAATGGCGAACAAATAAAACAAGTACAAGAAATTTCCTTTCTCGGTATACATATGGATACATTTTGTAACTGGAAAACCCACATAGAAAAAATATGTAATAAACTTAACCACTTTGTTTAGATATTACGGAACCTTACAAAGACGGCATCGCAATCAACAGCTCTTATGGCGTATTACGGATACGTTTATTGTATACTTAGCTACGGTACAATTATGCCTGTAAGCATGTCCAGCGTGTCATCAATTCTTGGCAAGGGATAGCTGTCCTTTTTCGTAACGTCGTTTAGGCGGCGGTAGTGAACACAAACCCGCATGTTGCCGTCCTTCTTCTTTACCAGCACCACAGGTGAACACCATGGACTAGGTGAAGGTTCAATAAGACCATCCTTCACCATTCCCTCAATCATGGTTTCGACTTCCTATTCACGTGCTATAGGCAATCATAAGGCCTGGTCGCGCAGGCCTAGGGTGAGAGCAGTCATGGCCTGACTTTTGTTCCAGCCGTTCGCCTTCATAACAGCCTCGAATTGGATTTTGTAGGCGGACCAGGAAGAAATCCCAGCACTTTGAATCCACGTAGCAACGGTGTTGTTGCTACCACGGGAGCTGTAACTCCATCCCCAATCTTGAGGTTATCTAGCGTTTTCTTCACGTCAACCATCACGTTGTCAACCCGATTGTTCACTTGGTCGATTCGGGTTTCAGCTTCTGACAGGCGATTGTCATGTTGAGCAACCCTATCCTTCACCTCCTTTATCTCTTTCCCGAAGGTAGCGTGAAGATCCCTCCTGAGGAGCATCTGCTCTTCCATACCACGCTGCAGCTGCTCTTATACCGACGGCTCTGTTCTTCCTGTCGGCGGGCCTGTTCCTCCTGTCGGCGAGCCTGTTCCTCCTGTCGGCGGGCCTCATCCTCCTGTCGGTAAGCCTGATCCTGCAGCAGCATCATCAGATCACCTAAGTCAGGTGCTGCAAATGCAGGAGCTGCTGACGGGCTTGCCTCCGTTGTTAGCAGCTGGCCCTCCGACGTTTGCGGCGTTGCATTACTAAATCGTCTCTGGTCCGTCTCCTGTTGGCGTTGACTTCGGGTACGGATACCCTCCTTGTCGTCTTTAGGTAAAATCGGCATATTTGATCTCACTTCTGACACCAATTGCTACGAGCTTGGGTTTCATGACAATTAAAAACTGCCGATTGAATTAACAAAATTGACACTTTAATTACACAACACTAATTACAATCTAAAACCACACTGATAATAAAACACAATTGTACTACTGATCACCTAAGTTCGCAGTTGTTTCGCTTCGAAGTATTCTCTTGTATTGCCAATTCAATACTGACTCGGTCGTGGTCTATACCGGCCTTATATAAGGCCTCAAATTGTTTCCAGAACCTTCTATGGTAGCGACATCTAGAATGTTCGAGTACATATCGGTCCCGAAATTTCTAGAAGGATCTTGACTCTCTTAGTTCCGCTACTCGACACTAAAGGGCGCAAGTGGTGACTAGTTTTACCATGTATAAGACATTAATAGTGGCGCGCAACAATATTGTAAGGTGCTATGGTCCATAGATATCAATATCTATTCGATTTTTTCGTGCTAGTGGTAAATTAGACATAACAGTGACTTTCAATATGTATTATTTATAATATTTATTGAATAAATAAGTTTATGTTTCTGTTTTTGGGGTCAAACGCAGGACCAACCACATTACGTGCTTTCCGAGGTACGGGGGTGAGACAACCATAATTCTCTGACTTCGGGTTGCTACTGAATTTCTTGACAGGAAAGTCTTTTATTGATTTTGGACTGACCCGGGATTTGTACCTACTCTTTTTACTGGTAACGAGTCATTCTATCTTAGTGCTCATGGGTGACAACGAATCTGCATTTTGATTATTAATTGCTGATATACATTATGTAGATGTACATAGCATCCACTTACCATTAGGTAGACTTTTATATCACAATGTCTGTTGAAATTATATTGATTTACACTTATATGACAATTTTAGTTTTTAAATTGCATGTCGAACTTATTCAGACGAAATATTTGAACCATTAAGTTATTTATTAACTTGTCACCTAACATATTTCTGCAATTATAATATAATAAGGGATAATTAATCACATTCTCGGAAGCGTTGTACGTGACCTATTACTTCCATCCTTTGGAACTTGAAACTCGATTTAAGTGTCTCGTCTACATCGCAGTGCTAGTTTTAACACGTCGTTTATTGGTAAGTTTAAAGTAAAGTAAAGATACAGGAGTGCTAGTTTTTGACACGTCCTTTATAGGTTAGTTTAATGTAAAGTAAAGATACAGCCTACAAAAGTCCCTCCCTGAGGGCTCTTCTCATTTCTGAAATAGAATAAAGAATAGAATAGAATAAGTAGAATATACATGAATTACAAGAATAGTTATTGAAAGTTATTTAAGTTTTACCACTGGATAAGAAAGATACCTCTAGTCTGGGAAGAACCAGCAACAAAACCCTCGGGACTTTTTTAACATTAATTTAAAAAAAATTTAAAGTTACAGCCTACATACTTCCGACTGCAGGGCACAGGCCTCCTCTCATTTCTGCGAGAGGTTAAGGGCAAGGAAATGTTGGCCGCGCTGCCCCAATGCGTGTTGGTGAATTTCACATCTCTTCGAAATCTTATTTTTTTCTTATTTTCAGTCATGTCGGTTTCCTTACGATATTCGTTTATTTACAATAAAACATTTTATAAAATTCAGTTTTCTTTAGGTAGTATAACAACTATTATTAAGCAATTTTAGCTTCTATTTTTTTACTTTTTGATAGTTAGGTTCTGCATATTTTCTGGAACTATGTTGTAAAAACGCGTATACGCATTGCCCACAAATTTTTGAATTTGTGTAAAAATTCGTAATTATACTGAGAGACCAAAGTCATTTATATCTTTAATTTTTTTCAAAACTATTTATTAAGGCTCAGCAAAACAAAGATAGTTCCAATGTCAGTCGCATTATCCCATTACAGAGATTAGATTACATATTTCATTATGCTTTGGACATAACTAAAATAAACTAATCTAGCTATTTCAACACATGTAAGGCCTCTAATCTTTTTCGCAGCATATGTTGCAGAACTATGTTTGCTAGTCAGTTTAGATTGATGGTGGCCTCAATGAAGCTTCACGTCAATTATAATTCCCAGAAAAAGTCAAAGTAATTTTCGACCAGCGATTGCTATTTCGGTTCACTTGTCGAGTTATGTTGCAGCAATGAATAACAATGTTCTTTTTTTCTTTCTTATTTCTCAGATATGGAAGTTTCCGCACGAGTTTTTCTTTCACCGCCAAGCACGTGGTTGATCAGCACTTAAAATTTGAAATTAACTATATAATTACAGAACAAACTTGTGTCTGAAGTCGAGACTTTGTTGAACAAGCACTGCGTTGTATCTCTTTGCGTATTTTATCGCATCTACCACGGCGAGTGCTCTGAGGAATTGTTCGGACTAATTCCAGCCGCTCAATTTCATCATCGCACATCGCGACAAAACTCGCGATACCATCCACACCATCTGGATGATTGGCGGTCCACCACTGTGCGATTAAGAAGATTTTTTCTTCCTCGCACAACTTCCTTGTGGAATCGATTGCCACCAGCGATTTTTGCGGACCGATACGACTTAGGGACCTTCAAGAAAAGAGCTGCTTTTTACTTTTAAAAGGCAGGCAACGCATCTGCGATTCCCCTGGTGTTGCAGTTATTCATGGGCGGCGGTAGTCACTTACCATCAGGTGAGCCGCATGCTCGTTTGCCCCCCCCCCCTCCTATAAAAAAAAATTGGAGTCGACGGATATCCATCCCTAGTTGCTCGTGTACTGTGAAATTTTTTCGAAGTGTTTTGCCCCTAAACTACCACGGCTCATCAATTTTATAAAATAGACTAGTGATCGAAATTCGACCGTAATTAATAAAATTTTTATTTTTGTATGTTTTGGTTATAGTTTGTATATAGTTTGCTTATGCAATATTTCACTATCAACTGCCCTTTGATTTATAAAACGCAGATATACAAAATACAAAACATAAAATAGACAAATAGGTGTTTGACATTGACAGTTTGAACGTAAACTATGTATGTTTTATTTAACTTAATAATTTAATTTATATTTAACACAGGTTTTTAATAAATTTGAGCTTCTGCTCTCTTCATCTTAATAAATTTTTACTATGCCAATTCTCACACTCGTTTGACGTCGGAAGCATGAACGTAAACAATGTATATTTTATTTTATTTAATAATTTTATCATCAATTTATAAATTTACCACAATACGATTATTTGATAATTTTAGTGAGGCTGTTGATGGGGACCCAAATCGGTAACCCGTTGCACAGTTAGTCTTTCTGAGGGACTGTTCTTATACCAGAAGACCGAATATTCTGGAAGAGAAGAATGGAATTTTGTTTTGACGCTAGGTCTTTCTTAGATGCTAAAGGAAGCGACTAGGGTACCCGATGTAGACGGTCACACAGCAAATTGCTTGCACCTTCTGCTGACTACCGAACCAGACAGATATGAAGTACAGATTACCTCTCCTTTGGGTACATCTGACCACTGTCTGGTAAAATCTGTATCGTCATATTCTCCACCTGATTACAAGTCCCAAGGTGTTTGACGAATATGGTGGTACAAGGCAGTTTATTGCGATGACATGCGACACTTTTATGCATCTTATCCTTGCCTGGGAGTCCCTTTCTCTTCTGCGGATCCATCGAGCTGCGCGGTTGAGATAACGGATGTGTTGCTTCAAGCTATAGAGTATTTTATCCCCTTCTCTAACGCTCCCACCGGTAGCAAAACTCGCCCATGGCTTAACGCTGAATGCGCTTAAGCTGAAAAGCGCAAGCATTTAGCGTACCTATTCTGGGTTGACGCTTCAAACCGCACAGCTTCGGATATTAGCTCCAAGAAGAGAACTTTCAACCAAACCGCCAAGTCGTACAAGAAATCATTACGGAAAGCTAGTCTCGATCGCATTAAACATATTATCGCAAAACTCTCTGCCAGAACATCCGGCACTAGAGCTTTTCGGTCTCTCACCAAAGCGGTTGAGACACACTTCGTTCGGCCTACACTGCCTCCTCTGGTAAAACCAGATGGCACACTGACGCATACGGCTAAATAGAAAGCGGAACATCGCTCGCGTCGCTCTTTGCCTACAATTCACGTATAATAATAATAATAATAAAATAATAAAAGTATATAAATAAAAAATAATAAAACTTTATAGATACCCCAAAATAATAAAATATATAGAAAGTGGCAACAACGTTCCATCTAAATTACCTCACTGCGGGACCTCTATGTCGGAGATTCGTATAACAAATAAGGAGGTTCTGAAAACCTTGCGGTGTCTAGACGTGTAAGAAACTAGTGGACCAGATATTATACCAGCTATAGTTCTAAAGGTTTGTGAACCTGAGTTGTCTCTTGTGCTGACACGCTTGTGCTGCCACTCTTTTAGGACTGAAATAGTACCTATAAGGACGAGAGAAATGAAACGCTTGAGTGTTGACGTAAGACTGACTGTAATTACGTTATTAATAAGTTTATATATAAGATTATACCCAAACGTACGTATAGGTACTAGGTAGATACTACACCTTCCTTCCCAAAGAAAAAAAGAAATGAATATGTGCATTTCTTTTTTTTTGTTTTATAATACTAACATTTAAAATTACACAATAATTATATTCTAATTTTTAAAATGTAAACATGGGTAAAAGCATAAACAAATAGTTACAAAATATTTAGATTAATATGATTACAATTGGTATTATAATACTTAATATTAAGGTAAAGTAATAATAATTAATAAAACTTAATACACTAATTTATTATAATTATAATCGATTAAGTACACAATGTCTGTAATGTATTACTTATGAACTATAATATTATTACAATATTATATATGTAATATTATAATAAATTTATTACATTTATTTTAAGGATAATACAACTTAGTTCGGTTTTTGTGAACAATGTAATTTTTGCCATTTTTTAGTATTTCAACATTCGGTGAGCAATCTCTAATTACTAAATATGGACCTGAATAAATGGCGCTGAGTTTGTTACCAGTTTCTTCTTTAATTAATATCAAATCATTAATTTTATAAGTTATAGCGTTCATTTTACAATCATATTTGGATTTCCTAACAATTTTACTATTGATTAAATTTTCTCTTGCTTCCTTTTGGGAGGTTTGTAGGCGATATTTTAACTCTAACGGATAATCTTCGTAATTATAGAGGGGTTCTACGGTTTTAGTTAAATTACTGGGTAAATTACATTTTTTGCCATAAACTAA
This sequence comes from Parnassius mnemosyne, assembly GCA_963668995.1. Taxonomy (NCBI): domain Eukaryota; kingdom Metazoa; phylum Arthropoda; class Insecta; order Lepidoptera; family Papilionidae; genus Parnassius; species Parnassius mnemosyne. Next base: position 36,668,993 of record CAVLGL010000085.1, read on the forward strand.
CTCGAATGGGGTATACTTAGTTTCGCGGTGAACGGAAGTATTATATGAAAAGCACCAAAAAGGTATCCAAGAACTCCAAGATTCGGGGTGATTGTCTGTCTGTATACGTAAAAATGCTGCTAAACTCTTGTGGGAATTTTCAAGTGCACCAATACTCTCGTGATGGTAGGCTGTGGAATTTAATTTATTAATTTTTAATAAACTACATACCTCTTTCATAACTGTGGACATAAACTCGGTACCTCGATCTGTGGCTATCTCCTTCGGTATTCCATGGCGAAGAATGAAATTGTTTACAAAAGCCTGTGCAACTTCTACAGAACTCTTAGAAACTAACGGATATGCCTCTACGTATTTAGACATCTCACATTGGAGTGTTAATATATATGAATAATTATAACTATCTCTATCTAGAGGTCCTACGATATCTAAGAAAATTTTCTCGAAGGGAGTTTGAGCTGTAGACGTTACAGTCATAGGCTCCCTAACGGAAACGGAATGCTTTTGTTTCTGGCATTGGTCGCACCGTCTTACAAATGCTGTTATGTCTCTTTCAATACCTGGCCAAAAGTAATATTTTTTAATGTTATTCAACATCCTCTTGATACCCGCGTGGCCACTAGTAGGGAGGAGATGAAAGTCATTCAATATCACTCTTTGGTCGTCTTTGTCATAGATTCTTTCAATTTCTTTTAAAATAATAATTCTTGGTCCGGACCAATTTTTAATACTCTTAATCTCATTTAATACTTGCTCTATAAATTTATCATTTTCTTTACATTTCATGAAGTATACTTCGTTAATATTTATTTTCTTACAAAAATCAGACAGCTCCCTCACAAATTCGCCTCGCGATAATTGTGATCGGATAGCTGGATTTATATAAATAGTCATTTTCTTTAAAACATATATAAAAGTTCGAGATTCGCATGCGATTTCATTGTTCTTTCGTAATTTTTCTAAATCACTTTTATCAATAAATCTTAATTCTATCGATATCTTTGGTTTGTTATGTACCTCTACGACTCTTGGGTGATCAAGCCAATTGTCAGTATTCACAATATCATGCAAAGAATCACAGTTCTTCCGTGTCATACTACACTTCTCTTCCATTTTTTTGAGCTCTTGTCATTACATTCACACTACACTCACTCATATCTTTCAAGTCTTTCGATGTAATACGTATTCTAGATAAAGCATCTGCAGCGGCATTTTCACTTCCTCTTACATACTCTACTATATAGTCGTATTCTTCTAAGGCAAGCCTAAATTTCAATAATCTACTTGACGGGTCTTTCATGTTAAAGAGATAAATAAGGGTTTGTGGTCAGTGTAAATTTTGAAAGAACGGCCATATAAATAAGGTCTAAAGTACTTGACAGCCCAAACGACCGACAGTAATTCTTTTTCGATTGTGGGGTAATTCTTTTCTGCTCTATTTAGGGTCCGGCTAGCATATGCTATAGGCTTTCCATTTTTATTGGATAGTACGGCACCTATAGCATAACCGGATGCATCAGTCTGAACTATAAATTGGTTATTTTCAGAGAAATCTGGGTATTGAAGTAATGGGGGTGACATCATATCTTGTTGTAATGCATTGAATGAACATTGACACTCATCACTCCAATAAAATTGTACATTTTTACGACATAATCTGTTCAAATGGAAAGCTTTCTCTGCAAAATTTGGAATAAATTTACGATAGAAGTTTGCGAAGGCTACAAAGCGTTTTATTTCGTCTGTATTAGTAGGAATAGGGTAATTTTGTATAACTTTGATTTTTTCAGGATCCGGTAAAACACCATCTCCAGATACAACATGACCCAAATACAATAATTCTTTTTTTAAAAATGTACATTTGTCGGGATTTAACTTTAAATTTACTTGTTTTAATCGCTCAAATACTTCATTCAAGTTTTTATTATGGTCGGCTAAATTTCTTCCAAAAATTATAATGTCGTCAAGATAAATAAAACATTTTTCAAAAGTTATGCCCGCCATAGCCATATTCATCATCCTAGAGAACGAATTGGGACTGGTTTTTAGGCCCATTGGCATTCTGGTCATCTGGTATTGCCCAGAACAGAATGCTGTGTACTTACGACTATTTGGTTCTAATTCCACATTATAGAAACCCTGATTTAAATCTAAATGTGTATAGTATATACAACCTGAAAGAGAGTCGAGTATTTCTGTAACATTGGGCAGAGGAAACTTATCATCTACTATTGAATTATTTAATTTACGATAGTCTATTACTAATCTCCATTTCTTATCATTACATTCCGATTTTTTAGGAACTAAGAGAATAGGGCTTGACCATTCGCTCTTACAAGGCTCAATAATCCCTTGATTTAACATTTTATCCAATTGCTTTTTAATTTCTACCTTTTGAGAATGTGGTAATCTGTATGGTTTTACATAAATTGGGTCTACGTTGGGTTTTAAAGTGATTGTATGTTTATAGATATCTGTCATAGTTAAGCTGTCTCCTGGTAAATAAAATATGTCACAGTATTTTGCACATATGTTTTCGATTGAAACCTGTTCTTCCCCATTTAGATATTCCTGTAATTTTAAAATAGAAAATAATTTCTTTACGCCTTCTGCATTTTTATTCGATTCTCCAAACATACACATATAGTACTCACTCGCTCTATGAATGCTAGGGCTAATGTCGCTCAAACAAAAATCTCTATCAGTTGTATTTATTATTCGAATAGGTATTTTTCCTCTAACTGGACTCGCTAACGTGCTGGCTACGTAAACACCCTCCGCTAACTCTTTCGAACATACCACACAATCATCTTTCATATCAGTATTTATAAAATGTATAGATTCCGTTCGCGATGGAATATGCAAAAAGTCATTATTAGTATTACTAAACGTAGGTAAATAAATTCGTTCATTATTGGAATTAATCAATGAAAAGTAATTGTTTTCATAATCTATTATCGCTGCAAACTTTTTGCAAAAGTCATCACCAATTATAGCAGTAGCTTTAGTAGGTAGAGTATCAAATACAAAGAATTTATGTTGAAAGGATCCTTGGGGCACTTTCAATTCGAGAAACACATATCCAATTGCCTCAACACTACCTCCGATACCGCTAAACACACATTTCTCTTTATGGAATGGAATGTTGTAAGTGTAAACAAGTTTAAGCTCTAGCGCAGAAATTGATGCGCCGGTGTCAATTAAACAATGCAAAGTAAAACAATCGTTAAATGTAAATTCAACAAAACGTGAATCATTATTACATGAAAACATATGACCCTTAATCTCGAAAAAATTGATTATTATTATTATTATTAGCAGAGGTGGGTTGGGATTGTAAATTATTTTGGTCAATGAAGTTTACGTAACTTTGGTTTTGCCCTGCTTTTAAATTAATATTATTTTTCATACCTCTACTATTCTGGTATGGGCGGGAATTACCTCGCCAATGTCTACCTCGTTGGTTGCCACGCCACATTGGTCGTTGTTGGCCTCTGCTCACTACAACGCCGCGCTGTAGGTGGGCACTGTACGATCCATATTGATGACCACGGTGATTATAACGTCCCCTGGAATTGCGAAAATAGGAATTCTTTTTATTTATGGTCATAAAATTGGGATTAGCAGTGGTTGGTGGCTCCTCATCTAATGCTGATTGAATTGCGTCTTTTAAAGATAGAAAGTTACGTGCTGTAATTATAGTTGCGGTTCTGCGATTCCGTAGCCCGTCAGCAAATTGCTTGATTGCTTGCCTTTCATTTAAGGGCTTAAGCACCTTAAATGCTTCCGGGTTGTTGTCTGCTTGTGAAATTGTTAAATCAACAAACATTTGAGTAATTTGCTTACCGTATTCCTCAATGGTCAGCTCATTCTGCTTGAAGTACAGCAACCGTGATTGGATGGCCGTAGCGGATTTTTTCGGCAAAAGCTCTTTTTTCATATCAGTAATTAAATCTGAAATACTGGAATAGCTTGGGTGTAATTTAAGTTTCGCTGATTCCGATAAGCGATTTTTCAAAACAAAATTTATTAATTGGGGCTTAGAATCGACAGTAAGGGTGGTTTCATAATATTCTACTGAATCTATTAATTGTTTAGTTACAGATTCATCATCATTCATAACTGGTAATAAACTCAGGGCGACTTTTAAATCGAATTTATCCATGTTTAAGGTTGGTATAGTTTGGCCTAAATTACTTATAAGTTCACTTTCTTTCGACTCAGATGGTGTACTTGAAGAATATTTTACAATATCTTTATATAATGAAAGAAATTTCTGTGAATAGTCGACTATCAACTTACTATCACTAGCGCTAATATTACCACAGCTTAGTTCATTTTGCAAATAAGAATTTAATGTTAAATATTGGCTATACAAATTATTTGCTTCACTTAACTTAACAACGTAAATATTACCTTTTCTACGCTCAGGACCAATTTTTCTTAAATATTCTTTAATTATTTTTAGCTCTTGACACAATACTTTTAAATCATCTGCCATAACTCAACAAAATATGCTTATGATTAAAATTCATTATTACTAATTTTTTTTTTTAATTTTAAGTTATACAAATATAATATTTTATACTTAATATTAAATAGTTGTTACGTAAGCTACATATAGACTCAAATACCTATCAAAGTCCATCTCTCCATTACGTTCCTTACAAAAGCATGTTTTGCATTCCGGAGTCAGGTTGCTCGGGTTACATCACTTACAATACATTACTTTCTTAGAATATTAATAACTTTTTCGTACAACGTAAATTAGGAATCACTTGAAATTATGTTTCTTGATCAATAACAGCTGTAGAACCCGGTAAGGTAGCCCGTTGACGTCTGAATGATCCACGGAGTATGTACTGATGTATCCCCTGCTGGACCCAGCGGTGGTGCATTTTTCGGTATACTCTCCATATAATATAGAGGATGAAAAGAGCCATCAATAGCAATATTACCAGTAGTAGAATATTTGTAGTGGACGCGTGAAATTTTAACTCCTTTATATATGCGTTATTTTCTGCAGCCGCAGCATTTTGGTTTATAAAAATGTCCTCCTTTTCTACTTTAGGGTTACACATATTTTAAAGCGCGAACAAAAGCAACACCATAATTTTGTTGTTTTTTTTTTGCACATCGAACACATGGGTCGGTATCAAAACTAAGTCATCTCGCGTTACTGATGCGCCCGCTGGCAGGGTCGCCATATAAGGACGAGAGAAATGAAACGCTTGAGTGTTGACGTAAGACTGACTGTAATTACGTTATTAATAAGTTTATATATAAGATTATACCCAAACGTACGTATAGGTACTAGGTAGATACTACATACCAAAATCATGGCAGCTGGCCAATGTGCAGCCTGTGCCTAAAAAAGGTAACCATGCCGATCCTGCCAATTATCGGCCAATCTCAATTACTTCCATACTCTGCAAGATTATTACGCTTAATGATATACCTAGAACATTGATGTCTCGAAGGCCTTTGACAGAGTTTGACACACAAAGCCTTTTGGGTAAGCTTTCAGCGTACGGTTTATCCCTGGTCTGATTGAATGGGTAAAGGACTTTCTAAGTGAACGGTCTCTCCGGGTCGTTGTCCATGGCTGCTCATCCGATCCTATGGCAACTAATGCCGGTGTTCCTTCGGGGTCCGACCTCCCCGCAACTCTCTTCCTGCTGCATATTAATGATCTGCTTATGCCCGGTATCTATGGGTAAGTAGACGATAGCGCAGTTGTGAAGAGATACCAACCAAATTCTCTGGCCAGTCGGAATCAAATCCAGTCCGAAAGAGAGGCTAGGGTGGAGCGTGTGAATCTCCGAAAGGGGCGATGCTAATCTTGTGAAATTTAACGCCCCCAAAACACAAACATTTCTCTTCACTGTAAAAAGGAGCCAGCTCACCTTGGCTCCATCTTTCCGAAATGTATCACTGGAATATACCAACCGCCTTCAGTTGTTAGGATTTGAGATATCCCCAAATCTGAACTTCAAGCAGTTTATTGAGTCCAAGGCCAAAGTAGCTGCAAGGAAGATGGGAGTCCTTGCAAAGGTGCGGCTTCACGCCGGAACAGCTGCTAACATCTGCTATTAAATCCGGTCTTGCATTGACTATTGCTGCCATATATGTATGGGCTGGTGGCTGGTGGCTGGGCAGACGCAAAGTAGCCTTTCGGTTTTCTACAAGATGCAATTCCGAATGTGTGCGCAGAAGTTTCATAATTTACTGCCACTCATTTACGACTGGAATAGTACCAAAATCCTGGAAGCTGCCCAATGTGCAGCCTGTGCCTAAAAAAGGTAGCCGTGCCGATCCTGCCAATTATCGGCCAATCTCAATTACCTCCATACCCTGCAAAATTATTGAGCATATATTGAACGACCGCTTAATGATATACCTAGAACACTGATATCTCGAAGGCCTTTGACAAAGTTTGACACACAAAGCCTTTTGGGTAAGCTTTCAGCGTACGGTTTATCCCCTGGTCTGATTGAATGGGTAAAGGACTTTCTAAGTGAACGGTCTCTCCGGGTCGATGTCCATGGCTGCTCATCCGATCCTATGGCAAGGGGCGGTGTTCCTCCGGGGTCGAATCTCCCCGCTACTCTCTTCCTGCTGCATATTAATGATCTGCTTATGCCCGGTATCTATGGGTATGTAAACGATAGCGCATTTGTGAAGAGACACCAACCAAACTCTCTGGTCAGTCGGAATCAAATCCAGTCCGAAAGAGAGGCTATGGTGGAGCGTGTGAATCTCCGAATGGGGCGATGCTAATCTTGTGAAATTTAACACCTCCAAAACACAAACATTTCACTTCACTGTAAAAAGGAGCCAGCTCACCTTGACTCCACCTTTCCGAAATGTATTACTGGAATATACCAACCGCCTTCAGTTGTTAGGATTTGAGATATACCCAAATCTGAACTTCAGGTGGTTTATTGAGTCCAAGGCTTGCAGCTGCAAGGAAGATGGGAGTCTTTGCAAAGGTGCGGCTTCACGCCGGGACAGCTGCTTACATCTTCTATTAAATCCGGTCTTGCAATGACTATTGCTGCCATATATGGGCTGGTGGCTGGTGTCTGGGCAGACGCAAAGTAGCCTTTCAATTTTCTACAGAATGCAATTCGGAGAGAGTGCGCAGAAGTTGCATAATTTAATTCCCCCTTCTCCCTTTCACCATTGGACAACCACACGTTCGGCCAGTCTCCATCCTTTAGTTCTTGACTTACCACGCATTCAAACCAAACGGTCCGCTACGTCGTTCATCATGCGCACAGCAAAGAAGTGGCATAAGTTGCCAGCATCTGCCTTTCCATGCGATTACAGAGTGGGTGTCTTCAAGGCAAGAGTGAATAGGTCAGTCAGTGCACTTCACCATCTTAGGCGACATCACCACTTACCATCAGGTGGGATCGTAGATAAGCGCTGGCATAGTAGAATATAAAAAAACATATTTTCAATAAATTGAGTTTTCTGCACTCCTTTTTTCTTCCTCGCATGACTTCCTTGTGGAATCGATTACCATCAGCGATTTTTCCGGACCGATACGACTTAGGGACCTTCAAGAAAAGAGCTTACTGCTTTTTAAAATGCCGACTACGCATCTGCGATTCTCCTGGTGTGGCAGTTGTTCATGGGCGGCGGTAGTCACTTACCATCAGGTGAGCCGCATGCTCGTTTGCCCCCACGCCTATAAAAAAAAAACAAAATGTGAAAGACACTTGTAATAGAAATGACGAGGAAAGGAGAAAGGCTCTTTATCGCTATAGGTTTACTGCCAGTGGCAACAAAATAATGATGCGTTTTTATTAATGAAATCCGTTGTTACGTCCTGAACTTAGAATAGTTACGTCCAGATCTGAATTAAATTAGAAAGAAATCCTAAACAGTTTTAAGTTAATTTATGAGATATAAATGTGTGTGTATATTTAGGTGATAAGATAAAATTTTTTAAAACATTATATTATTATTTCTTTCAAAGTTCATTTAAATATTATAAATACAAAATAAACACAACTACAATAATATGAGGTAGAGCCACGTTGCAGCTACATTATGTTTGTAGCACGAATGGGTCGGGTCGACCGGGGAAGGACCACGCTCTCACAGATTACTAGCGTAAATTTGCAGCTTAATGCTGCCGTGTTTAGTGTGGTGAGTGTAGAGAACCGGAGAACCTTTTACTGGAAACGAGGCATTCTATCTTAGTCCTCAGGAGTGACGACGCATTTGCATTTTGATCCTTATTTTAGGATCAAAATGCAAATGCGTCGTCACACGTTCCTTAATTGAGGATAAATTTAAATGTGCACATATATATGGACCTAATATATAAAAAAAATTAATGCCCTACAATTCATAAAATAACATTTTACTATATTATTATATAATTTATTTTATAAAATACGCTACATATTCAATATAATAATCAAATATTCTAATAAGCTTGGTGCGATTATCTCATTCCCAGTGATTACCACGAAAATATTCATTAAATATTATATAACCCTTTTCATACAGTATTCTTCTTTACATTGCTCATTCCCAGAGGGTATTTTCAATGTTTTCAAATCATATAAGTATCCCTCAGTTTTTATTTAATCAATTTTTTTTTTATGTGGAGTCTAGTTACTAGTTATGTGGAGTCGTTCTTTTGTCACTAGCTCGCTTGTCCCTATTCTTTATAGCATGTACATTGTACACATATCACATGTAAGGCTTCTGTTGCGTTGTTGACTCCCGGGACTAAAATGTTACGCTTCGCGGACTTTAATTGTATTGGCTTTACATACACTTTTTAGCGGCCGAAGAGCACATACATTTTGAATATATTGCTAATAAACTTTAACGGGCGAATTTTAATAAGTTCTATATTTTTATGGCATTACCAAATAAAATTTTCGTATATAGAAATTCTAATAAGAAATAGAAATAGATTTTGTTTTTAAATAAATAATATGAAAAAATTTCATTATAAGTCATTTCTACCCTTAATTTAAAATTACTTGCCCAATCCGGTTTCGACTTAGTCTCCCTCTGGCTCCTTACAAATCTATTAACTCTCAATTCCAAAAAAACTCAGTATATCACCTTCTCCCTTCGCAGCATTCCACTCAATGCATTTGACAATTTTCGCTTAATTGCTCATTCCCATTCTGAGCTCCCCTCCTTCTCATGTAACTGTCTACCTCTTCCGATTCCACAAAATATTTAGGTATTATTATAGACAGTAAACTGACCTTCCAGCCCCACATCAACCTCACCACTTGTAGACTCCGAAAAGTCATGTTTGTTTTTAAAAATCTTCGCCAAGTCGCAGATCCGTGTCTGGTCAGATCAGTCTACTTAGCACTTTGTCAGTCACTTATAGTTTACTCTTTAACAACCTGTGGTGGCGCGAGTAAGTCAATACTAATTAAGTAGGAAAGAGCCCAAAGAGCGGTCCTCAAAGTCTGTACGTTTAAGCCCCCGTTATCACCAACCTTCGATCTTTACCAGTATTGTGAGATCCTTTCCGTGCGCCAACTCTTTATTTTATTAATTGTCCTCAAACAACATAGTAGTTGCAGCTATGATCCCTCTTTACTGTCTTCCCAGAGAAATCACCTGGTAGTACGTTCAACCTCGTTCAAAACCTTGACCTCACAACGATTTTTCTGTTTCTTGGGCCCTTTCCTTTACAATAGACTACATCGTGAGCTCAACATCTTTCCTCTTACAAAACTGTTATGCCACACACATACACCATTCACGCACACACCCACCCTCTTACACACACACACGCACGCACGCACGCACGCACGCACGCACGCACGAACGCACGCACACATGTACGCACGCACGCACGCACGCACGCACGCACGCACACACGCACGCACACACGCACGCACGCACGCACTCGCACGCACGTACGCACGCACGCACGCACGCACGCACGCATTACACGGAAGAAAAGAAATACGAACAATGTTTTTTTTTTTTTTTTAGAATATTCAGACCGCGTAGTGACGGTGTAAGATTATACACAACCCTTAATAGTCCCTTGGGTGTGGTAACCGTCGACACAGAGAAAACAAACCGGGAGATAAGCAGCAGCATCTTTTCGATAACAACTCAAAATAATAAATAATAATAATGTCCTCCAGAACGACTTTCGGTCACGGCGGCCAGTCTCAACGGAGACTAGCCATCGGTGCAGGACAGGATTATTGTGCCCAAGTGTATGCGCAAGCACAGGTGTACTCTCTATTCCCTCGCTCTCATGGTCCGATGGTACGGTAAACCGACACGACCGGAGAGAGGTCAGGTGCAGGACCAACGGTTATACGTGCTTTCCGAGGCACGGGGTGAGACACCGCCAGCTTCCTGACTCCGGGCAGCTACTGAGAGTTTCTTGATGGAAAAGCTCAATAACTGATTTTTGGCCCGACCAGGGATTCGAACCTGGGACCTCATGATCAGCAGTCGCATTACTACAACCACTAGACCAACGAGACAGTCATAAAGATAATAAAAAACTGCAGTTAAGAACCCGCCCGCCAAGCGTGGCAGCTATGGCAATATCCCCGCTATGAGGCAATCTAGTGGAGAGGCTCATATCCAGCAGTGGACTTTTATAGGCTGTAATGGATAGATGTAATGGATTCAGACCATAACAATGGCTTGCACATATTTAAGCTATATGAATTTTGTATAATTATTAGTGATATGACACACAACAATTTGTCTCTGTTCAAATTTTAAGATTCCATAACACTTCGGAATCGATTACTTATATTCTTTCCTGTCAAACAATCCTATTAGTGACTGAAACGCAGTAGTATCTAATTACAGCTCGGGTCCTCCTCCAACACAAAATATGTCTTATAGTGTAGGTAGGTACTGATTTCACTGAAATGAGTAAATGTGATTGAAATGTAATCGGTGTGAATCATGTCACTGAAAATTAGGGCCGAATCATACTTAATTTATTAATGGTGGTATCTACGACTTTTTTTGTCGCCAGGGCGTCTTCTCTTAAGAATAAGGTGAAGTATTTGACAAATTTCATTACGGGACCAGTTCATTTGTTAGGAAAATGTAAGGGTTAATATTTCTTTATGAAACATGACACCCTAGCTGGCCGCCCAGACGTTGTTCTGACCTTTCTGACGACCCTTTGTCCTATAAACAATCCTTCAACACACAATGACAAATATTGTGAATCACAAATAGGGATAGAACCTATCGTATCTTTTAAGAGGGAGCAAGCAATACACATTTACAAAATTTAAATTAAATCAGTTGAGCGGTTTCGGAGATTAGCGTGAACGAACATTGTGACAGGGTAGTTTCAAAAAGAAAAATTATTAAAATTGATTCATAAACAAAAAGTTATGTCCAAACATAATAAAATATATACCCACGAATAGAAAAGCATCTCTTCTTTAGAACTCACTTAAAAATTGCGACCTTAATAAGAATAAACATAAATCAAGCAAACTACGGATATTCCCAAAAAGAAGAAAAATTAAAAAGAACAAAAACATGTGGAACAACTTAAAGAGCAAACCGCTGGGATATTATTTTGTGTTTTACAAACACAACAAACAGATAAACTTTTATATAAATCGCAACTACTCAATTATAGAGACACTGTTTTACAAATAACTTCACCACGGTTCCAACTAGTGACATCTGGTGAGCGAAAGAATATTTTCTCCCATTTGAATGTATTTATATTGTAGTTGAAGTATGTCATATATATTTTAGGCCATCTTGTATTCTTATATGTGTTTATTTTTAAATAAAAATATTTTTTCAAGCTTTCATTACATTGTTATTGTGATATGAACTTAAAGTTACAACTTACAGTAAGTTTTGAGATGCTCGAAATTTGAAAATGGAACGCACTCGTGGTATATGTTTATAAAAAGCAAATTTATTTAAAAATAGAACTCCATAAGCCAATTGCTCAATATTATAAAAAAAACTTCTATTAATTTTCCTACAACGCTTCCTGCGCTTTTCATTTAAAACGATGGATCTTAACCGTGAGCATTTTCGCGCTATGATATATTATGATTTTAAATTTGGTTTAACTGAACAATTATGTTTACAACGGTTACAATCAGCATGCAGTATTATCAGCAATCATAGCTGAGTTCCCCAGCTCCATCACGCGTAACAATTTTTAAATAGTTTACTGAATTCAAAAGGGGTAAAGTTTATCTTAAATTTGACCAAAGAAACGGGTTAAAAAGCAGTAACGGCAGAAAATGTATGAACTACTGAAATATTGGTGCGAGAAGCCTCACGAATCACATATACGGACATCGAAAAGATTGTAGGCATTAGTTTGGGGAGTATTCATACCATCCTACATCAATATCTTGGAGTAAAGAAGCTTTGTTGTCGATGGATCTCTCATCTGCTTTCCGAAAGCGAAAAACAGTCTTCTACACTCACTATACGAAACATGGCAACGTTGAGCTGCTATTTTAGGATGGTATTCTGTGAGTACGTGGTCTTTCCCCGGTCAAGTCGATCAATTCTTGCTACAAATACACTACTAATATAGCTGCAGCATGGCACTACCACCTAATAGGGTAATAATATAAATTACCCCATATCATCCCATGGGCGTCGTAAGAAGTCACAGAGGGCGAAACAAATCAGGAGATTAGCAGCAGCGTATTTCTTGTTACGACTAAAAATAAAACTGCTGTTGTCGATCTTGCTTGCTAAATGTAGCAACTACGGCATATATCCCTCCAATGAAGCAATTTATGGAGGAGGCCTATGTTATGTAGTGGACTTTAATATGCAGTAACAGTACACGTAACGGTACAATTTTATTTGGTTATATCTGCTATAGAATATGATACCATTTCTGATCTCAACTCTTATATCGGCGAAACAGTCAACCCCGATCACCATTTATGCCGAACTTGGCTTCTTCATCACATTAAAATTTTAACGGAATTTGTTTATTTTAATGTACGTTCATCAATCATCGCAACCTGATAGAATACTAACATGAATACTTATTAAATAAATGATTCTAACTTCTACATAACTTCAGAGATCCTTAATGTAATAATAAGCTCCGACGATGGATTTCATGAAATGTTTATTTAATATTCCTGACTTAACATTATGATTAAGTCATTTTAACTTATAATCGAGCTTTTGAAGGCGCCTGTACTTGCAAAGTAAAGCTGTTGAATTAGCAAATTTAAACTTTTGTTAACAGTTGCTGCAAGCGCTAAATTATATTTTTTATAGATAATTTTAATGTATAAGTTATATAGTATATAAGTGGCAAAAACCATTAAATAACATAACATAAGCACTTCACCTTCTCCATAGGAGAGGCAGGTTTGTTTTATTATTTTGTTACATCATTATCATCATCGTCACCATTATAATTATAGCCCATTACAAGCCAACTGTTAAATATATTATACCTCCTAAAAATAATGCTACTAAGCACGGGCCTAAGCCACCTGCATTCATTCAATTCCTGCATTTATAGTGGTATAGTGGCAAAAGTGACAACTACGGCAAATATCATCCTCATGAGGAAATTTATAGGGAGGCTTATATTCCGCTGAGAACTTTGACAGATTGTAATGGTTATTATGAACCTTATTTGTATCTGATGCCTATTGATGATTGACATATGAAGCTCTGACCATGAAATATTGGCTTAAAATCTGCCAACTGTGTCATTAATGAGAAATCCTCGCTGCAACTGGGGAGGCCCATGTCCCGTTGTGGACACTTTGGAATGATAATAAGCTTTAATTTATGAAAACGCAATGTATGTAGGTACACAAAAATATAAGTAATTTAAAAAAGTGACATTCAAACAGTAAATGCTAGGTATATGACACAAGTTCGTAGTACCACTTTACATCAATCTTAGAGCGATGTATACGCTTTTATAACAATATCCAGAAAATAAATAAAATTTGTCCAACGGCAAGTTTAATAAATTTAATGAAAAAAGATTGTATAAAAAGGATTATTATAATATTTATTAAGGAATTTCTGGATAATAATAACCCCTGGGAATGTCGTGATCGCTACCAAGCTATTTTTAATTTGTTTTGTGTAATTTGTTTTCTTTTCTGCGAAGTTCTGCTGGTTTACTTGCTGGTCTTCACATAAAAGTATCTCTGGTTCGAAAGAACCAGTTATTTTCGAACCAGTGATAAGATAAAAATAATAAAGCGTCTCCCACACACAAGCGGCTTGCGGTGGCGGCTAACCGCGAGCCGAAGCTCCAGCCGCTGCAACAACACACCACCGCGGTGGCAGTGGCAGCCTGAAGCTCCATTCGCTGTTTTGTCTGTGCTACGATCGGACGTCAGTCAACATGGCTAACCGTGACGATGTCTTTTTATTCTTATTATATTCAGCCATACTATCATATATTTTTTTTAATCCTAATTTTTGTAATCAAGGTATGAAGTATCATAAAGCATTAGATAATTTTGCACTGCTTCTATTAAAATGTGTGTATTTAGCGCCATTTTGCACGCGGTACACGCGGCCTGTTGTAAAAATTTGCAACTGACCGCGCTGCGGCCACCGGCCATCGATAGAGGCCGCAAGTTCGCTAACAGGCGAAGGGGGCGAAGCATGCTGCCGCGGCCAGCCACTGGCAGGCCGCGACATGGCCGCATGGTTTTACTGACTCACTTACATTGCAAGCGAATTCAAATGGCCGCTACCGCGACCGCCACAGCACGCCACTTCTGTGTGGGAGACGCTTAATGACTTTCAATAAGTATTTCTTGTATTAATATTTATATTGATAAAGTACGAATTTTGTGAGTTCGTATATATGTGGAGTGTTATCTCCGCAACCAAACGCAACGAAATTATGTATTTCCGAATTGTTCCTCTTAAAAAGTTTAAAAAATATATCTGCGACAACATATTATGTATATCTTCTAAGAATAACTGACATTAACCATTTTAATGTACCTCTTAGGCGATAAAATAATTATGGTGGCGATCGGCGTGGAGTCAGCATGTTGATCTAGGTCAGAAAATGCAAAGAACAAAGAATCATTTTACTTTATATCACCAGAAAAGCAGCACAAAAATGTGGTATACCTCGAAGATTTAAAATAAATTATACCTACCTAAAATTTAAGTATTTGTTCAAACCTAGCAAAGCCGTGGCGGGCCTCTAGTATTGAATACAAAAGTTTCTATCTTATATTTATTAATTTCATATTATGCTTTATCTTGTAGTCCATTTTTCTGCAATTTATTTTAAACGAAATCAGACAACAATTCACGATTCGCTATAGAAAGTCTTGACAAAATGTTGCGTAGTTGAGACAGAACAGTATCATTCACATAAGAAATACCAGATACGGTTGAATTTCTTATGAGAATTGAGCTAAGAACACGACAAAGACTTTATTTGGATGGAACGCGGAATGCATGACACTGCAAAGTATGAGTCCTGGTTAAATCTTGGTTCTTTAAATTTTCTCCTAAATTGTTTTACATCCTAAAAGCATTTACACGCCAAACTCATGCTATAAATTAAAAAGTACTGTTGGTAAATCTAATTGTGCATGCCTTAAGTGCATTAAATAAATACGTGTTACATAATTATACCTAATTTTTTTAAAGTAGTATAAATACACACTAGTTTTTACTGATCAATTTCTTACTATACTTATAACTAAATATTTTTCCATTAATTTTATGTCAAACTTCAATTAAATAATTTAAAATTAAAAATTTTGTACAGCCGACTTCAATATAGGTTATTTAAGAATAACTTAAAAACTATTGGTCTGACCTTGATCAAATTCATATGGGACCACACGAGAAGTACCAGCTTTCAAATAAAAAAAGAATCATCGAAATCGGTTCACCCAGAAAAAAGTTCTGAGGTAACACACATAAAAAAAAACGAAAAAAAAAAAAAACATACAGTCGAATTGAGTACCGGCTCCTTTTTGGAAGTCGGCAGAAAAAGTTTTAAAAATCCAAAAATGCACGACTTATAATGCTCGTATAATGATATTGATAAAATAAATAAAATGTAAATTGTAGTTCTATTCGTCAAAGAGTTCCAGTAGCAGTCATCAAAGTCCACCATTAAGTCACTCTATCAAGTCCGGAGGTAATGTGTCATCTTAACAAACCGAACACGGCAAAACTTGGCACACCTAGTCTTATTATTCGAGGAGTTCAAGTAGCATTCATCTAAGTACACTTTCAGATCACTCTATCAAGTCCAGAGACAGTCCGCATTAAATCGACTGTACCCTAGGCTAGCCTAGCACTTCATCGACGCCACTCTTGGGGCCATATTTATAAATTACATATACTCATTTTGCAAATTAACTTTATTATAATTTATAATATAGATTAATCATGAGAATAAAAGATGTTAGGGAGTAATCAAATACGACGATTTTTTCTTCACTCTTATTCTCAGGAATTATCATAAAACAGATTTATTTCATTTACGCTATGATAACCTTCTATACACAGTTATTAATAAATAAAAAACAGAGCGATGATTTTTTGGGACATTACGTAGAAGCGTATCATCTGTTACTTGACCTTTTAGTGCCAGTTATTCATTCATCGGATAATTTATTTACGAGCTTTTACAATAAAACTCGACGGCAAAATTTTATTTAAAATTTCCGTCGTAGTTGCGCTTGTCTTAACGTTTTAAACTACGCGAGCAACGTAAGTTTGGCGCCGGCATCTCTAAAATAGTTTAATTAAAGTTTAAGAGAGTAATTTTAATTCTAGACTGCAATATTTTATTTTTAATAGAATAAGGGTAACAAACAAACACATAGCCTACTTGATAGTAAGTGTATGCTGTGGCTCACAGACAACTACATCTATCCTCGATTAAGAATCAAAATGCAGATGCGTTGTGACTCAGCATGATCCTACGGCATCGTTACCGCAGCTCTGATATGTCGGCGCTGGTGATAGGTACCCTTAAATCATTGAAATACATGTTGTATACATTTTATTGATGAGATAAATTATGAACAAAGATTGCAAAATCTGTTATATAAAATAGTCATCATTACAGCCCTTCACAAGTCCACTGCTGAACATAGGCCTCCCCCAAAGAATGCCACAAAGCACGGTCCTGAGCCACCTGCATCCATCGACTTCCTGCATGTCTTACCAGGTCGTCACTCCATCTCGTGGGGGGACGCCCTACACTTCGCCTACCGGTACGAGGCTGCCACTCGAGAACCTTTCTTCCCCATCGGTTGTCGGTTCTTCGAGCTATATGGCCGGCCCACTGCCACTTCAGCTTACTAATCCGTTGGGCTATGTCGGTTACTCTGGTTCTACTGCGGATATCCTCATTCCTAAGTTTATCACGCAGAGAAACTCCGAGCATAGCCCTCTCCATAGCTCGCTGAGCGACCTTGAGCTTCCTCATACGGCCAGCAGTGAAGGACCACGTCTCAGTTCCATAAGTCATCACTGGCAACACGCACTGGTTGTACAATTTCGTTTTCAGGTTTTGAGGTCTGTCTGACGAGAAGATGTGTCGTAGCTTCCCGAACGCTGCCCAGCCGAGTTGAATCCGTCGATTGACCTCTCGGTCGAAGTTGGACTTACCTAGTCGGACTATTTGTCCCAGGTAAACATACTCGTCAACAACTTCGAGCTTAGTGCTCCCAACAACTACCGGCATAGGTGTGACATGGACATTGAACATGATCTTTGTTTTGTCCATGTTCATCTTAAGACCTATCCGTTGGGAAACACTATCGAGGTCATTGAGCATAGTGCTTAGGTCCTCCAGCGATTCTGCCATAAGGACTATATCGTCGGCAAATCGAAGGTGAGTGATGTACTCGCCATTGATGTTGATAGCGTATCCTTTCCAGTCCAGAAGCTTGAAAACGTCTTCCAATGCAGCGGTGAAGAGTTTCGGGGATATGACGTCACCCTGTCTTACACCTCTCTGCAATTGGATAGGTTTCGTACTCTGGTTCTGTACTCGGATAGCCATCGTAGCCCTACTGTACAAGCACTTCAACACTTCGATATACCGACAGTCAACTTGGCACCGCTGAAGGGACTGCAGCACCGCCCAAATTTCGACGGAATCAAAGGCTTTCTCATAGTCCACATACGCCAGACATAGTGGCAAATTGTACTCTTCGGACTTCTGTACAATTTGCCGAAGGGTATGTATGTGGTCTATGGTGCTAAAGCCCTTCCGGAAACCGGCTTGTTCGGTAAAATAGTAGTTGAGAGTAAATTGTCGCTTCCAAGCTGTTTCTTAAACATGTTTGTAAGTAGTTACAACAACCTGCGTTTTTATTGTATAATACTTTCCAAAAAAGCACCGCTGTGTTTCTTGCTGATTCTCCCCAGGGCCGAAGTACTTTTTTCAAACCAGTGGTAAAAGTAAATAACGACATTCAATTAATTATCAATTAATAAACTCTCCCAATATGTGTTAACAATGCAGTTGACTATTTCCGGCAGTTTTGCAGCAGTGTGAGGTAGATAGTTTGTTATTCTGACTTCTGACAGCCTGTGAAGCTGTTGGTGTTGTACCTGTCTCCCCGGTCATACAGGATAACCGTTCCATCAAACTATGAGAGAGGGAGAGAGAGAGAGAGAGAGAGAAATTGAGAGAGAGAGAGAAAGAGAGAGAGAGAGAGACTGCACCTGTGTTTGCGCGCACACTCGTTACTTCTGTCCCGTGCAGATCAAATTCCGTTTAATACTTTACATTAAAACAAGCTTTTCAATTCACTTGCTTTTATTATTAACTTGATCTATAATAATGTACGAATTACATTGGATTTTACAGATCAGTTTGTACCCGTTAAGTATTTAGAATTGATGACAGTACAATAATAATATATGACTATGATCTAATTCTCACTGGAATCATCGTATATTATATCGATTCACATATTTTTAGGGTTTTGAACGTTAATTTTGTAGAATATTGTGCAAGTTAAGTTTTCTCAGATATCTTCCATCATAGAATGACGTGATCTTTCATCTAGCTAATGCCAAACTGTCTCGACCTTTCACGTCATTGGTGAAATTATATTTTCGGTTACACTCAGCTACTTTCTTTTGTCCTTCCAGCGACAACTTATCATTATCTTACTTTGTAATTTAGGCCTGTAATTCGTAATTTGGGCATCAGCTCGATTTTCCTTTCAAGTGAGTGGATATAATAAACTAATATTTTCACGCTGGTAACTTAGATTTTTTCGCTCCAACGCATTTTGTGAAAATTAATTTCTACGCATTAATCTGGGAAGTTAACGTACAGTCCGAAAAAGGAGATTTCTTTTTGAAACTTATTTTATTTCCTTCAATTTATACTAGATGACTGGACTACTTGTGTACTGATGCAAAATAACAAGGAGTCTGTATCCATTTGGACGTGGTCGATGAGTTGGTCTGTTTCGGCATTACTGTTATGGGAACTATAGAGGGACCCGTAGACGCGCGGATGGTCATGGCTGTCTGTGCGTAGCCAAAGGACAGGTCTGAACCTTTAAGACTGCCGAGGCTTCGAGAACAGATGTCCTCTCTGAAGTATAAGCAAACTCCAGCTCGAGGCACAAAGGAGTGTTCCGATTTGTACCCCGGGTAGGAGACGTACGAAGTATCAGCCAGAGAGGACACCTGCTTCATGGTCAGAAAGAGCAAGGCCGGCTTCGCCATCTCGAGATGTTAGTGAACGGCGTTCAGGTTCGAGTGCAGTCCCCTGATGGGTCAGAAATTCACGGATAGCGTGGCAGGGGTTGGCTTGGTCTTGTTGCTCAGTTTGCCCTTAGCAGTTTTTGGCTCGAGTGGACTTTTGCGTTATTGGTAGGATATTTACAATATTTGCTACGCTTGGCAAACGGATTAATAACAGCAGGTTTTTGTATTTTAGTCGTTATTAAGAAGATGCTGCTGCTCATCTCCTAATTTGTATCCCCCTGTCGCCTCTTACGTCATCCACGGGAAAATATTATGAGATATTGGACATACTTACCCTGGCACTATACGGTCTACGTTAATCTTATATGAAACTTGTATAAAAATGTCAAACGTAACCCTTATTATGTTACCATTATTACAATTACACAATGCAAATTCATTACGAGACGTTTCAATAACGTACGCCCCATTTGCCCTTCCCCTCTACACAGCAGTCTATTAGCGTCGAAGTGATATTGATTACCATTCACAGAGAGGTCTTGTCGCTGGGTATGTAGCAGATAATGTTAAGTTAACGATTGTCTGTATGTTAATCTATTTAAAGTCACAATACTTTTCCTCGTTAAGGATAGAAATCTTCAAGATTTCGGTGATCAATATGTTTTGTATTTCGAGGGATTTTTTTCATTTATTTACTTTTTGAGGTTCGTCTCCGAAGGTTAACCAACGGGAACCTTTTACTAAGCCTGCGCCGTCTATCCGCCCGTTCGTCCGTCCGTCTGTTTCAAGTCTTCAATTGTCTCTGGATCACAAAAAAAATCCAACGGAGTAAAATCGCAGTTTCGAGGTGGCCAATTTGCATCACCATTCAGGCTGATTATGCGATTTTCGAAAACAGTGCGCAAAAGATCGATTGTTACGTTGACTGTGTGGCACGTTGCACTACCTTGTTGCAACCAAATGTCGTCTATGTCATCCTCTTCAATTTTAGGAAACAAAAATCGCTTAGCATGGCGCAGTAGCGATCGTCATTCACTATAACAGCGTTTCCTTGCTTGAAGAAAAATGGCCCAATATTGCCGGCAGACCAAAGATTCAGTAGTTTTGGATGCATTGGTTTCTCTACGATGACGTGTTGATTTACCGTGCCCCAGATATGAAAATTTTGCTCATTGACGTATTCTCCGATGTGGAAATGAGCTTCATCTGAAAAGATGATTTTTCGGTAAAAATGCTCATCTTCGATCTCGCGGTTCTCGGCACATTGAGCAGACCAAAAATGCATAGGATTATCTTACGGCTTCAGCTCTTGCACTATTAGAACATTTTACGCATTCGAATCGAGATCTTTATGCAAAATTCTTCCCAAAAAAGTGCGTGAAATGTTGAATTCTTGAGAACGATGACGACTTGATGGTGATGGTTGTTCACGCACACTCTGAGCAACAGCAGCGATGTTTTTGGTTGAGCTCACTGGACAAGTACTTGCACGGTTTGTAATATCCAACAAAGATCCAGTTTCACGAACTCGCTTTACAAATTGATCCACAAACTGAGTTTTTGGCACATCCTTCCTGTCAATTTTTTTCGTACATTCTAAAAGTTTGAGTAGAATACTCACCACTTTAGAAATAGGTTTTTAATATTTCCCAACTTTGTTCAAGCGAAAAGTGACCCATTTGATATATTTCAAACAAAACTAACTTACTGTCACATCGGATATGTCATCAAACCTTCCTCCAACCTCAAAATAACCTATAGTTCCAATTCCAAATGCTAGATGGCGCACACTGTACATACAAATTAATAAAATTTAAGTGTCTATTTGTAATGTCAAAATACACATAACTAACAAATTTTTGCAAAATGTTAAGTATTTATTACAAAAACACAATTTTTTAAAATTTTGTCAGTCTCTGTTTGTTCCGGCTAATCTCTGAAACGGCTAAACAGATTTTGACGGGACATTCACTGTCAGATATCTGATGATGTAAGAAGTAACTTAAGCTTTTCTTTTATAAAAAGAATTTGGGTACTGTGCAAAAAAATTAATTTAATGAAATAAAATCGCAATTAATTACATGCGGACGAAGTCGCGGGGAACAGCTAGATACTAATATAATCAATGAAAAAAATTATGAAATATTACGCTATCCTAGATATTTTTTTTTATAGGATAAGGGTGACAAACGAGCACACAGTCCACCTGATGGTAAGTGGTTGCTGCGGCCCATAGACATCTACATCTATCCTGTATTACAAATCAAAATGCAGATGCGTTGTCACCCGTGAGGACTAAGATGGAATGCCTCATTTCCAGTAAAAAGGGCCTCCGGCCACCTGCACTCACTAAGCGAAGCGCAGAGGTAAACCTCTACTTCACGCTGGTTTTTTGTGAGGTCGTGGTACCACCCCGGTTCGAGCCGGCCCATCCGTGCGACAGCAAAAGCTGCCGCGTGGCTCTACCACTGTTATTTCCACATTATATCTTTAATATGATATAATATCTTCTATTTGTCTTTTATAAAATACGTTACCCTTACACTTGAGTTTTATTTATTTACTAGCTGTTTCCCGTGATTTCTCCCGCGTATTACTTGAGGTTTTAATTTTTTCGCGTGGAACCCCCAACTCTTTTTTTAAAATAAAAGTAGCCTAAGTTACTCCCTTTGACATCAGCTATCTGCCAGTGAAAATCCCGTCAAAATCGGTCCAACCGTTTCGGAGATTAGCTGGGGAACAAACAGACAGACAGACAAAAACTTTAAAAATTATATTTTTGTTATTAGTACCGTAAATACTTTCATATTCTTTTAGTGAAAAGCTGTTATTTTGACGTTAAAGACACTTCAATTTTATTTATTTGTATAGATTTATTTAGTATTATTTTGTATTGTGTAGGTTTTTTTAAATATATAGATATAAAGTCATATAAATAAACATCCAGACCAGGGACAATTATTTATAGACCATACTTGTCCGGTACGGGATTCAAATCAAAATGACTAATATTAGACTTATTAATTTCAGCGTCCTTCTAACATTACGGTCTTTACTGCCCACTTCAATATGTACAGGAAAAGTACAGTGTAGTTGAGCGGATTGAATGATTCTTTTGACTAATAATATAAAACTAAGTCTCTGTTTTCGCTGTGAGGTCCACAAAAATACTTAGCCGAAGAAGTACTGGCGTGTAATGTCGGCGTAAAAAACAGTTTAATGCTGCTGTGTTTCGTATGGTGGGTGTAAAATAGCGGAGACCCTTTCTTTATTTAACCGGGGTATTCCATCTTAGTATTTAGGTGTGACAACCCAACTCCATTTTTATTCTAAATCGAAGACAGATATCTTTGAGCCATAATATGCACTTATAATCAGGTATACTGTGTGCTCGTTTGTAACTCTTATTCTATAAAATAAATATTCTATAAATAAAATAGTAAAAATATCTGCGACCTCAATTAAGTTCCGTGGACACGCAAGCAAGAGGTAACTATAAGACATGCTAAAAAGGAAGAGCTTTTCATCCTCGATTAAAATTCAAAATGCAGACGAGTTGTCACACTTGAGGAATAAAATGGGATGCCTCGTTTGCAATAAAGCGGGTATCCGTATCTTTACACTCACAATACAAAATACTGCTGTATTAACGTAAAATAGCATGCAGCAGCATTATGCTGCTATTTTATGCTGATATATTGTTAAAGCGTGGTCCTACTTCGCCCGAGCTACCCCATTCGTGCTACAACTATAATATATCTGGCTAGGCTCTACTACGTTTCTCATGGCAGCTCTCACGGCTGTTGACAGATAGTGGTATAGCTATTTAGTTTCCGTTAGACCAAAAATACCCAGACTAACGGCAAAGAACAGCTACAAAGGCGTAGCGATGAAGGTAAAACCTCCTTAAAGACTCATGTTCAGCAGTGGACTTCTACAAGCTGATGAAGAAGAAAAATATATACTGCATTTTTAAAATTATAATAAACAATGACAATACTGTTATTTATACGACCTAATGTAGTTAGAAATCCCGGCTTTGTACCAAATACATATTGATTAGAATTTCGAGGCAAGTCATTCTGTCAATCTATCAAATTATATTATGTAGCTTGTGTGTTTCTACGTCGGCTCTGTTACTGCGTTTATATTATGGTACAATTTCCTTTGCATTATAATATGAATTGTATTTAACAGTCTTGTTTATATCTCGTACTTAACTAAAGTATTACTTATATCTATAACTGCTTCTTTCTATTGTCAATTAGAGAAGAAAGAGAGCAACTTCAAACATATCTTAAATTGACGACGATATTTAGGAGTAAGGTCGTTTATTATTATCAGTGTTCATTAATTTGATATATATTAATTGTAAGAGAAAAGGAAATGTAAAAAGGCGAATAATGAGACATAAGGTTTGTATTTGTGTACACGATGAGTTAGGCACTTATCAATCCTTTCAAAATTTTCCAATTAACGCCATGTATTTTCTACCCTTTTGGAGTTTAAGAAAGAAATAAGAAGTACACAGTAAATTTTAAAAAATTAGATGTGGTACATCGACACTTGCTAATAAAGATCATTACTCAGCATAAGTTTTAGCAAAACCACAACTCCGATTGTATGTAATGACTAATGACTACAGGCAAAGCGCTGCGTATGAATTTATTCATAACGCTTTACAAACAGTGAATTGCTGGTGTAAGAGAATCCATTATTCCATTTGGTTCCGTGGTCGTAAGAGGCGACGATTGGAATATTAGAAAGCCCTAATAACCACGAATAGATGGCGGTATCTTATATCATGTCAGTATTTACCAGATATAATTTATCTAGACACTTAAAGAGATGCAAGGTGATTTCTTTCTATGTAAAGACAGGCCTGTGTCGGTGTCTTAAAAAGTTTCCTACGTTTAACTTCATACGTGTTACGTTTTGGAACACACCATTTTTTTTTAATTTTTAAATAATTACTTTATACTATTAAAAATCTATTATGTGATATACTGTCTTTAGTGGCGATGCGCTCTAGCCGTAACGGTCGCACGGAGTCCTATTTAATAGAAATATTAAATACTGGAGATAGAATTCAGGGATTTGAGATTTTTTTATTGAAAATTTCCTCTTCTTTAAGTAACTTTTCTTCAAAGTTCTATAGTATTAATTTTGAGTTGTTAAAGAAGAACTAAATATCTTTTTTTTTTCATCTTATTTTGTTCAAATTCTTTATTTGCTAGTAAATAGGTACAAAAATATTTTGTTCTTGGTGTTATAAAACAATGTGTTGAGAAAACCTATTTAGCTGTTTTCAACAGCATGCAAATGTCCTGAAGTTTTTATAAGATAATTAGTTTCTAAACTTAATCTAAAACACA
This sequence comes from Parnassius mnemosyne, assembly GCA_963668995.1. NCBI lineage: Eukaryota > Metazoa > Arthropoda > Insecta > Lepidoptera > Papilionidae > Parnassius > Parnassius mnemosyne. The sequence continues at coordinate 36,694,063 of CAVLGL010000085.1, forward strand.
TAACTAAAAACATCCTTTTACAAATTTTATAAATAAATAAATTAATTCAAGCATCGGCAACTTAATCACTACAATTTAAAAACTCATTTATTGTGTAAAATGTTTTTTCTACCAGCCATCGTCGTAATGAAATTTTAAACTTGTGGTATGGTAATTGCTTAATATGTGAGGGTATTTTATTATAAATAGTATTACACATTGCATAGCTATTTTTTTGAAAGCGCTTACTTTTTGGAATTGTGTCAAGTACTAGTTTATCTGGGTTCCGTAAGTTAATTTTTGTAACATCTTTAGCTTGTAAAAACATGTGCTTGTTTTGCTTTACAAATTTGTCAACCTCAAATATATAGAGGCAGGGAAAAGGAAGTATGTTTAAACTCTTAAAATGAGGCTTGCATGATGTGCCCGATGGGATGTTCTTATAGCTCTAATACAGCGCTTTTGAGCTAAAAATACTTTTTGACAGTCTGTGCCATTACCACACATTAAAAGTCCGTATCTGGTAACAGATTCTACATATGCAAAATACATGTTAATAACAATTGCAGTTTTTTATGTGTATTACGAATCGATTGAGCCACCGCACATATTATTAACAGCGGGAACAAGAATTAACACGTTTTTGAACTTGAAACAGAAACAGAAACTTTTTTATTCAATATAGATTATAAATAATACTTATTGAAAGTCACTCTTTTGTTTGATTACCACTGGTTCGGAAAAAACCTCTGTCCTGGGAAGAACCAGCAAGAAACCCAGCGGGACTTTTTTTTAAATAACAGCTTACAATCATGATGTTACACAAATTAACAACACAACAAATTAGAAATAGCTTGGTAGCGATCACCTCATTTCCAGGGGTTATTGTCATCCATAAATTCCTTAATATTATAATAACCCTTTTTATACAAACTTAGTTTAATAAAGTTTTTGAACTTTGAACAGGTCAAACTTTGTATATTTTCTGGAATTTTGTTGTAAAAGCGTATATGTAGGATGGGTAATTGAGTATAGTACAGCGACTGATTTTGTAGTTAGGAATAATAATTAATTCGTTTACACAAATTAATTATCCAACGAGTCGAGGATAAACTAGTAACGCAATACGACAAGCGCACCATTCCACGTCAGAGCCAAGACTGTCTTAACTGCGACCGCTCAGTCCGTTTTATACAAGCAGGACGGGCGGCAACGCAGGTGCAATGCCCAGGTGTGCGGTACACGTGTCGTTTACAAGAATTCTGTCTAGCTAGACCAACGCCACCTCATCTACAACGGTGCAGGTGCCGTCACGGCCATACTGACATGCGTGCGTCCTCGCACGCGCTCCATCACAATTTTAGTTATCTGTAACAACTGTAATCTGTAAAACATCGTTCGATTATCCTGACAAAACAGCGTCAGGTCCGGTCTATACTGACCCTTCAGACTCAGGTGATAATCAGTTTTGTTCCGGCAGTAAGCCCTACAAAACTTTTATCACCTTTATGCTAGATCGGAATGATTAGTCTGCAGCTCTTTCTATTTTCTCTTTTTTTTTTCAAGTACTGTTTTTGCTAGTCCGGAATCACTATTCCCTATAGCTATATCACTGGACCGGCACAAAGCCCTGCAATGATTGTAAGAACTATTCTTTTTTCTTAACCTCTTTTTTTTCAGTACTATTTATGCTAGTCCGGAATCACTATTCCCTGTAGCTATATCATTGGACCGGCAAACGCCCTGCAATGATAGTAAGAACCACATTTTTTTTTCTTACTCTTTTTTTTTTCAATTCAGTATAGAACAGTTACAGACCAACCATACCGCAAACATGTCCCCGTCACAATCACAACAAAAGTGTATCGTGAGGGACGTAGTGACACGATAACACCTAAGTATGTAAACCAACAGAAACTCTACACATATCCCAGTGCAGCACAAACCAGCCTCCCTGCAACTTCATGTTCCTTACCTGCACTAGAATAATTACTTCGTTAGAGTGTTGCAATATCTCTAGTATTTTCTAGATGCACAGACACGGCTACCTCTGACTGTCGCACGTCCTCGTGCGGTTGACAGTGAACAGCGTACGGTCTATCAGTTATCACCACCTGCTAACAGATATTAACTCTTGTTAAATATTACAACGGTCGACCATCCCAGACTTCATTTAAGTCATGGACGCGCCGATATGGCTACCTCCAGGCAAACGCACTGCAACATTTCGTTCTGCTGCGATCGTGCCACATTCGCGGCAGCAAGCCGTCGCGCCGTACTAACGCTAGCGAATCGTCGCACTGCTTTACAAAATTAAAAGAAATCGAGATAAATGTATTGCGAACCATGGAATTCCGAGCTTCCGAAATTCATCACATATTCTCTTAAGAAACGGCAACTGCACGACATTTGAAAACGTTGCAAAAAATGGAAACTATGTGTAGAGACAGATACCACAACATATTTCGAAGCGAAGGAGGAAACTGCGCAAAATCTACGAAAGCCGTCCATTTACAGCGCCAAAGCACCATTTGTTCAGCGGCCGCTTGAATTGCCCTGCCGTAAGATCAGCCGATAAGTAACCTGTAGCGGTGTAGGCTTGATCTAACCAGCGCTCGGCAGTACCTGACCATGTTCGATTAGCCATCACAACGTCTTCCTCATTGATCATTGTTGTAGAGACTTCTACGAATCCCTCGAAATCAAACCCCAATCTTGTCAACGACACAATATTCGGAGCAAACTGCAACACTGATCAACACATTAGAACACAAAAATGTCACTTATTATTTTTAATTCATAGCGTGTTAAAGTTAATCCTTTATTGTAGTACAACCCTTAAAAGTTTTGAACTTCAAAATACAGCAAATGATAATCATGTTTCGCGTGAACTATCAAATTACAACAAAACGAGAGCAGCAGGAGCACCTGAGGGTTTACAAGCATCGTCGGGGTTGTAGTCATCATGATCTGCGTGAAAAAACAAATTGTTAACTATAAGGACAACATACACAGTTGCCTGTTCTCTCATCTATCACACATACGAGGCCCTAAAACAGAAATACGTTCTCATACCTTGGACTATAATAAAGCACTTCGCTTTCACAAGTAAACATAGGTCTTCATACGAAGTATCTGACACATACTCTTACTTGAACTTGCGAGATCGCACGTTAACTACGTGAACCACATTAAAAACATGAACCAGGATAGCGCCTGTCAGGACAGAGCCTGATGCATGTTTAGAGAATACGACTTCCGCGCATACAGAGTATAACACTTCCGCGCACACATAGTGTACGACTGCCGCGCACACATAGTGTAAGACTGCCGCGCACACTGTGAGACTTCTGAGGCACCGCCGCGTACAGCACACGCGCGCCCCGGGAAGGCGCTTGCGTATACGCGTCTGACGAAACCTGACCATGCTACAGCTGGACCTGGCTATCCGTTCCGACTAGTAAGGCACACACTTTTCTCACGCTCGCGCACGTGTAATCATATCACACGTGCTACTGTAACACAAAAGGCAACATTTAAAATATTCAGTAAGAACTTTTTTTTAAATGCAGCACTACTCTCGGGACACCATTAGCCTTTCTAGGGCACTAAATACTGAGCTCCACAGCTCAGTAACCACCTACACGACAACCTCTGGTATGGTCCGATCCTCATGTAAACTTAAATACTCTTCAATGTCAGAACTAATTTGCTCTACTTAACTTTCATCAGTTATACTTTGGTTTTCCGGCATTTTTCGCAACCAATTAAAAATGTAAACACTTATTCTTACAAAATATTTTTTAAGACAATGTTAGGAATAAATTTACTTTCCTCATGTATCAAATGGTGATCGGTAGCAGCGGCAAATAATAAGTCCGCGGCGTCATCAGCCGACAGCATACTCAAAAGCGAGCGCTACAGCTCCACGCTTTCCACTAAACCATTCCAAGTTTGTCGACTACGTAATGCTCGGAGTAAACTGTAACACTTATCATCACATTAGATCACAAAAATACTACTTAGTGTTTTTAAGTCATAGCACGTTAAAGTAATCATGTTCTTTTTTTTTCGGTACATCGTTTAAACATTTTGAACTTTAAAACTAGGCCATGTAAATCACACCTCGTGTATCAAATTATAACATTACTTGAGCAAGTTAAACTTCCACTGAATGCAAACTATAACTCATTCAGAATATCTCCAACATTTCTTTCGACATTTGTTATCATATTACTTGCGGGTACTTTCTATTATAAATTGAATAAAAAGATTTAACTTTTGGCTTAAATAATTTCACTTTATCTTTTCTCTACAATTTAATGATACGACAATATCGTAAGTAGGACAGCAAATTTCATTACGGTAATTAACATACAAAGAGATCCATCAATGCGAAATGCATTATAGCCTTTACAAATGTAATAATTCTCATACTATTCGAAGATTATATGTGGGCAATAAGGGGGACTTTATCCCACTTCTGATGTAGGATGGGTAATTGAGTATAGTACAGCGACTGATTTTGTAGTTAGGAATAATAATTAATTCGTTTACACAAATTAATTATCCAACGAGTCGAGGATAAACTAGTAACGCAATACGACAAGCGCACCATTCCACGTCAGAGCCAAGACTGTCTTAACGGCGACCGCTCAGTCCGTTTTATACAAGCAGGACGGGCGGCAACGCAGGTGCAATGCCCAGGTGTGCGGTACACGTGTCGTTTACAAGAATTCTGTCTAGCTAGACCAACGCCACCGCATCTACAACGGTGCAGGTGCCGTCATATACATCGCCCCAAGAATGAATTACTGACTCGATGGAGTCGAGTAACTGGTACTACTAGCTTGTGTCTGTTCCTAGTATTTACAGAATGAATATCACTTATTTTTGTAAAACTACTTTTATTTTTGTGTACGTACATTACATTTTCATAAATGTATTGAGAGGCCAAAGTTAATATATTAATTTCCTTAAATTTTTGTCGCAGCGACTCTTTAGGCTTTAAATCATAAATTGCTCTTATGGCCCTCTTCTGCAAAACAAATATAATTTCAGTGTCAGCTGCGTGTCCCCATAGCAAAATACCATACGACATTATGCTATGGAAGTAGCTGAAGTAAACTAGTCTAGCTGTTTCAACACTGGTTAAACTTCTAATCTTTTTTACAGCATATGCTGCAGAACTAAGTCTGCTTGCTAGTTTTGATATATGGGGGCTCCATTGAAGCTTCGCGTCTAGTGTGATTCCAAGAAAAATGGTGGTATCTACAAGACTCAGTTTCTCCCCATTTAAAATTACATTAGTATTTAATTGTTTGACATTTGGAGTCACGAATTTCATACATTTTGTTTTAGTGCCATTTAAATACAAATTATTAACATCGAACCAATTTACTAATTTAGAGATAGCATTATTTACTTCGTCATATTTTAGTAACTGTCGACTTAATTTGAAAATTAAAGAAGTGTCATCTGCAAATAATACTATATCATGGTTATCCCCTACTATGTAAGGTAAGTCATTAATGTATACAAGAAACAGAAAGGGGCCGAGAATTGAGCCTTGAGGCACGCCCATTTGTACCATCGATCCGGAAGAGCTCATATTGTTAATGACAACTTTTTGCGTTCTCTTACTTAAATATGAAATAATTAATTTAAGGGCATCACTTCTTACACCGTAGTGTTGAAGTTTTCTGATTAATGTTTCATGGTGAACACAATCGAAGGCCTTGGATAGGTCACAAAATATACCCAAAGCATCCTGTGAATTCTCCCATGCATTAAAGATATATTTAATCAGCTCAACACCGGCATCAGTTGTCGAGCGACCCCTTGTGAAACCAAATTGATTTTTATGAAGTAAATTATTTATATTAAAAAAATTTAACATTTGAACAAGAACAATTTTTTCAAAAATCTTACTAAGTGTTGGTAGTACAGAAATAGGTCTAAAATTGGCGGGGTCTAATGTACTACCAGATTTAAATAAAGGTATTACTTTACTATGCTTCATTAAATCAGGAAACACACCAGATTCGATACTAGTATTAAAAATAATAGCTAAATGAGGCGCGATTGTATCTATTATAGACGCAATAACTTTAACGGAAATCCCCCAGAGATCCGCAGTTTTCTTAACATCAATAGTTTTAAAATATTTTACAATATCTTTTGATGACACTTTATGAAATGTAAAATTCTTTGTACACACATTTACATTTTGTTTAAGTAATGATTCGGCGACGGCAGGAGAAGAATTCAGTGACTTAGTGGTCAAGATCGGAATATCAGTAAAATATTTCTCAAAAACCATTGCTACGTCCTGATCTGATACAGTTAATTTGTTGTTAACACTTAAGTGGTAATTTGAATTGCGAGAGTTGATCTTACCAGTTTCGCTATTAATTATACTCCATGTCATTTTAATTTTATTGGAAGCCGTCTTAATTTTGTTGCTCAAATGCAAAGAATTGGCTATGGAGCACACTCTTTTAAATATTTTTGAATATTTTTTTACATATTCCCTAAATTCGACGCTATGATTATATGACCTTTCATGGTAAAGATCATATAACCTATGCCTGCTCTTATGGACTCCTACTGTCGCCCATTCATTGAATGACTTCCGACTGTTCAAGGAGAATGTTTTAGAAGTAAAAGTATTATTAAATTCATTGCAAATAAGCTTAAATAATGTTCCATACAAAAAATTAGGATCATTTTGGTATGAAAGTGATGGAAGTTTTTTCACTACGTTACTTCTAAATTTCTCCAAGCGACGTGCATTTACTGGAACAGACACAACTTTCTCATCTACTTGCTTTTTGTGAACATAAGGTAACGAAACTACTTGTCCACAGTGATCAGAACTTAATTTTTGAATTATACATTTATGCAACGGCTTCACATTTGTAAAAATGTTATCTATACATGTTGCACTAGATTGAGAAATACGCGTTGGCTCTATAAATAAATTAAAAAGACCATATGATTTAAACAATGATCTAAATTTAATATTGATGGAGGAAGCTTCTAGGAGATTGATATTAAAGTCTCCACATATTACAATAGATTTATTCTGTTTATTAAGCTTAGCAAAAACTTCCTCTATTTTCAAAAGCATCATATGTACAACATGGGGGTCTGTAGACGCTCACAACAATAAGGTGCTCAAACTCAACACATGCCATTTCTACAGTTCGCTCAACAGAGAGGCTCACAATGTCTTTACGTTCTTTACATGATAATAATTTACTAGCTAATATTAAGGAGCCACCTCTTAAAACCGTATCTCTATTGAAAGAACTGACCACCTGGTGATTACTGAAGTTAAACATTAAATTATAAGCTTTTAACCAATGTTCAGTAATACATAAGATATGAATATTGTTGCTATTTAAGAACAACTCAATTTCTAGCTCTTTACCTATCATGCCTTGTATATTTTGATGCACCAGGTGTAAACAATTTTCATTATTACTCTGTGGAGTCATACAATCAAAGATTTGTAAGCTACATTCTAAATTATTTAAGTTATTATAACTGCTAGAGATTACCTCTATTGTCTCATTTTCTAATTTAAATTACTTGGAACTGATTCCAAATGGCATAATAAGTCATTACACTGCTCAAAAGAAGCAGATGTCTGTGTAGCCAAGTCCTTGGCTGAGTTAATATATAAATACTAAGATAGCACATTTGCTATCTGTCTTAAATTATATTTTGATAGGTAATACCTATCTCTAGTCAAAAATTTCTTAATTAAATTATTTATATCTATTAAATTAATTCTATCATTATAATTGTAACAATGAAAAACTTTTCATGTAATAATAATTTAAACTTGACATTTAGTCAAGTTTAAATTATTATTACATGAAAAGTTATTCATTAATAAATTTAAATCATATCTTATTTTATTTTCCTGCGGCCAACCCTGTATGTAAGGCAATGTAAACAAGATAATTTTATGTACATTTAAAGTATTTAGATTATCAATATATTTTAATAATTGATTTTTGTTTACATTGCCTCTTCTCCCAACAAGAATTATTAATGTGCTATTAGGACAAAATTTACTAGTTAAAACTTTATTCATTATATGACTAAAGGATGCTCCAGGCATGCAATAATTAGTGATCATATTTCCTTTTAAACAGTTATTTAACATCATGCCCAAATTTTTGCCTATGTCATCACAATACATAATAACTTTATTTTTTTTAAATATTTACATTGCTTTTTAAGTTTATATCCTTTGTCATGGCACTGTCATAGAGTGTAGGTGAAAATAATGGGGTCTTACTGTTAACTTTGTTATTTACACATATTGTCCCCGATGAACCTGGTATGGAGCGCTGATACTCACTCTGATTTTTTATTAAGGAGTCAAAGCGCTCCTCATTATATTCACATGATTTTACCAGATCATTCATGGCCAATATGTGTTCTTTTATCTCATCTTGAGCCGATGCATATTTATTTGATACAATTTCTAGAGAGCTTTTAAGTGATAAAATTGTTGAATTTAGACACTCTATATCAGTCTCATAACAGTGATTCATATTTTCCACCTCAATTGAATATATTTTAAGTTTATTAATTAGTTCTTGCTTTTCTTTGCATACATTTATATAATTTTTAACATTAATTTTAGTTTTAATTAATTTTTGTAGTTTTCTAATATATTTATTAATTTTTATATATTTCTTTAATTTTCTTCTACTGCAGGTAGTCCTTGCTGCTGTTCTTGATATGACATAATCATCACCAGTCAAATCGATTGTTGTGGAGGGTTGCAATGCTTTAGATTTAGTAGATTCACACTCTATGAGCTCGTTGAACAGACTAAAGCTCGTTGAACAGACTATACTTGTTGACTAGTATATAGATTGCTGGATTCAAGTTGAACCTCGATCAGTTTTTTTGTAACAAGCTTAAAGGTTATTAGGTATTACGGTAGCACAGAAATTAAAAAACCTGATTGCGTAAAAAAATACTGAAAAGACAAAAATTTTATATCCTATGTTACTCCCACGAATCTGTCAACACCTCATATGAAAAAATACACCAAAATATTAAGGCTACAGAGCGTGCCAAAAAATAGACATAATATGTACATACATACAAACGCTTGAAAAACATTACCATTACATTCTGGGCAATCGGGTTAAAAACAAACTAATTTTTACGAATTTGTTTTGTTTAACTTTTAAATTTCCGACGTTTCACCGTAACACTATTGTTCACACTGTGTATCGGAAAAATACCCATACCAACCGATATTTAAATGTTGAATCTCACCATCATTCATCACAGTTAGTTACCTTTCTCTTGAAAATCTTTGTTCAAGAGAGCACGAGGGATCTGTGACAGAAAACACCTGGTCGCCGAGCTTCAGCACGTCAAACAAGTATTGCAAGACAAGCTAAGGGTCAAGCGCCTACGCCACAGTGACTGAGTGAAGCCATCCACAGTCGAGCGTGTGCCTGCTGTACTACTACTGTGAGAGGAGTCACAGACAAGGTTGGCTGCATCTTGAAACGAGCTCCCATTAAATCATACTTCAAGCCGCCGAAGAAGATTAGTCAATTTTTACCATTTAAGTGTCATATCCCTCTTCAAGATGCGGGACATTGATTCATGACTTTTCAGCTGATTTCGATGAATGTAAAAAATTTGATATACTATCCACGCATTAACTGTGCAGAAAAGCAAAGGCACTAAGCCCCCAAGAACCTACATCCCACATCGGATATCGCTTGAGATTCATCCTGCATCCTAGCCAGGATTGCTGCGAGAATGCTGGGAAAGCGATGGATCGGCTATGTTCCAAACGGAGATCCTAGGACCTCTTGTGTCCCCCCCGAACGGGTTCCCGCCTTTTTATGGCGGGGGGGGGGGGGGCTTAGTAGCCGTGGCTTGGTCTCCCACGGTGAACAAAGAGGAACCCCTTGGCTGGCCCGTGGTGTAGGGCCGGCCCGAGGTGGCCACTCCGAGTGGGCTTGACGAGCCCACTTCGGATGTGTGTCGGTGGGCTGCGATGAGTGGGGTGTCCACTCCCTCTACCGCTGCAGCCGAGGTGGAGTCGCGGAGGAAGAGGAGTGTTGGTATGGCGATGCGCCACTCGTTCTATCCTTCGCGACACTGCCGGGGCCGCACCGTTAAATGATGCGGTGGTAGTGGGGCTGCGGGGGGAGAGGAGTGTCGGTATTGCGTGGTGCCGCTCTCCACTCTACCCTTCGCAGCCGAATCTTGGTTGGCGGCGGAGCCATAGACCAGATCCGCCGCTGGGGTCAGGAAGGGTGGTGCTTCTGAGTTCTAGTTTTTCCTGGCCCCATGGCCTTCGCGCAGCGGACACGGGGACGTCCGTTGCGCATATTAAGTTGGAGGCCGAGGAGGAGGGCTCGCCATGTGTTCTGGTGCGCCTTACCTGAGAAGGAGATGGGGAACGAATGGTCCTCCCGAGGAGGGGCCGCCATGAGGTGGCCAGCGCAGGTGGGGCCGCGGAAGTGTGCGAAAGCGTTCTCGTGGCCCTGCCAATATGCGACGAGGGTGGAACACCATAGGGTTTTAGCCAGTGCGAGTCCGACATAACCCGTCCTTGCCCCCGCGAGGCAGGTATGCGTAAGCATTTCCCCATGTAAAAAAAGGACCTCTTGTGTATGCTGATAGTGACCACCAACTTCCGTGAGTTTAGCCGGTAAGAGTCTGGCAATTTTCCGTTGTCTCTGCCGCGGAAGATGACTTTCTCATGAAAAAAAATAAGAGGAACCAGGAGACAATTAGTCAATTATTATAGACATAACCTGAAAATTCTAGGTTAGTGGTGAAGAGAAGAAAGAGCGGAAGGTGTTCTTCAGAGTAGGTAAGACGCATTATTTTATCTTATTACGCGGATATGATCTAATAAATTTTTGTATAATGGCTTTGCGTAAAATAACGCCCGAGTCTATTAATTACAAAACCTTAAATTGATTTGAAGAGGTTATTTGCACACCATTAAAACATGAATAACTCTTATAAAATGATTGTTGCCTTTGATTTACTTAATTCTACCAGGTGAATCCGGGGCAGATCGCTAGATCTACTATAGACTCTCAACGTTAAGGTACGTGACAAGACTTTGAGATATGTCGTTTCCATTCATTTTTGTATATTAGGGTTCCATGCCCAAAGGAACCAACGGGACCCTATTACTAAGTATCCGCTGTCCATCCGTCCATCCGTTCATCCGCCCATCTGTCTGTCAGCGAGCTGTATCTCATGATCCGTAATAGGTAGACAGTTGAAAATTTTCACAGAATTTGTATATTCGTTGCCATTATAACAACAAGCAATAAAAATAAATGTAAAATTAAAGGGGGCTACAGAAACGTGTTTGATTGTACGGAACCGTTCATTTGCGAGTTCGGTTCGCACTTGGCCGGGTTTTTTATTTGCATTTACGATTGTAGATAGACAAATTGGCTAGCCCCAAAGGGATATTGCAGTTATCGTGTGAATACATGCAAAAGCATCGTTCTGGTAAAAGAGGTGGCAGATATCAATAAAAGGGATTTTTATATGTTCACAGAAAAAAGTTACACCTCTATAGACATATATTTTTAGATTATCACACTGATCCAGAACATGTTACATAACCTTTGTAAATTGCTTTTGTGCCACATTAACTGGTTGTAATAGAACTTTTATATGGCTAAAATGCAATACTTCTCACTGGCGTTTAAGTTGAGTTTTTTTTTCTAATAAAAGTATTAAACTTCACACTATATTAATTACCGAGTAGTATTAAATTTTTTCATGAAATGGTGACCTATCCACTATCGCATATAACCGAGGAGGCAATCTATGGGGAGGCAAGGAACAGTTCAGCAGTGAACTTTTGCAGCAGGCAATTTAAACATATGAATTGAACATGGACAAACAAACAGGCCCGGAAGTTGTGAAATATTAAAAGAATGATAATAGAAAACTTTTGATAGAATATGCTATTTAGAGACTCCAGCATACAATCTCACAGAACATTGTCGTAAAATAGCAGCTTAATATGTTTAGTATGGTGAATGTAGAGAGCAGGAGAACCTTTTTAATGGTAACTTGGCATTCTGTATTAGTCTTTAGGAGTAGCATCATAACGCCTCTATACTTTAATTCTTAATCGAAAGACCCTGTTTTACCCATGCACGTGTCAGGAAGATGTAATGAAAACACATATAATTTATTTAATTTAATTATTTTGTGTTCGAGATTTGTGAACTGAAGTTAATTCTATACGTTTGAATACTGATTATGATAACGCACTTAATGGGTACCTAAAGGTTTTTGTTACATGTAATTTACGCGAATACTACGTGTGGAATAGAACAAAATTTACGGATTTTATCGCGTTTAACATAGTAAATAACTATCACTGCCCATGACCAACTACCTCACAATGGAAATCGCAAATGCGTTATTGGCCTTATAAAAACGAAAGAATATGCATAATTCATTGATTTTTCATCATCACATTGATTCGCATTGTAGGTTTTAAATCTGGATTAAAATAAATGTTATGGAATAAAACACATTGTAATAGAAGCTTCTACTTTATCTTTATAAAGGAATCTTAGAACTTATTAAAAGTACCTTTCATTCTCTAGTAGTCGTCTATGGCTAAGGCTTAAACAATGATTTCGTAATAAAAAGCTTATTTGCTTTCTTACAAAACTTTTTCTGTAATGACAAAAGACTTTGGAATTTATTTCCATTTTATCATACCTCGTGGACTTTTATAACGATTATAGAAAGACAACTTGGTTAACCTCGAAGTCATTATTTCGAGAACGCGTATTAGTATTTAGTATTAGTTGTATAGTTGTTCTTCTTCTTAGACTTCCAACCGACGGGTCTGTTCTTCCTGTCGGCTGGCCTGTTCCTCCTGTCGGCGAGCTTGTTCCTCCTGTCGGCGGGCCTGTTCCTCCTGTCGGTGAGCCTGATCCTGCAGCAGCATCATCAGAGCACCTAAGTCAGGTGCTGCAGATGCAGGAGCTGCTGACAGGCCGGCTCCCGTAGTTAGCAGCTGGCCCTCCGACGTTTGCAGCGTTGCATTACCAAATCGTCTCTGGTTCGTCTCCTGTTGGCGTTGACTTCGGGTACGGATACCCTCCGTGTCGTCTTTAGGTAAATTCGGCATATTTGATCTCATTTCTGACACCAATTATTACGAGCTTGGGGTTCATGACAATTAAAAACTGCCGATTGAATTACCAAAATTGACACTTTAATAACACAACACTAATTACCATCTAAAACCACACTGATAATAAAACACAATTGTACTACTGATCACTTAAGTTCGCAGTTGTTTCGCTTCGAAGTATTCTCTTGTATCGCCAATTCAATACTGACTCGGTCGTGGTCTATACCGGCCTTATATAGGGCCTCAAATTGTTTCCAGAACCTTCTATGGTTGCGACATCTAGAATGTTCGAGTACATATTGATCCCGAAATTTAGAGAAGGATCTTGACTCTCCTAGTTCCGCTACTCGACACTAGAGGGCGCAAGTGGTGACTAGTGTTACCATGTATATATAATACATTAATAGTGGCGCGCAACAATATTGTAAGGTGCTATGGTCCATAGATATCAACATCTATTCGATTTTTCCCGTGCTAGTGGTAAATTAAACATAACAGTGACTTTCAATATGCATTATTTATAATATTTATTGAATAAATAAGTTTATGTTTCTGTTTTTGGGGTCAAACGCAGGACCAACCACATTACGTGCTTTCCGAGGTACGGGGGCGAGACAACCATAATTCTCTGACTTCGGGTTGCTACTGAATTTCTTGACAGGAAAGCCTTTAATTGATTTTGGACTGACGCAGAATTTGAACCTTCTCTTTTTACTGGTAACGAGTCATTCTATCTTAGTGCTCATGGGTGACAACGAATCCGCATTTTATTATTAATTGCTGATATACATTATGTAGATGTACATATCATCCACTTACCATGAGGTAGACTTTTATATCACAATGTCTATTGAAATTATATTGATTTACACTTATATGACAATTTTAGTTTTTAAATTGCATGTCGAACTTCGTCCGACGAAATATTTAAACCATTAAGCTATTTATCAGCTTGTCACGTAACATATTTCTGCAATAAATGTTATTTCATTTAATATTAAAACAATATACAGGTCAAAGAAAGCGTATCAAGATGTTTCATGCTAGCATAGCAAAAGTTTCTAGAACTGAATTATCAACGACACTATTTCGAAGTGTGCTATAAACTAGTTCAGAAAACTCGATTGGGAGTTTTCTGTCGCCACGAATAAAACAATAGGGATAATTAGTTACGTTATGGGAAGCGTTGTACGTGACCTATTACTTTCATCCTTTGGCACTTGAAACTCGAGTTAAGTGTCTCGTCTACATCGCAGTGCTAGTTTTGACACGTCGTTTATTGGTAAGTTTAAAGTAAAGTAAAGATACAGGAGTGCTTGTTTTTGACACGTCCTTTATAGGTTAGTTTAATGTAAAGTAAAGATACAGCCTACAAAAGTCCCTCCCTGAGGGCTCTTCTCATTTCTGAAATAGAATAAAGAATAGAATAGAATAAGTAGAATATACATGAATTACAAGAATACTTATTGAAAGTTATTTAAGTTTTACCACTGGATAAGAAAGATACCTCTATTCTGGGAAGAACCAGCAACAAAACCCTCAGGTTTTTAACATTAATTTAAAAAAATGTTAAAATTACAGCCTACCTACTCCCGACTGCAGGGCACAGGCCTCCTCTAATTTCTGCGAGAGGTTAAGGGCAAGGAAATGTAGGCCGTGCTGCCCCAATGCGTGTTGGTGAATTTCACATGTCTTCGAAATCTTATTTTTTTCTTATTTTCAGTCATGTCGGTTTCCTTACGATATTCGTTTATTTACAATAAAACATTTTATAAAATTCAGTTCTCTTTAGATAGTATAACAACTATTATTAAGCAATTTTAGCTTTTATTTTTTTTTACTTTTTGATAGTTTGGTTCTGCATATTTTCTGGAACTATGTTGTAAACGCGTATACGCATTGCCCACAAATTTTTGAATTTGTGTAAAAATTCGTAATTATACTGAGAGGTCAAAGTCATTTATATCTTTAATTTTTTTCCAAACTATCTATTAAGGCTCAGCAAAACAAGGATAGTGCCAATGTCAGTCGCATTATCCCATTACAGGATTAGATTGCGTATGTCATTATGCTTTGGACATAACTAAAATAAACTAATCTAGCTATTTTAACACATGTAAGGCCTGAAATCTTTTTCGCAGCATATGTTGTAGAACTACGAGTATGTTTGCTAGTCAGTTTAGATTGATGGTGGCCCCAATGAAGCTTCACGTCAATTATAATTCCGAGAAAAAGTCTCTTTTTCTTTTAATTTTCGACCAGCGATTGCTCTCTCGGTTCACGTTAAGTTGCAGCTATGAATAACAATGTTCTTTTTTTCTTTCTTATTTCTCAGATATGGAAGTTTCCGCACGAGTTTTTCCTTCACCGCCAAGCACGTGGTTGATCAGCACTTAAAATTTGAAATTAACTATATAATTACAGAACAAACTTGTGTCTGAAGTCGAGACTTTGTTGAACAAGCACTGCGTAGAGATGTTGCATTTCTTTGCGTATTTTATCGCATCTACCACGGGGAGTGCTCTGAGGAATTGTTCGGACTAATTCCAGCCGCTCAATTTCATCATCGCACATCGCGACAAGACTTGAGATACCATCCATATCATCTGGATGATTGGTGGTCCACCACTGTGCGATTTAGAAGAAGTTGTCTCCCTCGCACAACTTCCTTGTGGAATCGATTGCCACCAGCGATTTTTCCGGACCGATACGACTTAGGGACCTTCACGAAAAGAGCTTACTGCTTTTTAAAAGGCCGACAACGCATCTGCGATTCCCCTGGTGTTGCAGTTGTTCATGGGCGGCGGTAGTCACTTACCATCAGGTGAGCCGCATGCTCGTTTGCCCCCCCCCCCCCCCCTATAAAAAAATTGGTGCCGACGGATATCGAACCCTAGTTGCTCGTGTACTGTGAAATTTTTTCGAAGCGTTTTGCCCCTAAACTACCACGGCTCATCGATTTTATAAAGTAAAATAGTGATCGCCTAGTGGTCGAAATTCGACCGTAATTCATAATTTTTTTATTTTTGTATGTTTGGTTTATAGTTTTTATATAGTTTGCTTATGCAATATTTCACTATTAACTGCCCTTTGATTTATAATGGAGAATATACCGTAAGTGAAAGACACTCGTAATAGAAATGACGAGGAAAGGAGGAAGGCTCTTTATCGCTATAGGTTTACTGCCAGTGGCAACGAAATAATGACGCTTTTTTATTAATGAAATCCGTTTTCACGTCCCGATCTTAGAATATTAACGTCCAGATCTGAATTAAATTAGAAAAAAATCCTAAACAGTTTTAAGTTAAACTAAGAGATATAAAGGTGTGCGTATATTTAGGTGATAGATAAAGTTTTTAAAACGTTATATAATTATTTCTTTAAAAGTTCATTTAAATATTATAAATACGAAATACACATAACTACAATAATATGAGGTAGAGCCACGTTGCAGCTACATTATGTTTGTAGCACGAATGGATCACAGATTACCAGCGTAAAGAACCATGCCCACTTTATATACATTTAAAAACCTGATGGTAAAAGTTTATGTATACTTATAAGGTATAGTAGAAAAACTTCATGTAAGCTTAAAAAATAATGTCATGTAGTCATTTTTACAATTTAAACGCTATTAATGTTACTTTTTAGGTAAGGATTTGCCGTTACCAAATATTTAATATTTCTATCTCTTATTAATGTTCTTTCACTACTTCCTCTGAGATTATACTGAGAAAAATCTTGCGTATCCCTACATATTTCTATTCTATATGATCTATGAAAAACACACAAAATGGGACAATACACAACGAGACGCAAACACAACAAGTGATTATATTCTCTTTGGCAACAATGAAGGACTGCGCCGATGTCAATCGTAGAACTGCTAAATGTCAAAAAAATCCGTTTCACTCGTGTGCACTCAATGACATATCGCATTATTTATTTATTACATTATTATATTCTTTATAATTAATCTGCACTCTACAAAAAGTAATAAATAAATATATAAAAAGGAATATATATAAGAATATAGAGAAATACTTACTGATTAAATAAAATAAATGTTTAAAACTCAGAAACAGAGTTCAATAAAGTCAGGTAGCGAAATGCGAAGTATGTGAAATGGAACGTCTTAGAAAAAGGGTAGTTGAGATGCGTTCAAAATTTGATGGTAATAAGTTTATCCTTGACGTATTATAAGCATAAATAAATATTTAAAATATTTTTCTCCTGCGTTTCTTTTAACATTGTGGTACGCGTATTTAATTAAGATTTCAATTAGATGAATTTTAAGATTTATTTCATTTCTATACATAGGTGAATAATGGGCATCCTTCTTTGCAGCTTAATGCTGCCATGTTTAGTGTGGTGAGTGTAGAGAACCGGAGAACATTTTACTGGAAACGAGGCATTCAATCTTAGTCCTCAGGGGTGAAAACACATTCGCCTGGAGGAAGCTTAATGGGGCCGTTATAGGCATTCCATTTCCGTTTCCTCCACGGGGCGCCCCTCTGCAGGCGTCGGTGTCGCGGCGGCGGCGGCGGCGACAGTGACAGCGGCGGCGGCGGCAGTTGCAGCTGCGGCGGTGGCCATAGAGGCGGTGGCGGCGGAGGAGGGCCCTCTCTTACCCGCGGCCTTGGCCTTGGCGGGTGACACGCAGGCCCTGCTTCCGGCCCAGTGATCGGCTGGCTTGCCGGTCGCCGCACATGCATCACAGTGCGGCGTAGCGCAGCAGGTCGCCGATATGTGTCCGGGCTGACAGCAGCGGAAGCAGAGGCCACTGCGGTCAACCTCCGAGGCGCATTTCACTGACACGTGATGCCCCACGAGACAGCGGTAGCACCTCAGAGGTCTGGGCTCCAGCAGCTTAACCTGCGCTGAGACCCAGCCCACCAGAAGCCTTCGGCCCTCCACTATGGTTTTGGCCGCCGTAACAGGGCAGCACACCGTGGCGGCATGCATACCCTGTTGATCCGGGCGTATGGCGCCTGACCTGACCTGGTCAGTAGTGCACCCCCCGGACCTGGCGACGGCGGCCACCAACTCCTCCTCCGATACCGAGTCGTCCAGACCCATGATGCGCAGGTCTGCGCATCTGACGGGCCTGGACACTCGGGCCTCGTCCGCGTTCAGGGACGCTCTGAGCTTCGCAGCCAGAGCGTCCGCAGTCGCGCCACTGGATTCCCCGGGGATCTCCAGCATACGGGCCCCCGTCTGGGTGACTTTGAGCCGGAGGCCCCCAGTGATCCCGAGCTCCCCGAGATCCACCGCCTCTTTCGCCTTCGCGAGCAGATCGCGGTAGGTAACGCCCTTCTTTTCCGCGTCCGGCTGTAGTGTAATCACTACAGCTGCGGTCTTCGGGGCGCGGAGCCTAGCCGCGATCTTGCGCGCCCTGAACTGGCGCTGCTGCTCCTGCTCTTTGGCCTTTTTGGCTGCCTTCTTCCCCCTCTGTTTGTCCCCGACCACCTGCCAACCGGCTTCTGCCGCGGGAGGTGTAGGGAGCTGGGGGGGCGGTGGCGGCGGCGGCAGCTGGCTTGCCGCTGGCGCTGGCCCATTCGCCGCAGGCACTGGGGCTGGCGCAGCTATCACCTGTGCTGCCGCCTTGCCCTTTTTCGCCTTCGCCTTGCCTCTCTTTCCCGTCGCCGACTTAGCCGGAGCCGGTTCAGCCGGTTTCGGTTTTGCTGGAGCCGGCTTTTCAGGGGGGGGGAGGGGCAACTGCAGCCCCACCCGAGGGCTGGCTGGACGGCCCCGGCCTGGATGCGGCAGCCGTGACCGTCGCGTAAGAAGCCGTTGCCGGCCTCGCCGCCGTCTTGTTTGCCCCTAGGGGGGGGCGCAGGACGATGCCCTCCAGCACGGAGAACCGGTGCTGGAAGGCAGCCAGCTCCTGCCGGACCAGGTTCAGAACCTGGTTCTCCACCGGCACGGGCTGGCTTGGGCGCTGCGTCTGGGGCGCCGCGCGAGAGGCAGGCTCATGTAGACTGGCCAGGTCTGCGCGGAGCTTCTCATTCTCCTTCTGGAGAGTCTCCATGGCGGACGTCAGGCGGGCCACTTCGGTCCGCAGCATCGCCACCTCGTCCGCATTAGGCCCAGCCCCAGCAAAGTTGGCCTCCGCAGCCGCCATGATGGAGGCGGAGGCCGCGGGAATGGCCTTGACTTTCGAGGAGGACTTTTGCTTGTTGGCCACGACCTTGATCGCGGCCTCCACCTCCTTTACGAATCTGGCCTTACGCTCCACCTCGGAGCCGCCAGTCGCGTCTGTTTCTTCGCCTGATTCCCGAACCGTGTCGTCCGGGTGGCGCCCCTCCTCGGCAAGCTTTGCCGCTCGTTCGGCCCTCTGAATGGTAGAGAGCTCCCTCCCCTTGCCTCTCAGCCCGCCCCGCCTGTTGGTGGGGATTTTCCGGGCCGAAACCTCCTCTTCACCGGATGCCAACCCCTGGTCGCCATCCCGCCTGGACCGCTTGCGGAAGAACTTGCTGGTCTCCGCGGTCCCAGTCTCCACTTGTCGGGAGCTCTCTGAGCCTCCCTCGCTGCTCGATGCGGCGTCGGACTCTGTCCCCGCATCGTTTCTCCTCTCCTCTACGTTGCCGTTGCCGGCGGTTTTGGTTTTTTTTGTTTTTTGTTTGGTTTCCATTTTTTGTACCCACGAGTATGGGGGAATTAAAAGTCCACCTTGGCAGAGACCCCTTACCAAGGTAAGCAGATTTAGAGGATTTATTACTCGCCAGGGGGTCTGCAGGTACCCTGGCGAGGAGCGCACTAACGACTGATTTGTTCATAGAACCCCGTCAGCCATCCATCCCCTCGCGGTGCGTCGCCGCTTGAGATTCGGGGTAACTTTTTATAGAGGTTTTCTCCCTCGCGGTCCGGGCGGTTAAGCCAAGACCCTCGGTCCCTATCAAAGCCGCGAGACGTGATCCATGACACTTCGATACTGGGATTACGAGACCGGCGGTGACAGCAAAGGATGAATCCTTCACTGTCTGCCCGGAGGCAGGGTAAGTGCACACCGAGCCCGCCCTCACTCCTCTGCTATGCCCTCTGCTGATCAGAGGGTTACGCAGTGGAACGCACCGTTGGTCCGGGACGGACCCCCCCCCCCCCATGTCAGAATAATTAGCCGCGGCAGTACCATTCCCCAAGGAGTAAGAATTTCTTCTCATTTCTCGAGGTAGACTACTGCTGCGCCCAGGGTGCACCGGCCCAGTATCTGCTCTTCCCTCCAGACGTATCGAGAGGGACCCGCAACTACCAGGCACACGTGGAGGACTTCTGACTTCCACCCAGAGCGAAAGGCGTCATTTGATGATTTTCCATCCGCAAAAAAAAAAAAAAAAAAAAGGGGTGAAAACACATCTGCATTTTGATTCTTAATTGAGGATAAATTTAAATGTGCACATATATATGGACCTAATATATAAAAAAAATGAATGCACTACAATTCATAAAATAACATCATACTATATTATTATATAATTTATTTTATAAAATACGCTATATATTCAATATAATAATCAAATATTCAAATAAGCTTGGTGCGATTATCTAATTCCCAGTGATTACCACGAAAGTATTCATTAAATATTATAATAACCCTTTTCATACAGTATTGTTCTTAACATTGTTCATTCCCAGAGGTTATTGTCAATGTATTCAATTAATATAAGTATCCCTAAAGTTTTTATTTAATCAAAATTTTTGATGTAAAAGCATTGTTACCCTACAAATGAAGTACTAGTAATGTGGAGTCGTTCTTTTGTCACTAGCTCGCTTGTCTCTAGTCTTTATAGCATGTACATTGTACACATATCACATGTAAGGCTTCTGTTGCGTTGTTGACTCCCGGGACTAAAATGTTACGCTTCGCGGACTTTAATTGTATTGGCTTTACATACATTTCATAGCGGCCGAAGAGCACATACATTTTGAATATATTGCTAATAAACTTTAACGGGCGAATTTTAATAAGTTCTATATTTTTATGGCATAACCAAATAAAATTTTCGTATATAGAAATTCTAATAAGAAATAGAAATAGATTTTGTTTTTAAATAAATAATACGAAAAAATTTCATTATAAGTCATTCCTACCTTTAATTTAAAATTTGTTCGGTAAAATACTTTGAGGAGATTCCAGAAATAAGCACAATTTGATTTAAAAAAAATAGTTTTATATAAAAAAGAGTGACAAACGGACACACAGTCAGGGCAGACAAATAGTTAGCGGATGATGTCGCCCATAGACACCTATACCTACCCCCACTTAAGAATCAAAATTCAGATGCGATATCACCTATGCGAACTATAATGTAATGCCGTGTTACTGTTTCACGATCGTGTTTTTATAGAAGAGAAGATAAACGAGCATAGCTTGACTGATGGTTAAGTTCCACTTCCACCCATGAACATCTGCAAAAACAGGAATTTCAGATACGCAGGACTTTAGAAAGCAAATTACACATCAGTCCTAATACGTTGTAGCGTGGTGTTTCCTCATTAAAATAAAAGAAATAGTCAAGCCATCATCATCATCATCATTACAGCCTTATCCAATGACCTCTGCTCTCTCAAAATCCCTGGCTGTAAGATTATCTTCTTTGCAGACGATACCGCGCTAATTTTCTCAGCCTACTCATGGAAAGATACCTTCCATACTTGCCCAATCCGGTTTCGACTTAGTCTCCCTCTGGCTCCTTACAAATCTACTCACCCTCAAATCCAAAAAAACTCAGTATATCACCTTCTCCCTTCGCAGCATTCCACTCAATGCATTTGACAATTTTCGCTTAATTGCTCATTCCCATTCTGACCTCCCCTCCTTCTCATGTAACTGTCTACCTCTTCCGATTCCACAAAATATTTAGGTATTATTATAGACAGTAAACTGACCTTCCAGCCCCACATAAACCTCACCGCTTGTAGACACCGAAAAGTCATGTTTGTTTTTAAAAATCTTCGCCAAGTCGCAGATCCGTGTCTGGTCAAATCAGTCTACTTAGCACTTTGTCAGTCACTTATAGTTTACTGTTTAACAACCAGGGCTGGCGCGAGTAAGTCAATACTAATTAAGTTGGAAAGAGCCCAAAGAGCGGTCCTCAAAGTCTGTACGTTTAAGCCCCTGTTATCACCAACCTTCGATCTTTACCAGTATTGTGAGATCCTTTCCGTGCGCCTACTCTTTATTTTATTAATTTTCCTCAAACAACATAGTAGTTGCAGCTATGATCCCTCTTTACTGTCTTCCCAGAGAAATCACCTGGTAGTACGTTCAACCTCGTTCAAAACCTTGACCTCACAACGATTTTTCTGTTTCTTGGGCCCCTTCCTTTACAATAGACTACATCGTGAGCTCAACATCTTTCCTCTTACAAAACTGTTATGCCACACACATACACCATTCACGCACTCACCCACCCTCTTACACACACACACGCACGCACGCACACACGCACGCACGAACGCACGCACGCATGTACGCACGCACGCACGCACGTACGCACGCACGCACGCACACACACACGCACGCACGCACGCACTCGCACGCACGCATGCACGCACGCACGCACGCACGCATTACACGGAAGAAAAGAAATACGAACAATGTTTTTTTTTATTTTCTTTAGAATATTCAGACCGCGTAGTGACGGTGTAAGATTATACACAACCCTTAATAGTCCCGTGGGTGTGGTAACCGTCGACACAGAGAAAACAAACCGGGAGATGGGCAGCAGCATCTTTTCGATAACAACTCAAAATAATAAATAATAATAATGTCCTCCGGAACGACTTTCGGTCACGGCGGCCAGTCTCAACGGAGACTAGCCATCGGTGCAGGACAGGATTATAGTGCCCAAGTGTATGCGCAAGCACAGGTGTACTCTCTATTCCCTCGCTCTCATAGTCCGATGGTACGGTAAACCGACACGACCGGAGAGAGGTCAGGTGCAGGACCAACGGCTATACGTGCTTTCCGAGGCACGGGGTGAGACACCGCCAGCTTCCTGACTCCGGGCAGCTACTGAGAGTTTCTTGATGGAAAAGCTCAATAATTGATTTTTGGCCCGACCAGGGATTCGTACCCGGGACCTCATGATCAGCAGTCGCATTACTACAACCACTAGACCAACGAGACAGTCATAAAGATAATAAAAAACTGCAGTTAAGAACCCGCCCGCCAAGCGTGGCAGCTATGGCAATATCCCCGCTATGAGGCAATCTAGTGGAGAGGCTCATATCCAGCAGTGGACTTTTATAGGCTGTAATGGATAGATGTAATGGATTCAGACCATAACAATGGCTTGCACATATTTAAGCTATATGAATTTTGTACAATTATTAGTGATATGACACACAACAATTTGTCTCTGTTCAAATTTTAAGATTCTATAACACTTCGGAATCGATTATTTATATTCTTTCCTGTCAAACAAACCTATTAGTGACTGAAACGCAGTAGTATCTAATTACAGCTCGGGTCCTCCTCCAACACAAAATATGTCTTATAGTGTAGGTAGGTACTGATTTCACTGAAATGAGTAAATGTGATTGAAATGTAATCTCACTGAAAATTAGGGCCAAATCATACTATACATATCTACGACTTTTTTTGTCGCCAGGGCGTCTTCTCTTAAGAATAAGGTGAAATATTTGACAAATTTCATTACAGGACCAGTTCATTTGTTAGGAAAATGTAAGGGTTAATATTTCTTTATGAAGTATGACACCCTAGCTGGCCGCCCAGACGTTGTTCTGACCATTCTGACGACCCTTTGTCCTATAAACTATCCTTCAACACACAATGACAAATATTGTGAATCAAAAATGGGGATAGAACCTATAGTATCTTTTAAGATGGAGCAAGCAATACACCTTTACAAAATTTAAATAAAATCAGTTGAGCGGTTTCGGAGATTAGCGTAAACGAACATTGTGACAAGGTATTTTCAAAAAGATAAATTATTAAAATTGATTCATAAACAAAAAGTTATGTCCAAACATAAGCACACAAAAATATATACCCACGAATAGAAAAGCATCTCTTCTTTAGAATTCACTTAAAAATTGCGACCTTAATTAGAATAAAAATAAATCAAGCAAACCCAAAAAGAAGAATAATTAAAAAGAACAAAAACAAACAACTAAAAGAGCAAACCACTGGGATATTATTTTGTGTTTTACAAACACGAAAAACATAAACTTTTATATAAATTGAAACTACTCAATTATAGAGACACTGTTTTACAAATAACGTCACCACGGTTCCAACTAGTGACATCTGGTGAGCGGAAGAATATTTTCTCCCATTTTAATGTATTTATATTGTAGTTGAAGTATGTCATATATATTTTAGGCTATCTTGTATTCTTATATGTGTTTATTTTTAAATAAAAATATTTTTTCTAGCTTTCATTACATTGTTATTGTGATATGAACTTAAAGTTACAACTTACAGTAGGTCACTCAATAAGTTTTGAGATGCTCGAAATTTGAAAATGGAACACACTCATGGTATATATTTCTAAAAAGCAAATTTATTTAAAAATAGAACTCCATAAGCCAATTGCTCAATATTAGAAAAAAATCTTCTATTAATTTTCCTGCAACGCTTTCTGCGCTTTTCATTTAAAATGATGGATCTTAACCGTGAACATTTGCGCGCTATGTTATATTATAATTTTAAATTTGGTTAAACTGAACAATTAGGTTTACAACGGTTAAAATCAGCATGCAGTATTATCAGCAATCATAGCTGAGTTCCCCAGCTCCATCACACGTAACAATTTTTAAGTGGTTTACTGAATTCAAAAGGGGTACAGTTAATCTTAAATTTGACCAAAGAAACGGGGTAAAAAGCAGTAACGGCAGAAAATGTATGAACTACTGAAATGTTGGTGAGAGAAGCCTCACGAATCACATATACGGACATCGAAAAGATTGTAGGCATTAATTCGGGGAGTATTCATACCATCCTACATCAATATCTTGGAGTAAGGAAGCTTTGTTGTCGATGGATCCCTCATTTGCTCTCCGAAAACGAAAAACAGACTCGTGTGGATTGGTGACATGAAATGTGTTTACGTTTTGAAAACGGGGCATCTAGGCGTGTTTCAGAAATTGTTACTGGTGACGAGAAATGGATCGATCAACATGATCCGGAAAATAAAAGGTAATCATCGGTATGGGTCTACTCAAAAGGACTACTGACAAAACTGCAAAGACACCACAACGTCGGCAAAAAATGGGGGCTCGTTTTTTTTCGCGAAGCGGACATTAAATTTGTTGACGTCAATGCTGGAAAATTGTAGGTCAGTCAACTCTGAATGGTATATTACAGTTGCATTACCCAAAGCTTTTCAAGCTGTGCGGGAGAGAAGACCAAAGACCGGGCTTCGGGGAATCATGCTGTATCACAATAACGCCTCTTCACATACCTCCCTTCGAACAAAAGCATTTATTGTAGAATCTGGTGTTGAAACTCAAGTCAGATCAAGACTGGCAAAAGTGTTTTCAGAGTTAGTTTAGGCGAATGCAACTTTGTATAGAGCATGATGGAGAATATTTTGAAAAATATTATATCTAGAATACTTTTTGTATATCTCAAAACTTTATTGCATGATGGTAGGACTCTTATTCTGTCTAGGATTGCGTTTGAGTAGGCACCACCATCTCGCCTATTTCTAAAAAAACTCTTTATCAGCTCTTTGTTTATACGAGGTAGAGCCACGCTTCAGTTATATTGTGATTGCAACACGATTGGGTCGGCTCGACCGGGGCATGCCCACGTTCTTACAGAACACCAGCTTTGAATAGCAGATTATTGCTGCTGTGTTTGATGTAGTGAGTGTAAAGAACCAGAGACTATTTTCACTGAAAACGAGGCATTCCATCTAAGTCTTCAGGTGTAACAACGCATCTGCAGTTAGATTCTTTATTGAGGTTAGATGTAGATGTCTATGGACGACAGCATCCACTTACTACTTACTTACCATTACTTAGATGGACTGTGTACTTATCGTTTCAAAGTTGGTATATCTTCTATGTTTATCTTGTCATATATATGACAAGATAAAAATCTCATGTATATCGCTGGTCATAGGGTCTTCCTAGTCTTAATCATAGTTTTTTTTATAGAATCAAGAACACAGTTGACCTGATTGTAAGTGGACAAAATGCTGACGCGTTGCCGCTTCTGAGGATTAATATGCAATGCCTTGTTTCCAGTAAAAAGGCCTCCTGTCTTCTACACTCACTATACGAAACACGGCAACATTGAGCTCCTATTTTAGGATGGTATTCTGTGAGTACGTGGTCTTTCCCCGGTCAAGCCGATCAATTCTTGCTACAAATACACTACTAATATAGCTGCAGAATGGCACTACCACGTGATAGGGTAATAATATAAATTACCCCATATCATTCCATGGGCGTCGTAAGAGGTCACAGAGGGCGAAACAAATCAGGAGATTGGCAGCAGTGTATTTGTCAATCTTGCTTGCTTAGTATAGCAACTATGGCATATATCCCTCCAATTAAGCAATTTATGGAGGAAGCCTATGTTATGTAGTGGACTTTAATATGCAGTAACAGTACACGTAACGGTACAATTTTATTTGGTTATATCTGCTATAGAACATGATGTTCATTTTGATCTCAACTCTTATATCGGCGAAGCAGTCAACCCCGATCACCATTTATGCCGAACTTGGCTTCTTCATCACATTTATATTTTAACGGAATTTGTTTATTTTAATGTACGTTCATCAATCATCGCAACCTGATAGAATACTAACATGAATACTTATTAAATAAACTATTCTAACTTCTACATAACTTCAGAGAACTTTAATGTAATAATAAGCTCCGACGATGGATTTCATAAAATGTTTATTTAATATTCCTGACTTAACGTTATGATTAAGTAATTTTAACTTATAATCGAGCTTTTGAAGGCGCCTGTACTTGCAAAGTAAAGCTGTTGACTTAGCGAATTGAAACTTTTGTTAACAGTTGCTGCAAGAGCTACATTATATTTCTTATACATAATTTTAATGTATAAGGAATATAGTATATAAGTGGCAAAAACCATCAAATAACATAACATAAGCACTTCACCTTCTCCACAGGAGAGGCAGTTTTGTTTTAATATTTTGTTACATCATTATCATCATCGTCATCATTATCATTATAGCCCATTACAAGTCAACTGTTGAATATAAGCCTCCATAAAATAATGCTACAAAGCACAGGCCTGAGCCACCTGCATTCGTTGACTTCCAGCATTTATACGGTGTAGTGGCGGTGTAAGAATATCCACTACCCCATATCATTCTGTGGGTTTAGTAAGAGGGGACAGAGAGAAACATATCAGAATATATGTAGCAGTGCCTTTATAATAACGACTGTAAAAACAAAGTAGTTAGTTTTTTTCTGTGAATTTCTGCTGGGTTTCTTGCTTGTTCTTCTCAAGAACCAGAGTGACTTTCGAACCAGTGGTTAATTAAACATAATAATGATTTTCAATAAGTATTTTTTGTACTCATATTTATATAGAGAAGGTCAGAATTTTGTGAGTTTGAATATATTATGTGGAGTGTTTTTCCGCAACCACTGCGCGTATTTCAAAAACTCTTACACCATGTGAAAGGTACAAATATTGCGGATGAACATAGGCTATGTATTAATTGTGTGTGCAATTATTAGGGCTGAAAGGTATGATGATATGATAACGTCAATTAAGTCGGAAAAAGTCGTGTCTCTTCTGAGCTTCCACAACATGTGTTACGTCAACAATGAAAGTAGTACGGAAATAATGTATTTCTGAATTGTTCCTCTTAAAAAGTTTAAAAAATATATCTGCGACAGCATATTATGTCTGTCTTCTAAGAATAACTCACAGTGACCATTTTAATGTAACTCTAAGGTGACTAAATAATTATGGTGGCGATCGGAATGGCGTCGGTTTGTTGATCTCTAGGTCAGGAAAAGCAAAGAACAAAGGATCATTTAACTTTAAATCATCAGAAAAACAGCATAAAAATGTGGTATACCACGAAGTTTTAAAATAAATTATACCTACCTTACATTTAAGTATTTCTTCAAACCTGGCAAAGTCTTGGCGGGCTGCTAGTATTGAATAGAAAAGTTTCTATCCTATATCTATTAATTTCATATACTTTGTCTTGTAGTCCATTTTTCTGCAATTTATTTTCAACGAAATCAGACAACAATTCACCACTTGATATAGAAAGTCTTGACAAAATGCTTCGTGACTGAGACAGAACAGTATCATTTACATAATAAATACCAGATACGGTTGAATTTCTTATGAGAATGGAGCTAAGAACACGACAAAGTCTTTATTTGAATGGAGCGCGGAATGCATTATTCATGACGCTGCAAAGCATAAGGCCTGGTTAAAGCTTGGTTCTTTCAATTTCCTCCAAAATTGTTTTACATCCTAAAGGCATTTACACGCCATTTCAAGAAATAAAAAGAAAATCCTGTAATAAATTAAAAAAAAAAACTATTGGTAAATTCAATTGTGCATGCCTTACGCGCATTAAAAAAATTATACGTATGACATAATTATACCAATTTTTTTAAAGTAATTTAAATACTCACAAGATTTCACTAATAAATGTATTACTATACTTATTACTACTTATTTTACGAGAATTTTATGCCAAACTTCTATTAAAAAAGGTTTGGAAAATCCAAAAATGCGCGACTTATAATGCTCGTATAATGATAATAAAAAAAAATGTAAATTGTAGTACTATTCGTCAAACAGTTCCAGTAGCAGTCATCGAAGTACACTTTCAAGTCACTCCGTCTAATCCGGGGGTTAGGTCTATTCATAACTTAAATAACGAGCCCAAACTCGGCAGGTCTGATTCTAATCGTCGAGGAGTTCCAGTAGCAGTCATCAAAGTCCACCTTCAAGTCACTCTATCAAGTCCGGAGGTAAGGTGTCGTCATAACTTACAAAACAACGTCCAACTCGGCACACATAGTTCTATTCTTCGAGAAGTTCCAGTAGCATTAATCGAAGTATACTTTCAGATCACTCTATTAAGTCCGGAGGCAGAGGTCGATTAAATGTCGACTGCGTTCTAGGCTAGCCTAGCACCTCATCGGCGCCCCTCCAGGAGCCAGATTTATAAATTAAATATACTCATTTTGCAAATAAACTATATTATAATTTATAATATAGTTTAATCATTGCAAAATAATTAGAATACAAGTACTGTTACGGCCTACAGCTGCTCCAGCAAGGTTCGAATCTTCCGGGGCCCATGAGCAGAAGATTCCACGAGCAGCCGCAGGTCGGACCCAAAATGGCCACATGGAAGAATTTCACACATTTAACACTTAGGTATATGGGAGAATGCTAGAAACACATATTACGTACTAGTATCAGAAGCTAACTTCGCACCAAGGCTCGGTCAGGCCGTGAGGGGGTGTAAGGTGAATGGCAAGTAGTGTTCAGTGATGTGTAAATGTGTTAGACCTTGACCTCCTTAGGCGAACAGCAGCGGCTGAGTTCCAGGCTGCCCCAAAACGCTGCATCACTCCAGCAGGCTCCACCGCTGGACCATTTCTTTCTTCCTTGTCACTATTTCAGTCTATTAGCTTCATTGTACATTTAACTAACTTAAACTCGCCTAATTCCACATTCATCGTAGAATCGAACACGTGATACAGTAACGGACAGTAGTTCAAAGTTCAACATTCAATGTCCCGGATTCACTTATCACAAAATTATAAAGAGGGAATTAAAGCGATCTCTTAATGAATCATACTACTCAGCGTTAAACACAACTGAGTTCCTTCATTCGACACCAAAACACCACGTCGCGAAAAGATTCAAAATACGCCTCGTTGACACGTAAACTAACAAGCCAACACATACAAAAAAGAGCACTTAACGCGGTGGCCCAATTATAATGATTTCCTGACGAGCAACCGGGAGAAGCTCTCGAACAAGGAATGCGCGGTTCGAATTCTAGACCGTATTCTACTCGACGCGCGCATGCACAATTCCGCATCCCCGAACAAGTTAAATATTGCAAAATTCACATATCCACGTAAGGAAGTAACACGCACTCAATCTAACTATTTGGACCCGACAACGGTCGCGTGAACCTCTGCCGCGCTAAACCAGCTACGCGGGTTCCCCGCTTCGCGGGCAGTGGGCAACTCCCATCGCCCACGCGTCGAGCCACACAAGCCCCACACCGCCGCCCCACCTGGCGGCGTTTTTTCACCTACATACTATCGGGTGACACGACAGCTCGAACGTAATTGGATAGCGTTCAACATGACCAAATTTGGGCATAAACAAGTACCATTAACAGGGGGTAACAAGTACCATTAAATGAAAAATGTGATGAGAGAATAAAAGATATAAAGGAGTAATCAAATACGACAATTTTTTCTTCACTCTTCTTCTCAGGAGTTATTATAAAAAAGATTTATTTCATTAACGTAATGATAACCTTATCTACACAGTAATTATTAAATAAAAAAGCGAAGATTATTTGGGACGTTATGTAGAAGCTTATCATCAGTTACTTGAACCTTTAGTGCCAGTTATTCATTCATCGGATAATGTACAAGCTTTTACAATAAAACTCGACAGCAAAATTTTATTTAAATTTTGCCGTCGTAGTTGCGCTTGTCTTAACGTTTCAAACTACGCGAGTAACGTAAGTTTGGCGCTGGCACCTCTTAAATTGTTTAATTAAAACGTAAGAGAGGAATTTTTATTCTAGACTGCAATACTTTATTTTAAATAAGGGTGACAAACGAACACATAGCCTACTTGATAGTAAGTGTATGCTGTGGCTCACAGACATCTACATCTATGCTCGATTAAGAATCAAAATGCAGATGCATTGTGACTAAGCATGATTCTGGGGCCTTAAACCATTGAAAACCATGTTGTGTATATTTTATTGATGAGATAAATTATGAACAAAGATTGCAAAATCTGGTATTTAAAATAGTAGTAGAAAGTAGAGTGTCCCTTCCAAGCTGTTTCTTAATCATGTTTGTAAGTAGTTAGAACAACCTGTGTTTTTATTGTATAATACTTTCCAAAAAAGCACCGCTGTGTTTCTTGCTGATTCTCCCCAGGGCAGAAGTACTTTTTTCAAACCAGTGGTAAAAGTAAATAACGACTTTCAATAATAATTAGTTGTTACCTATATTCAATAAAAATATTCAATTCTATACTATTATATTCTGCTGCATTCACACATTATATAAACATCTTAGTGACAATTTAAACATTATAGTAACTATGTATATAATAAACATAATTCACTTACAAGTGAAACCTAAAATATTTTTTATTTATATGTAACTCATTAGTCAGTCTGTATTCATTAATTTGCAAATTTTAAGAGCTGTGTCACCACGTACTCGGCAGTGAAAGAAAATTGTACATCTAAAGAATAAATTAATGCATTTTTGATAATATCTGAAGTCTTACAACGCTCCCAATATGTGTTAATAATGCAGTTGAATATTTCTATCGGTTTTGCAGCAGTGTGACGTAGATAATTTGTTACTCTGAATTCTGACTGCCTCTTTCGTCTAGTGGTTGCAAGCGCGACTGTCGATCACGACGCTCTGGGTTCAAATCCCGGTTTAGGGAAAAAATTAGTTATTGGTTTTTTTCTATAAAGAAATTCTCAATAGAAGCCCGCAGTCAGGAAGTTGGTGGTATTTCAATCTCGTGGCTCGGAAAGGACGTGAAGCTGTTGGTCTTGTACCTTTCTCTCCGGTCGTACAGGATAACCGTTCCGTCGGACTATGAGAGAGAGAAAGAGAGAGAAAGAGAGAGAGAGAGAGTGCACCTGTGTTTGCGCATCATATGGGTCATCACATTCAGTTTAATAATTTATATTTTAACAAAGCTTTTTAATTTACTCACTTTTATTATTCGCTTGATTTATAATAATGTACGAACTACATTGGATTTAACAAATCAGTTTGCACCCATTCAGTATTGAGACTTGACGACAGAACAATAATGATTTATGACTATGATCTAATACTCACTGGAATCATCATAGCTCATGATCAATTCGTGTTT
Organism: Parnassius mnemosyne; assembly: GCA_963668995.1. NCBI lineage: Eukaryota > Metazoa > Arthropoda > Insecta > Lepidoptera > Papilionidae > Parnassius > Parnassius mnemosyne. The sequence continues at coordinate 36,726,336 of CAVLGL010000085.1, forward strand.
TTTTCTTGGGGTTTAAACGTTAATTATGTAGAATATTATGCAAGTTAAGTTTCCTCAGATATCTTCCACCATAGAATAACGTTATCTTTCATCTAAATAATGCCAAACTGTCTCGACCTTCCACGTCAGTGGTGAAATAATATTTTCGGTTACACTGAGCTACTTTCTTTTGTCCTTCCAGCGACAACTTATCATTAATCTTACTTTGTAATTTAGGCCTGTAATTCGTAATTTGCGCGTCGGCTCGATTTTCTTTCGAGTGAATGGATACAATGAACTAATCTTGTCACGCTGGTAACTTAGATTTTTTCGCTCCAACGCATTTTGTGAAAATAAATTTCGCCGCGTTAATCTGGTAAGTTAACGTACATTCCGCAAAAGGAGATTGAGGCACAAAGGAGTGTTCCAATTTGTATCCCGAGTAGGACGAAGTATCAGACGGAGAGAACACTTGCGTCACGTTCACCTAGAGCTAGGCTGGCTTAGCCGTCTCGTGATGGTAGTGGACGGCTTTTAGGTTCGAGTGCACCTGATATCGCAGAAATTCACGGATAGCGTGGCAGGGGTCGCCTTGGTCTTGTTGGTCAGTTAGCCCTGAGCAGTTTTTGTCTTCAGCGGAATTTTGCCCCCCCCCCCCCCCCCCAGAAAATACGCGGTGCAGGCTGAGTACCCACGCTCAGGAGTGGAGTGGCTTGGTCGTAGATTCTCATCGAGGGATTCTCCAAGGGTGCTGGTACCTTTATCGGGTAGGTTCTTACATATAATAACGCTGCCATGTTGATGAGGGGGGCAGGTAATTTGCACATTGACACCTGCACCCGCCAGACGAAACGCAGAAGTAGAGCTTCCGCTTCATACCGTTATTCGATGACGTCGTCCACCCCGTCGACCACCCCGACTCGAGCTGGCCCATACTTGCAACAGCAAAAGCTGCCGCGTGGCTCTACCACTGTTAGAATCATATAGGTATTTATCACCTTGTGATTCTACCACCTAGTTCCCAAAGCTCTCCTTTGTTCCACCCACTGCAAAACTGATCGAAGGGTAAGACCGAAATGTATTATTTTTTTATTTGAAAACGTTAACCCCACACTAAGATTACCTCTTGTATCGTGGAGGCAGTTTACAAACATAAATTTCACAAGAAGAAAAATCCAGACGCGGAACAATTATTTGTAGGCGATGAAAAAACTTGTTCCGTGCGGGATTCATACCCGCGGCCCTTAGCGCCGCAACTCCATCTAAGCCACTACGTCTCGGCGCTGCTCGTCCTGTCCTTTGCGACAAACGTCAGAGTTACTCAGGGGTTCGATCTATACGCTATTCTATTCCTGATCCATGTAAATGATCTGCTCATTCCCGATATCTATGGGTGTGAAGACGAAAGCACAGTTGTGGAAAGATACCAAACAAATGCCCGGGCCTGTCGGGATCAAATACAGTCCGAGACTAGCTATCTAAACACAAGTGTGTCCTTTCAGTGCTAACAGGAGCCCGATTACCCTGGCTCCTACTTTCCGCAATGTACGCTTGGAGTACACTGACCGTTTTCAGTTATAAGGGGTTTAATTTTCTCCGAACTTCAACTATGGACGATTTTTTGTGTCCAGAGCCAAAGCGGTACTTTACGCCGGGGCAGCTTCCTACCTTATATAAAACGTAAGTACGGAGTACTGCTGTCACATATGGGCTGGTGCTGTAAAATGCCACCTGGCAGCGTTGGACTCAGTAGATTTGTTTGAAACCAATCTTGTCAGCCTCGAACACAGGCGCATAGTAGACAGCCTCACAGTATTCTATAAGATGCATTTCGGTGAGTGTGCGCAGGAATTACACAGGATTACACGCTTCCTCCGTCTCCTTTCCACTATCGGACAACCAGGCGCGCGGTGAGTCTTCACTCATTTGTTGTCGATATTCCACGCATTAGAATCAAACGGTTTGCTTCATCTTTTGTAATGGGTACAGTAAAGGAGAGGAATAATTTGCCGGTGTCTATCTTCCCGACCGAATTCAATCGCGGCGTCTTCAAGGCAAGAGTGAATAAGCTTTTGTTACGCTAAGACAGTGATACTTACTATCTAAAGCTGCATCAACACTTACCACCAAGTGATATTTTGTTCAAGCACTTGCTTAAAATAAGTAAAAAAAATAATATAGCTATATCCAGAGTGCTCTAACTAAAACGTAAAAAACCAATTCCTTCCCCTCTGGACCTCGAAAGAGTAAGACGTGTAAATTGCTTTTTTGTCTCAATCGTAAAAATAAATTCAATTTTGGTGCGAAAATTAATTTTAAAATAATAAGCTAGCATAAGCGCAAAGAGGTGTTCTTCATTACTCGTCACAACGTGCATACAAACAGCAGCGCACACGCACTCAGACAGTGAGTCTATTCATTATTCTATTGTATTAATACACGCGCAGCGTGTGATCTCAAGATATGTGCCGACCGTCCAAACTAAGCTGATCCCTACTTCCTACCCAAGACGCTGTCGCACACTGAGTGTTTCATCAAAAGGACGGTTGCCCAGCACATTACGCTCGAGACGTTCGAGCCTATCTTGACAATAGGTTCCTAAGAAGGTGGATTGGGATATTGGAGCCAACCTTATGGCCCCAGACATCCCCTGACTAAAATCCTTTGCATTTGTTTTATTGACGTTGTCTCAAGGATAAAGTATACCTAAAACCAATTCACAACGAAAGGGAACTCCGAAACCGAATAAACATAGCGGCTCAAGAGGTATCCCAAATAAGTTTAAGAAGATTAGAAAATAATTTTATCAAAAGATGTAGATTATGTATTCGGACTAGAGGCAAACAATTCGAGCATCTGCTTTAATAAATACGTTGATTCAAAAAATTCCATTTTTTTGTCAATATAATATATTGTCATATCTAAGTCAATTAGTTCGGCTTTAGCGCTATACTTAATGATAAAAATGGTAATTTCCTCATTTTTTTAAAATAATTAATGCAAGTTTTATAGCTTTTCTGAATCTGCAATAAATGGAGCATTTTTGTAAATTATTTGCCAGTTTACGTTAGTACATTTTTTTTTCACGGTAGGTCATCAAAGTTGGAAGTGCAATTTTTTCAAAGGTAAAAAAGTAACACCAATCATTTTTTTTTTCTTAAAAAATACACAAGATTTTGGGGCAAATTTACTTTCAACGCATGGAACAACTGTTCGAGAAAAAAAAATATAAAAATCAATAACTTTCAAGGTATTTCTAACGACAACAGTAGAAACAATAACATAAAGAGAGATTTTTGAAAAAATAAAATAATTGACGATATCCCGAAAACTAAATACTTTGTACTAAAATATTTTTTTTTATCTGCAAGATCTAAAGCTAAACTATCTTCCATGTCGCTCTGACGTCAAATTTTTGGGACAACATATACAATGCACGTGTAACACATTTCTACATTACATATGACATAACACTACTCATTCATACTACATGACTACAAGACTTTTAGAGTTTAGATCGTATTACATGCAAGCCCAACTTTCTACTACACATTTACATAATTGATACAATCTACTATAACTTTTAAAAAATCAGTGCGTCGTTGTTCATGTAACAATAGTTTGCTCCTTAAATTTAAAATTCAATAATAGAAATAACTGTATTGTTCAAAATTTATTTAAATCTCGTTTGTGACCCAACTTGTACTGAGATGGCGGATCCTGCATTATTCAGGCGTCTTGTACAAGTTCTCATAAACTCGGTCTGTTCTGTCAGTTAATATAAGGAGTATCCACTGTAATTTGGATCATTTTCTAGTGTTTGTTGAGTCGCTTAATATACCAATAGACATTCTGATACTAACCGAATATTGGACAAATGAGATCAAGTTACCGCCGCTTTTAGGTAACAATAATAATTAAAAAAATGGCGTAGGGTAGTGACGACCCCACCGCCTGCTGACGTAACAGTTAAGTGACAAAACTGTTACGTCAGCGCAGTCAGTCAGCGCCTTGCCAAAAGGTGTGTGCGCCGTGCCTCAGCAGAATTGAGGGCGCAAAGGTCCGTCTGTGCTTATGGCCGCACCATGAAACGGTGCCGGGCCTGGGCATCTCCCGTTGATTGACGTCCATTCAATGGATGATGGAAAATAAAAGAGTGCGCAAAGGGCCGCTGCCTGGAGGTCGCCAGGGCGCGTCTGGAGCTGGCGCTGGATGCAACAGTATGCGGGTCGCCAGCCAAGCGCGGGGGGCTACAAGACCACCTAATAGCTTTGAAATTAACTCTCGTAATCATATTACTTCCCTTTACCCAATTATATTTGTACGTCATAAACGGCAAAAACATGTGGAATCTATAATTTCATTTCTGTCAACATCATACATGCATGTTTTATACAATCATGTTCTTACAAATAACTTTTATTATTATTGGGGTATTGAAATAGTACACTCATTTGATTGGTCTGCATAAATAAATATAAAAAAATGATACAAAATATTCAATATGTTATTTTAATAATAATTATTATTAACAAATGATTTTTTTCTTTGAATAAACGATCCGTCGCGCTTCCCTAACCTAGACTTCTTATTACCAAGGGTGGAATTTTACTTCACCGTTGAGCACTCTATGTATGTATGTGTATGTATGTATGACTCATGAAGTAAAGTTTTAGTCTTTAAACGTCCCAATCATAGTCACTTACCACCCTAATCCTGGTTACATTCTCCTCTCATTTGTAATATCTATCAAGTTGTTGTTTGTATAATTTTTTAAAACCTTTATTAATTGATGTGTATATAATATTTAAATTCAAGTGCACAATTATCTGTACAGCCTAAAATATATAATTTCTCTTACTTATAGGTTGATTGATAGAAAACGCCTTAAGTTTTTTCTTTCTTTAATTTGTTACAGCGCTTTAGATCAATAAAGTGTTCAAGTATCCACCGCGCCGCCCTATTGCGTGTTGGCGTACTACATAATTATGTTTCCTCACGACCTTTTCTTCACCTCCATCATCCATTAGAAACTATAAAATCCACTGTTGAACATAGCGGTACTCAATAGTTCGACCAAGAATATACATTATTCCATATCCTTCCGAGGGTGTCGTAAGAGGTGATAGAAGTAAATGAAACAGGAGATGCCAGCAGCATCTTCCTGATATCAACTCAAAATAATAAAAAACTGCAGCTGCGCACCCGCTTGCAATGACTATAGCAAATCCTCCCATGAGGTAATAAATGAGGGAGACCTATCTTCAGCACTGGACTTTTACAGGCTATAATAAATGGATGGACGCGTGAATTGATCTATATTTTATTCAAATCCGTTTTTCCGTAACGCAAAATTAAGTAACGAACATTCAAACATTATATATACATTCAAACATCTTCACAAGCTTTCATAAGTTATGTATAGAATAAGGGTGATAAACGACAAACAGTCCACTTAATGATAAGCGAATGTTGTGGCTTATTAACATATACATCTGTTCTCAATTACGAATCAAAATTCAGTGCTACACCATAATGTAGCTGCAGCATGGATCTACCACGTTAAAAATATAAAAGGAATAGATGTGTGTAAAGAGTATAATTATTATACATAAAAGAATCATTTGAACTTGCTATTGCCTAATCGTTATGACAGGTTTGGTCAAAGAAGAAACGACGATTGAACTGTCATTTTCCTCGTCGATAACCGTAATAGTCTCATATGAAAAGTCTTCGAAGGAATATTTTTGCGACTTCAGTAGATTACCTCTTATGCCCGATTTCTTTATAAAAGAAAGTTTCATTTTCCGTAACGATCCGTTTTATTACGAACGATGTGCAAGTTAAAATAATTCAATTATTGGAATTTAATTAATAAAAATTTTGGAAATCCCGGATGTATTTTTTAGTGGAGACAGCCTTGATTTCAATTAAAATGGACAAGATTTGAGGTGATCTGAGGTGTTCGACGTCCGACCTTCAGTTTTTGGATATTATTATTTTTGGTCTGATCTACGCAGAACGAGCGATATCTTGAAGTCTTGCAGTTTTTTCAGTTGTTTTATACAACATTACGATACACAATACCTCGAGATCACACATTGATAGAGTAATGATCATGCGTAAGTTCGTACAGTCAATAGCCATATCAATGACTGGAGGATCGATATCGTATTTCTTGGGTTTGGATTTATTTTATTAATTATAGGATTCCAAGCAGATGGTAGCCCATCCATCTTCTCTTTTGAAATTAGAATGTTTTTCAATTTCAAATGCCTGGGGAATCATCCTTGGTAGGAGTCTGTGTTATTTTGTAAGGTTTTGAGGTCTATAAAGTTTGATGTAATGGTAGAAACTATCATTAACATTTTCACAGTGCTTTGCTGGCATAGCATATACATAAACATTATCAATATATTTTTGTACAGAAGAGGGGGCAAATGAGCATGCGGCTCACATGGTAAGTGACTACCGTGGCCCATAAATAATCGTAATGTCAGAGGAATTGCAGGTGCAAAGCCGGCCTTTTAGAAAATAGTACACTGTTTTCTTGAAGGTTTCTAAGTCGTATCGGTCCGGAAAAATCACCAGTGGTAAAGGATTCCACAAAGAGAGGTTGTACGTGGAAAAAAAACTTGTAGTAAAACGCACAGAGGTGGACCGCCAAGCATCCAGATGGCGGCTGGAATTAATCGGAACAATTCCTCAGAGCACTCCCCGTGGTTGATGCGACATAAAATGCAAAGGGATTGAACATCCCTTCGCAGTGCCTGTGAATCGAGCCGATCAAAAATATTTCGGTGGTGGACGATTGGAGATACTCTGCGCTTGATGCGTTCAAGAGGATATGCTGACACTGGGGTGCCCTGGTCCAGAGATGAGAACAGTATTACACGTGAGGCGGTACTTGCGCCTTGTAAAGGTGCAAGCGGTGTGTCAGAATGAAATACTGTCCAGCTCTACTGAACACGCCAAGATTTTAGAGGACAATTTAACCTTTCCTTCGAAGTGACCACGAAATTGCACTTCACTCGATACGTCGACGCCGAGGATCATCTTATATAATAAGACTGCTTTTCATGATTACATGATTAAAGTTTATAATGATTGTTTTATTTTTCTCCAAGTATTGGAAAAATAATGTACAAAGAAATTTCCTTACCGTTTATAGTCAAATATTATGCCACGCCTTTTATACGTGGTTTTATTCGAGCCATGCTGCAGCTATTAAAGTAGCATAGTTGTAGAATGCCTCGTTTCCAGTAAAAGGGTCTCCGGTTCCCTACGCTCACCACACTAAACACAGCAGCCAGCAGCATTAAGTTGCTATTTTACGCTGGTATTCTGTGAGAGTGTGGTCCTACCTTAGTCAAGCCGGCCCATTCGTGCTACAAACATAATGTACCAATTTTTATTATTAGAAAATATAACATAGATTAATTACATGCATTCCATCCTAGTCCTCAGAGGTGACAACGCATCTGTAGCCTTCTGTGTTAGATGTAGACTCTAGGTGTACAAGTAATGTAATTTCCATTACGTGAGGTTTACGTCTGTTTTTCACTTCCGTTTTATTAAATTTCTTAAAAATACTTTCTTGATGAAATAATGTGATCGCTTATAAATTCCAATAAATAAATATTTTTCTTTATTTTGATGTAACAAGAATGCTTTTACACATTTTTCTATCATTGATGAATGCTATAGAATTACATTAACACACTTTTTTTGTTTGTAAAAGGTGACGGGGAAATGCTAGATAGATTTCATGACATCCTATACATGGCGGTATACCGTTGTGTGTTAAAAATCTAAACAATTTGGTGTTAACCCTTTAACGCTGTTAACCCTTTAACCTTTAACGGGCATTGCAAACTAGGCAGAATAAGATCAAACAGGGTAGTGATTATGTGTAATAACAAGTCAACAAGTGTATCGATATAAAAATATATATTTATAAATAAATATTTTAACATAGTTTTTCAGGCGCATTTTTATAAAATAGCGTGACAAACGAGCACATGTCCACCTGATGGTAAGTGGTTGCTGTGACCCATAGACATCTATATCTATCCTTAATATAGTATCATTATGCAGATGCGTTGTCACCTATGAGGACTGAGTTTGAATGCTTCTTTTCCAGTAAATAGGGTCTCTGGTTCTATACACTCACCATACGAAACACAGCTGTGTTTAGCTGCTATTTTACGCTGGTATTCTGGGAGAACGTGATCCTTACCCGGTCGAGCCGACCAATTCGTGCTACAAATACACTACTAATATAGCTGCATCATGGCACTACCACGTAATAGGGTAAGAATATAAATTACCCCATATCATCCCATGGGTGTCGTAAGAGGTCACGGAGGGCGAAACAAATCAGGAGATTGGCAGCAACGTATTTCTTATTACGACTAAAAATAAAACTGCTTTTGTCAATCTTGCTTGCTAAGTGTAGCAACTACAGCATATATCCCTCCAATGAAACAATATATGGAGGAAGCCTATGTTATGTAGTGGACTTTAATATGCAGTAACAGTACACGTAACGGTACAATTTTATTTGGTTATATCTGCTATAGAACATGATGTTCATTTTGATCTCAACTCTTATATCGGCGAAGCAGTCAACCCCGATCACCATTTATGCCGAACTTGACTTCTTCATCACATTTATATTTTAACGGAATTTGTTTATTTTAATGTACGTTCATCAATCATCGTAACCTGATAGAATACTAACATTAATACTTATTAAATAAATGATCCTAACTTCTACATAACTTCAGAGATTTCATAAAATGTTTATTTAATATTCCTGACTTAACATTATGATTAAATCATTTTAACTTATAATCGAGATTTTGAAGGCGCCTGTACTTGCAAAGTAAAGCTGTGTTGACTTAGCGAATTTAAACTTTTGTTAACAGTTGCTGCAAGAGCTACATTATATTTCTTATACATAATTTTAATGTATAAGGAATATAGTATATAAGTGGCAAAAACCATCAAATAACATAACATAAGCACTTCACCTTCTCCACAGGAGAGGCAGTTTTGTTTTAATATTTTGTTACATCATTTTCATCATCGTCATCATTATCATTATAGCCCATTACAAGTCAACTGTTGAATATAAGCCTCCATAAAATAATGCTACAAAGCACAGGCCTAAACCACCTGCATTCATTCACGTCCTGCATTTATACGGTGTAGTGGCGGTGTAAGAATATCCACTACCCCATATCATTCTATGGGTTTAGTAAGAGGGGACAGAGAGAAACATATCAGAAGATGTGTAGAAGTGTCTTTATAATAACGACTGTAAAAACAAAGTAGTTAGTTTTTTTACTGTGAATTTCTGCTGGGTTTCTTGCTTGTTCTTCCTAAGAACCAGAGTTACTTTCGAACCAGTGGTTAATTAAACATAATAATGAATTTCAATAAGTAATTCTTGTACTAATATTTATATAGAGAAGGTCAGAATTTTGTGAGTTTGAATATATTATGTGGAGTGTTTCTCCGCAACCACTGCGCGTATTTCAAAAACTCTTACACCATTTGAAAGGTCCATTATTCCGGATGAACATAGGCTATTTATTAAGTGTGTGTGCATTTATTAGGGCTGAAAAGTATGATGATATGATAACGTCAATTAAGTCAGAAAAATTCGTGTCTCTTCTGGGCTTCCACAGCATGTGTTACGTCAACAATGAAAGTAGCACGGAAATAATGTATTTCTGAATTGTTCCTCTTAAAGAAATTAAAAAATATATTGGTACAGCATATTATGTCTATCTAAAGCGACAAAATAATTATGGTGGCGATCGGCGCGGCGTCGGCATGTTGATCTCTCTAGGTCAGGAAATGCAAAGAACAAAGGATCATTTAACTTTAAATCATCAGAAAAACAGCATAAACATGTGGTATACCACGAAGTTTTAAAATAAATTATACCTACCTTACACTTAAGTATTTGTTCAAACCTGGCAAAGTCTTGGCGGGCTGCTAGTATTGAGTAGAAAAGTTTCTATCCTATATCTATTAATTTCATATACTTTGTCTTGTAGTCCATTTTCCTGCAATTTATTTTAAACGAAATCAGACAACAATTCACCATTCGCTATAGAAAGTCTCGACAAAATGCTTTGTGACTGAGACAGAACAGTATCATTTACATAATAAATACCAGATACGGTTGAATTTCTTATGAGAATGGTGCTAAGAACACGACAAAGTCTTTATTTGAATGGAGCGCGGAATGCATTATTCAGGACTCTGCAAAGCATAAGTCCTGGCTAAACCTTGGTTCTTTCAATTTCCTCCAAAATTGTTTTACATCCTAAAGTCATTTACACGCCATTTTAATAGATAAAAAGAAAATCCTGTGTGCATGCCTTAAGCGCATTAAAAAAATTATACGTATGACATAATTATACCAATTTTTTATAAAGTAGTTTAAATACACACAAGTTTTCACTAATGAATTTATTACTATACTTATTTCTATTTATTTTACGTTGATTTATGTCAAACTTCTATTATAAAAGGTTTGGAAAACTGCTCGACATATAATGCTCGTATTATGATAATTAAAAAAAATGTAAATTGTAGTACTATTCGTCAAACAGTTCCGGTAGCAGTCATCGAAGTACAATTTCAAGTCACTCCGTCTAATCCGGGGGTTAGGTCTATTCATAACTTAAATAACGAGCCCAAACTCGGCAGGTCTGATTCTAATCGTCAAGGAGTTCCAGTAGCAGTCATCAAAGTCCACCTTCAAGTCACTCTATCAAGTCCGTAGGTAAGGTGTCGTCATAACTTACAAAACAAGGTTGAACTTGGCACACATAGTTCTATTCTTCAAGAAGTTCCAGTTGCATTAATCGAAGTACACTTTTAGATCACTCTATTAAGTCCGGAGGCAGAGGTCGATTAAATGTCGACTGCGTCCTAGGCTAGCTTAGCACCTCATCGGCGCTCCTCTAGGGACCATATTTATAAATTAAATATACTCATTTTGCAAATAAACTATATTATAATTTATAATATAGTTTAATCATTGCAAAATAATTAGTATACAAGTACCATTAACAAGGGGATGTGATGAGAGAATAAAAGATATAAAGGAGTAATCAAATACGACGATTTTTTCTTCACTCTTTTTCTCAGGAGTTATTATAAAAAATAATGATTTCATTAAAAATTTGACAACCTTATCTACACGGTAATTGTTAAATAAAAAAGCGAATATTTTTTGGGACGTTATGTAGAAGCTTAGCATCTGTTACTTGACCCTTTAGTGCCAGTTATTCATTAATCGGATAATGTACAAGCCTTTACAATAAAACTCGACAGCAATATTTTATTTAAATTTTACCGTCGTAGTTGCGCTTGTCTTAAAGTTCCAAACTACGCGAGTAACGTAAGTTTGGCGCTGGCACCTCTTAAATTGTTTAATTAAAACGTAAGAGAGGAATTTTAATTCTAGACTGCAATATTTTATTTTAAATAGAACTAGCTGACACGGCGAATTTCGTACTGCCTAACAGTCGATTCTTTAATTTTTTTAAAATTTTCTAGTAAGAACCATCTTCGTACTTCCAGGAATATTATAAAAAAGAATTAGTGAAATTGTTTCAGCTGCTCTAGAGATTTGAGCTTAGCAACACATTGAGCGATTCATTTTTATATTATAGATAAGGGTGACAAACGAACACATAGCCTACTTGATAATAAGTGTATGCTGTGGCTCACAGATATCTACATCTATCCTCGATTAAGAATCAAAATGCAGATGCATTGTAACTAAGCATGATTCTAGGGCCTTAAACCATTGAAAAACCTGTTGTGTATATTTTATTGATGAGATAAATGATGAACAAAGATTGCAAAATCTGTTATTTAAAATAGTAGTAGAGAGTAGATTGTCCCTTCCAAGTTCTTGTTTCTTAATCATGTTTGTAAGTAGTTAGAACAACCTGTGTTTTTATTGTATAATACTTTCCAAAAAAGCACCGCTGTGTTTCTTGCTGATTCTCCCCAGGGCAGAAGTAATATTTTCAAACCATTGATAAAAGTAAATAACGACTTTCAATAATAATTAGTTGTTACTTATATTGAATAAAAATATTCTATTCTATACTTTTATATTCTGCTGCATTCACACATTACATAAACATTTCAGTGACAATTTAAACATTATAGTAACTATGTATATAATAAACATAATTCACTTACAAGTGAAACCCAAAACATTTTTTATTTATATGTAACTCATTAGCCAGTCTGTATTCATTAATTTGCAAATTTTAAGAGCTGTGTCACCACGTACTCAGCTGTGAAAGAAAACTGTACATCTAAAGAATAATTATTATAATTAATGCATTTTTTGATAATATCTGAAGTCTTACAACTCTCCCAATACATGTTAACAATGCAGTTGAATATTTCTGGCAGTTTTGCAGCAGTGTGACGTAGATAGTTTGTTTCTATGACTTCTGACTGCCTCCTTCGTCTAGTGGTTGCAAGCGCGACGGTCGATCACGACGCTTTGGGTTCAAATCCCGGTTTAGGGCAAAAATTAGTTATTGGGTTTTTTCTATAAAGAAATTTTCAATAGCAGCCCGCAGTCAGGAAGTTGGTGATATTTCAATCTCGTGCCTCGGAAAGGACGTGAAACTGTTGGTCTTGTACCTCTCTCTCCGGTTGTACAGGATAACCGTTCCGTCGGACTATGAGAGAGAAAAAGAGAGAGAAAGAGAGAGAGAGTGCACCTGTGTTCGCGCATTACTTGGGTCTTCACATTCAGTTTAATACTTTACATTTTAACAAGCTTTTTAATTTACTCACTTTTATTATTCGCTTGATTTATAATAATGTACGAACTACATTGTATTTAACAAATCAGTTTGCACCCATTCAGTATTGAGACTTTTAACGGTGGTAGAGCCACGCAGCAGTTTTTGCTGTTGCACGTATGGGCCGGCTCGAGCCGGGTTGGTACCGCAACCTCACAGAATACCGGCGTGAAGTAGAGGCTCTGCTTCTGAGTTTCGTCTGGTGAGTGCAGGTGGCCGGAGGCCCAATTCCCCCCCCCCCCCCCCCCATTAACATGGTAGCGGAATTACACGATAGACTACCCCAGGAGGGTACCAGTACCCCTGGAGAATCCCTAACTGAGCATCCACGACCATGTTATTCCATTTCTGAACGTGGGTGCTCAGGTTGCCCCGCGTATTCTGGGGGGGGGGGCAAAATTCCGCTCAAAAACATAACTGCTCGGGGCAAACTGAGGAACAATACCAAGGCGAGACGGCGAAGGCGGCCTTGTTCTTTCGGACCGAGACGCAGGTTTCCTCTCCGGCTGATATTTCGTATTTCTCCTACCCGGGGTACAAATTGGAATACTCCTTTGTGCCTCGGGCTGGAGTTTGCGTGTATGTCAGAGAGGACATCTGTTTTCGACGCCTCGGCAGTCTTGAAGGTTCGAACCTGTCCATCCTTTGGCTACGCGTAGACAGCGACGACCATCCGCGCGTCTACGGGTGCCTCTATAGGTCCCATAGCGGTAATGCCAAAACAGACCGACTCTTCGACCACGTCCAAATGGCTACAGATTCCTTGCTACAACAGGTCCCATCCGCAGAGATCGTGATCCTTGGCGATTTTAATGCCCACCATGCCAAATGGCTCAGTTCACGTTTCACCGATCATGCGGGGAGATCTGTTTATGACTTTGCCTTGGCATATGGTCTGACACAAGTGGTTACTTCGCCTACGCGGATTCCAGATGTGGAGGATCATACACCTTCCCTGTTGGACCTTCTGCTAACCTCTCATCCGGACGGATATCAGGTTTCCGTCGATGTCCCTCTCGGCTCTTCGGACCATTGTCTGATCCGGAGTGTGATGCCACTCACGCTCCTTTCGCGGTTGCATTCTGCAGGTTGCCGCCGTGTTTGGCATTACAGGTCGGCGGATTGGGACGGAATGCGGTCTTTCTTTGCATCCTACCCATGGAGGCGGGTTTGCTTCTCGCCGGATGATCCCAGCGCTGTTGCTGACTCTGTCACTGATGTGGTGCTACAGGAAATGGAACTATTTATTCCATCATCTGTGGTACCCATCGGAGGCAGATCTCAGCCTTAGTTTGGTCGCTCCTGTAAGACTGCATTACGCAAGTTAGCAAGAGTGTTATCAAGCCTGGGCTGCGGCTTCGGCGACTCGGGATGTAAACACCAGCACACTTAAAAAGAAGTATAACTTCGCCTCCAGGTCCTTCAAAAGAGTTATTGCCAAGGCAAAGTCAGAGCACATAGGCAAAATTGGCGAGAAACTAGTTCGCCTTCCTTCGGGAACCCGTGCATTCTGGTCTCTCGCCAAGGCTGTCTGTCCAAGGGAATTTCTGTAAGCTATCACTACCATCTCTGCACAGGGAGGACGACTCACTGGCCCAAGACGCAAAAGACAAAGCTGACCTTTTAGGCTCCCTTTTTGCGTCCAACTCGACTCTTGATGACGGGGGGAAAACACAGCCGACCATCCCGCGGTGTGAGTGCTCCATGCCGGATGTGCTGTTCTCACAGCGCTCGGTTCGCATAGCACTCTTCTCCCTGGACGTCCAGAAGTCGAGTGGGCCTGACGGAATCCCCCCAATTGTGCTGAGGACGTGTGCTCCGGAGTAGGCACCGGTCCTAACGCGTCTTTTACGGTACTCCTACTCCCTAGGCGTAGTCCCGAATTCATGGAATACAGCTTTTGTACACCCGATCCCTTGGAATAGAATAGAATAGAATAGAATAGAATGATTTTTATTCAGTATGGATTATTACATAATACTTGATGAAAGTCATTATTTTATTTATCACTTTATTTACCACTGGTTTGGAAAATACCTCTGTCCTGGGAAGAACCAGCAAGAAACCCAGCGGGACTTTTTTTTTTAAACATAATTTCACTGAACAATAATTTTGTTTATACAATTTTAAATGAATTTTCATAGAACCAGCTTAAAAAAGGCGACCGCTCAGACCCGTCCAACTATAGGCCTATCGCGATCATCTCCTTGTTTTCCAAAATAATAGAAACGATTATTAACAGCCAGCTCATGCGGTACCTTGAGGATCACCAGCTGATTAGTAACCGTCAGTACGGTTTTCCTTAGGGTCGATCAGCTGGTGATCTTCTAGTCTATCTGACTCATAGATGGGCGGAGGCAGTGGAGTCCAATGGGTAGGCGTTGGCCATTAGATTGAAGATAGCGATCGTGTTTGGCACAAAGCGCTCCTTTCGAAGCTGCCTTCCTATGGGCTTCCCGAGAAATTGTGCAATTGGATCACCATTTTTCTTGCATATCGGAGCATCAAGGTCGTAGTAGACGGTGCATGCTCCGATTACAAGCCAATTAACGCTGGTGTTCCACAAGGCTGCGTGCTATCACCAACGCTGTTTCTTCTGCATATCAATGATATGTTGCAAACCAGTGACATTCATTGCTATGCGGACGACAGCACTGGTGATGCTATGCCCAGTACCGGAACAAACTTGTGTCTGAAGTCGAGACTTTGTTGAACAAAGTCTCAGACTGGGGGCGACTAAATCTAGTCCAGTTCAATCCCTAGAAGACACAAGTTTGCGCGTTTACCGCTAAAAAGAATCCTTTTGTCTTTTGTATCTCCTCAGTTTCAAGGCACTCCTCATGTTGCCTCAGCCAGTATCGGTATCCTCGGAGTCGACATATCGAGTTACGTGCAGTTTCGTGGTCATTTGGAAGAGAAGGCTAAATTGGCCTCTAAAAAGTTCCGCGTGCTCAGCAGAGCGGGACAGTATTTCATGCCGGCACACCGCCTGCAACTTTACAAGGCGCAGGTTCGGCTTCACATGGAATACTGTTCCCATCTCTGGGCAGGGGCTCCCCAGTGACAGCTCCTTCCACTTGACCGCATCCAGCGCAGAGCGGCTCGAATCGTCGACTACCGAGCCCTTTCCGATCGGCTCGATTCATTGGCACTGCGAAGAGATGTTGCATCCCTTTGCATTTTCTTTCGCAACTACCATGGGGAGTGCTCTGAGGAATTGTTCGGATTAATTCCAGCCGATTTATATATTCGTGATAATTTTACGAACGCACATCGCGGCGGAACTCCCGATACCATCCACACCATCTGGATGATTGGCGGTCCACCAATGTGCGATTTAGAAGATGTTTTCTTCCTCGCACGACTTCCTTGTGGAATCCATTACCATCTTTAACAGTGGTAGAGCCACGCGGCAGCTTTTGCTGTCGCACGGATGGGCCGGCTCGAACCGGGGTGGTACCAAAACCTCACAGAATACCAGCGTGAAGTAGAGGTTTACCTCTGCGTTTCGCTTGGTGAGTGCAGGTGGCCGGAGGCCCTTTTTACTGGAAATGAGGCATTCCACCTTAGTCCTCACGGGTGAAAACGCATCTGCATTTTGATTCACAAACGAGGATAGTTGTAGATGTCTATGGGCCGCAGCAACCACTTACTATCAGGTGAAACGTGTGCTCGTTTTTCACCCTTATCCTATATAAAAAAAAAATATATATCAGCGATTTTTCCGGACCGATACGACTTAGGGACCTTCAAGAAAAAAGCGTACTCCTTTTTGAAAGGCCGGCAACGCATCTGCAATTCCCTCCCTGGTGTTGCAGTTGTTCATGGGCGGCGGTAGTCACTTACTATCAGGTGAGCCGCATGCTCGTTTGCCCCTATAAAAAAAAAGACTTGACGACAGAACAATAATGATTTATGACTATGATCTAATTCTCACTGGAGTCATCATAGCTCATGATCAATTCATGTTTTTTTTTCTAGGGGTTTAAACGTTAATTATGTAGAATATTATGCAAGTTAATTTTCCTCAGATATCTTCCATCATAGAATAACGTTATCTTTCATCTAAATAATGCCAAACTGTCTCGACCTTTCACGTCATTGGTGAAATAATATTTTCGGTTAAACTGAGCTACTTTCTTTTGTCCTTCCAGCGACAACTTATCATTAATCTTACTTTGTAATTTAGGCTTGTAATTCGTAATTTGCGCGTCGGCTCGATTTTCCTTTCAAGTGAATGGATACAATGAACTAATCTTGTCACGCTGGTAACTTAGATTTTTTCGCTCCAACGCATTTTGTGAAAATAAATTTCGCCGCGTTAATCTGGTAAGTTAACGTACATTCCGCAAAAGGAGATTTCTTTTCGAAACTTATTTTATTTCATTCAATTTTTAGCAGGTGACTGGACTACTTGTGTACTTGGTGCAAAGTAACAAGGAATCTGTAGCTATTTGGACGTGGTCGATTAGTCGGTCTGTTTCGGCATTACCGCTATCGGACCTTTAGAAGCACCCGTAGATGCGCGGATGGTCGTCGCTGTCTACGCGTAGCCAAAGGATGGAAAGGACTAAACCTTCAAGACTACCGAGGCATCAAGAACAGATTTCCTCTGTGACGTATACGCAAACGCAAGCCTGAGGCACAAAGGAGTGTTCCAATTTGTATCCCGGGTAGGACAGATACGAAGTTTCAGACGGAGAGGACACCTGCGTCACGTTCACATTGAGCTAGGCTGGCTTAGCCGTCTCGTGATGGTAGTGGACGGCTTTTAGTTTCAAGTGCAGTCCCCTGATGTCGCAGAAATTCACGGATAGCGTGGCAGGGATCGCTTTGGTCATGTTTCTCAGTTTGCCCTGAGCAGTTTTTGTCTTCAGCAGAATTTTGCCCCCCCCCCCCTCCCCCCAGATAATACGCCGTGCAGGCTGAGTACCCACGCTCAGGAGTAGAGTGGCTTGGTCGTAGATGCTCATCGATGGATTCTCCAGGGGTGCTGGTATCTTTCTCGGGTAGTCTCACATTTAATAACGCTACCATGTTGATGAGGGGGGAGGTAATTTGCACATTGACACCTGCACCCGCCAGACTAAACGCAGAAGTAGAGCTTCCGCTTCATGCCGTTATTCGGTGATGTCGTCTACCCCGGCTCGAGCTGGCTAATACTTGCAACAGCAAAAGCTGCTGCGTGGCTCTACCACTGTTAGAATCATATAGGTATTTTATCACCCTGTGATTCTACCATCTAGATCCCAAAGCTCTCCTCTGTTCGACCCACTGCAAAACTGATCGAAGGGTAAGACCGAAATGTATAATTTTTGTATTTGAAAACGTTAACCCCACACTAAGATTACCTCTTGTATCGTGGAGGCAGTTTACAAACAAATTGCACAAGAAGAAAAATCCAGACCCGGAGTAATTATTTGTAGGCGATGCAAAAACTTGTTCCGTGCGGAATTTATATCCGCGGTCCTTAGCGCCGCAACTCCATCTAAGCCACTACGTCTCAGAGCTGCTCGTCCTGTCCTTTGAGACGAACGACAGAGCTACTCAGGGGTTCGATCCCTACGCTACTCTCTTCCTGCTCCATATAAATGATCTGCTCATTCCCGATATCTATGGGTGTGAAGACGACAGCACAGTTGTGGAAAGATACCAAACAAATGCCCGGGCCAGTCAGGATCAAATCCAGTTCAATCTAAACAAAAACGTGTCCTTTCACTGCTAAAAGGAGCCCGATCACCCTGGCTCCTACTTTTCGCAATGTACGCTTGGAGTACACTGACCGCTTTCAGTTGTAAGGGGTTGAATTTTCTCCGAACTTCAACTATGGACGATTTTTTGTGTCCAGAGTCAAAGCGGTACTTTACGCCGGGGCAGCTTCGTACCTTACGCAAAGCGCAAGTACGGTCGTGCATGGAGTACTGCTGTCACATATGGGCTGGTGCTGTAAAATGCCACCTGGCAGCGTTGGACTCAGTAGATTTTTTTGAAACTAATCTTGTCAGCCTCGAGTACAGGCGCAGAGTAGCCAGCCTCACGGTATTCTATAGGATGCATTTCGGTGAGTGTGCGCAGGAATTACACATAATTACACGCTTTCTCCGTCTTCTTTCGACTATCGGACAACCAGGCGCGCGGTGAGACTTCACTCCTTTGTTGTCAATATTCCATGCATTAGAACCAAACGGTTTGCTTCATCTTTTGTAATGGGTACATTAAAGGAGTGGAATAATTTGCCGGCGTCTATCTTTCCGTCCGAATTCAATCTCGGTGACTTCAAGGCAAGAGTGAATAGGATTTTGTTACGCTAAGACAGTGACATTTACTATCTAAAGCTGCATCACTACTTACCACCAAGTGATATTACACCCTAAGTGGAAATGTAGTTTTTTAATTTAACTATTTAGACGTCATTCTAATTAACCGTCTTCAAAAGGTTCGTTTTGTTGTTTTAACAGGAAGCGTTTAATATTGCTTGTTCCTCCTTTGAACAAACTTTATAAAAAAGAAAACCGACTTCATGCAAATAACGAGAATAAATTATTAGATTGCCTTTTGGGGGGGGGGGGGGGGGGACTTACAAAATTATAAGTATTTGAATATTCCCGCACGAAAAAAGTATTTTAGGGCCTACAAATAATAGTTTCATATAAACGTGATGGCCATGTTCAATTTATACATGTCATCGTCATCATTACGGCAAAAGTCCACTACTCAACAGGCCTTTCCCATTGATTACGTCATTGTCAAACGGATTGGCAACCGCAGACTTTTGGCTTTTTTAATTTTAGTCGTTATTAAGAAGCTGCCCATCTCCTGATTAGTTTCCTTCTGTCGCCTCTTAGGACATCCACGGAAAAATATTATGGGCTAATGGATATACTTAAACCGCCACTACAACGGTAAACCAAACATGAAACCTGTATAAAAAATGTCGACCTCACCCTTGTTACATTGTATTATTAGAATTACATTTTTTTGCTCTTGAATATTTCTCCCTAAACTACACAATGCAAGATCATTACGAGACGTTTCAATTACGTACGCCCCCTTTGCCCTCCACATAGCATTCCATTAGCGTCGAAGTGATATTGATTACAATTCACAGAGAAATCTTATCGCTGCGTATGTAGCAGATATTGTCAATTTAATGATTGTCGGTATGTTAATCTATTTCAGGTCACAATACTTTGCCTCGTTAAGGAAAAAAAATGTTCAAGTATTCATTGATCAAAAAGTTTTGTATTTCGAGGTATTTTTTTCATGTATTTACTTTTTAGGATTCCGTACCCGAAAGTTAACCAACGGGACCCATATACTAAGCCTGCGCCGCCCGCCCGTTGTATCTCATCCGTAATAGTTAGAAAGTTGAAATTTTCACAGAACTTGTATTTCTATTGCCGCTGTAACAAAAAATAATGAAACTTTAAAATAAATTAAAAATTTAAGAGGGCTCCACTACTAGAAACGTGTATTACGATGGTACGGAACCCATTATGTGCAAGTCCGATTATACTATATACTATAGCCCTGTCCAACTGGTTTATCCAATTCAATGCTGTGGCAAGAACACATATCAATTATCGATGAATAGTAGGAGCTTTTTTTAATCCTCGATTAAAGTTCAAAAATCAAATGCGGATTTCCGTATTTTTACACTCACCATACGAAACACAGCAGCATTAAGCTTCTATTTTACTCTGATATACTGTGAGAGCGTGGCCCTACTTCGGCCGAGCTATTCTTATCGTGCTACAACTATAATATAGTTGGCGAGGCTCTTGCACGTTTCTCATGGCAGCTCTCACGATTTTGTTACAGATAGTGGTATAGCTATGTAATTTACGCTAGACTAAAACACCCAGACTAACGGCGAGGATCAGCGACAAAGGCGTCGCGAAGAACTTCTACAAGTTGATGAAGAAGAAAAGTCATGTACTGAATTTTCAAAATTGTAATATGAAATGACAATGCTGTTAGTAATACGACCTAATATAGTTGGAAATCTCGGCTTTGTACCAAATAGATATTGATCAAAATTTTTAAATTAATACTTAATACTATAAAAAAATTATGTGATATACTATCTTCAGTGGCGAAGCGCTCTAGCCGTAACGGTCGCGCGGATTCCTATTTTCGACATTAAATAAAAATATTAAATAATGGAGATTTATCGAAAATTTCCTCTTCTTAAAAGTAATTTTTCTTAAAAGTTCTAAAGTATTATTAGTTTTTGAGTTACTAAAGAAAAAGTATAACAATTCCAATTTTTATAGGCTAACAAATCGTCGAATTACTTTTTTCTAGACGTCATGACGTCAGCCATCGCACATATTTTTAAAAGCGGGAACAAGAATTAAAACGTTTTTGAAATTCAAACCTCGATCAGTATTTTTATAACAAGCTTAAAAGTACAGAAATTAAAAAACCCAATTGCGTAAAAAAACACCCTGATTGAGATATACCATGGGTGTAATAATGTGAAATAACTTTTGAACGAATTGCGCTTTAGTGCTGTCCTCTCAGATATTCCTTGAGGAAGGATCGCCCCACACATATGTAAGTAGCGCGCCATCGTGCTAGGTGCTCTGACGCGTGCACAGTGCGTTATTAAGTTCGTGGGTGACGTATGAAACCCGCGCGAGCGTCTGAGGAAGTTTTAGAAATCTAACCTAAGTGATTGAAAATCAAATATATAAATATTTTTTATGCAAGTAAAGCAATGCAAGCCAAGAAATGCAACATACTTATTGTTTTGGGTTATAATGGCATCGATGTCGAACGATTTGACTATAAGCAGGTGGTTAGAAGAACAATTCACCGAAAGTAGTGCAACAGAGTAAGAAGAAGAAGACAGTGGTACACAGGAGCAAACTGTTGCAATTGGTTCTCCTCAGGTTTCAGACATGGAACAATAAAGTGATTATCAATGAGACGAAGACGAAGATAATATGCCTTTGTAACAGTTAGCTTTTTATGTATCACCGAATGAAACAAAATAAAGTAAATTATCATAACCTACATCTAGAACCAGGGCACATACAATTATTTCAAGACCTTCAGGTCCAAAAGGTATTGCCAGAGAAGACTTTGCCAATCTGTTTTTAATATTTTTTGAAACTGATATTTAGAGAATTCTCGTGGAATGCTCAAATATTTATATTGACACAATCAGACATAAGTATCAAAGGGAGAGAGATGCTGCACCTATAGGTTTGGTTGAAATGAAAACTTTTGTCTGCTTGTTGTTACAGTTAGAAGAGCTGAACGGAGAATCCTCAAAGACTTCTGGGACAATTCTAAAGGTCGTGGTATCGAGGCAGTATACAGCAAAATGTCGAAAAGTAGATGTCGATTCAAGTTACGATGATTGTGCGTGACGACGTAAGGGATAGAGCAGTCCGTCAAGTAACCGACCTTTTAACACCGATTCGTAAAATTATTGAAATTATGCTTCGCAACTGCAAAGAATACTATAGGCCGAGCGAGTCCGTTACACTTGATGTGCAACTTGTAGCATTCAAAGGTTGTTATGGTTTTATAATTTATACGCTGAACAAACCTGCTAAATTTGGTATAAGAATAATTATGGTCGTAGACGTCAAGTATCTGTTAGTGGGCAATTTCGAAGTGTACGCAGGTCAACAGCCAGAAGGGCCCTATCGCGTATCAAATCAAGTTCGGGATATTATCTGCAGAGTTTTGAATCCACTATATGGCTTGGAATGTAACGTGACAATGGAGAATTGGTTAACCAAT
Source organism: Parnassius mnemosyne (assembly GCA_963668995.1). NCBI lineage: Eukaryota > Metazoa > Arthropoda > Insecta > Lepidoptera > Papilionidae > Parnassius > Parnassius mnemosyne. The sequence goes on from CAVLGL010000085.1 coordinate 36,748,934, forward strand.
GTACTTGTACGCAAAGATTCTATGTATATAGTTGGAACGCTGAAAAGAATAAATCTGAAATACCCCAGAAATTCAAATCTACTCAGAATAGACAATAACTAGACTCCTTAGGTTTCCAAACTGATTGTACACTCGTTAGTTATATACCAAAGAAAAATAAAGTCGCTGTACTCTTGTCTACCCGTTTTACTTTAATGATGGTAATATTGACCCCGAAAGAGGAAAACCTTTTACAATCACACAAAGTATGGCGTCGATGTTTTCGATAAAATGTGTCGTCAATATATTATTATATTATTTTATATTTTTTACTATGGCAGCTATAAACGTCCTAGTCATATAACAATTGAATAATCCACAAATTGAGACAATCCGCCGAAAATATTTGCAAGAGATTGGATTTCAACTTGTAAAACCTCTGATTACATAACGGATTTCTCAAGAAAATATACCGAGAGCTATAAAAATGAAAGCCAGGCTTCTTTTGGGGCACCCTGAAAACAAGCATGTAGAAAACTTGCCCATACGCGGTGGAAAAGGAAGATGTGACTTCTGTAGTAGAGCGAGATATCGAAGCATTCGCAAACAGTGTAGCAAGTGTAATAGGCCTATTTGCCCGGATTACCAGATGAAATTATGCCCTAACTGTGTCGAAAAGGCTATGGAGTAGAAATAAACCGTTCGTAAACTTTGTATTGTGATGATTAATCTGCCAAAATAACGTGTTCAAAAAATATAAACTGATTGATCTCAATAAGCCTAAAATATTTTAATTTTTATAGAATGTTGGCTTTTGTAAAAGTATTTAATTACAGAGTTGATTCATAATAATATAACTTGTTTACTTTCTCCAAGTAAGAATAATAAGATAAAAACCTATATAATAATGGGTGGCACATGCACTCCCCGCGAGCACTCTTGGCATTTTTTGATGCGCGAGCCCTCTAATGTTAACCTAATGCCGTTAATACGACTTGATAGGTGCTTCTTTAACAAAGTAAATCGTAGTTACAATTATTTTAATTACCATCCGGACTTTACTAATTTTTTTATAGGATAGGGGGCAAACGAGCATGCGGCTCACCTGATGGTAAGTGACTACCGCCGCCCATGAACAACTGCAACACCAGGGAGGGAATTGCAGATGCGTTGCCGGCCTTTTAAAAAGGAGTACGCTCTTTTCTTGAAGGTCCCTAAGTCGTATCGGTCCGGAAAAATCGCTGATGGTAATCAATTCCCCAAGGAAGTCGTGCGAGGAAGAAAACATCTTCTAAACAAGTTTTACTATTTTGTACTACACTTAAGTTTAATCAACCGCACTTATATGCTGTAGCCTGCTAAGCCTAAGTGTAACCACACCGCGACCTTTAGCCTTGACTTATGATATTATATTTAATATAATATATTTTTTTCCTCACTTACCCCCCCCCCCTCCCACACACACACACACACTAAGATTTCACAAGAACACACATCAGACCTGGAACAATTATTTGTAGGCCATACAAATTCTTGCTTCATGCGTAATTCGAACCCGCGGTCTTCAGCACCGCAACTTATTTCTAACCTAAATACATTTTCTTAACTATTTACAATTTTTGTAACTTTCAACAATGTTGGGAATCTAAATAAAAGATAAAATGTGTAAAACGTTAAATTTATTACGTAACAAATTGTGTCCACATTGGTATTACAGCGCAGCGTCACATGAATACGTCATCAGCGAGTGCACGGTCGTCCTCAAATGTGACCGTGCGATCGCGGCGACTCCCGCTGAGATTGAGCTCGCTGATGCTGCGCGGCGCTGGACCGGCCGAGCGCCTCGCAGGCACGCCGCGGACGAAGCTCTCCTCGCCGAGAGCTGAAGACTTCCTACGTGGTAGGCTGCTGAACTTGGTCGGGTTAGAGCCATCGATCCGGAACGATACCTGCGGCCGCCTATCAAAGAAAGAAATAAAGACAATATTTATTTATTGCTGCAACTTGCAGAATATCAATTTTACATACAAGAAGTTTATTTTTTATTTAATAAATATTTAAAAAATGAATTGCAGCAACAGAAAGGGTCACCGATTTAGCTTTAGATATTCTGTCGGAGCTACAAAGCCCACTTGCGAGTAACCGCTGGACGTAATTTAGTAACTTATAATCATTAAGAACTTCATCACTAAAAAGCTGTGATAACAACTTGGCAAGCGTGGCAACTATCACAAATATTCCTTCTATGAGGCAATCGATGGGGAGGCATATGTTCAGCAGTGGACCTTTGTAGGCTACAACGCTCTATGTTATTTTTTATTTATTTATTTAACAACATAAGTATAAAAACATAGGTAACTGCGGGTCCTAAACTAAACGCAGCTTGTATCTCAGGACCCTGGCATGCGACATTACAAAATGGTTTGTCACTGGACAACATTTACTTAAAGATATACTATACGGTAGTTTTAACATAACATGATTGACATCGGAGGTTAAAAATAATGTTTCTAATACAAATAATATGGTGGTATTATTTCCCTACACAACTAAAATTAAAAATTAACTATAGCGCTTGTAGATCACTCTGTAATAGTTGAAATAAGAATGAGTATCATCGAGTCCAGTTTGTGAGTGAGTATGAGTGTGCGTGCGTGTGTGCGTACGTTCGTGCGTACGTGCGTGCGTGCCTGCGTGCGTGCGTGCCTGCGTGCGTGCTTGCGTGCGTGTGTGTGTATGTGTGTGCATGTGTGTGTGTGTGTACGTGTGTGCGTGTCATATGTGCTATTTAATTAGATCTTCAGTGTCATTATATGTTAGAGTATAGAGCATGTTCTTTAGTAAGGTTTTACATGGGAAAAGTGAGCGGTTTGAGTAAATTTCTTGTACTATATGAGTTTGTGATGCAAATGTGTGTTAATATCAATATATGTCAAAAACTGAAAGTCTATGCCATCATCATTAATCATCAACTGATACAAAGATCACAAAATCTAAACACGATATGCGGTGCTATGGCCGACCGACCGACGAATATATTTTTTATATTGAAAAAGCTTCTCACCTACTGGTAATGTTGGAACAATGTATGCCGCGACAGCTAGTGTAAATATAGAATAAGAAATAATATATAAATAAAAAATACGCCATTTTTTTTGATATATGAGAGATTAGTAATATAAAAAAAGAAAAAAACATGTGGTATCAGACCGCACTGTTCCAGACGCCGACGGCCGGCACTCGGCCGCGGCCGAACGTCAGGACACTGCGACAGTAGCCGACAGCTTTTCATCTCGGCACTCGATGCTATGCACGGCTCTGGACTTCGAACCCCCCGCACATAACGCGGCCACACTCCTTAACGCAGAACTAGTGTCTTCTTGGATGAGATTGAAGCACATAGCCACTACAACGATACCCACTAAAATGTACACGCAACACACACCAACCGCAATGTCTTCAGCTTTAGCCGACACAGTGGCAGCGTACAGTCCCGGCTTAAGATCCCCAAAGCCTATAGTCGCGAGGCTTGAGAATGAAAAGTAGCATCCATCTATTAAGTTCCACTTTTCTGTAGTATGAAATAAAAAAGTCCCAAGTAATATGTACAACGCTACCACAAAGAGACTGAGAACTATCGGCACACGCGTATGATCACGACAAGTCCAGTGATAGCCCCCACTGAAACTGTCCAGGTTGAGGGCGGCTTGAAACGGTGTTGATTTTTGCCTTTCACACAGCTTGTCCCTTTTATCACATTCCACGTACTGACCACACTCGAGCGCTTGAAGCGAATAACGACTTAAACATTCCGCTTTAGTGTGAAAGTTCCCACTTTTTAATCTTGTCGGACAAATCTTGGAATAGAGTATACGGAAATTTCTGGCGAGCGCTTCTCCAATCGTGGACAGATACAGCATTATGATTGGAATTCCAACGCACGCATATACCACCGCTACTATCTTTCCAATCGACGATTTTGGCATGACGTTCCCATGTCCTGCAAAAAGAAAAAATATTTCAATTAACTTAAATCTTCTGGTTTTTTATCGTGTAGTGGTGGTAAGAATATCCACTACCCTGTGTCATCATGTAGGCGTTATCTAGGAATCCATAAGGCGATAGAGGGAGACATACCAGGAAATAAGCAATTGTGTTTTCCTAATAGCAACCAAAAATCAAAACTGCGGTTGCCTGCTGGCAGATATACTAACCGCGAGAGCTCATAAATATCTCCTTAATGGGCAACCTGTGGAGAGGCCTATTTTTATCAGTGTAATATCGATAGACTGTAATAATGATGATAATGAATAAAGCTTTTTATAAATCCCTACGAAACAATCTATTAGGGAGGCCCAAGTTAAGCAGTGGACCTTGATAGGTTGCAACGGTAACTGGTTTTTATGTGGTAGAGCCATGCTGCAGCTATATTACTGGTATAGTTGCAGCACAAATGGGTCGGCTCGACCGAGGAAGGACCACGCTCTCACAGAATACCAGCGTAAAATAGCAGATTAATGCTGCTGTGTTTCGTATGATGAGTGTAGAGAACCGGAAACCCTTTTTACTGGAAACGAGGCATTCTATCTTAGTTCTCACGGGTAACAACACATCTGCATTTTGATTCGTAATCGAGGATAGATGCAGATGTCTATGGGCCTCAGCAACCACCTACCATCAGGTGAACTGTGTGCTCGTTTGTCACCGTTATCCTTTAAAGAAACTGTCAAAAATTTGAGGGGATTGTATCATATTATTAAGGCAGGAGCAACACATTCAGTCTCAAAAACCGAAAAAGTTTTAACCTAAAGTTATGTACATCCCACTGTTACACACTCATGGCTCCTTGAATTTTTGAAAGGGTTATAAAGTAATAAGTTCATCGCTTTGTATATAATTTACTTTTACTCCTAATGTTTTGTCATCGCGTAGTACGTGATAAATCTGCCCCTAAAATTGCAACTAAGAATTTAATTGGTGGCGTCTCTACAAGTAGTTAAAATATTACTTTAATATTGGACATGAACTATAATTAACCATGTAATGGCGGAGTAAGTATATCCTCTATTCAATATCCGTCCCATGGGTGTCGTAAGAGGCGACAAAGTAACTGAAACAGCATATGGGCAGCAACACCTTCGTGATAACTACTCTGAATAACAAAAAACTGCGGTTGTCAACCGTCCTGTCAAACGTGGCAACAATGGAAAAATTCCAGACCTATGTTCAGCAGTGGGCTTTTCGTATGCTGTAATGGATGGTAAATGGATGAATTGTATCAAAAATCATAAACCATAAGCCAGCTGTACATTTTTTTTTTATAACCGTAGTATAATGTGTAAATACTAAATCTTACCAATAGTTGTAATGAGTGTGAGGGCATACAAAAAGCTGCTGGAGAACGTCCAACGGTAATCAGTGCTATGTTCATAATTCGGGCCCCCTGCGTTGCGCATAGAATGCAACAGAACTTTTTGAAAGTCCATCAACTCCTTTGCAGCAAGTTTGGTCCAGTTTTCTTTATACAAAATGTTCAAATCTTCTGTAATAGACCAAAGGCGTTCAACTGTTTTGGATCTTAGTTCTCCTACACCTTGCTGAGTTGGATTCGGTTTTGAAGCAGCAACTGCCGTGTCTTCAGTAGTAGCTCCGCCTTCAATTGCAAGGAATAGGAATCCTCCGAGAAGATTGTATGTGAGCACAAGAAAGCATATGGCTAGACACGTTAAAGGTGACGCACGCCGTTTGTGGGCACATCGGCAACAGAACAATCTGGAATCATCTTTCCCTGTGAAACAACACTTTGGCTCATCAACAAAGCCGTCTTGGTGGCAAAACGCTCGCTTCGTTGAGTCTCGGCTAACTTCTTCTATCATTGTGGTATTAAGAACTCATGTCTTTCATCGTATCTTATATTTCTTATGATGTCTTCTCTTCTTTATTCTAAACATTCTAGGATAAGCTCTTCTTTTTCAGCTCCTGGTTAATTACGCGTATTTCCTGAAACAAGAGAAGGGTGTGCGTTAACTTGGGAAGTTTTGCAAAACTCGTTAATTATTCCTAGCTGACAAAAAGAACTGCTTTTCGATTATCAAAATATCACTATCGTCTGTTTTGTTATTTTGATCAGAAAAGGAAAAAAGTTAAAGTTACAGCAGTTTTTTGACTGATTCCGATGAATGTGAAAAATTCGATATAATATCGTGCATTAGACTTGCAGGAAATATTATAGTGCCACTCATGTTGAGCCTACAACAAAGGCACTAAATCACTCGAAAGAACCCACACACACACGAGCGTACCGTGGGAACGTTACGCTCATACGAAAGCATCGTAGATCGCATGAGATGCATCCTGCGTCCTAGCCAAGATTGCTGCGAGATTGCTGGGAAAGCGATGGAGGTGCCTCGGTCATGTTCTGAACGGAGATTCCTAGACCCCTTTCATACGCTGATAGTGACCAGGAACCTCCGTGGGTTTGAGACGGTAAGAGTCCGGCATAAATTTTTTATTGCACTTACGCGGAAGATGATTTCACGCGAAATAATAAAAGAAACCAGGAGATAATAATTAATTATTATAGACAAAACCTTAAAGTCCTATGATTACTGGTGAAGAGTAGAGAGGGCGAGAGGTGCTCTTCAAAGTAGGTAAGACGCATCATTTTATCTTATTACGTGGATATGAGCTAATTAATTTTTATATAATGGATTTCTGCAAAATAACGCCTGATTCTGTTTAATACACATAACTTTTATTGATTTTCTCTTTTCTCAGAGTTTATATTTCCGTGGCCATTTTAACAACAAATAATAAATTACAAATTAATTAAAAGTTAAAGGAGGCTACAGAAACGTATTTGATGGTACGGAACCCTTGGTACGCTAGTCCGGTTCGCACTTGGCCGGTTTTTTTATTTGCGTTTACGATTCTAGACAACAATAGACAACTTTTTTTCATTTAACATTAAGCTGCTATTTTACGACGATATTCTGTGAGATTTTACGCTGGTGTCTAAATATGTTTATATAAAAAGTCTCTATATAAAAAGTTTTTATTTTATCTGTCTTTTAATATTTCACAACTTCTGGGCCTGTGTGTTTCTCCAGGCGTAGCTTATATGTGTAAATTGCCTCCTTTAGACTACAAAGACGTAGTATGGGAGTAACGTTCTATTTTTTTAAAGAATAATAAATAAAAATCTTATAGATCGAAATACGGTCATTGTTTAGACCTCATCGGGACTTTAGAAATAAAATGAGTCGACTGTATTAACAATAGGCTTAATGACGTAAAACCTCTAAACAAACATATAAATAAATTATATGTTTTTAGTAAATTGAATAATGAAGTGCCCGTCTGCTACCGCGTCACACAGCCGAGTAAGGAACGGAGGTGCTCGCGTTGCCGCGGGGTCAGCGACCGACCCGCGCTCCCACGCGTCCACCATAGTGGCCCGAGGCACGATGAGGTGCGCCGACAGTCATGACGGCCAGTCTCAATAGAAAATAGCCATCTGCGCAGGATAGGATCAAAATTCACAAGTGTATTGTGCATTAAGCACAAATGCGCTCTCTATTTTTTTTAGAAACCCACAATTTGTTTTTTTTATTTATTTATTATCTAATTTTTTATAACACAGAGGTGTTACTTTATTCTAAACACGCCAAACTTTTACGTTTGAAGGCGAGGGGCGCTCTTTTACATAACAATGAACCACATTATGTACTACTAATATTGGACACAATAATACACAATTATATAATATGGTAATATATAAACCTATGACATCTAGTTGTTATGTTAACTATATATCTTTATATACATGTAACTTTAATTATATGAATTAAATATCTAGTACTTATATTTTATATTGTAATGTTTTAATCTACTACAATGCACTCGTATATAGTTCTATTAGCAATCCTGTATAATGTTTTATATTTTTTTCTTAAGTAATCCTTTACTAATTTTTTACTTTTTGCCTTAGTAGATCTATTTTGTTAAACACTTCAGCTACCAAATACTTATATGTTCTCTTACCATAATAGTTCGTTATTTTTGGTAGAACCAGTTTGTTTTCTCTAACCATATGTATGTTGTACTTGTTTTTAACATTAACTTTATATTCCTCATTATAAAAATATTCCAGATCCACCAAATAATCTACTTTTTTATCTATGGATATTATTTTACAAATGGTAAACTAATTATCATAGTTTCTGTCGCAATTATCTTTAACATTTTTACTAACTAAAAACTTAGTTATGTAACAAAGGTTCGTCGGTGTACAAGGAGTTCATAACTCATTAGCGAGTCGGCAAGTGCAAAATATATTATTCTTAACGTTTGTTTGTTCAATACATTTTTTAATTGATAAAACTTACTTAGCACCGATCTTAGCCTATTGCAAATGTCATTTACATGTATTCTCCAGTTAAAGTCCTTATCTATAGTTTGACCTAAATATTTAAAATCTACATAATCCAATCTTTTACAGTTACAGTTAAATTTGTTTCTATGAATACATTCGTATGTATGTCCTATCACTATTAGATCTTCCTTTTTTACACATTTAGCATTTCGATTATATGGCGAGTGTATATGCATACGTTTAGTTTTTGCAAGATTTAATATAATTGTCTTGTGCCCATTTGCTAATTCCATCATTATCGTTATTTGGAGCGGCAATCGGAAACAATCGAAAAGAGGAAAAGAGACATATACTAGTAGTACAAATTACTCGACACCACCGAGTCAGTAATTCAATCTTGGCGTGTGATGCATAGGCTTTAACAACAAAATCCCTAAAAATATACAAAATTTGACCTCCTCAAAGTTTCAAACCCTTATTAAAAAGTTATGTTAATTTATGGATAATAATAACCCTATATCTTCCCTAAGGTGTCGTAAAAGGCGACAGAGGGAACTTGAGACAAAAGATAGCATAGGTAGCAGTATCTTTCTGATAACAGCAAAACAACAATAAAAGAACTGTGGTTGCCGACCCGTGGCAACTATGGCATTATACCCCCCATGAAAGTAACGAAGAGACGACCCCAATCCCCGGCGGCCTTGCTATTCCTAGCTACGGTGGCGACCATGGTAACGGCGGGGCAGGGTGTGCTAATAATCTCCGGTGGAGGTTCGGTTGCCACCTATGAAGACTAAACCTGGAAACTTATAACGCACGCACCCTGATGACTAACGAGAAGATCCTAGAGCTGGAAGAAGATATAGACAAGTTGCGCTGGAATGTCATAAGATTATCCGAAGTCCGAAGAGAGAGGAAGGACATGGTAATCCTCGAATCCGGCAATTTGTTCTATCACCGGTCGGCGACCATCTGTCCCGAGGAGGTGTTGGATTTATCGTCCACAAGTCTCACGTTAACAAAGTTGTAAAGATTGGAAGTGTGTCGACGAGGGTTGCGAACCTTATACTCAGAATCACCAAACGGTATTCGCTGAAGGTCATACAGGTTTACGCACCAACCTAGGCACACCCCGATGAGGAGGTGGAGGTAATGTATGAGGATATCTCTAGAGCCATGCATTCAGGGAACGATCACCGAATGGTGAGAGTTACACTGAACCTAACCGTTAAGTTGGAGAGGTCACGTCTAATGAAGTCAACGCTCCGCCCCCTCGTGCTCTATTCCAAAGTCCCGAAACCTTTCAGATCGTGCTACGAAACCATTTTCAGTGCCTAGAAGATTGCAATGCAGTGGACGATATGAATGACAAGCTCGTGGAAACTGTCCATGCGGTCGGAGCTAAGTTTTTCAAGACCCGCCGCAGAAAAACACAAAAACCCTACGATCACACTCTTCATCTCATGGCTATTTGACGGGATATGAAGCTGCAGTCTTCAGTAGATTTGACAGCATACAGGCAAATGAACAGAGAGATCTCCAAATGCATGCGGCGGGACTTAAGCAACTTTATTCCTGCTCGTACTTAAGAAGTGATCGAGCGGAACCAGGGCTCCAAAGTCTTTGCTAGAGATCTGTCTGCCAGAAAGAGCCAACTGTCGAAGCTGAAGACAGAGTGTGGCAACGTCGTTTCCGGGACACTTGAGATTTTGAGTGAGATTGAGAGGTTCTATGGGCAGCTGTACATATCATCGTTGGAGCCACACATAAGTGTGAGATCCAAGAGCAAGTCTAATCCGACACTATTCCGATGATATCCCGGACGTCAGTCTGAGCGAGATTAGAATGGCTCTCCAGCACCTTAAAAACGGCAAGGCCCCAGGCGAGGATGGAATTACAGCGGAGTTTCTGAAAACGGGTGGAAAACCGGTACTTGAAGTCCTTCAGAAGCTCCTTAATTCCGTCCTCCATGGTGGCATTACACCGGAGGCGTGGATCAGAAGTGCAGTGGTCTTATTCTTCAAGAAAGGTAACAACGCTCCCTTGAAGAACTACTGCTGCAGCTGCAGTCCCTTCAGCGGGGCCAAATTTACTGTCGGTATATCGAAATGCTGAAGTGCTTGTACAGTAGGACTACGATGGCTATCCGAGTACAGAACCAGAGCACGAAACCTATCCAATTGCAGAGAGGTGTAAGACAGGGTGACGTTATATCCCCGAAACTCTTCACCGCTGCATTGGAAGACGTTTTCAAGCTTCTGTACTGGAAAGGATACGGTATTAACATCAATCGCGAGTACATCACTCACCTTAGATTTGCCGACGATATAGTCCTTATGGCAGAATCGCTGGAGGACCTAATCACTATGCTAAATGACCTCAATAGTGTTTCCCAACGGATAGGTCTTAAGATGAACATGGACAAAACAAAGATCATAATGATTTCTTATATTTACGCGAACACTACACATTTAAATAAAACTAATTTTACGGATTTTATCGCGTATATTAACTTATTTTACTTTCCCGACGTTTCAAGCACTTTACAGCACCCATGGTCACGGGGGGGACTGAGGTGTATGACGTCCCAATGTCATAGTTAACCACGGCTACCTCCAGATTAAAAATTATTAATTTTTGTTCCGATCTACGCAGTATGAACTTACAGTATCATGAAGTCTTGCAGTTGTATGCTTGGGTTGGGATTTAATTTTATTAATTATGGGATTTTTAAACAAAACTAATTTTACGGATTTTATCGCGTATATTAACTTATTTTTAACTTATTTTTATATTCCCGACGTTTCGGGTGCTTTCCAGCACCCGTGGTCACGGGGGACTGAGTTGTTTGACGTCCTGCTGTCATAGTTAGCCCGGCTACCTTCAGTTTTTTAATATTAATTTTTTTTTCGACAATACCATCATGTGCCTAACCACCGAGGTTGTATGGGTTACCGAAAATACACAATCCAAACGCTCCACTACGTCCTATAGTAAGCCAGATCGATTCACCAACTTATAAGTTGGCTCAACACTTGGCAAAAATACTGTCACCACTAAGAGGACATGCCAGAGCACACACAAAGGATTCATACCAATTTGTTAGTGAGATTAAAGACCTACATCTCGCTGACAATGAAACTATGGTCAGTTTTGATGTTCAGTCACTATTCACATGCCTACCTATTGAAGACTGCATCTCAATTGTTACTAGAAAGCTAGAAGATAACAACATGCCTACAGAATATGCAGTATTACTCAAACACTGCCTCACATCTGGCTATTTATTGTGGAAAGAAGAGTTCTACATGCAAGTAGATGGAGTGGCAATGGGCTCACCTGTATCTCCCGTAGTCGCCGACATATTCATGGAGGAATTTGAGGAGAAAGCCCTTCTTACTGCTCCTGTAAATCCAAGATTCTACAAGCGGTACGTAGACCATACTTTCACAATTTTACCATCTGACAAAGTAACTGCATTTTTAAACCACCTTAATTCCATAAACCCTAAAATACAATTCACAATGGAGTTAGAGGCAAACAATACTTTAGCTTTTCTAGATGTTCTAGTCATCCGAAATCCTGATAACACTATTGGTCATACTGTGTACAGAAAAAATACCCATACCAACCGATATTTAAATGGTGAATCTCACCATCATCCTTCACAGTTAGCTACCGTGGGAAAATCTTTGTTTCAGACGGCACGAGGGATCTGTGACAGAAAACATCTGGCCGCCGAGCTTCAGCACGTCGAGCAAGTACTGCAAGACAACAAGCTTCGGGTCCCGCGCCTACGTCACAGTGACCGAGTGAAGCCAGCCACAGTCGAGCGTGTGCCTGCTGTACTACCCTATGTCAGAGGAGTCACAGACAAGGTTGGCTACATCTTGAAGCGAGCTTCCATTAAAACGTACTTCAAGCCGCTGAAGAAGATTGGTCAATTTTTACCATCTGTCAAGTGTCATATCCCTCTACAAGATGCAGGAGTGTACAAGCTGGATTGTGAATGTGGTCTCTCGTACATAGGACAAACAAAAAGATCTATTAAAACCCGCGTTAAAGAACATATAGCTGACGTGAAGCACCGACGTATCGGGAAGTCTGCAGTTTGTGAACATGTTCAGGATCGTCCCCGTCATTACATTAGATTTGATAGACCACAAATCCTCGCAAAAGAACACCGATTCCTCCCAAGGATGATTCGCGAGTCTATTGAAATAAAAAAAACATCCTAATTTCAATAGAGAAGATGGATGGGTGCTGCCATCTGCTTGGGATCCCATAATTAATGATTTCTTATATTTACGCGAACACTACACATTTTTAAATAAAACTAGTAAGTAAAGTACTGTAAGTTCATACTGCGTAGATCGGAACAAAAATTAATAATTTTTAATCTGGAGGTAGCCGTGGTTAACTATGACATTGGGACGTCATACACCTCAGTCCCCCCCGTGACCATGGGTGCTGTAAAGTGCTTGAAACGTCGGGAAAGTAAAATAAGTTAATATACGCGATAAAATCCGTAAAATTAGTTTTATTTAAACAAAGATCATGTTTAATATCCATGTCACACCTATGCCCGTAGTGGTTGGGGCACTAAGCTCGAAGTTCTTGACGAGTATGTTTACCTGGGACAAATAGTCCGACTAGGTAAGTCCAACTTCGACCGAGAGGTTAATCGACGGATTCAACTCGGTTGGGCAGCGTTCGGGAAATTACGGCACATCTTCTCGTGAGGTATACCTCAAAACTTGAAAACGAGACTGTACAACCAGTGCATGTTGCCAGTGATGACTTATGGTACACGTGGTCCTTCACTGCTGGTCGAAGGAGGAAGCTCAAGGTCGCTCAGCGAGCTATGGAGAGGGCTATGCTCGGAGTTTCTCTGTGTGATAAACTTTGAAATGATGATATCCGCAGTAGAACCAGAGTAACCAAAATAACCCAACGGATTAGTAAGCTTAAAGGGCAATGGACCGGCCATATAGCTCGAAGAACCGACAGCCGATTTGGAAAAAAGTTTCTCGTGTGGCGGCCTCGTATCGGCGGACAAAGTGTTGGGCGTACCCCCACTAGATGGAGTGACGACCTGGTAAGATATGCAGAAAGTCGATGGATGCAGGTGGCTCAGGACCGTGCTTTGTGGCATTCCTTGGGCGAGGCCTATGTTCAGCAGTGGACTTATGAAGGTCTGTAAGGATGAATAACCTCTGAGAATGAGGTGATCGCTTCCAAGATTTTTCAATTTATTTTTTGTTATTATTTGTGTATATGTTACCGGAAACGTATAAAACCTAGGAATTGTATACAACTCCTAGGAAATGTTTACGAATCCGAAGCTATTTAGGAAATGTATTCTATAATATTAAGCTTCAAAAATTAACATAAGCACAAAAAATACTTACATTTTCTTATAAAGCTCAAACTTTTATTTGATAATCAGTCTGCCAATCAGTAATTCTACGTTACGATATAAAAACAACACTTTCTATTTTTACATCAAAATATATGTAAAGTAGCTATTTATTTTTGCAGGGTAAGCTGGAATGGCATTTAGAAGTTCACAATAGTTTATTTTTATAACACAGATATCTTGCTGTACTACAGTTCTTCTTACAAAGGCACTTTTTGAATCCTTGACCGGTTCCAGTGGATTGTGGGTTTGCAACTGAACGTAGTTCGATTTCCGTACTTGGTAAATTCTTTATGTCTAGAAGAATTCAATTTTTTTATGATTCTATTCATAGTACCAGTTTTATAGAGCTCATCGTCAGTTTTAGCTAAGACAACGCTTATAAAATTTCGTGCATCACCACGTCCTTTGTCAACTTCTGGTACAGCAATTCATACAGAAGTGTCAATAGGTACAGCAGGAAACTTCTTTTCACTCGATTTTATAATATTTCTGCATGTTGTTGTAGGTTTTTTTAGCACTTTGACGATTTTAGTTCTTTTAAATTATTTGAACACAGTGGGCACAGAACTTTAGATAAAAATCCTTCATTGGGTGATTCTTCAGCTATTGCGCAAATTGTGTGGATTGCACATCTGCATTCTCTACATTTATGAGCCGACCCTGCATTTATTTTGAACGCGAGCTGGAGGTTGCGTATTTGTTTCGCTTTTATCTTAATCGTTGTTTGAATCTTGACTTGGCTCCGTATTCACCTTAGAGAGTTCAGATGCAAAGACTTTGGGATTCTCTTCATTCCCGGTAAGATCCCGTATGATTTTCTCCAAATCTTCTTCAGTTTTAACGTTTGCCCGAAATCATTGAGTAACTGTAGACCTACTTTTATTTTACACCTGTAAAGTGCCTCATAAGGAGAATACTTGATACCAGCGTGAAAAGCTCTATTTTTCATGAGTTGCAGAAACCTTAAGCCGTCGCTCCAATGTGAATTATCATCAGTTGCATCCACGTGGTCAGCATATTCATAATATCCTAATTTTCTCTTTCTGCACTCCCATGACTTTGCAAATACCTGGGTTTATCATGGATAATTTTTAAAGTAGGCCAATATCTTTTTATGTTCTTAATAATTCTGTTGCAAATTTTTCGGCCATCAGATCAGACTGGAGAATCGCAGGAGGACTAATGAGAGTAAATACGTCCAATAAAGTGTAAGCCACTTTCTCAGCTCGTTTCGATTTGAGTGGTCTTAAAACAATAAATTTTGTTAAATGATCTTGATACACAAATATGAATTTGTTATCACCGTCGGGCTGGGACTGAAAATCTATCAGATCCGCTTGGCATGTAGAGTTAAAATCTGGCGAAATAATAGGCACCAATGCCCTTTTTATGCCTTTTTGCTTTTGTTAACATGGTTCTCAAAATTCAAGATAGGTTTCTATATCCTTACGTGTTATTTATTTGTAGTGACTTTATCATACGATCACTTCCGCCGTAACCAATTCGTATATGTGCCTCGTACAATATGTCGAATAACTCGCTGTCACATGCGTAGTAAAGAATATTGCTTGTAGATTCTTTAACAGAAAAAAATAAGCTTACTTATCAGGTCAATGGTCAAAGCACATCATATCGCCGTAACAACCACACATTTATCGCGTATCCATCGACATCTTCAATGTATTACATTTCCAAATGCTACTTAGGAAATTTATAGATTGCCTAAGAAATGTGTCTAATATAATTTATTTCACACATTTCCGTACGATTTTAGGAATTATATACATTTCCTAGGATTTTTATATAAAGACGGATTACATACATTTCCGTTTACATATACATATTATATGATTGTAAACTGTATTTTTTTTTTCAAAAAAGTCCCGCTGCGTTTCTTGCTGATTCCTCCCAAGACAGAGGTTATTACCCAAACTAGTGGTAAATTAAACATAAGATTGACTTTCTGTATTATTTACAATATTTATTGAATAAAAAAGTTTCTGTTTCTGTTTCTAAGGTCAAACGCAGGACATTACGTGCCTTCTGAGGCACGGGAGTGAGACAACAATAATTCTCTGACTTCGGGCTGCTACTGAATTTCTTGACAGGAAAGTCCAATAATTGATTTCGGAAGGACCCGGAATTTGAACCTTCTCTTTTTACTGGTAACGAGTCATTCTATATTAGTGATCGTGGGTGACTATGAATCTGCATTTTGATTATTAATAGCTTATATATATAATGTAGATGTGTATGAACCATAGCGCCTACTTACCATGAGGCCTATCTGAAACTGTCTATTGAAATTATATTGACTGACACTTATATGACAATTTTAGTTTTTAAATTACGTGTCGAACATTGGCTAAAGAAATATTTGAACCATTTAGTTATTTATCAACTTGTCACCTACCATATTTCTGTAAATAAATGTTATTTCATTTAATATTAAAACAATATACGGGCCAAAGAAAGCGTATCGCAATGTTCCATGCCAGTATAGCAAAAGTTTCTAGAACTAAATTATCAACCACACTAATTCCAAGTATGCTTTTAACTAGTTCAGAAAACTTGATTGGGAGTTTTCTGTCGCCTCGAATAAAACAATAGGGATAATTAGTCATGTTCTGGAAAGCACTGTACGTGACCTATTCCTTTCATCCTTTGGCACTTTAAACTCGAGTTAAGCGTCTCGTCTACATCGCAGTGCTAGTTTTTGACACATTGTTTATTGGTAAGATTAAATTAAAGTTAAGATACAGCCTAATAAGCGTCCTTCCCTAAGGCCTCTTCTCATTTATGAAATAGAATAAAGAATAGAAAAAATTAATAGAATATACTTATACAGATTTAAAAAAATATATAGATTACAAGAATATTTATTGAAAGTAATTTAAGTTTTACCACTAGTTAAAAAAAAACCTCTGTTTCAGGACGAACCTGCAACAAAACCCGTGGACCGTTTTTTAATATTAATTAAAAGAAAGTTAAAGTTACAGCCTACAGTTTACCTTAAGATATTAAAGACAATGTGGTACCAACCTAAGAAGATATCATGAAATGTTACGGATGGATTAGATTACAAATTAAAATTAGCAGGTACTATCAAAATACCATCATTTTTAGAAATTGCCGAGCTGGTGGCTTGAAGAATAGTAAAAAAGGCTTGTCATTTAAAGTGCAAAAACCTTATCAAATAGCAAAGGTTATCTGCAGATCAAAGAAATATTTTACTACAGACTAGCAGTGTTGTTCGATATTTGTTCATATAAATAAAAAAAAACTTGAACTTTGCTGTTGTCCACGAGAAAATAATGTTCCGAAAGAGAACCAGACCAGACCATCGATTTGACAGTAAGCAACATTTTGTGAATAGAATAATTTTTATTCAATATAGATTATAGTACGTAATACTTATTGAAAGTCATGTTTTACTTTTACCACTGGTTCGCAAAAAAAACCTATGTCCTGCGAATAACCAGTAAGAAACCATGCGGGACATTTTTTTTAAAAAGCACAATTTTCACTATAGTTTTTTATACAATTATTATGAAAATATTTAGTAACAGCATGGTAGTGAATACCTCATTCCCAGGGGTTATTATCAGTTGTAGTGTTATGTTACTTACATATCATTTTACACTATTTTAAATTCATTTTTTCCATTCTGTTTTGATTTTCTGCATTCACCTCAAAACTGGATATTTTGTATCACCTTTATTTCCATAGGATCCTGTAACGTTTTTAAACCATAAGAACATAATAACAAATCATTTTTACTTCGTATTTTCACGCTATCAGCACTTTTTAAAACGGTATCGATGGAGTCTGCCTTTTTCAATCTTTTATTTAGTTCTCCGTAACTCTGCAATTTCGGACTTTGTGCGCGCCGGTGCGCTACCTTTTTTCCTATAGCAATAATATCTCATTTTTCACTTAAATATTGCCGTTTCTCTATTACGAGCCTAAAACCAAAATTTGACATGTTTTGACATCGTTGTTTATCTGGTTGTCATGGCAATTTTTATTGAAATTCGCTACCGGTCTGTTGTTTCTACTTCGATAATTCCACATAAATACTCTTTCCTCTTGGCCATTTTCAAAAATATTGCTTTCAATTTAAATAATTTTCCGTTCTCTCTAAAAAGGTATAAAAGCCGAACAATCGGTCTAGAAACTCAGTCTCGCTTCGGTTCTCAAACTCGAAGAATCTCCTAAAGGCCTTATCACGGGGCCGCACTGCCCCCGGATCCTGCAAGCCTCTGTCCTGCCTGAAGCCGCCGGGACCCTGCTAGCTTCTGCTCTGCCTGAAGTCGCCGGCTCCTGCAAGCCTCTGTCCCGCCTGAAGTCGCCGGACCCTGCAAGCCTCTGTCCCGCCTGAAGTCGCCGGATCCTGCAGGCCTCTGTCCTGCCTGAAGTCGCTGAGGATCCTGCAAGCCCTGTCTTGCCTGAAGTCGCCGGATCTTGCAAACCTCCGCATTCATCTGAGGTCGTCGCCTAGAGACGCCCACACCTTCACCTACGCTGTGCGTGCTCAGAGCACTTACTGTACACCTTGGATCTTCGGGCTTAACTTCAACCCTAATCCTTTTTTTATTATCTTTTTTTTTAAATATTTGTAAATCACGACATCCATCCTCATCTTCATACTCCATTTTGTTATATAAAATTGTAAATATCTCTTAAATTTTAAATATATTATTTGTTTTTGTTCTATTTTGTTGTTTTGTTGCTCTTAGGTTAGATTCTTTTGTATTTAATTGTCGCTTCACGACACAGTCATGTACTCTTTAGTAGTATAATAACCCTTACTAGACAGTTTTTGCTGAATATATAATTTAAACCTTTTGATAGAAATGGTCTGCATATTTTCTGGGACTTTGTTGTAAAAGCGTATACATTGCCCCACGAAGGAATTACTGACCCTTTGGAGTAGAGTAACTAGTATAGCTATCTTGTGCTTGTTTCTAGTATTTACATTCTGTAAATACTAGAAACATACCACCGTTTTTAATAAATCTATTTTTTTTTGTGTACATACAATAAGTTCCCGTAAATATATTAAGAGTTCAAAGTTAATATATTTATTTCTTTAAATTTTTCCCTAAGGGATTTCTTGGGACCTAGGTTATAAATTGCTCTTATGACTCTCTTTTGCAAAACAAAGACAACTGTAATACCGAGGAAAACAGTGGATTCAACAAAGCCCAGCTCCTCCCCATTAAAAGTACACTGGTATTCACCTTTTTAACATTAGGTGTAGTGAATTTAATATATTTCGTTTTATTACAGTTCGAAAGCCGATTATTGTCATTAAACCAGTGTACTACTTTGATATAGCATTATTTACTTCTTATTATTCAATAATTGCCTTTTTAGTCGGAAAGTCAACGAAGTATCATCAGCAAACCATACTATATCATGGTTATTCCCTATCAAGTAAGGTTAGTTATTAATATAAACTAAGAACAGAAATAGACCAAGAACTGAGCCCTGAGGAACACCCATAGATTTTTTTTCTTTTGAGAAACGTTACCCCCATACTAGGATTTTCTCCTGTGTCGTGGAGGCAGTTTACAACCATAAATTGCCCAAGGACAATCATCGAGACCCGTAATAATTATTTGTAGCCATACAAATACTTATTCCGTGCGGGATTCGAACCCGCGGCCCCAAGCGCAACAACTCGTTGCTAAACCACTGCGCCACGGAGCGGTCAATAGATACTACCGATCCGGAAGAACTACATCCATTAACCGATTCGTTGCGGTACCGATTTTCGACAACTTTTAGCTGTGGCGGCGAATAAATTTTTCATGACACGTCTGGCGTGTCAAGCGCCCCACGCCTATTATGCCATCCGGCATGTGTAAAAGTAATGTTCTTCTTTATGCTTTTTTCACTTGTTTAGACCTAATTAAGTTTAGTTGACATCAAACATCAGTTACAAACGGAAGGATACTTGTTTATAGTGGGTAACTACTTGTTTTTCTACGTGTTCTCTTTGAAATTGAGAGTAAGTGACTTTTTTTATGCAGAGATTATAAACCTTTTGTACTATTTATTGTTTTATTAAAAAAAAACATTTATATAAGTAGGTACAGCTAAATAAGAATCAAGAACCTTAATTTGGAAAAAATAAGGTTTATGATTCATTGATATTTACAAATGTTAAATATTATTTAATGTTATATAAATGTAAAAGTAAAGTCAATCTGAAAACGTCTAATTAGTAAGTATAGCAAAACAAGTGTTTTCAAAAGGATAAAAACACCGGCGCTTTACGGCGGCGGATTGACAAAAGACTATTTATTAGCGAACTTTTTTATGCATGAACGGTTTCGAACTGTTTCAAGCAAAAAAAACTTTATACTATATCACAAGAGCACAACTTCGTAGCTCTATTTGGCCATATGATAGTAATAAAACGGCAGTTCAACCATTTTAAGCAAAATTAAACAATAAGACGAACGCATTGCTTTCTTAACAGTTGACTTGTTTTCCAGAAATTTATTTACAACTTAAGTTTGTGAGCGATCGCAATGAGTGCTATTGTTTGTTACTTATTAGACTATTTTTCCACAACATGATTTAAAACCCACAAAGTAAAAAGAGTACCATGTACAAGTTAAAAAAAGGTTGTCAACCCCTAAAAAATTCGAATTTTCAAAATATCCAGAAACGAAGTTGTAGGCATGAATTACTTGCAAAATAATGAATATTTTGTTCTGGATTAATCTTCAAAAAAAGCAATTTGAGCGAGTTATAACTATTTAAAAAAAAAGACACGCCTGGCGTGTAATCAGCACTGAACCGGTTAATAACAACTGTTTGCGTTCTATTATTTTGATATGACATAATAAGTTTAAGCGCTATATTTTTAACAGTATAATGATGTAGCTTCTTGGTTAATGTCTCATGGTGAACACAGTCGAAAGCCTTGGAAAGACCACAAAATATACCTAAAGCATGTTCTGGATTTTTCCATGCACATAAAATATGTTTGATAAGCTCAACACCTGAGTCAGTTGTCGAGCGACCCCTTGTAAATCCAAACTGATTGTTATGTAATAATTTATTTACATTTAAAAAAAAAACTTAACATTTGATCTAGTATGATTTTTTTAAAAAATTTTACTGAGCTTTCGCAGCACAAAAATAGGTCTAATATTAGTGGCGTCCAATGTACTGCCAGATTTAAATAAAGGTATAACTTTACTATGTTTCATTAAATCAAGAAACTCACCAGATTCGATACTAGCATTGAAAATAATTCTTACTATTAATATTAAAAAATAACTCCTTAAGGAAGCAGGAGTTCTACAAGCAAGAAGATTGTATGGCGATGGGTTCACCTGTATCTCCAATAGTCAGCAACGTATTCATGGAAGACTTGACCATCAACTTCATGCATGTCTTACCATGTCATCACTCCATCTAGAGAGGGGATGCCCTACACTTCGTCCGCCAGTACGGGGCTGCCGCTTGAGAACCTTCTTCCCACCTCTAGGTCGAAATTGGACTTAACTAGTCGGTCTATTTGTCCCCGGTAAACATACTCGTCAACAATTTCGAGCTTAGTGCTCCCAACAACTACCAGCATATGTGTGACATGGACGTTATACATAATCTTTGTTTTGTCCGTATTCATCTTAACATCCTAAGACCAAGCGTACAAAATAAAAAACAACATACAATTATCTGGTTGATAGCTGGATCTAATAAAGATATGTAATACCTTTATCAAACCTAGCTTTGTAATAAATTTATAGTACTGGCCGCCCACCGTACAATTATTTGTACATATGCTATAAGCTCTTTTAATTGTTTTCAAATCTTTAGACTAGTTTTTCTAGTTTCTAGTTTAGACTAGTTTCACATGTCAAAATTACTTTATTAGATTATATTGTCTATGTTATCAATGCCGCTAACAAAAAAAGGGTGTTGTGTCAAAACCAGCTTCGACGAACGAGGAAAAATGCCGCTGCCTCATGCTGAAACTAAGTTTAATCTGAAAATACTAATTTAATAACTTCTTTTTCCACGTTGATGTTGATGTTATTATAAACTTAAAGGTATAAATATTACAAATTATTAATAATTTTTGTGACAGTGTTAAATGTGGGCGATTTATAAAGTCATCAATTATTTGGTGTAATTTTTGTACACTGGCTTTCAGTATCAAACGTTCGGTCTCTGTTTATATTTGAGTATTTTTGTTTCTACTTTTAGATATTACTAAAAATGACATTTTTAAGAGTCTCAATGACTCAGAATATGAGTCAAACTCGGAAGAGGATCCTTTTGAATATAATAATGGGACGGATGATAAGTACAGCCTTCCGTAATGAAAGAGAGGAATCGTCCAGTTCTTCAAGTTCTTCCTGTGAAGATGATGTCCCGGTTGATGAAGATAACAACGAGGTAATACCATATGATTCTCGTTGTATTTGGGGAAGAAACATTAGCTCTCGCGGAAGAAACGGTCGCGGAAGTAGAAACTGAGGACGTGGTCGGGTAAGACAGGAAAATAATTCCGTTGCACCTAATGTATCCCTTGATTATGAATGGAAGACTAAAGCGTTTGCCCCTACGCCTCCGCAACTTTCTGCACCATCATACCTACCAATAGATACTACCGATTATGATTCTTTACAATATTTCAGTCAGTACATCGATGATGACTTCATTGCTTTGATCACGAATAAAACTAACCAAATCTATTTATTCCGAACCGGAAAAACAATATATTTTAATAAAAAGGAATGTAAAATATTTATTGGAATCACTATGATGATTTCATGCATAAACTACCCTTACATTAGAATGTACTGGGAAAATAAATAGATAGTCCCTTTGGTAGGAGACTGTATGCCACGTAATAGATACTTTCTTTTGAGAACCGCGTTGAAGATTGTATTTGATCCCGATGTAAGTCAAGAGCAAAGAAACCAAAATAAACTGTGGAAGGTTAGACCTCTGATCGAGAGAGTACTGCAAGAATGCTACAAGCAAATACGACACCAAAACATTTCCATAGATGAAATGCTAATTCCGTTTTCTGGCAGCTGCGGTATTAGACGGTATTGCCTAAATAAGCCTAATCCAGTGGGGCTAAAAGCCTTTGTGCTCGCTAACCCAAATGTCATGGTATGTGACTTTACTATCTATCAAGGTTTGACAACTTTCCCAGAAGAGTCTGCAGCTGGGGTTCGTCTTGGTGAAAGTGTGATATTATTACATATGACTCGAAGTTATTTCCTGGTCATATGCTATATTTTGATCGTTACTTTACTTCTTTTAAATTAGTTCAAGAACTGTTCACAAGAGGCTTTAGATGCTCAGGTACTACAATGAAAAACCGGATTCCTGCTGCTCTGAAAGAGGTTTTGCCAGATGACAAAGAAATGAAACGTAGTGGAAAAAGATCTACGTCTGTTTTTGTAAACTGTGATGACTCGGGGGCTGTGACAAAATGGTGGGACAACAAGCTGGTTGAGCAACTCTGATGTCGACAATATATGGCAGGGATCCGAAAGATCAGTGTCGTCGTTGGTGTGAAGGAATGTATTACAGTAATATGGGAGGTGTCCAATTTAGCAGACCGTATGTTGACAGTATTTCCATCCCGGTCCAGAAACAAAAAATGGACCATTGGCTTCATTTCCTATATGTTGGATTTATCGGCATCAAACGTTTTGATTCAAATCCGAAATGACAAATTAAAACAACAAACTCCACTGAAAAAAAATACAATCTTTAAGGCAATGGAAGATGCAGTTAGCGGAAATCATTATTAGGGGAAAGCCAGCAATAGCTCCTATTCCGTCAAAGATTCGTAGACAGCAAGGAGCATTACACATGCCTATCTTTGAAGGCATAGAAACAGATGCCGTTTGCCTGGATGCAAGAAAAGAACTACCAAATGCAGTACCTGCCGAATGTCTCTGTATTTAACTTCGACTCGTAATTGTTACAATATTGTACAGCTTTTTTACAACTGGCTTGTTATTTCAAGTCTGAGTCTTGAAAGGTTAAGATCTATCCCGTTGGGAGACACTATTGAGGTCACTGAGCACAGTGCTTAGGTCCTCCAGCGATTCTGCCATAAAGACTATATCATCGGGAAATCGAAGGTAAATGATATACTCGCTGTTGTTGTTAATACCGTATCGTTTTCAGTAATGAATCTTGAAAACGTCTTCTAATACAGCGGTGAAGAGTTTCGGGGATATAATGTCACCCTGATATAACATCATCTCTCTGCAGTTGGATATGTCTGGTTCTGTACTCAGATAGCCATCTTAGCCCTACTATACAAACATTTAAGCACTTCGATATATCGACAGTCAACTATGCACCGCTGAAGGGACTGCAGCACCCAAATTTCGACGGAATCAAACGTCTTCTCATAGTCCACATACGCCAGATATATAGGTAGTGGCAAATTGTTCTTCTTAGACTTCTGTACAATTTGCCGAAGGGTATGTATTTGGTCTATGGTGCTAAAGACTTTTCGGAAACTGGTTTGTTCGAGAGGCTGGAAGTCGTCGAGTCAACATGCGAGATGATTCGTAATGACTCTTGAAAACAGCACCTAGGGGCGGCTCAGAATGGAAATCGGTCTGTAGTTCTTCAAGAGAGCGTTATCTCCTTTTTTGAAGAACAAGACCACCGCACTTCTACTCCTCGCCTCCGGAGTAGTCCAATAGTGGCGGACAGAATTAAAGAACTTTACAAGGACGTGAAATACCGGTTTTCCATCCGCTTTCAGAAGCATCGCTGCAATTCTATCATAATTCCATCTCCTAACAATACGACACGTGTTTCGCCTCTACACGAGGCATCTTCAGGTGATCTAGACTCTGCGGTGTCTGACCTATGAGTCGTGTAGTCGTCGTTGGTGTGTCTTTCCTAGTGTAGTGGCATTGGGAGTAGTGGTGCTGGGATTAGAGGTGACGGTGATAGTTCACGCAAATGAGGGAGGGCGGGAGGTGCTCTTTAAACTAGGTAAGAAAAAAAAATTATTTCATCGAGCGGATGAACGACGAACCTTCCGAAACGTCGGGAATTAAAAAGTTTAATTAAACGCGATAAAAACCGTAACAATTGTTTTATTTAATATGTAGTTCATTGTCGCTATTAGTTTTCTGCCAGTGGCAACGAAATAATGACGCGTTTTCATTAATGAAATCCATTGTCACGTCCCAACTCTAGAAGAGTAACGTCCAGATATAGATCTGACTTAAATTAGAAAAACTGCCTAACTACCTTAATGATAAACAATAAGCTATAAATATTTTAGGTAATAGAGAAAAGTGATTTAGACTTTAAGACATAATATAATTATTTCTTTTACAGTTCATTTGAATTTTATGAATACGAAATACACATAACTACAATATTATGAGGTAGAGCCACGTTGCAGTTACATTATGGTTCTAGCACGAATGGTCCGGCTCGGCTAAGGTAGGAACACGCGCTCAAAGAATACCAGCGTAAAACAGCAGCTTAATGCTGCTCTGTTTAGTGTGAACTGGAGACGCTTTTACTAGAAACGAGGCATTCTATCTTAGTCCTTTGCGGTGACAACGTATCTGCATTTTAATTCTTAATTGAGGATTAATTTAGATGTGCATATATATATGGCCCTGGTATTTTTTAAGAAAATGAATGTTGAATTTTTATACGTGGTAGAGCCATGCTGCTGCTATATAAGTGGTATAGTTGTAGCACGAATGGGGCGGCTCGACCGGGGAAGGACCACGCTCTCACAGAAAACCAGCGTAAAATAGCAGCTTAACGCTGCTGTGTTTCGTATGGTGAGTGTAGAGAACCGGAGACCCTTTTTACTGGCAAAGAGGCATTCCATCTTAGTCCTCACGGGTGACAACGCATCTGCATCTTGAGTCTTTATTGAGTATAGATGTGGATGTCTATGGGTCGCAGTGGCCACTTACCATCAGGTGGACTGTGTGCTCGCTTGTCACCCTATCCTATAAAAAAATGTACTACAATTTATTTCATAAAATACGCTATATATTCAATATAATAATCAAAAATTCAAATAAGCTTGGTGCGATTATCTCATTCCCAGTGGTTAACACGGAATTATTCATTAAATATTATAATAACCCTTTTCATACAGTATTTGTTGAATCAAAATCTTTGTTATAAAAGCGTATACATTGTTCATTCCCAGGGGCTATTATCAATGTATTCATTAAATATTAAAATAAGTATCCCTACAGTTTTTATTTAATCAAAACCTTTGTTGTAAAAGCATTACTGCCCTATGAATGAAGTACTGGTTATGTGAAGTCGTTCTAGTGTTACTAGCTCGCTTGTTCTTAGTTTTTATAATAAGATAAGATAACATAAGATATTTTATTAACTAAAATATGTGAGAGATATACATTGCATTGGCAGAGATATATTCTTGAAGTTCGTGTTATTAGTACCAACATGTCTTATCGATATTCGGCAATATAGCAATCATATTATACTTATAAATGATATGAAAAGTACAATGTCAGAAAGATAAATGATTGTTGAACTTATTAATGTTTTTTTTTTAAATCAATTAATTGCTATTTTTACATAAAAAGGGGTTATAGTGGCTTATGGTGTGGATTTATCAAGTCCTGTGGCTTTGTAAACACGTTAATTTTTGAAAATATCAATTGTTCAACTCAGTCTATAGGTATTTTTAAAACTCTACATCTATCATGTGGGAAGCCATGAAATGTAAATGGTAGTTTAATTTTGTTTGTTTAGTTATAATTAATTTTTTTCAACTGCTAAATGTCGAAATTTTCGGTGTTTTAGGAGACTTGTGTTAGAATTCAATTTAGTAAATAGAGACTGCCTGTCCCTCACTCGGTTAGTTCTGGTTATGGATTATGGTTAGTTCGGCGTCAACCACCGTTGTGAGTGGATATTGTATCGTTTGTTCGGAGCGGCTCAAAAAGATCGCTGCATAAATAAATACAAAATATTCGAAAAACAAATTTCATACATACTTGATTATTATAATAATCAGCGATTTTTATTACAGTATTTTAAAAGCACAGAATAAATAATAGTAGTACGCACTAAAAGTAATTAGGATGTAATATTTATACTTAAAAACGTCTTGGACTTTATGGAGTGAAATGAATGATGATATGATAATCATATGAGCATTATGAGTTTGAATTTTCCAGACTTTTTTTTAAAATTGAAGTTTGACATAAAATTATCGAAAAATTGGAAATATCTATACATATAATAAAACTGTAAATAGCAGATGTCTGTACATTTTATATTTTTGTAATAAAAGTGATTGAGGGGTACTAAAAATAAGTAATTAAATACATTTCTACCATTTTTAGAATTTTCTGTCTGTCTGTCTGTCTGTCTGTCTGTCTGTTTGTTTGTTAACGTATCACGTATAAAGTACTAATTTATATCATAAGAATTGTTAAGGAAATTATAAAGTGTATCTTCGGGTTACATTTAGTCTTTATTTCATTAAAATCAGTTCATTCCATCAAAAGTTATGATAAATATTCTGAAGTATGGGTAGGGAAGTATAGGTACGAATTTGCTCAACGGTGGCTTTGTTTGAGTCATCAGGTGCATTTTAAACTAATATCATATCATAAATCATAGTTAAATTATGTAAAATAATGATATAATTATGTATATCTAAAACGCAGTAAACAAAAGTATTAAAAAACGTATTAAATATATTATACAAAAATATATTAACCTTATTAACTAAATCTGAAGCACAATAGTTTTCCCATTTCTTCGATAGATGGTGGTGTTGTGAAAATGTAATGCAATTGCAATGTTTTTTTTTTCCTGTAGATGAGTTTTCATATTAACTGCTAATCTTTATTATATTACTCGCTGCCCTACTGCGTGTTGATAAACTCAATTTATTCTTTACCGCCGAGTACTCTATGTGGTAAATCAAATTTTAAAAGAGCTATTAACAAATCGTTGGTTTTGGCGAGAGTCAAACTTTATTTTTTGCTTACTGTGCAGGCACTGATTTATAAGTACTCTTGCGTTTTATATAATGTATCAATCGCGTCAATTAATCTCTTTTATTTTTAGAATTGATGTTAGCAGCGCCATCTCTTTTCAAATATATACATATAATAAAAATGATGATAACATATTGTGTCTCTTTCTGTACATTGTATAGGTATATATTTTGGTGGCTAAAATCATTATGGGGAACTGAAAATAATTAAATAAGAACATTTTAGAATTTTTAGAATTGTCTGTATGTCTATTTGTCTGTTATTATATGAACGCATCACGTCTAAAGTAAACATCTTTTATTTTCAAAGAAATCGTTAAGAAAATCATAAAGCGTATCTTCGAGTTACATTTAATCTTTGTTTTATTAAAATTGGTTAATTCTATCGAAAGCAATGATTATTATTTTGAAATGTAGGTTCGAATTTGTTCAATGGCGCCATAAAATCTCAGAAATAGTAATAAAAAGATTTGTGTGTAAAAAAAACGTTCCATAATAATTAATATATTTATACTTAAAACACAAAAAGAGATTTAAAAAGGATGTTTTCTCACACAAAGGACGTAATAGATGGAGTTGTACAAATTACAAACTTTTCTGAATTGCTGTGTTGAGATTTTTCGCCGATGAATCGTATTGAGACTTACTGAAGAAATTTGTATCCATCGCAGCCATACAACGGAATCCGACCAAAAATAAAAATTTTGCAACGAAATGTCGTGATATTGTATTTATAATATACGCAAAATCAGTACTGCCACTTTAGCGCTTTGGGAACTAGATTTAGCGCTTTTTTGGAATGTATAGCGCGCATTTCGAAATTTTAGCCCTAGCTTAATCCAGCGCTTTTTGGTGTATTTAGCACACATTTCAATATTTTAGCGACTAGCGGGTTATTAACTCTTTTATAGCAGCACTGTTAGTCCACATTACCGATAATAATAATAATGACCTTTATTATTTTTTCCCACAAATAGTACATTGCAGTTTATCTTTTTCAGACATATTTTTTCCACAAAACAAAGAGCATGGGAGACGAGTCCAAACTAGGATACCCTGTGCTATGGATCTCCTGGCTTCCCCTTTAGGATGATCAACTTGATTTTTTTACCGACGACTATAAGCGGGGAAACCCCTTTATTAAAGTTTTTGTTCATGGTTTTAGCAACGCATTTATTTTGCTTTATTCAGTTTCAGTCAGTTGCTTAGAGCACAGCTAAGTTAAAAGTTACTTAGAAGTTATAACACAAAGAAACTGTGTAACAATCGCAATCAGATGCTGACATCTGAAACTAAGTTGCGAAATACATTGCACTTTAAAACAATTAATGACATTTTTATTGTTCGTACAGTACTAACTACTGTTGATAGCAATTGCCATAATTATAAGTCGATGTCCTGCGAAGTATTGATACATCAAAAAAATATTGCCAGAAAAAAACTTAATGTTGTTTTCTTTATTATGATTATATAAAAAAACACAAACTTTGTTTGTAGTTAATTTAGCGCGAAATCTAGGGCTTTTTTAAAGCGCTGTTTTCATGAAATCTAGCGCTTTTTGTGTTGTCCTAGAGCTGAATTAGTTTTTTTTATCTGGCAGCACTGCCCAAAAACCCTATATTAAGAAGTAACTTTCCTTTGAGTTTTAAGCGCGTTCAGTTCCCAGTTACAGTGAGCGTGTGTTATGCGATGACCGTAAATAAAGCGCAAGGTCAAACTTTACGCGTTGTAGGAGTGTACCTCAGTACTGACTGTTTTGCACATGGCCAACTCTATGTTGCTTTTTCCCGCGTTAGTAGCCCCCGTAACCTTTTAGTGTACACCCCGGCTAAGCCTACTTCTCACGTCGTTTACACAGAAGCTCTATCATAAACGACTTAGAACTTTGATGATAATGATTTATTTAGTTACCACTTATTGATACAGTAATGAAATAAATCGTTTAAT
This sequence comes from Parnassius mnemosyne, assembly GCA_963668995.1. Classification (NCBI taxonomy): domain Eukaryota; kingdom Metazoa; phylum Arthropoda; class Insecta; order Lepidoptera; family Papilionidae; genus Parnassius; species Parnassius mnemosyne. The sequence continues at coordinate 36,778,691 of CAVLGL010000085.1, forward strand.
ATTCTCTTACCTAAACGACAAATTGTTTATGTAAAACCTGTATACGCGAGCTACGCCGCGGGCACAGCTAGTACTTAATAAGGTTATTAGTGAAAACTTGTATGTATTTAAAATACTTTTAAAAAAAATCCGTATAATTATGCTATACATATTTTATTTAATTTGAAGGCATGCTCAATTGGATTTACCAATAGTTTTTTATTTATTTTCAAAATTTAATTACATTTATTTATCCATGCAAATAAATAAAAATTAGGTGTCTGTTTGTAATGTCAAAATAACAGATTTTTACTAAATGCATATGAACTAATTTGCGAAACTTATAACAAAAAAAATGACTTTTAAATTTTTTGTCCATCTGTTTGTCTGTCAGTCAGTCTGTCTGTTTGTTCCAGCTAATCTCCGAAACGACTCGACCGATTTTGACCAGTGATCAATCTTTTCAAAATGGTTCGGTTTCATTACGTTTCAATCATCATCATCATCATCATCATTACAGCCTTTCATAAGTCCACTGCTGAACATAGGCCTCCCCCAAGGAATGCCACAAAGCACGGTCCTGAGCCACCTGCATCCATCGACTTCCTGCATGTCTTACCAGGTCGTCACTCCATCTTGTGGGGGGTCGCTCTACACTTCGCCTACCGGTACGACGCTGCCACTCGAGAACCTTTCTTCCCCATCGGTTGTCGGTTCTTCGAGCTATATGACCGGCCCACTGCCACTTCAGCTTACTAATCCGTTAGGCTATGTCGGTTACTCTGGTTCTACTGCGGATATACTCATTTCTAAGTTTATCACGCAGAGAAACTCCGAGCATAGCCCTCTCCATAGCTCGCTGAGCGACCTTGAGCTTCCTCATCCGGCCAGCAGTGAAGGACCACGTCTCAGTTCCGTATGTCATCACTGGCAACACGCACTGGGTGTACAGTCTCGTTTTCAAGGTTTGAGGTATACCTGACGAGAAGATGTGCCGTAATTTCCCGAACGCTGCCCAGCCGAGTTGAATCCGTCGATTGACCTCTCGGTCGAAGTTGGACTTACCTAGTCGGACTATTTGTCCCAGGTAAACATACTCGTCAACAACTTCGAGCTTAGTGCTCCCAATAACTACCGGCATAGGTGTGACATGGACATTAAACATAATCTTTGTTTTATCCATGTTCATCTTAAGACCTATCCGTTGGGAGACACTATTGAGGTCATTGAGCATAGTGCTTAGGTCCTCCAGCGATTCTGCCATAAGGACTATATCGTCGGCAAATCGAAGGAGAGTTGTGATGTACTCGCCATTGATGTTAATACCGTATCCTTTCCATTCCAGAATTTTGAAAACGTCTTCCAATGCAGCGGTGAAGAGTTTCGGGGATATAACATTGAAGAACAAGACCACCGCACTTCTGCTCCACGCCTCCGGTGTAATGCCACCATGGAGGACGGAATTAAAGAGCTTCTGAAGGACTTCAAGTACCGGTCTTCCACCCGCTTTCAGAAGCTCCGCTGTAATTCCATCCTCGCCTGGGGCCTTGCCGTTTTTAAGGTGCTGGAGAGCCATTCTAATCTCGCTCAGACTGACGTCCGGGATATCTTCGGAATAGTGTCGGATGAGACTCGCTCTTGGATCGTTACTCACACTTGCGTGTGGCTCCAACGATGACGTGTACAGCTGCCCATAGAACCTCTCAATCTTACTCAAAATCTCAGGTGTCCCGGAAACGATGCTGCCACATTCGGTCTTCAGCTTTGACAGTTGGCTCTTTCTGGCACACAGATCTCTAGCAAAGACTTTGGAGCCTTGGTTCCGCTCGAACGCTTCTTCAATACAAGCTGTATTGAAGTTGCGTAAGTCCCGCCGCATGCAGTTGGAGATCTGTCTGTTTAGTTGCCTGTATGCTGTCAAATCTGTTGAAGAATGTAGCTTCATTTCCCGTATAACAGCCATGAGATTAAGAGTGTGATCGGAGAGTTTTTGTGTTCTTCTGCGGCGGGTCTTGCAGAACTTAGCTACGTCTCAATAGAGAATCCCAAATGAGTACACGATTCATTAGGTTACTTTCAGTGAGCTGATGTGTTACTCAAATATCGAGCTTTTTCAAACGGGTCAAAACTATTTTGTTGTCAATTTTTCAGTACCTCGGCTATGTCTTAACTACAAATATGCCGGTCTTGCTTCACTTTTTTTAAAAATGGCATCGACTTTACCCGCTTGAGCGTGACCAGAGCAAGCTGTATGTTTGACATCAAATTCCCGGACTAAAAACGCTTGAACCAACTTTGTGCTACTCTTACTGACACTGCATTAGGTCCATAAACGTCACAAATTTTTTTCGTAGCTTGAGTTGCATTTTTCCCTTTTTTGTTTATTACAAAACTTCAGAATACATCGAATTTCTTCGTTGGATTCACTCATTTTTGCGGACAAATTGGGACTTTTTTCTTAATGTCCTTTATGTATTGATGTTAAAGCCCGCTAGATACAAACAGTACTACCAAAGAGACTTTTCTTCGATTTTGTACTAACAAAATACGAAGAAACTTTTGACCTGACCAATTATAATACTATGGAATCGATTATTTGTCCTTTCCTGTCAAACAAACTCATTAGCGATGGGAACGCAGTGATATCTAGTTACAGCTCGGGTCCTCCTCCCACACAAAATAATATGTCTAATAGAGTAAGTATGTATTAATTTACATTTGAGCCGAAATGTAATTAGTATAAATGACGTCACTGAAAATTAGGACGACATCATACTTGATTTATTTGGAGTATCCACGAATTTTTGTGTCGCCAGGGCGCTGCTACTTAAGTGACGTAAAATATTTGACAGGTTTTCGAACAAGTTAATTTGTTAGTAAAATGTAAAGGTTAATGTTTTTTTATGAAATATTACACCCTAGCTGGCCACGCAGACGTTGTTCTGACCTTTCCGACGATCCTTTGTCCTATAAACAATTCTTAAATTCACAATATAAATATAGATGGTCACTAATCAGGATAAACATATCCTATCTCTCAATTAAAGCATGCAACACACATTATCAAAATTTAATTAAAATCGGTTGAGCGGTTTCGGAGATAGCATGAACGAGCATCGTGACACGGGATTTTTAAAAAGAAAAATTATTAAAATTGGTTCAAAAACAAAAAAGTCACGTCGAAACATAGGTACATATTAATATATATATACTGACAAATTAAAAATCTCCTCTTCTTTTGAAGTCGTTAAAAAATTGCAGCCTTAATTATAAAAGAAATAAATAAAGCGAACTACGGATATTCCTAAAAGAAGAAAAATTAAAAAGAGCTAAAACATTTGCAACAACTTAAAGAGCAAGCCGCTGGGATATTGTTTTGTGTTTTACACATCCAAAGAACCGATACACTTTTATTTAAATCGAACTGTTTAAGAAATAACTTCACCTCAGTCCCAACTAGTGTCATCTTGTGAGCGGTAGAATATTTTCTACCATTTTAATATAAAATTATATTATATGATAATATTTATATATTGTAGGTAAATTGTGTAATATACATAAATTTTATGTCGAGTCTTTGCTGAACAAAGTCTCGGATTGGGAGCGACTAAATCTAGTCCAGTTGCATCCCCAGAAGACACAAGTTTGCTTGTTTACCGCTAAAAAGAACCCCTTTGTCGTATCTCCTCAGTTTCAAGGCACTCCCCTTGCTGCCTGAGCTACGAGTAGCATCGGAATCATCGGCGTCGACATATCGAATAGTGTGCAGTTTCGTGGTCACTTGGAAGGGAAGGCCGAATTGGCATCTAAAAAGCTTGGCGTACTCAGCACAGTGGGACAGTATTTCATTCCGGCACATCGCTTGCAACTTTACAAAGCGCAAGGTCGGCCTAACATGGAATACTGTTCTCAAGTCTGGTCCGGGGTTCATTTTAACTGTGTTTATTTTTTAATAAAAATATTTTTTCTAGCTTTCATTACATTGTTATTGTGATATGAACTTAATGTAAGCAGCTTAGATATTGCTAGGTGGTAGGATACATCTTGCGCCTAGGTTTGCGTTTGGTAGGTAATTGTACTACGTAGAGCCACGCTTCAGTTATATTGTGGTTGTTGCACGAATGGGTTGGCTTGATCGAGGTATACCCTCGCCCTTACAGAACACCAGCGTAAAAGAGCAGGTTATTGCTACTGTGTTTCGTATAGTTAGTACCGTGAGAACCGGAGACCCTATTCACAGGAAACGAGGCATTCCTCTTCTCTCATCTTAGTCCTCGGGAATTACAACGCATCTGCAGTTTGATTTTTTATTGATGTTCGATGTAGATATCTATGGGCGACAGTATCCACTTACTATCAGGTGGACTGTGTACTCGTTTGTCACCCTTATCGCTTTAAATTTGATATATATGAGATGGATATCTTGTCATATATCGCTGGACATAGGATCATTCAGGCTTTTCTCATAGTCTTTCTTATTGAATAAGGGTAAAAAGCAAGCACCCACCCCTTAGGATTTAGATCCAATACCTTGTTTCCAGTAAAAATGGTCTCCGGTCCTCTACACTCACCATACGAAACACAGCAGTAATAAGCTGCAATTTTACACTGGTTTTCTTTGAGAGCGTCCGCCATTCCTGTCGGGCTGACCCATTGGTGCTAAAACCACACTTTGGCCGAGGAAGGAAAAGGTGAGATCTCCCGCCAGTCAATGCATTCAGCCCGGGAAGCGGCCAATGCTCCAGTAGTTCGGAGCTGTTCTATATTTACTGCTTTACTGCGGAATTTTGATAGCGCGATTTAGGCTTCGAAGTGTTTCGCTTGTGGCGCGCCTACAACGCCGTTACAACAGAATTCCTAAAGGAGTATATGGAGTGATTGGGCCTAATTTAAATAATATAACATTAAAACACGCGGCTCAGAAGGGAAATCGGTCTGTAATTCTTCAAGAGAGCGTTGTCGCCTTTCTTGAAGAACAAGACCATCGCAGTTCAAAATGGAGGACTGAATTAAAGAGCTTTTGAAGGACTTTAAGTACCGGTTTTCCACCCGTTTTCAGACAGTGGTACAGTGGTAGAGCCACGCGGCAGCTTTTGCTGTCGCACGGATAGGCCGGCTCGAACCGGGGTAGTACCACGACCTCATAGAAAACCAGCGTGAAGTAGTTTCAGGTTTACCTCTGCGTATCGCTTGGTGAGTGCAAGTGGCCTGAGGCCCTTTTTACTGGAAACTTATTCTTATATATCGTGTATAATTTTAATAATATAGTAGGTACGTAGTTATTAAATGTAACTAACTACGCCAACCAAGCTGTGCAAACGACATGTGCCTGGAGTTAATACAAACTGCAGGCATAATTCTTATTTAATAAAGCTTGTTGTTGAAACAGCGTTTCAACGACGCAGTAAAAATACACAATGACGGCTTATTTAAGTTAGACGTCTACTATGTAATAACTTTTTCGTTGACTGATGTGTTATATAATATGTAACACAATACCTATCCTTTATATAAAGTGCATTCGTTTCCCTCACAAGTGCAAAAGTAAACATAACATACAGCCTAATATTATTATGCTACAATCATTTAGTGACAAACTGGTGTCTGTACTAGGATTCCCTGTATGACAGATCACCAGCCCCTACCTACGGACAAGTCTATAATCTAAGTAATAATAAGGGTAGGAGAGGATATAAAGAAAATATGTATGGCGTTTAAATGGAATAATGTAATGGTGGTGTAAGAGTATCCACTACCACATATCATCCTGTGGGTATCTTAAGAGAGGACTGAGGGAAACAGATCAGGAGATTCCTATATCCTATTAACAACTAAAATTAAAAACTGCGGTTACCAACCCGTTTGCCAACCGTGGCAACTATGACAAATATAAGGAAATCTATGGGGGAGGCCGTATTTTAAGAGGCTGTAACGATAACGATGTAACAGTATAAATAAAATATACAAAAAATTAAAATACGCCAATTATTGATACTTATTCATTAGTGTAGTACTTCATTTACGTTACGTGTGAAATTGTTCTTTGTACTTTATTTATATGTGTTAACTTTCAATTGAAATTTTTATCTATCTATACATATAATAAAAATGTAAATAGCCGATGTCTGTACATTTTAGATTTATATAATAAAAGTGATTGAGAGATGCTAAAAATAAGTAATTAAATATATTTCTACCATTTTTAGAATTTGCTGTCTGTCTGTCTGTCAGTTTGTTTGTTAACGTATCACCACGTATAAAGTACCAATCTATATCATAAGAATCTTCAAATTAATTATAAAGTGCATCTTCAGGTTACATTTAGTCTTTATTTTATCAAAATTAGTTCATTCCATCAAAAGTTATGATAAATATTCTGAAGTATGATTACGAAGTATAGGTACGAATTTGTTCAATGGTGGCGTTCGTTGAGTCATCAAGTACATTTTAAACTAATATCATATTATAAGTCATAATTAAATGATATAAAATAATATTCTATAATGATATAATTATATCTAAAACGCAGTAAACAAAAGTATTACATAAAGAACGTAATTAATATTTAAAAAAATATTTAAACCTTATTATCTAAATCTAAAGTACAATAGTTAAACAATTTCATCGATAAATGATGGTGTTGCACAAATGTAATACAAAAAGGCAGGTTGTGGTTTTTCCTGTAGATGATTTTTCATATTTGCTGTTAATCTTTATATTACTCGCTGCCCTACTGTGTATTGACAACCTCATTTATTATTTACCGCCGAGTACTCTACGTGGTAAATCAAATTTTAAAAGAGCTATTAACGATTTCGTTGGTTTCGGAGAGGATCACACTTACTTTTTTGCTTACGATACAGGCTTGATTTATAAGTTCTTTTATGTTTTTTTATTGTATCAATCGCGTCAATTAATCAATAAACAATAAATAAGATGGAATGCCTTATTTTCAGCAAAAATGGTTCGTTACACTCACCATTCGAAACACGGCAGCATTAAGCTGCTATTATGTGAGAGCAGGGCTCTTACCCAGTCAAACCGACCCATTCATACTACAGACATAATATACGAGTAGTTGCAGCATGGCTCTACCACGTTAAAATGACCTTCAGTAGACATTTGTATATAAATTTTTAACTAGCTGTAATTTCTTTCAATTAATAAAAAAAATCATCCAATCAACTATTTAGTTATAATTTTTAATAATGTGTTATATATGGTATATGACTGAATATGGATTTATTTAAGCTTATCCGTAATAAAAATATTTCACAACTTCCTAAATAGTTGGTAAAACGTCATAAATACGGTGGTATAACTCCTTTAGTCTCCTTAGAAGTCTACCTGCGTAGGTGCAACCCTCTTAACAATTACTGCAGCCTAAAAGCATTGCTGCTGTGTTCCCATCTGAAGGATGCCGACAGCCAGTATTATTACTGGTTGTGAGGCATTCCATTTAAGTCCCCAGATTTGATAACGTATTTGAAGTCTTCTTCGTCTGAAGTTGATTGCAAGTGTCCATAAAATTTACGTGGTAGAGCCATGCTGCAGCTATATTAGTAGTATATTTGTAGCAAGAATGGGTCGGCTCGACCGGGGTAGGACCACGCTCTTACAGAATACCAGCGTAAACTAGCACCTTAATGCTGCTGTGTTTCGTATGGTGAGTGTAGAGAACCGGAGTCCCGTTTTACTGGAAATGAGGCATTCCCTCTTAGTCCTCACGGCTGACAACTCATGCATTTTGATTCGCAAAACGAGGATAGATGTAGATGTCTATGGGCCACAGCAACCACTTATCATCAGGTGGACTGTGTGCTCGTTTGTCACCCTTATCCTATAAAAAAAAATAGAATATAGTAGCCACTTACCTTGAACAGAAAGATCATTTTTCACTTCAGTGTTAGGGAAAAAAACATGTTTTTTTATTATGAATTTAAATATAAATACAAGGTAATAGTAACAAAAAGTCACTAACTATTTTAAAACAAACGAAGCTGTAAACTTTGCAGGTGCCGTAAAACTGACGCCGGAAACAACGAATCAATTTCCCTCTCCAGCACAACGAGCTCGGAACGACGTGGAGTAGACAATAGTGGGCCGTATCAAAAGTGTAAAGTTACTTCAATCAACCAAGGGGAATAAAGGCAACGAAGAGGTACGGAGTGGAACGACAAAAATGGCGCATAAAAATTGCTTGTAGCCTTCGGGCAATTCCGAAGGTACTGGGGGAAATGAAGTGGACGATTGAAGCGAGTAAAGGGACCAAATCACGTTTATGATCTGTATCCTTCGATTATAGCTCATATGTTTGGTTTAGCATAGGCGTGGATATAATGTTTAGATTATTTAAAATAGTATCTGTTGTTTTAGTTTTGGGTGACTTGCGTGGTGATTGTTATCATTAGAAAAATATTTCAACGTTTTTATTTGCAATTGTTTGATTTGACTTGTCATTGTTAATATTGCCCGGGCATTATAAATAGTGCCCATATTAATCAATTGGTCTTGAACATATACAATATAAATATATAATGTTTAATTAAAATTAAGAATAAATAAATCGTATTATTATTTGAAAATTTAAAATTAAGTACATAGGATATCCATTAATTGAAATCGCGAAGAGTAATAATACAAAAAAACAACTTGATTGGTCAAATTGATCCAATTAATTATTTTTATCGTAATCTAACTTAGAAATTATAACACACTTTTAAAATAATTTATAAAACGAATTATTTCCTCTATTATACTCGTATTGTTTCTAAAACATCTAAAGATAAAATAATTAATTACAAACTACAATAGCAGCAAAGGGTATTCGGGTATTCTCACAGAAAAACAGCGTTAAATATCAGCTTAATGCTGCTGTGTTTCGTGTAGTGAGTATAGCGAACCGGACACCCGTTTTACTGGAAACGAGGCATTCCATCTTAGTTCTCAAAGGTGACAACGTATCTTTACTATGATTCTTAATTGATGATAGATTTAGATGCTACAGCATTCACTTACCATCGGGTGGTCTGTGTGGTTGTTAGTCAATGTTATTTGGTCCAACTGGCTAGCTATACTTGGAAGATTTACTCACGCTGTGCAAGATTTGCTAATCGTGAATCTATAGAATTCCACTAGTAATGCTGATCCGGAGTATACTCGAGCTCATTTGTCATTATTATTTTTTTAAACAGGGTGCATATCTTTGAGCAAAATTAAAGAAAAGTAATCACGACATAATATAACCAGTAAAATGTGTTTTAATTTCGAACTAAAGGCACATTTAAAAACACTGAAAGATAAAAGTATAATTACACACATTCATAAACTAACAAAAAAACTGTAAAGGAAATATAACCTACTTTTCAACGTTGTAAAAGACCTCATTTTCTAGGCAACGTTGTTTACACCGCTGTCGTGTCAATGGAGTGGTGTCGTGTATTTACAATGAGGCACAAGATAAACAGCACGGTTTGGTTGTGACAAGTACGTGATTGTGTTTGATGATGTGTGGCGCTCTGCACTTCACAGTAGCTCTAAGGAAATAGATCGCGGAATTATTAGGGAAATAACTTTTTGTCGCATTTACAAAATACTACAAACTAGTATTGCTTTTGATTTAGATTTGACCAGTTATGCTCGTAAAGTAACGAAATCAAATTTATTAAAGTTGACCAAAAATTACTTTGCGTACATCCGCTCGGTAAAATAAAATGATGTGTCTTACCTAGTTTGAAGAGCACCTCCCGCCCTCCCTCCCCCACATCATTTTATTTTATCGAGCGGATGTACGCGAAGTAATTTTTTGTTAACTTTAATATAATGGACTTCCGCAAAGTAACGCCTAATAGAATCAGTCGTTTTTTTTAATTTTTTTAATTGTTTTAAAATCCAAATTGTTGTTCAAAGCGTTATAAAATGAAAAAATTATATGTGTATGTGTAATTACATGTGCACTTAATATCACCTTCTTCATCGGAAATTTAAACACGTACCGCCTTATTCCAAAACACGGACTTAATATAGTACTGGAGTTAGTAATATATTTAAACCATAAACTAAGAAAAACGTTATTACAAAACGAAGATTATCTCTGGTTCAAGGATTATCTATGGTATTAAAGTTAATCTTTCGAGACCCCTAGTTTAGCTATGGTACTAACCTTTCTATATAGTTTGTGGTACTCTATACTAACCTCAATTTCGGTACTTCTTAATTTGAGGTGAGCGTTGTTTTCATTTGGTGTTATTAAAATCGTTAAAAATGGATATTAACATGATTGACTTGATGGATTTAGAAGATTTGGACATGCTAGACACCACTCGGCGACCTGATAGACATCGACATCGTGTGAATCCGTTTGAATTGAGTGACGAAGATTTTAGGTATAAGTATAGGTTCTCAAAACGTTTCGGAGAAAAAATAGTGGGTATCTTACGTGAGGATTTAGTGCACGACCCTCGAGGATGCCCATTGAGTCCTGAAATTCAAGTGGTTTGTGCATTACGCAACTGGGCTCGCCATGAAGTAAGTGCTGTTTATAATCTTGGTGGGGTCAATGTACCTAACATTACGCTAGATAAAAAGCCAAATAATACATATTATTGTTTTATTCGTAGATTCAAGACGATACAGCTGATTTACATGGTGTGTCTCAACCAGTAGTAAGTAGGACATGTAAAAAAGTAGCGGAAATTTTGTCACGGAAGCCCTGAGAATTTATTAAAATGCCTACTACTTTAAATGAACAGCAGGAAACCATTAGGAAATTTCGCAGTATTGCTAATTTTCCTACAGTAATTGGCGCAATTGACTGTACTCACATACGAGTAAAGAAAGTGAATGCTGATGGGGGTCAGTTATATATTAATAGAAAAGGATTTTCTTCAATTAATGTACAGGTAATATACAAATATTTTAAATAGCTGTGATTGTCTCTTAATAACTTTACTTTATCATAATAGAAAATAATTTGTTTGACTATCTTATGGTAATAAATATATATTAAAATAAACCAGAAAAACATAAAGTACTAATGAGCTCTTATTTTACAGGTGGTTTGTGACGCTGACCTGAAAATCATGGACATTGTTACCAGGTGGCGTGGTAGTGTACATGACTCCAGAATATTCCGAGAATGTAGACTAAAACAGAGGTTTGAGGCTGGTGCATTCTCTGGAATATTACTTGGTGACAGTGGCTATGCTTGTACCCCTTACCTATTTACACCGCTGCTGAACCCCACAACACCACAAGAAGAAAGATATAATAGGAGCCATATCTGTACCAGGAACACAGTGGAAAGATGTTTTGGTTTGTGGAAGCAACGGTTTCGTTGCCTATTAAGAGGTATGTTTGGAGATATTGAAACAGCAAAAAAAACAATTGTTGCATGTGCTGTACTACACAATATGGCCATCGACATGAGAGAAGATGTGTTTCCTGGTGAGAGAGATAGCATTGAACAATATTCATCTGAACCTATAGTACAAAGATATATTGCACCATCAATAAGGGGAAATATTAGAAGAAGACAGTTTATTGAAACTCATTTTCAGTAGGTAAACATTTTTTTTTTACATATTTATATAGCTATTTATAATTAAAATTAATAATTATATTTATAAAATTGTCAATTTTTTTTCAATTGTCTAAAGCTATGTATATATAATTTATTTTATTTTGTTATTCAGAGGCCAATTTTGGCTATAAAATTACATTAAGGATCAATAAATGTATAAGACAATTATAATAATATTTCTTTTTGATTTCAGAGATAATACCCATTTATAAAGGAAAATATTTCTGCAGAGCCGTTGTCAGCTGTCAAAGAATAACGACTACATATTCACCAATATGAAATAAATTCAGGGTAGTATTGTGATAATATTTCATTTATTGAGCAAAATGCTTTTATTTAGGCTATAAATGATTGTGTTTCAGGGAAAGATGCGGGGTACAGCACATTCCACATCAATATGAAGCTATATTATATAAAGATTTAAGTGCTTTAGAGATATGTTTAGATTTTTTAATAAATATCGTCCCTCCTCTACATTCACAGCCGGATTTCCTTTCCAGAGGTGCACGGGTCCACGGGGAGTAGGACTGTATGATGACTAAGTAATTAGGTTTAGTTTTTTTTATTATAGTTTTTTACTATTGTATATTATATTTCACTGTTATGTAAATAAAATGCATATTAATTATAATTATTTATTTTAATTATTAATAAAAGATGTACAAATATTTGCAGCAATTTAGTACCTGAAAATAATTGTTTCATATATGAGGATATTTACAAACATGTATCTGATATAGTCTTAAATATTTAGTTTTTTTATAGGATAATGGTGATAAAACACAGTCTACCACACACACATACACACACACAGTCCATCTGATGTTAAGTAACTGCTGTGGTGCATAGACGTCCACATCTATCCTCGACTACAAATCAAAATGCAGATGCGTTGTCACCCGTGTGGAGTAAGATGGAATGCCTCGTTTCCTGTAAAAGAGGTCTCTCTCATACAAAATTTGTACAAAAATTTATCCAAAATTTGTCAATAAACAAGTTTAAATGTTTTATTAAAGAAAAATTTTATAAAAAGGTTATTATAATATCAAAGAATACATAAATGAGAATATTGGAAATACTGGAATTGAGGTGATCGCCACCATGGTGGTTCTATTAAAATTCATTTAAAAATTGTACAAATAAAATTATTGTTAAGAGAAATATGTTTATAAAAAAGTCCCGCTGGGTTTCTTACTAGTTCTTCCCAGGACTGAGGTATTTTCCGAACCAGTGGTAAATAAAAAATGTCTTTCAATAAGTATTCTGTAATAATCTATATTTAATAAAAATCATTCTATTCTATTCTCATTCTATAAACTCACCATAATAAACACAGCAGCATTAAGCTGCTATTTAACTTGTGTTTTTCTGACTTTCTAATAAAAATATTTGTAACTCTAATTTTCTAATTTTTAGGTTAGCTATTTTAATATTGTATTTATGTTCCTCTTCCATCATTTCCAGTTGTCTTTTTTTAAAATCTGTGTTACTTTTTACAATTGTTTGGTGTACATCTTCTCTTCTGTAAAATGAAATGGAATACTTAATGTAAGTTTTGTAGTTATTTTAGAAATTTACAAAGTATTCTAGAGTAATAAAAGTGCACTTAACCTTGTACACCAATTAAAGAAATATTTTTTAATTATTTTTAAATCAATTCATATTAAACTTTGCTTTTAATATTTGAAAACATGAAACAATTTTCAGTGTTTAAATACTAATTTTCACATTTTAAAAAGTATGTAATGTATCAGACTATGTAATTTTTTCAACATACCTATTTTGCAAGCTATTTTTCCTGTTTTTAATTTTTGTTATACCCCTAGTAATAATATCTTTATTGTTGGTTATTTTCACCATTTTGGCACTTTCTTCTGTATTTGTAGTTGGATCTATCTCTAAAAATTAATATAAATATAACAGTTTTAGAAAATTAACATTTATAATATTTACAAACTTGTATGCATATGATTGTAACTATAATAATAATATATTTTGCTTTTTAATAAATATTCAATCAGTATTATTTACCTTGCACATATACAACATTGGGTTCTGGATTTTCTACATTTTTAACTATAGCTGTGTCTGTTTTTTCAAAATTAAGGCGAGGCTTAGGGTCAGCAACTTCTTTTGATGTTGTAGCCACAGTCACTGGATCCTAAAATAAATCATTAAAACATTTATTAACATGTTTTCCTGTCACCTGTCATCTCTATTTTGCCCTTTATTGAATCAGGTATTTTCTATGTTGTAGAAATATTATTATGATCCAAGACAAAAGGTAATTTAATAAATTATTAATTATAATACCTAATAGAAAATTATAATCGGACTGTGTAGATAATCTAGTAAAATGTGTGTTATGATATTATATAGACCACTATATATGAATTTGTGACATTTCAATTTTGAATATAATTAATTATAAAGGAATTTATGTTAAATTGTTACTAAGTATATTAAATTTTGAATATTCGGAAAATAATTTTGGATTGTAAATTGTATGCTTTAAGAGTAGATTTCAGAGCACTACCTAGGTACTAAAGTAATGGAAAATAAAGTTCTTTAATTTTAATTAAATTTGTAAGACATGTAAGTAATTTTATTTACCACTGCATCACTATCATAATTATTAACTTCAACGATAAAGTCTTGAGGGGCAATGGACATTATTTCCAAGTCCTCAAGAGAAGGTGATGGAGGTTTTCCGCCACCCCCGGTCTTTGATTGTTCCCTCCTATATGTGTATAAGTTTGATTTAGCACACAACTTCATTCTTTTCCAAGATAATTTCAATTCACCATCTGATCGGCGTTTACCTGTTAGCTCATTAAATCTAAAAAAAATAATACGAAATCACGTAAACAATACCGTACCTATTTGTACACATAACAAATGCGATAAGTACTTACTTATTAGTTATATTCTTCCACTCTTTTATTTTTTGAATATTTACCGATGTTTTTGTCGACTTATTCTCTATTATATGTGCTGATTGTGAAATAAGTGTACGTAATATTTCCTATAATAATAAGAACATTCCTTTTAGTTGAAATAAGGATAATAGGAGGATAAGAGTATTGCTACGTACTGACAAATAAATTTCGATATTTCACTAACTTTTTCTTCAGAACTCCAATTTTCACCCCGTTTTTTCTTTTGTTCCATTATTATATAAATATAATTGTAATAGCAAGTACTTAATTAATTATTAATAATTTAATTTACTTATTATAAGGCTGCAATATAAACTATTTTGAACGTCTCGAATCCCGCGCTCGCGTTACCTCTGTAATTCACTACATTTCACGCTAGAGTTGTTAAACTGAAAACAACTTGATATAATCAAAAGCGCGTCAAAAGTATATGTCGTGCTTGTTCAATAGATTTTAACGTAAACAAATAACAATGTATGATATGTTTTTGTATTGATGGATAATTATTTAAGCATAATTAAATGTGAAAATAATATTAATATTTTATGAAACCGAACGTTGCATTGAATGAAACCTGTATGAACGAATGATAGAGTGTCATTTTTTGTTTTTTATCTGTGAATGATATTTAATATAATACTAACGTTGGTATTAACTGGTCCTCGGGTAGTCTGCGTTTTGTAATAAGCACACGTTTTAGTGCTGGTATTAACTAGAATATTGTAACAAACCTGGACTTCTTACTCCTAAACTTAACCCAGTACTAAAACATTTTTTTGGAATAAGACTGGTAATGTTTTCATTTTCCTGTACATTAGTCACAGGGCCTTTCGATTGATATAAATTTCATTCCTCTCCAAATATCTAAAATTATGCTATCATATTTTATGTTCCAGAATTTCTCTTATAAAACGGAATGGATAATGGACACCTTACAGTCCACCTGGTAATGAGTGGCTGCTACAGTACAGTCCATATACAATAATTTCAAAAAAGAAAGCTACATTTTTTTATAACTGGCTTTACGGCTCTGGGTTTAAGCCCTTCTGAGCAAGAAAGCTACAGGTGCGTTGTCACCTCTGAGGACTGAGATGAGCTTACAGCCTGCAATAATACTCGCTCTCTATACCTTTAAGATAAGGAGTGCAAGGACTGCTATTTGGCGGCAGTAATAGGTAAGACTAGCTGCTCTCCGCGACTTCGCCCGCGTGTAACTTAGGGTTTTAATTATTATGCGTGGAACCCTAATTCTTTTTTAAAATATAAAAAGCCTAAGTTACTCCTTATAACATCAGCTATCTGCAAGTGAAAGACCTGTTCAAATCGGTCCAGCCGTTTCGGAGATTAACCGGAACAAACAGACAGACAGACAGACAGACACCGACAGACAGACAAAAATTTTAAAAATTGTGTTTTTGTTATAGGTACCGTATATTATACTTTCATATGCATTAAGTAAAAGCTGGTATTTTGACATTACAAACAAATACTTCAATTTTATTTATTTGTATAGATGTTTGTACCTACCTAGATGAACTAATTGGCAAAATTGTCTTACGACCAGTAAATACAACTTTAGCATTTAAAATAAATCTGAATGCTAGATAACTCTATTAATTGTATAACGTAACATGAAGTGTAAGCTCAAGCAAGGCCAGGTCGTATCCGATGAATGAAATTTAAATAAAAATATATTTGTAGCACATTTGATTAAACATTTTTGAAGAGTTAATTTAAAATTCATTCGTTTAAAATATAATATACAATTTTTCTCTTTGCAGTAGATTCCGGCACAACTACCATTTTATCACCAAACTGAAAAAAAAGTTTCTTTATTTTTTTCATGCACTTCATATTTTAATAAAATAATTTAATAAGGAAAAAGCTAATGTTCTCCTTTTTGGACTAAACATAATTCAATACATAACATAATATTCTTTGTGAATTTTAAATCAAGCCTATAAGGCCTCCATTTTTATTATGGAAATAGTAATTTTTCAAATTTATTAAAAATGCAGTTGGAGCAGGACTATTTGTAGGACTTGAAGTAAGAACCATTTGGATACGTAACCCGACCTAAGGCGTGTTAAACACGCACTTACTACTCACCAATTGTTATTTTTTTACTTTGTTTTTGACTAGTTAAATAAAAGTTTTAAATGTAAAGCCTTTGAGTAGTCAAAAGCGAGCGTAGCATAAAGTTGGTTCAAGCGCTTTCAGCCCGGAAATTTTGATGTCAAGTATGTAGCTGGCTCTGGTCGCCTTCATAGCGATAAAGTCAATGCCATTCTTGCTCGGCATATTAGCAGTTGCGATGTAGCCGAGGCATTGAGGATTGTCCACAAAATAGTTTTGACCAATGGGTACTACACAGGCTCACTGAAAGAAACCTAAGCAATCGTTTACTCATTTGCGATTCTCTTTCGAAACGTAATAAAAACGAACCATTTTTGGAAAGATGGCTGGTGATGATTTGTGGATCACCTACGACAAGAACGTGCGAAAAAGATTATAATGAAAGGGTAGTCAAGCTACACAGACTAGTGAAACCCGGATTAACGCGCAATAATTGTGTGGTAGGATTGGAAGGGTATCGTTTATTATGAGCTTTTACCGCCGTGTGATATTTTGTGTTCCCTGAGCGGTGAGACTATTTTTGCTAAGTATTGAGCCAATCTGTTGTATTTTAGAATTATTATAATCTGATGGATCCACGACTACCGTGGCATTTCACTTATCTTCAAAAATCGTGAATTCTGGATTATTGCGGAGCTTATTCAACGGTTTAAATTAGTCTTTGTAGGACAAACTAAAAATTCAATAAAAACCCGCATTAAAGAACACATAGCTGATGTAAAGAACCTAATTTCAAAAGAGAAGATGGATGGGTGCTGCCGTACGGTTGGGATTCTATAACTAATTTAATTAAATCCCAACCCATTGCATACAACTGCAAGACTTCAAGATACTGTAAGTTCATACTACGTAGACCGGAACAAAAGTTAATAATTTTAATCTGGAGGTAACCGTGGTTAACTATGACATTGGGACGTCAAACACCTCAGTCCCCCCACGTAACCATGGGTGCTGTAAAGTATACGAACCGTCGGGAATATAAAATAAGCTAATATACGCGATAAAATCCGTAAAATTTGTTTTATTTAAATTATTATATAATAAAAAATTAAAATTTGATCAAGAATATTTTTTTTTTTTCAAAAATTTTACAAGTGTTGGCACTACATAAATGGGTCTAAAATTAGCCGGGTCTAATGTACATTTATATTTAGGTATTACATTACTATGCTTTATCAAATCAAAAAACACATCAGATTCGATAATAGTATTAAAATAATATCTTCTGTCTATCTCTTTGTACTGCACTTTTTTGTTCTAATGGTCGTTTTGACTCGGAAGAACTTGGTCAACTATTTTCGGACATTTTTAAACAACAAAAATCTGAAAGAAAATAAAACGTGTAACTTACGTTTATAGCACTGGGCGACACAACCTCCTTCTTTATCGAGTGTTTGGTGACTAAACTAGAAGCTAATGAGACGCCCAAACACGAGGGTGGTGGTAAATATGTTATTCTAAAAAATCAGCAAGTGCGAAAGGTCTATGAGACCTCATGTCTACAGTTAAAGGTTAACAAAACTTCCTCCATATTTTTTTCAAAAGTATCATAGAACATGAGGTCTGTAGACGCTCACAACTATGTGGTACTCAAATTCAACACATTTCTACAGTTCGCTAAACAGAGAGGCTCACAGTATCTTTACGTTCTTTACATGATAAAATTTACTATTTAATATTAAGGAGCCACCTCTTAAAACCGTTTATCTATTGACAGAACTGAACACTTGGTATCTATTGAAGCAAAGACATTAAAGTATACATTTAAATCTCTTTGTAGTGAAGTTAAACATTAAGTTACGATATTTTAACTAATGTTCAGTAAAACATAAAATATGAATATTGTTACTCATTCCTTATCATCATCATTACAGCCCTTCACAAGTCCACTGCTGAACATAGGCCTCCCCCAAAGAATGCCACAAAGCACGGTCCTGAGCCACCTGCATCCATCGACTTCCTGCATGTCTTACCAGGTCGTCACTCCATTTCGTGGGGGGACGCCCTACACTTCGCCTACCGGTACGAGGCTGCCACTCGAGAACCTATCTTCCCCATCGGTTGTCGGTTCTTCGAGCTATATGGCCGGCCAACTGCCACTTCAGCTTACTAATCCGTTGGGCTATGTCGGTCACTCTGGTTCTACTGCGGATATCCTCATTCCTAAGTTTATCACGCAGAGAAACTCCGAGCATAGCCCTCTCCATAGCTCGCTGAGCGACCTTGAGCTCCCTCATACGGCCAGCAGTGAAGGACCACGTCTCAGTTCCGTAAGTCATCACTGGCAACACGCACTGGTTGTACAATTTCGTTTTCAGGTTTTGAGGTATGTCTGACGAGAAGATGTGTCGTAGCTTCCCGAACGCTGCCCAGCCAAGTTAAATCCGTCGATTGACCTCTCGGTCGAAGTTGGACTTACCTAGTCGGACTATTTGTCCCAGGTAAACATACTCGTCAACAACTTCGAGCTTAGTGCTCCCAACAACTACCGGCATAGGTGTGACATGGACATTAAACATGATCTTTGTTTTGTCCATGTTCATCTTAAGACCTATCCGTTGGGAAACACTATTGAGGTCATTGAACATAGTGCTTAGGTCCTCCAGCGATTCTGCCATAAGGACTATATCGTCGGCAAATCGAAGGTGAGTGATGTACTCGCCATTGATGTTGATACCGTATCCTTTCCAGTTCAGAAGCTTGAAAACGTCTCCCAATGCAGCGGTGAAGAGTTTCGGGGATATGACGTCACCCTGTCTTACACCTCTCTGCAAATGGATAGGTTTCGTATTCTGGTTCTGTACTCGGATAGCCATCGTAGCCCTACTGTACAAGCACTTCAACACAATATACCGACAGTCAACTTGGCACCGCTGAAGGGACTGCAGCACCGCCCAAATTTCGACGGAATCAAAGGCTTTCTCATAGTCCACATACGCCAGACATAGTGGCAAATTGTACTCTTCGGACTTCTGTACAACTTGCCGAAGGGTATGTATGTGGTCTATGGTGCTAAAGCCCTTTCGGAAACCGGCTTGTTCGGGAGGCTGGAAGTCGTCAAGTCTGCGCGCGAGACGATTCGTAATGACTCTCGAAAACAGCACGTAGACGCGGCTCAGAAGGGAAATCGGTCTGTAGTTCTTCAAGAGAGCGTTGTCACCTTTCTTGAAAAACAAGACCACCGCACTTCTGCTCCACGCTTCCGGTGTAATGCCACCATGGAGGACAGAATTAAAGAGCTTCTGAAGGACTTCAAGTACCGGTCTTCCACCCGCTTTCAGAAGCTCCGCTGTAATTCCATCCTCGCCTGGGGCCTTACCGTTTTTAAGGTGCTGGAGAGCCATCCTAATCTCGCTCAGACTGACATCCGGGATATCTTCGGAATAGTGTCGGATGAGACTCGCTCTTGGTTCATTACTCACACTTGCGTGTGGCTCCAACGATGATGTGTACAGCTGCCCATAGAACCTCTCAATCTCACTCAAAATCTCAGGTGTCCCGGAAACGATGCTGCCACATTCTGTCTTCAGCTTTGACAGTTGGCTCTTTCTGGCAGACAGATCTCTGGCAAAGACTTTGGAGCCTTGGTTCCGCTCGATCGCTTCTTCAATACGAGCTGTATTGAAGTTGCGTAAGTCCCGCCGCATGCATTTGGAGATCTGTCTGTTCAGATGCCTATATGCTGCCAAGTCTGTTGAAGAATGTAGCTTCATCTCCCGTCTAACAGCCATGAGATTAAGAGTGTGATCGGAGAGTTTTTGTGTTCTTCTGCGGTGGGTCTTGCAGAACTTAGCTCCGACCGCATGGACAGTTTCCACGAGCTTGTCATTCATATCGTCCACTTCATTGCAGTCTTCCAGGCACTGAAAACAGTTTTGTAACTCGAGCTGAAAGGTTTCGGGACTTTGGAACAGAGCACGAGGGGGACGGAGCGTTGACTTCATTAGACGAGACCTCTCCAACTTAACGTTTAGGTTCAGTGTGCCTCTAACCATTCGGTGATCGCTACCAGTTTTCACCCTCGCGATCACGGAGACATCACTGAACAGTTGTCGTCTGGTCGTCATAATGAAGTCAATCTCATTTTTTGTGGAGCCGTCGGGGCTCGACTAGGTCCACTTCCTGTGGGGCCGCTTCTGGAAGAAAGAGTTCATCATAAAGAGTCCCTCTTTCTCCATGAAGTCGGCCAGCTGCTGGCCCCTTGGGTTCCGTTGCCCTATTCCAAATTTCCCTACTTTCAGCTCACCGTTCTCTCTTGTGCCTAGTTTTGCATTGAAGTCTCCCATTAACACCGTATATTGGGTTTTGGAGGAATGCATGGCTCTAGAGATATCCTCATACATTTCCTGCACCTCCTCATCGGGGTGTGCCGAGGTTGGTGCGTAAACCTGTATGACATTCAGCGAATACCGTTTGGTGATTCTGAGTATAAGGTACGCAACCCTCGTCGACACACTCCCGATATTTACAACGTTGTTAACGAGAGACTTGTGGACGATAAATCCGACACCTCCTTGGGACAGATGGTCGCCCTCCCGGTGATAGAGCAAGTTGCCGGATTCGAGGATTACCGCGTCCTCCCCCTCTCTTCGGACTTCGGATAATCCTATAATATGCCAGCGCAACTTGTCTATCTCTTCTTCCAGCTCCACGATCTTCTCGTCAGTCCTCAGGGTGCGTGCGTTGTACGTTGCCAGGTCGAGTCGTCTAAGGTGGCAACCGAACCTCCACCGGAGATTCTTAGCACCCCCTGCCCCGCCGTTACCATGGTCACCACCGTAGCCAGGAATAGCGGGGCCGCCGGGGACTGGGGGCCGTTTCTTTGTTACTGTCATTCATAGGGGGGTATTTGCCATAGTTGCCACGCTTGGCGAGCGGGTTGGCAACCGCAGTTTTTTTATTGTAATTTGGCTATTATCAGGAAGATGCTGCTGCCCATCTCCTGCCTGTTTCCCTTTGTCGCCTTTTACGACACGCACGGGAGGATATGGGGTAGTGGATATTCTTGACCGCCACTACACGGCTAAATATATTGTTACTATTTAAAAATAATTCAATTTCTAGCTCTTTGACTATCATGTCTTGCATATTTTGATTTACCAGCTGGAAACAATTATCACTTTGTGGAGTCATACAATTAAGGTTTTGAAAGCTACATTCTAAATTATTTAAATTATTATAACTGCTAGAGATACTCAATTGTCTCGTTTTCTTATTTAAATTACTTCAAACTGATTCCAAATTACATATTAAGTCATCATACTGCTCAATAGAAGCAGATGTCTGTGTAGCCAAGTCCTTGGCTGAGTTAATATATAAGCAATAAGATTTATTTTACATTTCAAAACAGCACTGAAACAGAACAGAAGCAGAAAAATTTCTTGTATAATATAGATTATGAATAATACTTATTGATATTCACTCTTTTCTTTAATTACCACTGGTTCGAAATAAAACCTCTGTCCTGTGAAGAACCAGCAAGATATCCAGCGGAACTTTTTTTAAATAACAGCTTACAATCATGTATCTTACACAATTAATGACACAAAACAAATAAGAAATAGCTTCGTAGCGATGACCTTATTCCCATAACTCAATATAGAATTTATACTAACTATTTGATCTACATTTTAGGACAAATATTTCTCTTTTATATGAGTAAGACTTTGAAAATCCTTATCACTGCCGATTAAACCTGTTCAATCCTTACATTTGTTCATGAAACTGTTTTATAAACATTATTATACCTTCTTATATTATAAGTTATTTATATATCATACCTTCATTTTTCCTCCTTTTGTTTATGGGCACTGATCCACCAGGTAAAGTATGTTGTCTTTTTAGTGCATATCTATATACATATGTAAAAATCAGTTGCTGTCCGTTAGTCTCTCAAAATCTCGAAAATGACTGGACCGATTTTGATTTATTCTTTTTGTCTCTGGATGGCTAAGATTCACAATTGGACCCGGTAGGTAGCTCTGTTGTCGAGATACAAAAATCAGCCGTACGAAGCCGGGGCAGATCGCTAGTCTGAATTATATATACTAGTATTTTAATAAGAAGTAAATGTCAAATAGAAAGACCTAAAAAGAATAAAAGGAAAGAAATAATTTTCACATAACAGCTTTCACAGTCGGTGATTGTATTTTTAATACAATATTTCTTAACATACCATCTAATTACCATTATATACGTGGTAGAGCCATGCTGCAGCTATATTAGTAGTATAGTTGTAGCACGAAATCGTCGACTCGATCGGGCAAGGACCATGCTCACAGAATACCAGCGTAAAATGGTAGCTTGAGACTGCTGTGTTTCGTATGGTGAGTGTAAAGAACCGGAGACCCATTTTACTGGAAAAGAGCCATTCCATCTTAGTCTTCACGGGTGACGACGCATCTGCATTTTGATTCTTTATTGAGGATAAATATATATGGGTCACAGTAACCACTTACCATCAGGTGGACTGTGTGCTCGTTTGTCACCCTATCCTATAAAAAAAGTCTTTAGGCTGACAATGCGTCTATGGTTCTATTTCTCCTTGTATGTAGTTGACTGAAACAGCCACTTTGCATACTGACTGTTTCCTTCTTTATTACTATAATATTTTAAAACATTACACAGAATATTAATATTCAAAATTAGTAGATAGTATTGTTATGAGCTTGGGGTTCGAGACAATTAAAAACTGCCGATTGAATTACCAAAATTGACACTTTGATTACACAACACTAATTAAAATCTAAAATCACACTAATAAGAAAACACAGTTGCACTACTGATCACTTTAGTTCACCGGTATTTCGCTTCGAAGTATTCTCTTGTATCGCCAATTCAATACTGTCTCACTCGTGGTCTATACTGGCCTTATGTAGGGCTTCAGATAGTTTCCAGAACCTTCTACTGTAGCGACATCTAGAATATTCGAGTACATATGGGTCCCGACATTTCTAGAAGGATCTGAAGTAATCCATCACAACCATGAAATACTTGTTACCACTTTCACTTTCCGAAAACGGCCCGCAACGTCAATGGCTATCCTCTCCCATGGTGCACCAATATTGTACAATTTACCCATATATTGTACAATTTAACCATACACACAGCATCACCATATTGCGTTTAATCCTGGTTTCGGTACAGTCTGTAGAGCTTGACTACCGTTTGACCATGATCTTTTTCGAACGTTCTTGTCGTAGGTGATCTACTTTTCATCACCAGTGATCAAACATTTTACAGATAATTTGGTTTCATTACGTTTCAATAGAGAATTGCAAATGAGTACACGATTCATTATATTTCTTTTACTGAGCTTGTGTGTGTGTTAGTGATGTTTTACCTAAATATCGAGCTTTTTTATATAGCCAGACTTTTTCAAATGGGTCTGGTTTGTGGTCAATGTTTCAGAACCTTGGATATGGCGTAACTACTATTATGCCGGTCTTTCCCCACTTTTTAAAACTAGCATCGACTTTACCCGCATGATGACATTACCACCAGAGCAAGCTGCATGTTTGACATCAAATTTCCCGGAGTGAAACCGCTTGAACCAACTTTGTGCTACTCCTACTGACACTGCATTATGTGCATAAACGTTTAAAAGGTTTTTCGCGGCTTAAGTTGCATTTTTCCCTCTTCTGTAATAAAACTTCAAAATATATCGAATTTTTTCGTTGGATTCACTCATTTTTACGGACAAATCGGGAAAAACAATTGAAAATTGGCGGGAAAGTGTTTTTACTCTTTTTCTTAATGTCCTTTACATATTGGTGTTAAAGCCTGCTATCTAGCAAACAGTACTACCAAAAAGATTTTTTTTTAATTTTATACTAACAAAATACGAAGAAACTTTTTTCCCGACCAATTATAATACTGTAGAATAGATTATTTGTCCTATCCTGTCAAGCAAACTCATTAGCGATGGAAACGCAGTGGTATCTAGTTACAGCTCGGGTCCTCCTCCAACAAAAAATAATATATCTAATAGAGTACTAATTTCACATCTGAGCCGAAATGTAATAAGTGTAAATGACGTCACTGAAATATAGAACGACATCATAATTGATTTAATGTTGGGGGTATCCATGATTTTTTCTGTCATCAGGGCGGTGCTACTTAAAAGTGACGTAAAATATTTGACAGGTTTTATCGTAGAACAAGTTAATTTGTTAGTATAATGTAAAAGTTAATGTTTCTTTATGAAATATTACACCCTAGATGGCCACGCAGACGTTGTTCTGACCTTTCCGACGACCCTTTGTCCTATAAACAATTCTTAAATTGACAATATAAATATAGAGGGTCACTAATCAGGATTAACCTATCCTATCTATCAATAAAGCATGCAACACACATTTTCAAAATTTAATTAGAATCGGTTGAGTGATTTCAGAGATAAGCATGAACGATCATCGTGACACGGGATTTTTAAAAAGAAAAATTATTAAAATTGGTTCAAAAACAAAGAAGTCACGTCGAAACTGACAAATTAAAAATCTCCTCTTCTATTGAAGTCGCTTAATAAAGCAAACTACTATATCCCTAAAAGAAGAAAAATTAAAAAGGGCAAAAACATGTGCAACAACTTAAGAGCAAGCCGCTGAGATATTGTTTTGTGTTTTACACATTCAAAGAACCGATACACTTTTATTTAAATCGAACTTTTTAAGAAATAACTTCACCTCAGTCCCAACTAGTGTCATCTTGTGAGCGGAAGAATATTTTCTACCATTTTAATATAAAATTATATTATATAATGATATTTACATATTGTAGTTAAATTGTGTAATATACATAAATTTTTATTGTGTATTTTTATGTCGAGTCTTTGCTGAACAAAGTCTCGGATTGGGAGCGATTAAATCTAGTCCAGTTCCATCCCCAGAAGACACAAGTTTGCGCGTTTACCGCTAAAAAGAAGCCCCTTTGTCGTATCTCCTCAGTTTCAAAGGCACTCCTCTTGCTGCCTCAGCTAGCATCGAAACCCTCGTCACCGACATATCGAATAGTGTGCAGTTTCGTGGTCACATGGAAGGGAAGGCCGAATTGGCCTCTATAAAGCTTGGCGTGCTCAGCAGAGCGAGACAGTGTTTCATGCCGGTACATCGCTTGCAACTTTATAAAGCGCAAGTTCGGCCTAACATGGAATACTGTTTTTTAATAAAAATATTTTTTCTAGCTTTCATTACATTATTATTGTGATATGAACTTAATGTAAACAGCCTAGATATTGCTAGGTGGTAGGATACATCTTGCGCCTAGGTTTGCGTTTGGGTAGGTAATTGTACGAGGTAGAGCCACGCTTCAGTTATATTGTTATTGTTACAGGAATGGGTTAGCTTGATCGGGGTATACCCTCGCCCTTACAGAACACCAGCTTAAAAGAGCAGGTTATTGCTGCTGTATTTCGTATAGTAAGTACCGTGAGAACCGGACACCCTATTCAGAGGAAACGAGGCATTCCTCTTCTCTCATCTTAGTCCTCAGGAATTACAACGCATCAGCAGTTTGTTTCTTTATTGAAGTAGGATGTAGATATCTATGGGCGACAGTATCCACTTACTATCAGGTGGACTGTGTACTCGTTTGTCACCCTTATCGCTTTAAATTTGATATACATGAGATGGATATCGTGTCATATATCGCTGGATATAGGATCCTTCAGGCTTTTCTCATAGTATTTTTATTGAATAAGAGTAAAAAGCAAGCACACACCCCTGAGGATTTAGATCCAATGCCTTGTTTCCAGTAAAAATGGTCTCCGGTCCTCTACACTCACCATACGAAACACAGCAGTATTAAGCTGCAATTTTACACTGGTGTTCTTTGAGAGCGTCGCCATTCCTGTCAGGCTGACCCATTCATGCTAAAACCACACTTTGGCCGAGGAAGGAAACGGTGAGTTCTCCCGCCAGTCAATGTATTCAGCCCGGGAAGCGGCCAATGCTCCAGTAGTTCGGAGCTGTTCTATATATACTGCTTTACTGCGGAATTTTGATAGCGCGATTTAGGCTTCGAAGTGTTTCGCTTGTGGCGCGCCGACAATGCCGTTACAACAGAATTCCTAAAGGACAATATGGAGTGATTGGGCCTAATTTAAATAATATAACATTAAAACACGTGGCTCAGAAGGGAAATCGGTCTGTAGTTGTTCAAGAGAGCGTTGTCGCCTTTCTTGAAGAACAAGACCATCGCAATTCTGCTCTATGCCTCCGGTGTACTGCCACCATGAAGGACGGAATTAAAGAGCTTCTGAAGGACTTTAAGTACCGGTTTTCCATCCGTTTTCAGAAGCTCCGTTGTAATTCCATTCCCGGTCGGGGACCTTGCCGTTTTTAAGGTACAGGGTACTGACGTCCGGCATATCTTTGGAATAATCGTTGATCGTTACCACACTTGCAAGTGGCATCAACAATAATATGTACAGCTGCGCATAGAACCTTTTAATCGCACTCAAATTCTCAGGTGTCCTGGAAACGGTGCTGCCACACTCGATCTTCAACTTTGAAAGTTGGCTCTTTCTGGCAGACATATCTATGGCAAAGACTTTGGAGCGTTAGTTCCGCCCGATCGCTTCTTAAATACAAGCTGTATTGAAGAAGCGACCGAGCGGAACCAAGGCTGTATATATGTGCAAGCAAACTGCACTCACTATGCGATCAATTTCATAGTCCGATATGATTGAAATTTGACACGACTGGAGAAAGTTTCAGCGCAAAACCGGCTTAACGCATTTTCTGAGGCACAGGGACTTCGCCAAATTTAGAAAGTTAAGGGTATTCGGCCTACTGTTGGGTATTTATTTCCGTCAGGAAAACTGAATAACTGCTTTTTTTGGCCTGAACCGGGATGCAAACTTGTGAACTCATTATCAGCAGCAACGTTAACGACCTCTCTACCAACGAGGCAACACAAAATAAGCGCAATTAGCGCTATATATGCTACCAGATACTGTTTATTCTACCCCTGTTCTTGAGGAAGTATCGCGTTTTTGCAGTGAGGCTTTAATTAAACAGTACGGTTACATAGCGACAGTACGTGATGCGAGTTGTTGATTTTTGTTAACGCACTTCACTATCAAAAAGACGAACGCCAAATATGTTATGAGAAACTGTTTCTTATATATCGTGTATAATTTTAATAATATAGTAGGTACGTAGTTATTAAATGTAACTAACTACGCCAACCAAGCCGTGCAAACTACATGTGCCTGGAGTTAATACAAACTACGGGCATAATTCTTATTTAATTAAAGCTTGTTGTTGAAACAGCGTTTCAACGACGCAGTAAAAATACACAACGGCGGCTTATTTAAGTTAGACGTCTATTAAGTAATAAGTTTTTCGTTGACTGATGTGTTATTTAATATGTAACACCATACCTATCCTAAATATAAAAGTCCATTCGTTTCCTTCATAAGTGCAAAAGTAAACATAACATACAGCCTAATATTATTATGCTACAATCAATTCGTGACAAACTGGTGTCTGTACTGGGATTCCCTATATGACAGATTACCAGCCCCTACCTACGGACTAGTCTATAATCTAAGTAATAATAGGATAGGAGAGGATATAAAGAGAATATGTATGGCGTATAAATGGAATAATGTAATGGTGGTGTAAGAATATCCACTACCACATATCATCCTGTGGGTGTCTTAAGAGACGACTGATGGAAACAAATCAGGAGATTCCTATATCCTAATAACAACTAAAATTAAAAGACTGCGGTTACCAACCCGCTTGCCATCCGTGGC
The DNA here is from genome assembly GCA_963668995.1 of Parnassius mnemosyne. Taxonomy (NCBI): domain Eukaryota; kingdom Metazoa; phylum Arthropoda; class Insecta; order Lepidoptera; family Papilionidae; genus Parnassius; species Parnassius mnemosyne. The sequence goes on from CAVLGL010000085.1 coordinate 36,807,087, forward strand.
AACTATGAGAAATATAAGAAAATGGAGGCCGTATTTTAAGAGGCTGTAATGTTAACGATGTAACAGTATCGTTTGTCACCCTTATTCTATAAAAAAAAAATTAAAATGCGCTAATTATTGATATTTATACATTAGTCTTCATTTACGTCACGTGTGAAATTGTTCTTTGTGCTTTATTTATATGTGTTAACTTTCAATTGAAATTTTTATCTATCTATACATATAATAAAAATGTAAATAGCAGATGTCTGTACATTTTACATTTATATAATAAAAGTGATTGAGAGGTACTAAAAATAAGTAATTAAACACATTTCGACCATTTTTAGAATTTGCTGTCTGTCTGTCTGTCTGTTTGTTGGTTAACGTATCATCACGTATGAAGTACCAATTTATATCATAAGAATCTTCAAATTAATTATAAAGGGTATCTTCAGGTTACATTTAGTCTTTATTTTATCAAAATTAGTTCATTCCATCAAAAGTTATGATAAATGTTCTGAAGTATGATTACGAAGTATATGTACGAATTTGTTCAATGGTGGCGTTCGTTGAGTCATCAAGTACATTTTAGACTAATATCATATTATAAATCATAATAAAATGATGTTAAATAATGTTCTATAATGATATAATTATATCTAAAACGCAGTAAACAAAAGTATTACATAAAGAACGTAATTAATATATAAAAAAATATATTAACCTTATTATCTAAATCTAAAGTACAATAGTTAAACAATTTCATCGTTAGATGATGGTGTTGCACAAATGTAATACAAAAAGGTAGGTTGTGGTTTTTACCTGTAGATGATTTTTCATATTTGCTGTTAATCTTTATATTACTCGCTGCCCCACTGTGTGTTGACAATCTCATTTATTATTTACCGCCGAGTACTCTACGTGGTAAATCAAATTTCAAAAGAGCTAGTAACAATTTCGTTGGTTTCGGCGAGGATCACACTTTCTTTTATGCTTACGATGCAGACCTGATTTATAAGTTCTTTTGTGTTTTTTTTATTGTATCAATCGCGTCAATTAATCAATAAACAATAAATAAGATGGAATGCTTCATTTTCCGCAAAAATGGTTCGTTACACTCACCATTCGAAACACGGCAACATTAAGCTGCTATTATGTGAGAAGAGGGCTCTTCCCCAGTCGAGCCCACCCATTCGTACTACTGCCATAATATACGAGTAGCTGCAGCATGGCTCTACCACGTTAAAATGACCTTCAGTACACATTTGTATATAAATTTTTAACTAGCTGTAATTTCTCTTAAAATAATAATAAATCAGTTAATAAAAAAATCATCCAATCACCTATTTAGTTATAATTTTTAATAATGTGTTATATATGATATATGACTGAATATGGATTTATTTAAGTATACCCGTAATAAAAATATTTCACAACTTCCTAAATAGTTAGTAAAACGTCATAAATACGGTGGTATAACTCCTTTAGTCTCCTTAGAAGTCCACCTGCGTAGGTGCGACCCTCTTTAAAATTAATGCAGCCTAAAAGCATTGCTGCTGTGTTCCCATCTGAAGGATGCAGACAGCCAGTATTATTACTGGTTGTGAGGCATTCCATTTAAGTCCCCAGATTTGATAACGTTTTTGAAGTCTTCTTCGTCTGAAGTTGATTGCAAGTGTCCATAGAATTTACGTGGTAGAGCCATGATGCAGCTATATTAGTAGTATATTTGTAGCACGAAAGGGTCGGTTCGAGTGGGGAAGGACCACGCTCTTATAAAATACCTGCGTAAAATAGCAGCTTAGCGCTGCTGTGTTTCGTATGGTAAGTGTAGAGAACCGAAGCCCCGTTTTACTGAAAATGAGGTATTCCATCTTAGTCCTCACGGCTGACAACGCATCTGCATTTTGATTCGCAAAACGAGGATAGAAGTAGATGTCTATGGGCCACAGCAACCACTTATCATCAGGTGGACTGTGTGCCCGTTTGTCACCCTTATCCTATAAAAAAAAAATAGAATGCAGTAGCCACTTACTTTGAACAGAAAGATCATTTGTCACTTCACTTTTAGGAAAAAAAACATGTTTTTTTATTATGTATTTAAATATAAATACAAGGTAATAGTAACAAAAGTCACTAACTATTTTAAAACAAACGAAGCTGTAAACTTCGCAGGTGCCGTAAAACTGACGTCGGAAACAACGAAGCAATTTCCCTCTCCAGCACAACGAGCTCGGAACGACGTGGAGTAGACAATAGTGGGCCATATCAAAAGTGTAAAGGTACTTCAATCAACCAAGGGGAATAAAGGCAACGAAGAGGTACGGAGGGGAACGACAAAAATGGCGCATAAAAATTGCTTGTAGCCTTCGGGCAATTCCGAAGGTACTGGGGGAAATGAAGTGGACGATTGAAGCGAGGAAAGGGACCAAATCACGTTTATGATCTGTATCCTTCGATTATAGCTCATATGTTTGGTTTAGCATAGGCGTGGATATCATGTTTAGATTATTTAAAATAGTATCTGTTGTTTTAGTTTTGGGTGACTTGCGTGGTGATTGTGATCATTAGAAAAATATTTCAACGTTTTTATTTGCAATTGTTTGATTTGATTTGTCATTGTTAATATTGCCCGGACATTATAAATAGTGTCCATATTAATCAATTGGTCTTGAACATATACAATATAAATATATGATGTTTAATTAAAATTAAGAATAAATAAATCGTATTATTATTTGAAAATTTAAAATTAAGTACATAGGATATCCATTTATTGCAATCGCGAAGAGTAATAAAACAAAAAAGAAGTTGATTGTTCAAATTGATCCAATTAATTATTTTTATCGTAATCTAACTTAGAAATTATAACACACTTTTAAAATAATTTATAACACGAATTATTTCCTCTATTATACTCATATTGTTTATGAAATATCTAAAGATAAAATAATTAATTACAAACTATTTTTATTATAAAGGAACAAAAGGCGGACTTAATGCTAAAAGCATTCTCTGCCAGTCAACCTTAAGGCAGTCATATAATTACGAAGGACCGCCTTCATTTCTACAAAGAAATATGCAACTAAAATATTGTAGTTAAATGTTAATTAAAATGATAAATAAACAAACAGCATAACAACATAAAACTACAATGGCAGAAAAGGGTATTTGGGTATTCTCACAGAAAAACAGCGTTAAGTAGCAGCTTAATGCTGCTGTATTTCGTGTAGTGAGTATAGCGAACTGGAGACACGTTTTACTGGAAGCGAGGCATTCCATATTAGTTCATACGTGACCACGTATCTATACTATGATTCTTAATTGAGGACATATTTAGATGCTACAGCATTCAAATACCATCAGGTGATCTTGTGGTTGTTAGTCAATGTTATTTGGTCCAACTGTTGTTACTAATCGAGAATCTATACAATTGCACTAATAATGCTGGTCCGGAGTATGCTCGAGCTCGTTTGAAATTTTTTTTTTTTAAAAGAGGGTGCATATCTTTAAACAAAATTAAAAAAAATGTAATCACGACATAATATAACCAGTAAAATGTGTTTGAATTTCGAACTTAAGGCACATTTTAAAAATACTGAAAGATAAAAGTATAATTTCACACATACATAGAGTAACAAAAAAACTGTAAAGGAAATATAACCTACTTTTCAACGTTGTAAAATACCTCATTTTCTAGGCAACGTTGTTTACACCGCTGTCGTGTCAATGGAGTGGTGTCTTGTATTTACAATGAGGCACTAGATTATCAGCACGGTTTGGTTGTGACAAGTACGTGATTGTGTTTGATGATGTGTGGCGCTCTGTACTCCACAGTAGCTCTAAAGAAATAGATCGCGGAATTGTCAGGGAAATAACTTTTTGTCGCATTTACAAAATGCTACAAACTAGTATTGCTTTTGATTTAGATTTGACCAGTTATGCTCGTAAAGTAACGAAATCCAATTTATTAAAGTTGACTAAAAATTACTTTGCGTACATCCGCTCGATAAAATAAAATGATGTGTCTTACCTAGTTTGAAGAGCACCTCCCGCCCTCCCTCCCCACATCATTTTATTTTATCGAGCGGATGTACGCGAAGTAATTTTTTGTCAACTTTAGTATAATGGACTTCCGCAAAGTAACGCCTGATTCTATTAATTGTTTTAAAATCCAATTTGTTGTTCAAAGCGTTATAAAATGAAAAAATTATATGTGTATGATGTAATTATATGTGCACTTAATATCACCTTCTTCATCGGAAATTTAAACACGTAATGTTTTCATTTTCCTGTACATTAGTCACAGGGCCTTTCGATTGATATAAATTTCATTCCTCTCCAAATATCAAAAATTATGCTTCCATATTTTATGTTCCAGAATTTCTCTTATAAAACGGAATGGATAATTGAGAACTTACAGTCCACCTGGTGATGAGTGGCTGCTACAGTACAGTCCATATATAATAATTTCAAAAACGAAAGCTACATTTTTTTTATAACTTGCTTTACGGCTCTGGGTTTAAGCCCTTCTGAGCAAGAAAGCTACAGGTGCGTTGTCACCTCTGACGACTGAGATGAGCTTACAGCCTGCAATTATACTCGCTCTCTATACCTTTAAGATAAGGAGTGCAAGGACCTCTATTTGGCAGCAGTAATAGGTAAGACTAGCTGCTCTCCGCGACTTCGCCCGCGTGTAACTTATGGTTTTAATTATGTTGCGCGGAACCCTAATTCTTTTTTGAAAATATAAGTAGCCTAAGTTACTTCTTATAACATCAGCTATCTGCAAGTGAAAGTCCCGTTGAAATCGGTCCAGCCGTTTCGGAGATTAACCTGAACAAACAAATAGACAAAAATTTTAAAAATTGTGTTTTTGTTATAGGTACCGTATATACTTTCATATGCATTTAGTAAAAAGCTGGTATTTTGACATTACAAACAAATACTTCAATTTTATTTATTTGTATATATGTTTGTACCTACCCAGTTGAACTAATTGGCAAAATTGTCTTACCACCAGTAAATACAACGTTAGCATTTAAAATAAATCTGAATACTAGAAAACTCTATTAATTGTATAACGTAACATGAAGTGTAAGCTCAAGCAAGGCCAGGTCGTATCCGATGAATGAAATTTAAATAAAAATATATTTGTAGCACATTTTATTAAACATTTTTGAAGAGTTTATTTAAAATTCATTCGTTTAAAATATAATATACAATTTTTCTCTTTGCACTAGATTCCGACAATTAACATTTTATCACCAAACTGAAAAAAAAATTCTTTATTTTTTCATGCACTTCATATTTTAATAAAATAATTTAATAAGGAAAAAGCTAATGTTATCCTTTTTGGACTAACATAATTCAATTAATACTGTTTGTGAATTTTAAATTAAGCATTTATAGACCTTCATTTTTATTATTGAAATAGTAGTTTTTCAAAGCGTAACCTTATTAAAAAATGCAGTTGGAGCAGGACTAAAGTTGAGCAGCGCCGTGTCCTCACAAATAAAGTAGGAGGCGATCTGTCGCTGCCGGCGTTAGTGCGGAAGATGGTCGGTAGCGCAGAGTCGTGGGATGCGGTGGTGTCTTTCTGCGAGGACGTGATGTCGCAGAAGGAAACTGCGGAACGGGAAAAGGAGATCTCGACTCCCTTCTCTGGCCGCAGAAGGCGCACCGGGCGCAGGAGAAGGGCGGACAACGCCCTTTTCCGGCCCCCATGAATGGGTCCAGGGGCGAGGGACTTGGGGAAGCCCCCGCATCCCCTACTCGATAGACCCGAGGCGGAGGCGCGCGCGGGCATCGGCGCGCGCCCTTTAGGCGATACACGGGGTAGTTGAACACCTCACTACCCCGTGCAGGGGATGAGGCCCGGACAGACCGGGCCAGCACTAGTGTGGGGCTGCGGAAGAATTTAGATTCCCGCGGCCCCACGCGCACGTGTGAGGAGACACCGGGGTGGTTTTAGCCGGTAAGAGTCCGGCACGCCCCTCCGCCTTTCCCCAGGCGGAGGTAGTCCATGAGGATTTCCCCCCGTAAAAAGAAAAAAGGACTAAAGTTGAAGTAAGAACCATTTGGATACGTAACCCGACCTAAGGCGTGTTAAACACGCACTTACTACTCACCAATTGTTATGTTTTTACTTTGTTTTTTACTAGTTAAATAAAAGTTTTAAATGTAAAGCCTTTGAGTAGTTGAAAGCGAGAGTAGCATAAAGTTGGTTCAAGCGTTATCAGCCCGTAAATTTTGATGTCTAAGGTGAAGCTGGCTCTGGTCGCCTTCATACGGGTAAGTCAATGCCATTCTTGACATACTAGTAGTTGCGACTTTGTTGTTGTTGAGTTGAGGATTGGCCACAAAATAGTTTTGACCAATGGGTACCACACAGGCTCAGGCACACTGAAAGAAACCTACTGAATCGCGTACTCATTTGCGATTCTCTTTCGAAACGTAATAAAACCGAACCATTTTTGGAAGGATTTATCACTGGTGATGATTTGTGAATCACCTACGACAAGAACGTACGAAAAATATTATAGTGAAAGGGTATTCAAGCTGCACAGACTGTAGTGAAACCCGGATTAACACGCAATAAGTGTATGGTGGGAATGGAAGTGTATTATGAGCTTTTACCGCCGCGTGATATTTTGTGGTGAGACTATTTTCGCTAAGTGTTGAGCCAATCTTTTGTATTTTAGAATTATTATAATCTGACGGATCCATGACTACCGTGGCATTTCACTTATCTGCACGGAGAATCGTGAGTTCTTAATTACTATAATATTTTAAAACATTACACAGAATATTAATATTCAAAATTAGTAGATAGTATTGTTATGAGCTTGGGGTTCGAGACAATTAAAAACTGCCGATTGAATTACCAAAATTGACACTTTAATTACGCAACACTAATTAAAATATAAAATCACTACTGATCACTTTAGTTCGCAGGTATTTCGCTTCGAAGTATTCTCTTGTATCGCCAATTCAATACTGTCTCAGTCGTGGTCTATACCGGCCTTATATAGGGCCTCAGATAGTTTCCAGAACCTTCTACTGTAGCGACATCTAGAATATTCGAGTACATATCGGTCCCGAAATTTTTAGAAGGATCTGAAGTAATCCATCACAACCATGAAATACTTGTTACCACTCCTGTCCCATGGTGCACCAACATTGTACAATTTCAATGCGCCTCTACTACGAATTTGAGGTCCATTTACAGCCGCACAACTTGTACATTTGCGGCACCAGTCCTCGACATTGTCACGACAGTGGACCCAGTAAAACCGTTCTCGGATCTTCAGTAGAGTTCGTTTAACTCCCAGGTGGCCTCGTGAACAACCACTATGTTACAGCTTTAGAACATCCGGTACATAAGTTTCCCCGACCATTTTCCCATTTACGGCACAGGACTCCATCCTGAATCAGCAAGCTGTCCAATTGGGCCCAATAGCTTTTTGTGATCGAACTCATTGCTGAGACGTCGCTTCACTTGGGCTTAGAAGCACTAGCCTTCATCCATTCCAGAATCGGCTTAATGTCTGAATCTTTCTGCTGAGCATGTTGTCGTCTGTCCTTCCACTCATTGCTGAGCTGGTCTGTTCTGAGTATACTCACAGATACCACTTCCTTACCCTATTGCCTAGTACAATGCTTGCAATTTTCAGGGCAAGATCTTCTTGACAATGCATCTGCATTGCCATGAAATTTCCCGCTGCGATGTTCGATCACAAAGTCGTATTCCTGCAGTAGTTCAATCCATCTCGCAACTTGTCCTTCCGGATTTTTGAACTGCAATAGCCATTTCAATGCAGTATTGTCAGTTCGTAAGTGGAATTTCTGCCCTAGAAGATATTTGCTGCAAGGACTTTACCACAGCAAGCAATTCCCGTCTCGTGACACAATAGTTCTTTTCCGGCTTTGACAACGACTTGCTACGCTATCACAATCTCTTGATCACCATTCCGTTTAGACAACACACCGCCAAGTCCTATATCACTTGCGTTTGTTTCAACTACAAATTCCTTGCCCGTAGCAGTGTACCCAAAAATAGGTGTTTTGCATAGACGGTTCTTGAGCTCCTGGTATGCAATATCGCAACTTTCATCCCAGCAGAAATGTCGCTTCTCCTCGGTTAGCTTGTGCAGAGGTTTGGCTAGACCTGAAAAGTTCTACACAAATCGCCGGTAATAAGAGCACAAACCCAAAAATGCTCTATCCTGTGTCTTGTCTTTTGGAACCGGCCAATCCTTGACAGCGGCAATTTTTCTGGGTCCGTGCGGATACCATCTTCCGACACTACATACTCCAAAAATCTAACTTGCCGTTTGAATAGTGAGCACTTCTTCGGACTCAATTGGAGGTTGGCACTCTGGATCTTCATAAGCGCGCGTTCCAGGTTTTGAAGGTGTTCCTCAAACGTACGGCCTACGATGATGATGTTATCCAAGTAGATCAGCCAGGCATCTCCAATTAGCCCGGTAAGTACAAGCTCCATCAACCTTTCAAACGTTGCTGGAGCATTGCTCAATCCAAACGGCATGACTTTAAATTGCCACAGACCCTTTCCTGTGGGGAATGCAGTTTACTCCTTGTGCTTAGGGTCAATTTCAACCTGCCAGTAGCCATTTTCAGGTCCAGCGTACTAAACCACTTTACGCCTGTAAGCATGTCCAGCGTGTCATCAATTCTTGGCAAGGGATAGCTAACCTTCTTCGTAACGTCATTCAGACGGCGGTAGTCAATACAAAACCGCATGGTGCCGTCCTTTTTCTTTACCAGCACCACAGGCGAACACCATGGACTAGATGAAGGTTCAATAACACCATCCTTCACCATTCCCTCAATCACGGTTTCCACTTCCTTTTCACGTGCTACAGGCAATCTTCTTGGCCGCTGATGGATAGGCAATTGTATGATTGTACACATATTATCACAAATGAGGCTTCTGTTGCGTTGTTGACTCTCGGGACTAAAATGTAACGCTACACACTTTAATTATACTGGCTTTACGTACACTTGTTAGCGGCCGAGGAGCGCATAAATTTTGAATATATTGCTAATAAACTTTGACAAACAAGTTAATCAAATTTATTAAAATGTTTGCATATAGAAATTCTAATAAAAAATAGAAATAGATTTAATTCCTATATAAATAATAGAAAAATCCTTATTGAGTCATTCTTAAGTTTAATTGAAATTCGTTCGGAAAATAACTTTACTCTGAGAAGACTCTAAAAATTAACCCAATATGACTTAAAAAATAGTTTTATAGAAGGGCGACAAACGAGTACCAGTCCGTCTGATAGTTAGATGCTGTGGCCCATATACAATTCAATGCTGTCATTATCATATACAATTCAATCTACCCTTCATTAAGAATATAAATGCAGATGTACAAAATGACTATTTCATTGCCACGCTTGACAGCCGGTCTTGTAAACGCAGTTCTTTAATTATTTTGATCTATTCTAGGAAGGTGCTTCTCCCCATCTCCTTTTTTATATCCCTCTGTCGTCGCTTACCACAGGATAATATTGGTAAGTGGATTCTCTTACGCCGTCATTACACGGAAGAAAAGAAATACTAACAATGATTTTTTTTCTTTAGAATATTCAGAAAGCGCAGTGACGGTGTAAGATTATACACTACCCTAAATAGTCCCGTGCGTGCCATAAGAGGTGACAGAGGGAAACAAACCAGGAGATGGGCAGCAGTATCTTCCTTTTTTATAGGATAAGGGTGACAAACGAGCACACAGTCCACCTGATGGTAAGTGGTTGTTGTGGCCCATAGACATCTACATCTATCTTCGATTAAGAATCAAAATGGAGATGCGTTGTCACCCACGAGGACTAAGATGGAATGCCTCGTTTCCAGTAAAAAGGGTCTCCGTTTCTTTACACTCACCATACGAAACACAGCAGCGTTAAGCTGCTATTTTACGCTGGTATTCTGGGAGCGCGTGGTCCTTCCCCGGTCGAGCCGACCCATTCGTGTTACAACCATAATATAGCTGCAGCATGGCTCTACCACGTAAAAATAACCTCTTGATAACAACATAAAAAAATAAAAAACTGAAGTTGAGAACCCGCCTGCCAAGCGTAGCAGTTATGGCAATATCCCCGCTATGAGGCAATCTAGTGGAGAGGCTTATGTCCAGCAGTGGACTTTTATAGGCTGTAATGGATAGATGTAATGGATTCAGACCATAACAGTGGCTTGCACATATTTAAGCATTATGAATTTGGTACTATCATCTATACTAGTAAATAAAACTGAAATGTTTGTTTGTAATGTCAAGGTAACAGCCTTTTATTAAATACACATGAAAGTTTATACGATACTCAAACGATACTTATAACAAAAACACAATTTTTAAAATATTTGGCCCTCGGTATGTCTGTTTGTTCCGGCTAATCTCCGTAATGGCTGCATCGATTTTAACGGAACTTCCACTGCCAGGTAGATTATGTTATAAGGAGTAACTTAGGCTTCTTTTATTTTAGAAAAATAATTAGGGTTCCACGAAAAAAAAATAAAACCCATGACATTTAATCGTAATAAATTAAACGCGGGCGATATCGCGGGAAACAACTAGTTAGTGATATGAGAAACATTTGCCTTTGTTCGAATTTTAAGATTCTAATAGGTCGGGGAAAAGGTTTCTTCGTATTTTATTTATTTTTAAAGTTTAATTACATTTATTTATAATATATATGTTCTGTTGTTACGTTCGATAACTTGTTGCAATTTTTTAGGTACTGACATAATCCCGTTCCCGTAGAATTCTTGGAATTTTCGATAAAAATGCGATAAGTAGTTTTGACACTGCTGTCTTGATGTTAACATTTTACACTACCCAAAGAATTCTGAAGAGCCCGAAACCAGTGCAAATCTGAGGGTGCAAGGTCAGGACTATATGGTGGATTCATTAACACTTCTCAACCAAGCTATGTCAAGTTTTGCTGAGTGGCCAAATATATGTGTGGTCTGGCGTTACCATGATGAAAGACCACTCCTTTTCTGTTGATCAGTTCCGGCAGTTTTTTCTTAATTACTTGCTTGAGTCTCATTAGTTGTTGGCTGTAAATATTAGAATCGATGGTTTTGCCTGGTTGTAGAAGCTTACAGTAAACGATGTCCATCCAATCCCACCATACACACAGCATCACCATATTGCGTTTAATCCTGGTTTCGGTACAGTCTGTAGAGCTTGACTACCCTTTGACCATGATCTTTTTCGCACGTTCTTGTCGTAGGTGATCTACTTTTCATCACCAGTGATCAAACTTTTTACAGATAGTTTTGTTTCATTACGTCTCAATAGAGAATCGCAAATGAGTACACGATTCATTAGGTTTCTTTCATGGAACTGATGTGTTACCCAAATATCGAGCTTTTTTGTATAGCCAGACTTTTTCAAATGGGTCTGGTTTGTGGTCAATGTTTCAGTACCTCGGATATGTCGTAACTACTATTATGCCGGTCTTTCTCCACTTTTTAAAACTAGCATCGATTTTACCCGCATGATGACATTACCACCAGAGCAAGCTGCATGTTTGATATTAAATTTCCCGGACTGAAACCGCTTGAACCAACTTTGTGCTACTCCTACTGATACTGCATTAGGTGCATATACGTTAAAAAGGTTTTTCGCGGCTTGAGTTGCATTTTTCCCTCTACTGTAATAAAACTTCAAAATATATCGAACTTTTTCGTTGGATTCACTCATTTTTGCGGACAAATCGGGAAAAACAATTCAAAAATGGCGGGAAAGTGTTTTTACTCTTTTTCTTAATGTCCTTTATATATTGATGTTAAAGCCTGTTAGATAGAAACAGTACTACCAAAAATATTTTTTTTTTCAATTTTATACTAACAAGATACCTACGAAGAAACTTTTTCCCCGACCAATTATAATACTGTGGAAACGATTATTTGTCCTTTCCTGTCAAACAAACTCATTAGTGATGGAAACGCAGCAATACCTAGTTACAGCTCGGGTCCTCCTCCCACACAAAATAATATGTCTAATAGAGCAGAGCAAGTAGGTACTAATTTCACATTTGAGCCGAAATGTAATTAGTGTAAATGATGTAACTGAAAATTAGGACGACATCGTACTTGATTTATTATTGGGGCTATCCACGAATTTTTCTGTCAACAGGGCGGTGCTACTTAAAAGCGACGTAAAATATTTGACAGGTTTTCGAACAAGTTCATTTGTTAGTAAAATGTAAAGGTTAATGTTTCTTTATTAAATATTACACCCTAGATGGCCACGCAGACGTTGTTCTGACCTTTCCGATGACCCTTTGTCCTATAAACAATTCTTAAATTCACAATATAAATATAGAGGGTCACTAATCGGGATAAACCTATCCTATCTCTCAATTAAAGCATGCAACACACATTTTCAAAATTTAATTAAAATCGGTTGAGCGGTTTCGGACATAAGCATGAACGAGCATCGTGACAAGGGATTTTTAAAAAAAAATATTAAAATTGGTTCAAAAATAAAAAAGTCACGTCGAAACATAGGTACATATTAATATATATACTGAAAAATTAAAAATCTCCTCTTCTTTTGAAGTCGCTTAAAAATGCAGCTTTAATTATAAAACAAATAAATAAAGCAAACTAAGGATATTCCTAAAAAAAGAAAAATTAAAAAGAGCAAAAACATATGCAATAACTTAAAGAGCAAGGCGCTGAGATATTGTTTTGTGTTTTACACATTCAAAGAACCGATACACTTTTATTTAAATCGAACTGTTTAAGAAATAACTTCACCTCAGTCCCAACTAGTGTCATATTGTGAACGAAATTTTCTACCATTTTTATATAAAATTATATTATATAATAATATTTATATATTGTAGTTAAATTGTGTAATATACATAAATTTTATGTCGGTCTTTGCTGAACAAAGTCTCGGATTGGGAGCGACTAAATCTAGTCCAGTTCCATCCCCAGAAGCTTGTTTACCGATAAAAAGAACCCCTTTATCGTATCTCCTCAGTTTCAAGGCATTCCCCTTGCTGCCTGAGCTAGCATTGGAATCCTCGGTGTCGACATATCGAATAGTGTGCAGTTTCGTGGTCAGTGGAAGGGAAGGCCGAATTGGCCTCTAAAAAGCTTAGCGTGCTCAGCAGAGCGAGACAGTATTTCATGCCGGCACAACGCTTGCAACGTTACAAAGCGCAAGTTCGGCCTAACATGGAATACTGTTCTCATCTCTGGTCCGGAGTTCGTTTTAACTGTGTTTATTTTTTAATAAAAATATTTTTTCTAGCTTTCGTTACATTTTTATTGTGATATGAACTTAAAAGTTACAGCCTAGATATTAGTAGTAGTAGGAAACCTCTTCTGCCTAGGATTTCGTTTGGGTAGGTAATTGCACAGGTAGAGCCACGCTTCAGTTATTCTGTGATTGTTGCAAAGAAAGGGTTGGCTTGATCGGGGTATACCCTCGCCCTAACAGAACACCGGCGTAAAAGAGCAGCTTATTGTGCTGCTTTCTATAGTGAGTACCGTGAGAAACGGAGACCCTATTCACAGGAAACGAGGCACTCCATCATGGTCCTCAGGAATGACAACGCATCTACAGTTTGATTATTTATTGAAGTAGGATGTAGATATCTATGGGCGACAGTATCCACTTACTATCAGGTGGACTGTGTACTCGTTTGTCACTCTTATTGCTTTTAACTTGGTATACATGAGATGGATATCTTGTAATATATCCCTGGGCATAGAATCCTTCAGGCTTTTCTCATAGACTTTTTTTTACAAAATGAGGGTAAAAACCCAGCACACAGCCTACCAGATGGTAAGTGGACAAAATACAGACGCGTTGCACCCCTGAGAAAAGTAAAAAGGGTCTCCGGTCCTCTACACTCACCATACGAAACACAGCAGTATTAAGCTGCTATTTTACACTGTTGTTCTGTGAGAGCGTCGCTATTCCTGTCGGGCTGACCCATTCGTGCTAAAACCACACTTTGGTCGGGGAAGGAAAAGGTGAGATCTCCCGCCGGTCAATGTATTCAGCCCGGGAAGCGGACAATGCTCCAGTAGATCGGAGCTATTCTATATATACTGCTTTTCTGCGGAATTTTGATAGCACGATTTAGGCTTCGAAGTGTTTCACCTATGGCGCGCCGACAACGCCGTTACAACAGAATTCCTAAAAGAGAATATGGAGTGATTGGGCCTAATTTATATAATATAATATTAAAACACGCGGCTCAGAAGGGAAATCGGTCTGTAGTTGTTCAAGAGAGCGTTGTCGCCTTTCTTGAAGAACAAGACCATCGCAATTCTGCTCCATGCCTCTGGTGTACTGCCACCATATAGGACGGAATTAAAGAGCTTCTGGAGGACTTTAAGTACCGGTTTTCCACCCATTTTTAGAAGCTCCGTTGTAATTCCATTCCCGGCCGGGGACCTTGCCGTTTTTAAGCTGCAGGGTACTGACGTCCGGGATATCTTCGGAATAATCGTTGATCGTTACCACACTTGCAAGTGGCATCAACAATAATATGTACAGCTGCGCATAGAACCTTTTAATCGCACTCAAATTCTCAGGTGTCCTGGAAACGGTGCTGCCACACTCGATCTTCAACTTTGAAAGTTGGCTCTATCTAGCAGACATATCTCTGGCAAAGACTTTGGAGCGCTGGTTCCGCTCGATCGCTTCTTAAATACAAGCTGTATTGAAGAAGCGATCGAGCGGAGCCAAGGCTGTATATATCTGCAAGCAAAGTGCACTCACTATGCGATCAATTTCATAGTCCGATATGATTGAAATTTGACACGACTGGATAAAGTTTCGGCACAAAACCGGCTTAACGCATTTTCTGAGGCACAGGGACATCGCCAAATTTAGAAAGTTAAGGGTACTCGGCCTACTGTTGGGTATTTATTTCCGTCAGGAAAACTGAATAACTGCTTTTTTTGGCCTGAACCGGGATGCAAACTTGTGACCTCGTGATCAGCAGCAAAGTTAACGACCACTCTACCAACGAGGCAACACAAAATTAGCGCAATTAGCGCTATATATGCTACCAGATACTGTTTATTCTACCCCTGTCCTTGAGGAAGTATCGCGTATTTGCAGTGAGGCTTTAATTAAACAGTACGGTTACATTGTAACAGTACGTGATGTGAGTATTTGATATTAGGTTAACGCACTTCACTATCAAAAAGACGAACGCAAACTATGTTATGAGAAACAGTTTCTTATATATCGTGTATAATTTTAATAATATAGTAGCTACGTAGTTATTAAATGTAACTTACTACGCCAACCAAGCTGTGCAAACGACATGTGCCTGGAGTTAATACAAACTGCAGGCAAAATTCTTATTTAATTAAAGCTTGTTGTTGAAACAGCGTTTTAACGACGCAGTAAAAATACACAATGGCGGCTTATTTAAGTTAGACGTCTACTACGTAATAAGTTTTTCGTTGACTGATGTGTTATTTAATATGTAACACCATACCTATCCTAAATATAAAAGTCCATTGGTTTCCTTCACAAGTGCAAAAGTAAACATAACATACAGCCTAATATTATTATGCTACAATCAATTCGTGACAAACTGGTGTCTGTACTGGGATTCCCTATATGACAGATTACCAGCCCCTACCTACGGACTAGTCTATAATCTAAGTAATAATAGGATAGGAGAGGATATAAAGAGAATATGTATGGCGTATAAATGGAATAATGTAATGGTGGTGTAAGAATATCCACTACCACATATCATCCTGTGGGTGTCTTAAGAGACGACTGATGGAATCAAATCAGGAGTTTCCTATATCCTAATAACAACCAAAATTAAAAAACTGCGGTTACCAACCCGCTTGCCAACCGTGGCAACTATGACAAATATAAGGAAATGGAGGCCGTATTTTAAGAGGCTGTAATGTTAACGATGTAACAGTATAAGAAAATATACATATATTTTCTTACGTGGTAGAGCCATACTGCAGCTATATTAATAGTATAGTTGTAGCACGAATGGGTCGGCTCGACCGGGGAAGGCCCACGCTCTCACAGAATACCAGCGTAAAATAGCAGCTTAATGCTGCTGTGTTTCGTATGGTGAAGGTAGAGAACCGGAGACCCTTTTTATTGGAAACAAGGCATTCTATCTTAGTCCTCAAGGCTGACAACGCATCTGCATTTTAATTCGCAAACGAGGATAGATGCAGATGTCTGTGGGCCACAGCAACCACTTACCATCAGGTGGACTGTGTGCTCGTTTGTCACCCTTATTCTATAAAGAAAAAAATACAAAAAATTAAAATGCGCTAATTTTTGATACTTATTCATTAGTCTTCATTTACGTCACGTGTGAAATTGTTCTTTGTACTTTATTTATATGTGATAACTTTCAATTGAAATTTTTATCTATCTATACATATAATAAAAATGTAAATAGCCGATGTTAGTACATTTTAGATTTATATAATAAAAGTGATTGAGATGTACTAAAAATAAGTAATTAAATACATTTCGACCATTTTTAGAATTTCCTGTCTGTCTGTCTGTCTGTTTTAATTAGTTCATTCCATCAAAAGTTATGATAAATATTCTGAAGTATGGTTACGAAGTATAGGTACGAATTTGTTCATTGGTGGCGTTCGTTGAGTCATCAAGTACATTTTAAACTAATATCATATTATAAAACATAATTATATGATGTTACATAATGTTCTATAATGATATAATTATATCTAAAACGCAGTAAACAAAAGTATTACATAGTATGCCGTGTAGTGGCGGTCATGAATATCCACTACCCCATATCCTCCCGTGGGTGTCGTAAAAGGCGACAAAGGGAAACAGCCAGGAGATGGGCAGCAGCATCTTCCTGATAATAGCCAAATTACAATAAAAAAACTGCGGTTGCCAATCCGCTCGCCAAGCGTGGCAACTATGGCAAATACCCCCCAATGATGAGAGCAACAAAAAAACGGCCCCAGTCCCCAGCGGCCCCGCTATTCCTGGCTACGGTGGCGACCATGGTAACGGCGGGGCAGGGGGTGCTAAGAATCTCCGGTGGAGCTTCGGTTGCCACCTTAGACGACTCGACCTGGCAACGTACAACGCACGCACCCTGAGGACTGACGAGAAGATCGTGGAGCTGGAAGAAGAGATAGACAAGTTGCGCTGGCATATTATAGGATTATCCGAAGTCCGAAGAGAGGGGGAGGACACGGTAATCCTCGAATCCGGCAACTTGCTCTATCACCGGGAGGGCCACCATCTGTCCCAAGGAGGTGTCGGATTTATCGTCCACAAGTCTCTCGTTAACAACGTTGTAAAGATCGGGAGTGTGTCGACGAGGGTTGCGTACCTTATACTCAGAATCACCAAACGGTATTCGCTGAAGGTCATACAGGTTTACGCACCAACCTCGGCACACCCCGATGAGGAGGTGGAGGAAATGTATGAGGATATCTCTAGAGCCATGCATTCCTCCAAAACCCAATATAAGGTGTTAATGGGAGACTTCAATGCAAAACTAGGCACAAGAGAGAACGGTGAGCTGAAAGTAGGGAAATTTGGAATAGGGCAACGGAACCCAAGGGGCCAGCAGCTGGCCGACTTCATGGAGAAAGAGGGACTCTTTATGATGAACTCTTTCTTCCAGAAGCGGCCCCACAGGAAGTGGACCTGGTCGAGCCCCGACGGTTCCACAAAAATGAGATTGACTTCATTATGACGACCAGACGACAACTGTTCAGTGATGTCTCCGTGATCGCGAGGGTGAAAACTGGTAGCGATCACCGAATGGTTAGAGGCACACTGAACCTAAACGTTAAGTTGGAGAGGTCTCGTCTAATGAAGTCAACGCTCCGTCCCCCTCGTGCTCTGTTCCAAAGTCCCGAAACCTTTCAGCTCGAGTTACAAAACCGTTTTCAGTGCCTGGAAGACTGCAATGAAGTGGACGATATGAATGACAAGCTCGTGGAAACTGTCCATGCGGTTGGAGCTAAGTTCTGCAAGACCCGCCGCAGAAGAACACAAAAACTCTCCGATCTCACTCTTAATCTCATGGCTGTTAGACGGGAGATGAAGCTACATTCTTCAACAGACTTGACAGCATACAGGCATCTGAACAGACAGATCTCCAAATGCATGCGGCGGGACTTACGCAACTTCAATACAGCTCGTATTGAAGAAGCGATCGAGCGGAACCAAGGCTCCAAAGTCTTTGCCAGAGATCTGTCTGCCAGAAAGAGCCAACTGTCAAAGCTGAAGACAGAATGTGGCAGCATCGTTTCCGGGACACCTGAGATTTTGAGTGAGATTGAGAGGTTCTATGGGCAGCTGTACACATCATCGTTGGAGCCACACGCAAGTGTGAGTAACGATCCAAGAGCGAGTCTTATCCGACATTATTCCGAAGATATCTCGGATGTCAGTCTGAGCGAAATTAGGATGGCTCTCCAGCACCTTAAAAACGGTAAGGCCCCAGGCGAGGATGGAATTACAGCGGAGCTTCTGAAAGCGGGTGGAAGACCGGTACTTGAAGTCCTTCAGAAGCTCTTTAATACCGTCCTCCATGGTGGCATTACACCGGAGGCGTGGAGCAGAAGTGCGGTGGTCTTGTTCTTCAAGAAAGGTGACAACGCTCTCTTGAAGAACTACAGACCGATTTCCCTTCTGAGCCGCGTCTACGTGCTGTTTTCGAGAGTCATTACGAATCGTCTCGCGCGCAGATTTGACGACTTCCAGCCTCCCGAACAAGCCGGTTTCCGAAAGGGCTTTAGCACCATAGACCACATACATACCCTTCGGCAAGTTGTACAGAAGTCCGAAGAGTACAATTTGCCACTATGTCTGGCGTATGTGGACTATGAGAAAGCCTTTGATTCCGTCGAAATTTGGGCGGTGCTGCAGTCCCTTCAGCGGTGCCAAGTTGACTGTTTGTATATCGAAGTGTTGAAGTGCATGTACAGTAGGGCTACGATGGCTATCCGAGTACAGAACCAGAGTACGAAACCTATCCAATTGCAGAGAGGTGTAAGACAGGGTGACGTCATATCCCCGAAACTCTTCACCGCTGCATTGGAAGACGTTTTCAAGATTCTGGACTGGAAAGGATACGGTATCAACATCAATGGCGAGTACATCACTCACCTTCGATTTGCCGACGATATAGTCCTTATGGCAGAATCGCTGGAGGACTTAAGCACTATGCTCAATGACCTCAATAATGTTTCCCAACGGATAGGTCTTAAGATGAACATGGACAAAACTAAGATCATGTTTAATGTCCATGTCACACCTATGCCGGTAGTTGTTGGGAACACTAAGCTCGAAGTTGTTGACGAGTATGTTTACCTGGGACAAATAGTCCAACTGGGTAAGTCCAACTTCGACCGAGAGGTCAATCGACGGATTCAACTCGGCTGGGCAGCGTTCGGGAAGCTACGACACATCTTCTCGTCAGACATACCTCAAAACCTTAAAACGAAACTGTACAACCAGTGCGTCTTGCCAGTGATGACTTACGGAACGTGGTCCTTCACTGCTGGCCGTATGAGGAAGCTCAAGGTCGCTCAGCGAGCTATGGAGAGGGCTATGCTCGGAGTTTCTCTGCGTGATAAACTTAGGAATGAGGATATCCGCAGTAGAACCAGAGTGACCGACATAGCCCAACGGATTAGTAAGCTTAAGTGGCAGTGGGCCGGCCATATAGCTCGAAGAACCGACAACCGATGGGGAAGAAAGGTTCTCGAGTGGCAGCCTCGTACCGGTAGGCGAAGTGTAGGGCGTCCCCCCACGAGATGGAGTGACGACCTGGTAAGACATGCAGGAAGTCGATGGATGCAGGTGGCTCAGGACCGTGTTTTGTGGCATTCTTTGGGAGAGGCCTATGTTCAGCAGTGGACTTGTGAAGGGCTGTTATGATGATGATGATGAAAAGTATTACATAAAGAACATAATTAATATATAAAAAAATATTTAAAACTTATTATCTAAATCTAATGTACAATAGTTAAACAATTTCATCGATAGATGATGGTGTTGCATAAATGTAATACAAATGGGCAGGTTGTGGTTTTTTCCTGTAGATGATTTTTCATATTTGCTGTTAATCTTTATATTACTCGCTGCCCTACTGTGTGTTGACAATCTCATTTATTATTTACCGCCGAGTACTCTACGTGGTAAATCAAATTTTAAAATAGCCATTAACAATTTCGTTGGTTTCGGCGAGGATCACACTTTCTTTTATGCTTACGATGCAGACCTGATATATAAGTTCTATTGTGTTTTTTTTATTGTATCAATCACGTCAATTAATCAATAAACAATAAATAAGATGGAATGCCTCATTTTCAGCAAAAATGTTTTGTTACACTCACCATTCGAAACACGGCAGCATTAAGCTGCTATTATGTGAGAGTAGGGCTCTTCTCCAGTTGAGCCGACCCGTTCGTACTACAGCCATAATATACGAGTAGCTGCAGCATGGCTCTACCACGTTAAAATAACGTTCAGTACACATTTGTATATAAATTTTTAACAAGCTGTAATTTCTCTTAAAATAATAATAATTCAGTTTATAAAAAAATCATCCAATCACTTATTTAGTTATATTTTTTACTAATGTGTTATATATTGTATATGACTGAATATGGATTTATGTAAGCATACCCGTAATAAAAAATATTTCACAACTTCCTAAATAGTTGGTAAAACGTCATAAATACGGTGGTATAACTCCTTTAGTCTCCTTAAAAGTCCACCTGCGTAGGTGCAACCCTCTTAACAATTATTGCAGCCTAAAAGCATTGCTGCTGTGCTCCCATCTGAAGGATACCGACAGCCAGTATTATTACTGGTTGTGAGGCATTCCATTTAAGTCCCCAGATTTGATAACGTTTTTGAAGTATTCTTCCTCTGAAGTTGATTGCAAGTGTCCATAGAATTTACGTGGTAGAGCCATGCTGCAGCTATATTAGTAGTATATTTGTAGCATGAATGGGTCGGCTCGACCGTGGTAGGAACACGCTCTTACAGAATACCAGCGTAAAATAGCACCTCAATGCTGCTGTGTTTCGTATGGTCAGTGTAGAGAACCGGAGAGTCTTTTTACTGGAAATGAGGCATTCCATCTTAGTCCTCACGACTCACAACCCATCTGCATTTTGATTCGCAAAACGAGGACAGATGTAGATGTCTATGGGCCACAGCAACCACTTATAATCAGGTGGACTGTGTGCTCGTTTGTCACCCTTATTCTATAAAAAAAATAGAATGCAGTAGCCACTTACCTTAAACAGAAAGATCATTTGTCACTTCAGTTTTAGGGAAAAAAAAACAAGTTTTTTTTATTATGAATTTAAATATAAATACAAGGTAATAGTAACAAAAGTCACTAACTATTTAAAACAAACGAAGCTGTAAATTTCGCAGGTGCCGTAAAACTGACGCCGGAAACAACGAAGCAATTTCCCTCTCCAGCACAACGAGCTCGGAACGACGTGGAGTAGACAATAGTGGGCCGTATCAAAAGTGTAAAGGTACTTCAATCAACCAATGGGAATAAAGGCAACGAAGAGGTACGGAGTGGAACGACAAAAATGGCGCATAAAAATTGCTTGTAGCCTTCGGGCAATTCCGAAGGTACTGGGGGAAATGAAGTGGACGATTGAAGCGAGGAAAGGGACCAAATCACGTTTATGATCTGTATCCTTCGATTATAGCTCATATGTTTGGTTTAGCATAGGCGTGGATATTATGTTAAGATTATTTAAAATAGTATCTGTTGTTTTAGTTTTGGGTGACTTGTGTTGTGATTGTGATCATTAGAAAAATATTTCAACGTTTTTATTTGCAATTGTATGATTTGACTTGTCATTGTTAATATTGCCCGGGCATTATACATAGTGTCCATATTAATCAATTGGTCTTGAACATATACAATATAAATATATGATATGTTTAATTAAAATTAAGAATAAATAAATCGTATTATTACATGAAAATTTAAAATTAAGTACATAGGATATCCATTAATTGCAATCGCGAAGAGTAATAATACAAAAAACATTTGGATTGTTCAAATTGATCCAATGAATTATTTTTATCGTAATCTAACTTAGAAATTACAACACACTTTTAAAATAATTTATAACACGAATTATTTTCTCTATTATACTCAAATTGTTTATGAAATATCTGAAGATAAAATAATTAATTACAAACTATTGTAGTTTATTTTTTTATTTATTTAATCTTTATTGGACCTTACACATTAAGTAAAGGAAATATGCAACTAAAATATTGTAGTAAAATGTTAATTAAAATGATAAATAAATAAACAGCATAACTACATAAAACTACAATGGCAGCAAAGGGTATTTGGGTATTCTCACAGAAAAACAGCGTTAAATAACAGCTTAATGCTGCTGTGTTTTGTGTAGTGAGTATAGCGAACCGGAGACCCGTTTTACTGGAAACGAGGTATTCCATCTTGGTTCTCAAAGATGACATATAATCAGATTCTTAATTGAGGATAGATTTAAATGCTACAGCATTCACTTACCGTCAGGTGGTGGTTGTTGGTCAATGTTATTTGGTCCAACTGGCTACCTATACTTGGAAGATTTACTCACGCAGTGCAAGAGAGCTCGTTTGTCAATATTATTATTTTTTAAACAGGGTGCATATCTTTGAGCAAAATTAAAAAAAAAGTAATCACGACATAATATAACCAGTAAAATGTGTTTCAATTTCGAACTAAAGGCACATTTTAAAAACACTGTAAGATAAAAATATAATTTCATACATACATAGAGTAAGAAGAAAACTGTAAAGGAAATATAACCTACTTTTCAACGTTGTAAAAGACCTCATTTTCTAGGCAACGTTGTTTACACCGCTGTCGTGTCAATGGAGTGGTGTCGTGTATTTACAATGAGGCACAAGATAAACAGCACGGTTTGGTTGTGACAAGTACGTGATTGTGTTTGATGATGTGTGGCGCTCTGCACTTCACAGTAGCTCTAAGGAAATAGATCGCGGAATTATCAGGGAAATAACTTTTTGTCGCATTTACAAAATACTACAAACTAGTATTGCTTTTGATTTAGATTTGACCAGTTCTGCTCGTAAAGTAACGAAATCCAATTTATTAAAGTTGACAAAAAATTACATTGCGTACATCCGCTCGATAAAATAAAATGATGAATGCGGGAGGAGTGCACGCAATTGAGAAGGGCGGGAGGTGCTCTTCAAACTAGGTAAGACACATCATTTTATTTTATGGAGCGGATGTACGCAAAGTAATTTTAAGTCAACTTTAATATAATGGACTTCCCCAAAGTAACGCCTGATTCTGTTAATTGTTTTAAAATCCAATTATTTCTTCAAAGTGTTATTAAATGGAAAAATTATATGTGTATGTTGTAATTATATGTGCACTTAATATCACCTTATTCATCGGAAATTTAAACACGTAATGTTTTCATTTTCCTGTACATTAGTCACAGGGCCTTTCGATTGATATAAATTTCATTCCTCTCCAAATATCAAAAATTATGCTTCCATATTTTATGTTCCAGAATTTCTCTTATAAAACGGAATGGATAATGGAGAACTTACAGTCCACATGGTGATGAGTGGCTGCTACAGTACAGTCCATATATAATAATTTCAAAAAAGAAAGCTACATTTTTTTACAACTGGCTTTACGGCTCTGGGTTCTAGCCCTTCTGAGCAAGTAAGCTACAGGTGCGTTGTCACCTCTGAGGACTGAGATGAACTTACAGCCTGCAATTATACTCGCTCTCTATACCTTTAAGATAAGGAGTGCAAGGACTGCTATTTGGCGGCAGTAATAGGTAAGACTAGCTGCTCTCCGCGACTTCGCCCGCGTGTAACTTAGGGTTTTAATTATGTTGCGCGGAACCATAATTATTTTTTTAAAATATAAGTAGCCTAAGTTACTCCTTATAACATCAGCTATCTGCAAGTGATAGTCCTGTTCAAATCGGTCCAGCCGTTTCGGAGATTAACCGGAACAAACGGACAGACAGACAAACACCGACAGACAGACAATTTAAAAAATTGTGTTTTTGTTATAGGTACCGTATATACTTTCATATGCATTTAGTAAAAAGCTGGTATTTTGACATTACAAACAAATACTTCAATGTTATTTATTTGTATAGATGTTTGTACTTACCCAGATGAACTAATTGGCAAAATTGTCTTACCACCAGTAAATACAACATTAGCATTTAAAATAAATCTGAATGCTAGAAAACTCTATTAATTGTATAACGTACCATAAAGTGTAAGCTCAAGCAAGGCCAGGTTGTATCCGATGAATGAAATTTAAATAAAAATATATTTGTAGCACATTTTATTAAACATTTTTGAAGAGTTTATTTAAAATTCATTCGTTTAAAATATAATATACAATTTTTCTCTTTGCAGTAGATTCCGGCACAACTAACATTTTATCACCAAACTGAAAAAAAAATTTCTTTAATTCTTTCATGCACTTCATATTTTAATAAAATAATTTAATAAGGAAAAAGCTAATGTTCTCCTTTTTGGACTAAACGTAATTCAATTAATACTGTTTGTGAATTTTAAATTAAGCACTTATAGACCTCCATTTTTATTATGGAAATTGTAATTTTTCAAAGCGTAACTTTATTAAAAATGCAGTTGGAGCAGGACTAAAGTTGAAGTAAGAACCATTTGCATACTTAACCCGACCTAAGGCGTGTTAAACACGCACTTACTACTCACCAATTGTTATTTTTTAACTTTGTTTTTGACTAGTTAAATAAAAGTTTTAAATGTAAAGCCTTTTAGTAGTCGAAAGCGAGCGTAGCATAAAGTTGGTTCAAGCGTTTTCAGCCCGGAAATTTTGATGTCTAAGATGTAGCTGGCTCTGGTCGCATTCATACCGATAAAGTCAATGCCATTCTTGCTCGGCATATTAGTAGTTGCGATATAGCCGAGGCATTGAGGATTGTGCACAAAATAGTTTTGACTAATGGGTACCACACAGGCTCACTGAAAGAAACCTAATCAATCGTGTACTCATTTGCGATTCTCTGTCGAAACATAATAAAACGGAACCATTTTTAGAAAGATTTATCACTGGTGATGATTTGTGGATCACCTACGACAAGAACGTGCGAAAAAGATTATAATGAAAGGGTAGTCAAGCTGCACAGACTGTAGTGAAACCCGGATTAACTCGCAATAATTGTGTGGTAGGATTTTAAGGGTATCGTTTATTATGAGCTTTTACCGCCGTGTGATATTTTGTGTTCCCTGAGCGGTGAGACTATTTTTGCTAAGTGTTGAGCCAATCTGTTGTATTTTAGAATTATTATAATCTGATGGATCCACGACTACCGTGGCATTTCACTTATCTTCAAAAATCGTGAATTCTGGTTTATTGCGGAGCTTATTCAATGCTTTAAATTAGTCTTTGTAGGAAAAACTAAAAGTTCAATAAAAACCCGCATTAAAGAACACATAGTTGATGTAAAGAACCTAATTTCAAAAGAGAAGATAGCTGGGTGCTGCCGTCCGGTTGGGATCCTATAACTAATTTAATTAAATCCCAACCCATTGCATACAACTGCAAGACTTCAAGATACTGTATGTTCATACTGCGTAGACCGGAACAAAAGTTAATAATTTTAATCTGGAGGTAACCTTGGTTAACTATGACATTGGGACGTCAAACACCTCAGTCCCCCCACGTAACCATCGGTGCTGTAAATTATACGAACCGTCGGGTATATAAAATAAGCTAATATACGCGATAAAATCCGTAAAATGTGTTTTATTTAAATTAATATATAATAAAAAATTAAAATTTGATCAAGAATATTTTTTTTTTCAAAAATTTTACAAGTGTTGGCACTACATAAATGGGTCTAAAATTAGCCGGGTCTAATGTACACTTATATTTAGGTATTACATTACTATGCTTTATCAAATCAGAAAACACACCAGATTCGATAATAGTATTAAAAATAATATCTTCTATATATCTCTTTGTACTGCACTTTTGTTGTTCTAATGGTCGTTTTGACTCGGAAGAACTTGATCGACTATTTTCGGACATTTTTAAACAACAAAAATCTAAAAGAAAAGAAAACATGTAACTTACGTTTATGGCATTGGACGACACAACCTCCTTCTTTATCGAGTGTTTGGTGACAAAACTAGAAGCTAATATTGTTACTATTTAAGAACAATTCAATTTCTAGCTCTTTGACTATCATGCCCTTCATATTTTGATTTACCAGCTGAAAACAGTTGTCTTTTTTTGGAGTCATACAATTAAAGTTTTGTAAGCTACATTCTAAATTATTTAAATTATTATAACTGCTAGAGATACTCAATTGTCTCGTTTTCTTATTTAAATTACTTCGAACTGTTTCCAAATTACATATTAAGTTATTATACTTCTCAATAGAAGCAGATGTCTGTGTAGCCAAGTCCTTGGCTGAGTTAATATATAAGCAATAAGATTTATTTTACATTTCAAAACAGCACTGAAACAGAACAGAAGCAGAAACTTTCTTGTATAATATAGATTATGCATAATACTTATTGTTACGGCCTACGGCTGCTCTCATAAAGGTCAAATCCTCTGGGGCTCATTCAGTAGAGTTTCAACGAACAGACGTAGGTCGAGCCTCCTAAGGTCAAAGTGGAAAATCTCTAATTACACTAAACAATAAGGAGGAGCGTTCTATACTACGGCCATTGAACAGGGAGAATATTAGACAGAGCTTACTTACCTATATCCAAGGCGACTGGTCCCTCGGGATTCGGTCAGGTCGCATGTGGTTGTGTGGTGCTAGGGAAATAAGGTGCTGTGATGTGTATCTGGGTGTGACTGATGGTGATTGACCTTAGTAGACTATTGCCGTCGGCAGCAGCCCGGACGTCAGCACCGCTCCAAATTGAGGTAATCTTCCGCGGCGCCATCCACAGTTACTTTTTTCGTTCGTCACGATGACAGTTCATTAACTCTATCGTACTATTAACTAACTTACAGAAGCCACTAACACTCGTTTGTTATAAAGCTTAACATACAAAGAACAGGGAGTGTCCCGATCAAAGGTCACTACCGCTTCGCGTAGCAACAGTTATTTCTAGAATATCAAAGGCCGCATTAGCTAATATTGTCGAATGCACTCATACAGATTTTGAGTCAGACACGATGAGTGAGACAGTTGCCGTGTAGTGGCGGTTAAGAATATCCACTACCCCATATCCTCCCGTGGGTGTCGTAAAAGGCGACAAAGGGAAACAGGCAGGAGATGGGCAGCAGCATCTTCCTGGTAACGACAAAATACAATAAAAAACTGCGGTTGCCAACCCGCTCGCCAAGCGTGGCAACTATGGCAATATACCCCCCATAATGAAAGTTACGAAGAGACGGCCCCCAGTCCCCGGCGGCCCCGCTATTCCTGGCTACGGTGGCGACCATGGTAACGGCGGGGCAGGGGGTGCTAAGAATCTCCGGTGGAGGTTCGGTTGCCACCTACAACGACTCGACCTGGCAACATACAACGCACGCACCCTGAGGACTGACGAGAAGATTGTGGAGCTGGAAGAAGAGATAGACAAGTTACGCTGGCATATTATAGGATTATCCGAAGTCCGAAGAGAGGGGGAGGACACGGTAATCCTCGAATCCGGCAACTTGCTCTATCACCGGGAGGGCGACCATCTGTCCCAAGGAGGTGTCGGATTTATCGTCCACAAGTCTCTCGTTAACAACGTTGTAAAGATTGAGAGTGTGTCGACGAGGGTTGCGTACCTTATACTCAGAATCACCAAACGGTATTCGCTGAAGGTCATACAGGTTTACGCACCAACCTCGGCACACCCCGATCAGGAGGTGGAGGAAATGTATGAGGATATCTCTAGAGCCATGCATTCCTCCAAAACCCAATATACGGTGTTAATGGGAGACTTCAATGCAAAACTAGGCACAAGAGAGAACGGTGAGCTGAAAGTGGGGAAATTTGGAATAGGGCAACGGAACCCAAGGGGCCAGCAGTTGGTCGACTTCATGGAGAAAGAGGGACTCTTTATGATGAACTCTTTCTTCCAGAAGCGGCCCCACAGGAAGTGGACCTGGTCGAGCCCCGACGGTTCGACAAAAAATGAGATTGACTTCATTATGACGACCAGACGACAACTGTTCAGTGATGTCTCAGTGATCGCGAGGGTGAAAACCGGCAGCGATCACCGAATGGTTAGAGGCACACTGAACCTAAACGTTAAGTTGGAGAGGTCTCGTCTAATGAAGTCAACGCTCCGTCCCCCTCGTGCTCTAATCCAAAGTCCCGAAACCTTTCAGCTCGAGTTGCAAAACCGTTTTCAGTGCCTAGAAGACTGCAATGAAGTGGACGATTTGAATGACAAGCTCGTGGAAACTGTCCATGCGGTCGGAGCTAAGTTCTGCAAGACCCGCCGCAGAAGAACACAAAAACTCTCCGATCACACTCTTAATCTCATGGCTGTTAGACGGGAGATGAAGCTACATTCTTCAACAGATTTGACAGCATACAGGCAACTGAACAGACAGATCTCCAAATGCATGCGGCGGGACTTACGCAACTTCAATACAGCTCGTATTGAAGAAGCGATCGAGCGGAACCAAGGCTCCAAAGTCTTTGCCAGAGATCTGTCTGCCAGAAAAAGCCAACTGTCAAAGCTGAAGACCGAATGTGGCAGCATCGTTTCCGGGGCACCTGAGATTTTGAGTGAGATTGAGAGGTTCTATGGGCAGCTGTACACGTCATCGTTGGAGCCACACGCAAGTGTGAGTAACGATCCAAGAGCGAGTCTTATCCGACATTATTCCGATGATATCCCGGACGTCAGTCTGAGCGAGATTAGAATGGCTCTCCAGCACCTTAAAAACGGCAAGGCCCCAGGCCAGGATGGAATTACAGCGGAGCTTCTGAAAGCGGGTGGAAAACCGGTACATGAAGTCCTTCAGAAGCTCTTTAATTCCGTCCTCCATGGTGGCATTACACCGGAGGCGTGGAGCAGAAGTGCGGTGGTCTTGTTCTTCAAGAAAGGCGACAACGCTCTTTTGAAGAACTACAGACCGATTTCCCTTCTGAGCCGCGTCTACGTGCTGTTTTCGAGAGTCATTACGAATCGTCTCGCGCGCAGACTTGACGACTTCCAGCCTCCCGAACAAGCCGGTTTCCGAAAAGGCTTTAGCACCATAGACCACATACATACCCTTAGGCAAATTGTACAGAAGTCCGAAGAGTACAATTTGCCACTATGTCTGGCGTATGTGGACTATGAGAAAGCCTTTGATTCCGTCGAAATTTGGGCGGTGCTGCAGTCCCTTCAGCGATGCCAAGTTGACTGTCGGTATATCGAAGTGTTGAAGTGCTTGTACAGTAGGGCTACGATGGCTATCCGAGTACAGAACCAGAGTACGAAACCTATCCAATTGCAGAGAGGTGTAAGACAGGGTGACGTCATATCCCCGAAACTCTTCACCGCTGCATTGGAAGATGTTTTCAAGCTTCTGGACTGGAAAGGATACGGTATCAACATCAATGGCGAGTACATCACTCACCTTCGATTTGCCGACGATATAGTCCTTATGGCAGAATCGCTGGAGGACCTAAGCACTATGCTCAATGACCTCAATAGTGTTTCCCAACGGATAGGTCTTAAGATGAACATGGACAAAACAAAGATCATGTTTAATGTCCATGTCACACCTATGCCGGTAGTTGTTGGGAACACTAAGCTCGAAGTTGTTGACGAGTATGTTTACCTGGGACAAATAGTCCGATTAGGTAAGTCCAACTTCGACCGAGAGGTCAATCGACGGATTCAACTCGGTTGGGCAGCGTTCGGGAAATTACGGCACATCTTCTCGTCAGGTATACCTCAAAACTTGAAAACGAGACTGTACACCCAGTGCGTGTTGCCAGTGATGACATACGGAACTGAGACGTGGTCCTTCACTGCTGGCCGGATGAGGAAGCTCAAGGTCGCTCAGCGAGCTATGGAGAGGGCTATGCTCGGAGTTTCTCTGCGTGATAAACTCAGAAATGAGGATATCCGCAGTAGAACCAGAGTGACCGACATAGCCCAACGGATTAGTAAGCTGAAGTGGCAATGGGCCGGCCATATAGCTCGAAGAACCGACAACCGATGGGGAAGAAAGGTTCTCGAGTGGCAGCCTCGTACCGGCAGGCGAAGTGTAGGGCGTCCCCCCACTAGATGGAGTGACGACCTGGTAAGATTTGCAGGAAGTCGATGGATGCAGGTGGCTCAGGACCGTGCTTTGTGGCATTCTTTGGGGGAGGCCTATGTTCAGCAGTGGACTTGTGAAGGGCTGTAATGATGATGATGACGATGAGTCCCGGGGAAGCTCTCCAGCACGGAATGCGCGTTGCAAATCCTAAGCAGTATATTTACTAGCCGCGCCTAATTATTCCGAGTTCCCGAACAAAAATTGACAGCGTGCTGGCGTTAGCACAGCTGGCAGACGACTCCTCCGCACCTTTTCGCGTTCTCAACACCCACCGCTCGACCAACGTCAAACCGGTACGGCACCGAGACGCGCGCTCTCTGACGTCGATTCCGAAAACAGCGTTTGGCGCGAACAGTTATTGATATTTACTCTTTTGTTTAATTACCACTGATTCGAAATAAAACCTCTGTCCTGGGAAGAACAAGCAAGATATATAGCGGGACTTTTTTTTTAAATAATAGCTTACAATCATGTATGTTAAACAATTTACAACACAGAACAAATTAGAAACAGCTTGGTAGCGATCACCTCATTCCCATAACTCAACACTATTCTTATACTAACTATTTGATCTACATTTTAGTACAAATATTTCTCTGTTATATGAGTAAGACTTTGAAAATCCTTACCACTGCCGATTAAACCTGCTTAATCCTTATATTTGTTTAAGAAACAGGTTAAAAAACATTATTGTACCTTCTTATATTATACGTTATTTATATATTATACCTTCTTTTTTCCTCCTTTTATTTATGGGCACTGATCTACCTGGTAAAATATGATGTTTTTTTAGTGCATATCTATATACTTATGTGAAAATCAGTTTCTGTCCGTTAGTCTTGCAATCTCGAAAATGACTAGACCGATTTTAATTTAATTTTTTGTCTCTGGATGGCTAAGATTCACAATTGGACCCGGGAGGTAGCTCTGTTGTCGAGATACAGAAATCACCCGTGCGAAGCCGGGGCGGATCGCTAGTCTGATATAATATATATGGGTATTTTAATAAAAAGTAAATGTCAAATAGAAAGAAATCAACAGAATAATAATTTAAAATTAAAAATTTTGTACAGCCGACTTCAATATAAGTTATTTAAGAATAACTTAAAAACTATTGGTCTGACCTTGATCAAATTCATATGGGACCACACGAGAAGTACCAGCTTTCAAATAAAAAAAGAATCATCGAAATCGGTTCACCCAGAAAAAAGTTCTGAGGTAACACACATAAAAAAAAAAACGAAAAAAAAAAAACATACAGTCGAATTGAGTACCGGCTCCTTTTTGGAAGTCGGCAGAAAAAGAAAGAATAATTTCCACATCAGAGCTTCCACAGTCGGGTATTGTATTTTTCTTAACAATATTTCTTAACATATCATCTAATTACCATTTTATACGTGGTAGAGCCATGCTGCAGCTATATTAGTAGTATAGTTGTAGCACGAAATAGTCGACTCGATTGGGCAAGGACCACGCTCACAGAATACCAGCGTAAAATGGTAGCTTGACACCGCCGTGTATCGTATGGTGAGTGTAGAGAACCGGAGACCTATTTTACTGGAAAAGAGGCATTCCATCTTAGTCTTCACGGGTGACGACGCATCTGCATTTTGATTATTTATTGAGGATAGATGTAGATATTTATGGGTCACAGCAACCACTTACCATCAGGTGGACTGTGTGCTTGTTTGTCACCCTATCCTATAAAAAAAGTCTTTAGGGTAACAACGCGTCTGTGGTTCTCTTTGTCTTTGTAAGTAGTTGACAGGAACAGCCACTTTGCATACCGACTGTTTGATTCTTTATTACTATAATATTTTAAAACATTACACAGAATTTTAATATTCAAAATTAGTAGATAGTATGAAAAAATTGACTGCGACTTTGAGGAAAAAACATTTCTCCTAAATAGCGAAATGTTTTTCAGATGTGGATCTCAGCAAATTAACTTCGTTCCTTTTCTTTTGTTCTAATGGATCAAAGTAACTGCGGATTATATTTACTGAAATATATTTCTGCAGAAGTAAATTTTATTTACTTACACTTTACCATTTACGCGTTTTATGAGAAATTCAGAATTAATGTTTTTGAATTAATAAAAAGCAACCATTAGTTGGTTATTTAAAGAATTAGGTTTTTTTTAATTACTTCTAATCTAACAGTAGTAAGTAAAAAAATTAAAAGCTATTAAATAAATTGCCTAACCTGATTCGAATTTCGTCATAATTAAGCTTATAGCTAATACTAGCTGTTCCCCGCAACTTCGTCCACGTGTAATTTATTATTATTGAATTTCGTGGGATTTTAATTTTAATTATTTTGCGCGGAACCCTAATTCTTTTTCTAACTCCTTATAACATCAGCTGTCTACCAGTGAAAGTACTGTCAAAATCGATCAAGCCGTTTCGGAGATTAGCTGGAACAAACAGACAAAGAGACAGACAGACAGACAAAAATTTTAAAAATTGTTTTATTTTTGGTATAAGTACCGTATATAATTTCATATGAATATAGTAAAAAGCTATTATTTAGACATTACAAACAGATGCTTCAATTTCAACGGAAACGAAGCATTGTATTTAGTCCTTCTTCATGGTGACAATACATCTTGGTCACGCGATGTCGCGTGTAGAGCTCATTATATTCTATAAGAAGTATGTTTACGAGCTTTAGCGAAGTAGCATATAAATTTCTTAACGACCTCTGTAGAAAGGATTGAACTACAGAAAACGGAAAAGGACATTCAAATGTCCCTATGACGTAAAGTACTTGATACTGTTATTCTTGAAAATAAATAATAACAAAATAATGAACCACGAACAGAAAACTCACTTTTGTAGTTTAGCAATGAATGAGTTAAATACAGATGTAGTATGTCTATGAAGCATACAATCCATTTAATGTTAGTTGGATTGTGTACTCCTTTAGTACTCGATTTGATTGCCTTTTATGAAAATTATACAAATAAATAAAATTTAAGTGTCTGTTTGTAATGTCAAAATAACATTTTTACTAAATACATATGTATACAATATATAATACAATAGAAAGTACATACGGTACTTATATCAAAAAAACAATTTTTAAAATTTTTGTTTGTCAGTCTGTCTGTCAGTCTGTTTGTTTCGACTAATCTACAAAACGGCTGGACCGATTTTCACGGGATTTTCAGTGGCAGATAGCTGATGTTATATGGAGAAATTCAGGCTACTTTTATTTTTCAAAAAGCATTAGGAATTCGCCCAAAAACAATTAAAACCCATGCAATCCAATCGTAACAAATTACACGCGTGTGAAGTCGCGGGGAATAGCTTGTGAAATAATAAAGTTAACACTTATAAACACGGTCACTCTTAGCTGTCAATGAACACTATTTGCTAGTATATGGCTGTCAGATCTTTTACTACTAGCAGACAGTCACTTCCTTTCCGTTTCAGCTTATTAACCATTCAGCAACGGACTTACTATTTAGTTATTGTAACGTTTACAATCGCATGAATGAGGTATCTTTATATTACAACATATCCATTGCAGAGTTTTTGAATTAGCTATACATCTATACAAAAAAATAAAATTGAAGTGTCTGTTTGTAATGTGAAAATAACAACTTTTTACTAAATGCATATGAGACTATATACGGTACTTATAACAAAAACACAACTTTTAACATTTTTGTCTGTCTGTCTCTTTGTTCCGGCTAATTTCCGAAACGGCTGAACCGATTTCGATGTGACTTTCACTGGCAGATAGCTGATGTTATAAGGAGTAACTTAGGCTACTTATATTTCAGAAAAATAATTAGGCTTCCGCGCAACATAGTTAAAACCCTAAATTACACGCGGGCGAAGTCGCGGTAAGCAGCTAGTTAGAAATATAAATAATATGCTGACTTATATACTAAAGAACTGAAATTCGTCTTCTTCTTCCTTATAATCTCTCTCTATCTTTCTCTCCTTCCCTCTCTCTCTCTTTTTCTCTTAGACAGGAAGGGGCAATTTTCCATAATTTATTAATTTATTTAAACTTTATTGTTACCACCTTAATAACTATGGTAACATAACAAAGGGTGGACTTAATGCCTATCGGCATTCTCTGCCAGTCAACCCTTAGAATGAAAAGGTTTCGTGGCAGGTACAATTATTATTATTATTGCATAATCACCTAAATCTACATTTGCTGACCTTCGTCAGTCTTATATTATTTGATATTTTACAAATAATACATAGTAGATAAATATACCACCACCTAAAGGAAGGCTATAATATTTTTGTGGCGTTTTAATGCTCTGCGGATGCTAATCCTACGACGCTCATGGGACGAATTTGGAAAATACATTCTCTTACACTACCACCACTAGTACTCCACTACAGGAGACAAATAAGTTAATTCGGCCCGCACTGATAAAATAGTGGGTATTACAGTTTTACAGATATATTGATTAAGAAATAAAGTAAGAGACGGTCGTTATTCTCACAAAGAGAATAAAAAGAAAGAAATATTAAACAGAAAGTATGACCTAAATTTTAAAATTGCAAGGGGCCTCGTTAGCTATTCTACCTTTTTGCTGCTGCCATTTTTTGCGGGATTACAGTGGGACAACATAAAACAGTACAGCTTTTTGATAAACTTTTAGTTAAATGTGTTGCTATGGTTTCTTACTTTACAAAATTAATTATTACCTTCCAAAGCAGAAGCTTTCCATCTCAACTTTTTTTTAATGCTAGCATAACTTAGCAGTAAGGTTTATACGTAGTAGAGCTATGCTGCAACTATTTTAGTAGTATAGTTGTAGCATGAATGGGTCGGCTCGGCCGAAGAAAGACCACGCTCTCACAGAATATCAGCGTAAAATGGCAGCTTGACACTGCTGTGTTTCGTATGGTGAGTGTAGATAATCGGAGACCCATTTTACTGGAAAAGAGGCATTCCATCTTAGTCCTCTTTGGTTACGATGCATCTGCATTTTGATTCTTGATTAAGGACCCTCAGGTGGACTGTGTGCTCGATTGTCACCCTATCCTATAAAAAAGTTGTACATTCACGATTTCATCAACATTACGTGGTAGACCCATGTTGCAGCTATGTTATGGTTTTAGCACAAATAGGTCGACCGAGGGAGGACCCTGCTCTCACAGAATACTAGCGTAAAATAGTAGCTCAATAATGCTGTGTTTTGTACGGTGAGTGTAGAGAAATGGAGACCTTTTTACTAGATATAAGGCATTTCATCTTAGTCCTCCGGGTGACAACGCATTTTGATTCTTAATTGAGGATGGATGTAGAGATCTATGGACTGCAGCATCTACTTACTATCAAGTTGCCTGTGTGTTCGCTTGTCATCCTTATTATTAAAAAAATATATATAAAAAAAATATATATAAATCTAAGTTTGACTATACTGGTTACGGGAATTTGCACTACTAGGGCGAGCTTATTAACGCTATTGATTTCTGTTGCCTAATAAGAAATTATAGTTGTCAATCAGTAAATAATGGTTTGAAAAAACTAAAAAAAAACACAATTTTATAGATAACGGAACTAATAAATAGAAAATAATCTTCAATAAGTTTAGTAGTAAGTATGTAAGTTTAGAAAATAGTGATTGACATAAAAAAAAATTATTGTTAAAAAAAGCGTTAAAAATTATTTATTACGCGGCTTACAGTAGATTGAACTAGTAGAAATCGTAGTTGTTTTATGAATTATTCGTAAATACTGAGGATAATGGTACAAACTATTTAAATTATTGCATTGTCATCGCTAATTTATTAGTGTGCAAAGTTTCAAATCAATCAGACGTCTTGAAGAGGATGAAAATCACATTCAAAATTCCGTTACATAGATACATACCAAGATAATAAAAGCGTGTAAAAATGGTACGAGTCGAAACAACACAACAGTTTGACGCAATACTTTGAATGAACGAATTTTTTTTAAAACGTTACCCCCACACTAGGATTTTCTCCTCTGTCGTGGAGGCAGTTTACAAACATAAATTGCACAAGGACAAACATCCAGATCCGGAACAATTATTTGTAGGCCATACAAATACTTGTTCCGTGCGGGATTCGAACCCGCGTCCCCCAGCGCAACAACTGATTGCTAAGCCACTGCGCCACGGAGCTGTCTAAGTTGTGTGCCAGGAATTAATGAGTGTCATTTGCTTTAGAGCCTATAGGTCCGTGGGTTTCACCAGCGGTAAAGTTCCTTAAGAAACTCCATCCACTACTAGTCATCGCTGCTGGTGTTAAGAGGGCTGGTTCTTTTTTCGCTCAAAAAATTAGTATAGCCATTCAGCGAGGAAAAGCAGCCAGCGTTCCTGGCACGATACCACGGAGAGAAGTACTGATAATCTATATTATTAGTTTTAGTTTCTTTTTATGATAGTTTTTTAATATCGTATATTTTTCATTAATGATTTGTTACATTGTACCATTACCTGTATCGTTACAGCCTATCAAACGTCCAATGCTGAACATTGCCCCCTCCCTTCCATTGGTGCCTCATAGGAGGGATATGTTCCATAGTTACCGCGCTTAACAGACGGGATGGCAACCTTTTCTTATTTTATGTTGTTATTTGGAATACGCTGCTGCCCATCTCTTGATATATTTTCCTCTGTCACCTCTTACGATACCGCCTGAAATTTATAGGGTAGTGGGTATTCTTAAACTTCCACTACGCGGCCAGAAAACTCCTCACAAAGAAATTAAAACAGAAAACAAATCAGAAAAAATCACTATACACAAATAGACATTATACATTGTTGGTCGCAGTAAAGAAAAGACTCAGCATGATGGTTTAGCAGCATTGTCACGGTCACAGCCTTATTATTCTGTCGGTGCCTCATATTTACCCAGCAGTTGTCGTTGTCCGACATATTTCTGTTTGAATAAATAAATAAAATCATCATCCTCATCATCATCATCATTACAGACCTTCACAAGTTCACTGCTGAACATAGGCCTCCCCCAAGAAGTACCACAAAACTCGATCCTGACCCACCTGCGTCCATCGACTTCCTGTATATCTTACCCGGTCATCACACATTTAGTGGGGAGCCGCTTTAAACTTCGCTTGCCAAAAATTTAATTTAAACTAAGTTAAATAATTAGTAATTTTGAAATATTTCGATACTTATAGCATCGATAGAATATAACTTTTTACTAAAAAGACATATTTATAACATTTTATTAGCACCAATTAATAGTAACTAAATGTTTCATTAAATAATAAAAAGAAATATAATCAAAAACATATAATGTAATATAATAATTAATGTTGCTTTGTACAAAAAAAGACAATAGTGTGATGCATATATTGTATCAACATTTTATTTCATTCTCCATACTATACTCCAATCTATTAAAATCAGAAACATACAATTACATTATTGAATTTGCATTAATTACATGAAATATTGTAACACGGACTCAGTTAAAAACGTTTTTAATACAAATATGTGAATTATATGAAATCCTCATTCCAAGTCTGAACAAAAACCTATTGCCTGTTTCTCGATTCATAGTCCTCAGGCGGTTATTGCTTATATCATGATCCAATAAGACGTTGAGAATTTCTATTTGCTTTTTTATTTTATTATATTATCTGTGAAACATATTGAATTACTTTTCTGTTAACATTACGTTATCAGTACGGAATATAGCTAATTTTATCATAGCCATCAGGGTTTCATGTTTTAGTAATCAATTTTGATAGAGTATGATTGTAAGAGTGGTAAACTCTTCTGCCACTCTCATGTTGCAAATAATAACGGAATATATTCTTTTTGTGATTTGGATATACACTTGTACTTATTTCATAATATTTATTTTAAATTAAACCAGTACAAATGTAAATCCAAATCATTTTTTTGAAGTATAAATTATATATGAAATGTAATATTATTTTAATTGTCTATTTTTATTACAAGGCCGCCGTGTACCCACACGGCTTCCATCAGTTATTTGTTCTAGTTTGAGGGGTAAAAGATCATAATTTAAAGGCTATGATAAAGGTAGATTCAACTTAGTAACATTTAAAAGGAATTTATGTGGTCGTTTTAAATGTCACTTAAGCCCTTAAGTATAGTCGAAAATTTAAATATTTCTTATTGAATTCTCTACTTGTTTATCCGCTATATTCCTTTTGCTGTGAATGAATTATGCCTGAGTTGTATAAAATCAGGCATCCTTCAATCCAGATCCGGAACAATTATGTGCAGGCCATACTTATAATTGTTTCGTGGGGTATTCGAACCCGTGGCCCCCAGCGCAGCAAATCATTGCTAAGTCACTATGCCACGGAGCCGTCAAAAAAGTTTAAAGTATGAATGTCTTTATTCTTATCAAAGCTATTTATGTTTTATGCACATATATTACATTTTCATAAATATATTGCGATGCCAAAGTTATAAATCGCTCGTATGGCTCTCTTTTACAAAAGAAATATGGCTTTAATGTCGGTCGCATTACTCTATAGAAAAAACCATAAGACATCACGCTATGAAAGTAACTAAATTAAACTAATCTAGCTGTCTCAACATTGGTGAGACTTCTAAACTTTCCTCAGCATAATATGCTTAGCATAGCATAGCACAGAACTAAG
Organism: Parnassius mnemosyne; assembly: GCA_963668995.1. NCBI lineage: Eukaryota > Metazoa > Arthropoda > Insecta > Lepidoptera > Papilionidae > Parnassius > Parnassius mnemosyne. The sequence continues at coordinate 36,846,011 of CAVLGL010000085.1, forward strand.
AATGTTTAGTAATTTAGTTATATGGGGCCCCATTGAAGCTTAGCGTCCATATTAATACCAAGATAAAAAGTGGTATCCACAAAGCTTAATTCTTCCCCATTAAAGAGCACATTGGTGTTTGAATGTTTAACATTAGGTATTGTAAGTTTAATACATTTTATCTTATTGCAGTTTAAGAGCAAATTTATGGCGTTAAAACAATGTACTAATTTCGATAGAGCATTATTTACATTGTCAAAATTAATTGACTGTCGTTTGAGTTTGAAAATGAAAGAGGTATCGTCACCAAATAATACTATATCGTGATTGTCCCCTGCAAGATAAGGTAAGTCAGTAATACAGACCAAGGACAGGAATGGGCCAAGAATCGAGCCCTGAGGAATGCCCATTGATTCTACTGATCCGGAGGAAACTTTACCATTGATAATGACTTTTTCAGTTCTGTAATTTAAATATGAAATAATAAGTCTAACCGCAATAATTTTGATACCGTAAGTTGTAGTTTCCTTATTAATATCTCATGATGAACACAATCAAAATCTTTGGAAAGATCACAAAAAATACTTAAGGCATCTTTTATTAAATTATTTTATTTATGTCTTGATTTTAAAGAGCACTGATGCAAAAAGGTGCTAAAATACTGTTATTTAAAACTAAATATCTTATTAAGTTTTGATTAATTTCAATTGTCTCCAGATTTATTTATAGTTATGGATTTGATTTGGGTTACAAATTATTTTCAATTGAAAAGAAATACTGTATATAAATATATTATAAGTTTATTTAAAATAGTGTCAAATGGAGAATTTTTTTTTAAGGAGAGGGGGCAAACGAGCTTGCGGCTTACCTGATGGTAAGTGACTACCGCCGCCCATGAACAACCGCGACACCAGGGGAATTGCAGATGCGTTACCGATCTTTTAAAAAGGAATAGGCTCTTTTCTTGTAGGTCCCTAAGTCGTATTGGTCCGGAAAAATTGCTGATGGTAATCGATTCCACAAGGAAGTTGTGCGAGAAAGAAAATATATTCTAAATCGCACAGTGGTGGACCGCCAATCATCCACGTGGTATGAATGGTATCGCAAGTTTTGTCGCGATGTACGATGGTGAAATTGAGCGGCTGGAGTTAGTCAGAACAATTTCTATAATAACATTTTTAATCTATATGGTTATATAGATTAAAACAACAATTCTCTTATTCCCTTAAGACCCATCAATGTTTACAGTAGTATTTACAGGAGACGCACGTTTACGCGACAAAGAACATAAAATTTATAAAAAAAATACACTAATGTTGCCCATCGCTAACTGCAATAAGATTGTATTATGTACACCAAACATTAAACCTGATATTTGAAATAATGTTGCTCGCCTATGACTTCGGTAACAAATTTAAATTTTACGAGACGACCTAACACAAAATAAAGACTCAGAAATAAGCCGAAATAAAACTTTATTGCTTGAAAAGCAATTAATTAAATCGTCACATTGAATTCTCTGTCTAATATATGAATAAACTTTCCTTCAGATATCTTTTTCAACACATTAATTGCAGTACAACTGGACCATAGATTATTTCAAAAACATGAAAAGTTGTGACTTGGATTTAGTCTATTTTCACAAATTAACAAAAATCTCTCTAGAAGCAATAAATACTGATTAAATATATTTGGTAATGGTCGTAGCAGGTTCACCAGGATTTTATTTTTACTTCACAACAATTATCCTGGAAAATGCTCGTTGGTTAATGTTTGCAAGCCGAATTCTTTATCTGCGTGTTTCAGTGAATATTTTTCCTGAAAATCTTATTACTCGTGCAAGCTATATCTTCATGAACATAGACCGTTCCCATAAATTGCCTCATGGTCATGCCACGATGACGATTTTTATAATCGAAGCTGCTACGGTTGGCAGGCGATTTGACAACCGCAGTGTTTTATTTTCGGTTGTTATCAGGAAGACGCTGCTGCTCATGCCATGCTTTGTTCAGCCTTGTACACGTGCTTGTATTTTCGATATATTTAAGGCAATAATTCATAATTCATAATCTTTATTGCAATCAAATGGTAACAATAGATGTGTTTTTAAAAAATAGTCCGCATTTGAAACCCGGTTTGGGCGTAGCAATTATAAAATATTAAATTATATTATTAGATTACATCAATAAATTAATTAAATTAACAATCACATTGTCATGACAAAGAAAGAACAATGATAATAATAATTATAATTACAATAATAGAAAAATAAAATAAAATATAATAAAATATAGAAAATCAAATTAAATAATATTTGTATCAAAACATTCATTTAAATTATAAAAATATTTTTAATTTATGTATAACTTTAATTTTGATAAAATTATGTAGCATCCGTTAGACTTTTATTATCTCTGACACTCGGCAAAAAATTCATCGATCGAATAAAATGAATGCTCAATTAGAAAGTGGAACAATTTATCTTTGAAAATCTGTATATCGTTACACTCTTTGATGTTATTCGGAATCTTATTGTATATATTTGGAGCCATAGCAAACACACTTTTTCCATACAAGGTAGTTTTATATGTTCTACCAAGGTTATTATATAATTTGCTTCTATTGCGAAATCTCGAAATCTCTAATTTAAATAGTGATGGATATTGCCTGATGAATAAAGCTATTTCAAATATGTATAGTGATGGTACGGTAAGTAGTTTTAATTTCATGAAATAATCTTTACAGCTATCAGTTCTTTTTAAACCACACATAGCACGTATACACATTTTTTGAGATTTAAATACTTTATCCCAGTTAGTAGCGTTTCCCCAAAATATTATTCCATATCTAAGCCTGGACGCAACATAACCATGATAAGCCACAAGTAATGTGGGGAGACTGACTTTTTTTGCTAGCATATATAGGTTATAAGACGACTGTGTCACTTTTTTGCATACGAATTCTATATGGCTTTGCCATTTCAGATTTTCATCAATGTGAACGCCAAGAAACCTTGTAGTTGTTGTTATTTGGACTTCTTTGTCATTATATTTAATTTGTGTATTAAAACTATATTTAGTTTTTTGTTTGAATTGCATTATCTTAGTTTTATCTATATTCATTATTAAATTATTGTTTTGTAGCCACTCAATTATTGACTTTATGCTACTATTTATGGCGTTTTCATTATTATAAATAACTGTACAGTCATCTGCAAACAATATCATCCGATTCTTAGTAGATTTAGGTAGGTCATTTATATAAATAATAAAAAGTAGTGGCCCCAGAACACTTCCTTGTGGGACACCAAATTTAACTCTTCTAGGACTGGATCTATAATGTATTTCATTTTTATGTTTGGAACAAATTTTGCTTATTTCCGTGATTTGAGTTCTTTCACTGAGGTTACGAATTTAATAAATCGAGAGTATTGCCCCTTACACCGTATATATCAAGTTTATTTAAAAGTTTTGCATAATCCACAAAGTCGAATGCCTTTGACATATCCATGAACAAGGCATAAGAAGGTTGTCTAGCATCCAATCTTGGGTATATCATACTTAAAAATTCATAGATAGCTAGGCTTACTGACATATTCTTTCGGAATCCTTTTTGATCAGCGGTAAAGATGTTGTTCCGTTCGAAGTAATTATATAATTTATTATAAATAGCCTTTTCAATTATTTTAGAAAATGTAGGAGTTAGGGCTATTGGTCTAAAATTCTTAATATCGGATTTAGCTTCTTTTTTATTGAGGGGTTTAATTATTGTAGTCTTTAATGCTGATGGAAAAATACCCTGTTCAAAACATAAATTAATTATGTGGCTAAGTATGGGCGCAATACTAGAACAAACATATTTTAACACTGATACACAAATGTCATCAAACCCAGTACTTTGTGTTTTTTAAATTATTTATGATAGAAGAGATGTCATAGGGATCAGTGGGACTTAAGAAAAAGGAATATGATGAGTTATACGTGCATGTTTGCTTTTTGGGGGGATTATTTATATTTTGATCTTTAACCAAATCTGCATAGTAATTATTGAACGATTCTGCTATTTGCTGAGGATCTGTAATTTTATGATCATGTATTATCAATTCTTTAATATTTTCAGGGGGTAGTTTTTGTTTATTGCCATGAACAACATACAAGTACACAACACCAAAACTATCAAAATCGAACATTTGTAACTAACGCAAACTTGACATATGTCACTTTAAATCAGGCTACATTCAATTCAAGGTATAACAATAGAACTCAAACTGAACATAGAAATCTACTTCGAACGTGAATCAACATAATGACACAAAGGCGCTTCAAAGTTATCGTTCACGTACACATGGTCTGTAGGTTACCATTGTTGTTCCGTGTGATAAGGTACAGTGCTGTTATATAGTTTTAAAACGTTCTCTGCACACTCCACAAACAAGCAACTACGATATGAACTTAGAATTTACAACTTAAATTAGTTTTGGTTTCTCCTAGTCCTCGAGTCTTAATCTTAATTTTCCTCAACGAGATTTCAAATGTCAATCTTGTATGCCTTATATAAACAGAATGAAAAGGGGATTTCAAACCAGTTTAATACTTGGAATTTAACTTGAAATCATAGTTTTCAATAACTTACCAAAGTAGCACGAGATCGACCAAAGCATCATGTTGCTGTATTTTATGTCATGGCATTCCATCTTAGTCCTCAGGGGTGACAACGCTTCTGCATTTTGATTCTTAATTGAGGATAAAGATGTCTATGGGCTACAGTATCCACTTACCATCGGGTCGATTGTGTGTTCGTTTGTAGCCCTTATTCTATAAAAAAATCATATTTTTCTTTCAATAGCAAGTGATAATTATGAAATATAGTTATTTTCAGTCTTATTTAAAGAATGAGCCATGCTGCAGCTGTAATAATAGTATAGATGAAGCACAAATGGGTCGGATCGACCGGGGAAGAACCACGCTCTTACAGAATACCAGCGTAAAATAGCAACTTAATGTTGCTGTGTTTCGTATGGTGAGTGTAGAGAACCGCAGACCTTTTTTACTGGAAACGAGGCATTCCATCTAAGTCCTCACGGGTGACACCGCATCTGCATTTTGATTCTTAATCGAGGATAGATATAGATGTCTAACTACTTACCATTAGGTGGACTGTGTGCTCATTTATCACCCTAATTCTATATAAAAAAAATCACAAAAGTCGCAATAATGCTCGTTGAAACTTGCTACCCTCAGTCCTACTTTATCCCACTGTAGTGGAGCCCAAAAGAGTCCACAGTAATGGACCGCCATTCATCCACGTGGTATGGATGGTATCGCAAGTTTTGTCGCGATTTGCGATGTTGAAATTGAACGGCTGGAATTAGCCCGAACAATTCCTATAATATTAGTTTTAATCTATATGGTTATATAGATTAAAACAACAATTCTCTTATTATTTTAAGACCCATCAATGTTTACAGTAGTATTTACAGGAGACGCGCGTTTACTTGACAAAGAACATACTATTTATAAAAAAAAAAAATACACTAATGTTGCCCATTGCTAACTGCGATATGGTTGTATAATGTACACCAAACATTAAACGTGCCTGATATTTGAAATAATGTTGCTCGTCTATGACTTCGGTAACAATTTTAAATTTCACGAAACGACCTAACACAAAATAAAGCCTCAGAAATAAGCCGAAATAAAACGTTATTGCTTGAAAAGAAATTGAGTAAATCGTCACATTGAATTCTCTGTCTAATATATGAATAAACTTCCCTTCAGAAATCTTTTTCAACACATTAATTGCAGTACAACTGGACCATAGATTATTTCCTATATATATATATATATATAGTCTATTTCCACAAATTAACAAAAAACCTCTCTAGAAGCAATAAATACTGATTAAATATATTTTGTAATGGTCGTCGCAGTTTCACCAGGATTTTTTTTACTTCACAACAATTATCCTGGCAAAATGCTCGTTGGTTAACGTTTGCAAGCCGAATTCTTTATAATCGTATGCGTGTTTCACTGAATATTTTCCTGAAAATCTTATTACTCGTGCAAGCTACATCTTCATGAACATAGACCGTTCCCATAAATTGCCTCATGGTCATGCCACGATGGACGATTTTTATAATCGAAGCTGCTGCGGTTGGCAGGCGGTTTGACAACCGCAGTGTTTTATTATCAGTTGTTATCAGGAAGACGCTGTTGCTCATCCCATGGTTTGTTCCGCCTTGTATACGTGCTTGTATCTTCGATAGATTTAAGGCAATACAAGTACACAACACCAAAACTATCAAAATCAAACATTTGTAACTAACGCAAACTTGACATATGTCACTTTAGAACAGGCTACATTCAATTCAAGGTATAACAATAGAACTCAAACTGAATATAGAAATCTACTTCGAACGTGAATCAACATAATGACACAAAGGCGCTTCAAAGTTATCGTTCACGTACACTTGGTCTGTAGGTTACCATTGTTATTCCGTGTGATAAGGTACAGTGCTGTTATATAGTTTTAAAACGTTCTCTGCACACTCCGCAAACAAGCAACTACGATATGAACTTAGAATTTACAACTTAAATTAGTTTTGGTTTCTCCTAGTCCTCGAGTCTTAATCTTAATTTTCCTCAACGAGATTTCAAATGTCAATCTTGTATGCCTTATATAAACAAAATGAAAAGGGGATTTCAAACCAGTTTACTACTTGGAATTCAACTTGAAATCATAGTTTTCAATAACTTACCAAAGTAGCACGAGATCGACCAAAGCATCATGTTGCTGTATTTTATGTCATGGCATTCCATCTTAGTCCTCAGGGGTGACAACGCTTCTGCATTTTGATTCTTAATTGAGGATAAAGATGTCTATGGGCTACAGTATCCACTTACCATCGGGTCGATTGTGTGTTCGTTTGTAGCCCTTATTCTATAAAAAAATCATATTTTTCTTTCAATAGCAAGTGATAATTATGAAATATAGTTATTTTCAGTCTTATTTAAAGAATGAGCCATGCTGCAGCTGTAATAATGGTATAGATGGAGCACAAATGGGTCGGTTCGACCGGGGAAGGACCACGTTCTCACAGAATATCAGCGTAAAATAGCAGCTTAACGCTGCTGTGTTTCGTATGGTGAGTGTAGAGAACCGCAGACCCTTTTTACTGGAAACGAGGCATTCCATCTTAGTCCTCACGGGTGACAACGCATCTGCATTTTGATTCTTAATCGAGGATAAATGTAGATATCCAACTACTTACCATTAGATGGACTGTGTGCTCATTTGTCACCCTAATTCTATATAAAAAAAATCTCTAAATATGTTTAAAATGATCCGTCGCAATAATGCTACCCTAAGTCCTACTTTACCCCACTGTGGTGGAGCCCAAAAGAGTTTAATGTTTTCGCTAATATTTATGATCCACCGTATAGTGGGGCGAAAGCGAATCCTTTTTTCATTTCGTGGGTGTCGTAAGAGGCGACAGAGGGAAACTGAAACAAGGGCAAACAGGGCAGCAGCATCATCCTAACAATTGGAAATAAATACGCGGTTGATCACCTGCTTTCTAAGCGTTGTAACTATGAATATGTGAGCCTGTGAGCCAATATATGGGGAGGCCTATGTTCAGCAGTGGACTTTGATAGGCTGTAGTGATGATTTTGATGTACCCAAATGAAAATGAGAAAATAATATTTCACAGAACGTGCAGTGCAATGTGGTGTAAAATTTTACGAAAACAGGAGATGACCCGAAAGAAAATAGTATGTATTTTGCAAAAATGACGGCCATGGTTGGAATCTGAACAATAAACTTATGACGTATTTGAAAAATACTCCTCCTAACAGACAGCCCCGCAGTTGTCAGGAAAAAAATAGTATACTCAAATCATAAACAAAAAAATAAATTTCAGAAAAAGCAAATAAAGATATAAATATTTACTAAGATCTGTGCGCAAAAATAAAATAATGTGTTCGCTTAAATTGAAAAAACATCTTTTTTTATAGAATAAGGGTGACAAATTAGCATACAGTCCACTTAATGCTAAGTGAATGCCGTGGTTCATAGACACCTATCACATCCACACCATCTGACTTCGAAAAATAACTAAAATGTAGAAGCGTTGCCACCCCTGTGGACTAAGATAGAATGCCTAATTACCAGCAAAAAGTCTCCAGTTCACTCTACTGACCATACGACACACAGCTGCATTAAGTTGTAATTTTACGTCAGTGTTCTGTGAGAGCGTAGTCCTATCCGGGTCGAGCTGAGACATTCTTGCTTCAACCATAATGTAGCTACAGCATAACTCTACCACCTTACAATAGACCCACTGCAATCAATACCAGCTGCATAATAAATGATAAATACCCGATTACTTTATTCAATCGATTTTATAACAAATTTGGCACTTATACGATTAATGTCTTTCACTAACTTATGATGTCTGAAAATTAATTAAAAACCTGTTAGAATAATTGTTGCGAGTCTGGATGCAGGTATCCATGTGCAGTTTATGTATTTAAAACTTCTTTACGTTACAGAATGAGGCCTAATTTGGAGTTGCTCTTTATAAATTAAATTGAAATGTATATCGTCGTAACACCACTATCCTAGGAAACAGACACTACGTCTGTTTCCTAGGATAGTGGTGTTAGTGGTAGTTGTGTTGGGTATATAAATGGCAATAATAGTACCTGCAAGTGTAGGGGGAGGGAGAATGTCTTCGAAACTAGGTAATACACATCACTTTATTATTCACGAGATGTTAGCTGATTAATATTCACATCGTTAATATATCTAAAGTACCTACCATGTGGAATCCGTACACAGTGAGCCTGATTTTCAGCCTAAAATTTATTCGCCCAAAAGAATTTCCGAACAAATTGGTCCACTGCCAACTAGACCAACGCTGAAAACTATTTTAGTATTAGATGAATGCGGCGCGAATACGGTTGAAATATTATAATTAATGCTATATTTTCAAATTTTCTTAACAATTAAATTTTTAGAAAATTTGAGTTGTTTAAGATACATATCAAAGTCCAGTGTTTTCTGACTTATCACATATTAAATTAAATAAAATCCTTGTTATCGAAAATAAGTTATATTTTTAAATTTATTACTGTCCACGTTTAAGGTTAAAAATGCAAATGCGTTTTCAACCCTCGTTTCACCTGTCCTCAAATTCTATGATATCTTAAAATATAATGTCTTTAGTTTGCTTGCATATGCAGTTATTTTTTTAATAAAATAAGGGTTAAAAGCAAGCAAGCAATCCACATAATAGTAAGTCGATGATGTCGCCCATATACATATACATCCACATTCGAGATGATGTGTTGTTATTTGTCACCCCTGAGAACTTAGATGGAATGCCTTGTTATTGGTAAAAATAAATAAATAAAAAAATCATTGGGATCAAGTCCAGTCGGAAAGAGAGGCTATGGTTGAACGTGTGAGTCTCACACTAGAGGTAGTCTCCGAATGAGGCGATGCCAATCTCGTGAGATTTAACGCCTCCAAAACACAAGCGTGTCTTTTTACCGCTAAAAGGAGCCCGCTCACCTTGGCTCCTACTTTCCGGAATGTATCCTTGAAGAACACTAACCGCCTTCATTTGTTAGGGATTGATTTTCTCCGTACCTAAACTATGGGCGGTTCATTGAGTCCAGAGCCAAAGCAGCTACAAGAAAACTTGCTCTTCTTGCAAGAGTGCGGCGGTACTTCACGCCGGGGCAGCTTCTTACCTTATATAAAGCGTAGTCACTGTTACGAGAGTACTGCTGTCACATATGGGCTGGTACTGCAAAATGCCACCTGGCAGCATTGGACTCAGTGGAGAGACGTGCTAAGAGGCTCATTGGTGACCTTGATTTGGTTGAAACCAATCTTGTCAGCCTCGAGCACAGGCGCAAAGTAGCCAGTCTCTCGGTATTCTATAGGATGCATGTCGGTGAGTGTGCACAGGAATTACACGCTTTAATTCCTCCCTCTCGTTTCCACCATCGGACAACCAGGCGGTCGGCGGGTCTTCATCACTTTATTGTCGATATTCCACGCATTAGAACCAAACGCTTTGCTTCGTCTTTTGTAATGCGTACAGCAGAGGAGTATATAATTTGCCGGTGTCCATCTTTCCGTCCGAATACAATCTGGGCGTCTTCAAGCCAAGAGTGAATAGGCTTTTGTTACGATAAGACAGTGCGATTTACCCTTCAAGGCTACATCACCACTTACCAATAGGTGGGATTGTGGGCAAGCACTGGCTTATAATAATTAAAAAAAATAGTTTCCATATCTCTACAATTAACATACAAAACGTATCATCATTCCACTTTTTCTCGATGGTATTCTGTGTACATTATGTTATATTTTGAACGTCGTAGAGCCACTTTGAAGCTATATTATGGTTGTAGCACAAATGGGGACTCGAACGGGGTAGTATCCCGCTCTCAAAGAATACCAACGTAAAATAACAGCTTGATGATGCTGTGTTTCGTATGGTGAGTGCAAAAAACCGAAGACCATTTTTGCTGGAAACGAGGCATTCCATTTTAGTACTCAAGGGTGACAACGCATGTGCACTTTGATTCTTAAATGAGGATAAATGTAGATGCTTATGGGCCAAATTATGCGCTCTTTTATCATTCTATGCTATAAAAAATATGGCATTCTCTGCCAGCTAACCTGGAGTAAAATAGAGAGTGAGTTAGTGCACAGAGTTGTTATGATCAATTTCAATAATTAATATTATAATATATAATTTTACCCAAAATATACACGTATATATTAAATACATGGAATTAACACACATATATTAATATATATAGGGGTCATTGTAGAAGCGAGCTCGTCGCGACCCCTGTCAGCCCTTTTCAGGGCTGCAATTCTACTCAGCTGCGCACCCATGCCAACGAGGGTTAGGGCGTCTCCCCAAGGCGACGCACACCAGCTCGTCCCCGTTGGTGTGGAATGCAGCGCGCAATGCGGGGATGGGGACCGCCACCCGTCACGCACAGCCCGACACGGCGGAAGGTGGAGGACAGAGTGCAGAGTTGGCACGTGGAATGTTAGAGGAGGCATGAGAGATAAGACGAATGAGTTGATCGAAATAATGATAGAAAGAGAATTAGATGTCGTGTGTATGTCGGAGACCAAACGGAAGGGCAGTGGTACTGAAGAGCTCCCTGGCGGGGCGTTAGCTCTATGGTCCGGAGTCCCGGAGAGCGAGAACGCCTGCCAGGGAGTGCTGCTGTCTTCTCGGTTGGTCGATGTTGTGATGATGTGATATGACTGAATATAAGGTTGTGAACTCAAGACTTCTCTGGGTTCGCTTTAAATTGGAACTGACGAAGTTATTCCTTTTGGCTGTTTATGCGCCGGTAGCTTCGTCATCCAGGGCTGAGCTGGAGGAGTTTTGGGAGAATGTAAGAGAAGTTCTAGATTTGGCTAAGGGAAACGAAAGAATTGTTGTATGTGGTGATTTGAATGGATTGGTTGGTACCGTTCGACCAGGGTACGAGTCGGTACTTGGAAAGTTTGGCGATAAAATGGTTAATGATGCTGGCAAGCTTATACTGGCGGTGTGCAAGGAAAAGGGTCTTCTTGTGACAAACACTATGTTTAACCACAAGAAAATCCATATGTATACTAGAGAACGAAAGAATGAGAGAAGTATGATCGATTTGTTCCTGGTGGATGACCGACTGCGAAAACAGGTGATGGATACGCGAGTGTTCAGGGGTGCTGACCTGGGAACGGATCACTATCTAGTGATTACTAGATTTAGGGGTCTGTTCGCGGGTTGGCGCTACCGGACGGCAGTAACAGAACCACAGTCGGTCTGTCGCATCCGAAGCTGGAAGCTTCAGGAAGCAGATACTAGGGACACATATCATGCGAGGGTAGCCGAAAAGCTTGACACCATCGATGGCAGAAACGAATGTGTAGAAAGAACATGGCAGAACCTTAGGGATGGAATGGTAAGTGCAGCGGAAGAAGTGTGTGGAACAATAAAAAGAGACAGTAGTAAAAGAAGAGATGCATGGTGGAATGATGAAGTGAAAGAAGATGTAAAGAAGAAGAAGAAAGCATGATTAGACTAATTGGCCTCTAGTAATGATAAGGATATGAGAGAGAAGATGAAAGAACGATATAGGCTGCAGAAAGTTCACACGAAAGCACTGATTGAGGAAGTGCGTGAAAGGTGTAGAATGGAAGCGGACGAAAGGTTGTCGCACAACTTTAAGGAGAACTCCAAACTCTTCTGGAAAGAGGTTGGAAGGACCCGAAGTGGTGCGATGGCTTTAAGAATGAACAAAGTGCTTTCGAGAACTAATGACGTCCTCTCAGAAAAATCGGACGTCATGCAGCGATGGAGCGAATTTTATAGAGAAATGTATGCGTGTGATGATCTTAGTGAGGGATCCTGGGATGACGCCGTGACTGGTACGCCAGACCCGGACCTCGATGACACTGAGGTCATCAGTATGAAAGAGATTGAACGTGCGATTCGAAGTTTGAAATGTGGTAAGGCTGCGGGACTAGACAGAGTTACTGCTGAAATGGTCAAATATGGTGGGCCTCGCGTCTGGGATAGCTTCCGTCTGCTGTGCAATTTGTGCTGGCGGACGGGGGATGTCCCGGATGATTGGCGATCCGCAGTCATTGTGCCTTTATATAAAGGTAAAGGTTCACATTTTGACTGCGGGTGCTATCGGGCGATCAGCTTGACCAGTTTAGCAAGTAAAGTTTACTCGAAGGTTTTTACACGTAGGATGCAAGAGAAATCGGAAAGATTTCTATGGGAGGCACAATGCGGATTTAGACCTGGAAGAGGATGCACGGATCAAATGTTTTCTCTCCGCATGATCACGGAAAAGCTTCTGGCTGCTAACCAGAAGATTTTCTGTGCTTTTGTGGATCTTGAGAAAGCATTTCATAAGGTTGTAAGGAAGAAAATGTGGGAACTGTTGCCGGGGTATGGTGTGGATGGTCGATTGCTAAGGGCTGTGCAGTCTCTTTACCGTGACTGTAAAGCCTGTGTGCGGGTAGGACATGACCAGTCACCCATGTTTAACGTCCAAACGGCCGTAAAGCAGGGTTGTGTCATGTCTTCCTGGCTGTTAATACTGTATCTCGACAGCTGTTTACAGAAGCTGAAAGATTGCTGTATGGGTGTGAAATTGGGTGACATAAAAGTAAATTGTCTGCTGTATGCTGATGATGCAGTGCTTATTGCACCATCAGAGGCAGAACTGCAGGCATTAGTCACGTGTATGAAAGAGGAATGTGAAATTAAAGGTCTCCGTTTGAATGCTAATAAAACTAAGGTTCTGGTATTTGAAAGGGACGAAGAGAGAACGAAGTGTGAAATATGGGTAAATCAGGAATGTCTAGAACAGGTAAAATTGTATACTTGGGGAGTGCTTTTAGCCGGGATGGAAGATGTGATTTAGATGTGGACAGGCGTGTCGCTGCCGGGAACAAAGTCAATGGTGCCCTGACTGCGTTAGTCAAAAGGCAAGGCGTAGCGAAGAGTGCACGCCTTGCAATACATAACGCAGTGTTGGTACCGACTTTGTTATATGGCAGCGAAACCTGGGTATGCCAGAAGAAGCATAAAAGTAAGTTGAATGCAGTGGAGATGCGATCTCTTCGTAAAATGTGCGGCGTTACTATGGCCGACCGAAAGCGAAACGAAGAAATTCGCAATATGGCAGGTTTGAAAGATGACCTTATCACAAAAATTGATAAGGGCGTGCTTCGGTGGTTTTGGCACGTTGAGCGAATGAGTGAAGACCGAAAGGTGAAGAAAATATATAGCGCGAAGGTTAATATTAAAAGGTGTCGAGGTAGACCGAGACTAACTTTCGAAGACCATGTGAGCAAATTGCTCGAAGAGGGTAGGGTCAAGTGTACTCGGATACCTAGACGTGCATGCATGAAGAAGATAATGAATCTGAAAGAAGCGAAAGAGGTTTGTAAGGATCGTGACACTTGGCGATCTGTTCCCTCTGGCTACCCCGTCAGGGATTGTGCGTGAAGATAAGTAAATAAGTATATATATATATATATATATATTATATAATCTCAAAAAATATATAGAAATAACTAAACACCTTTAAGTGCTGTACGAAACATAGAAAGTAAGTTGACTCTGGTTTGTAGGCTACGGATATTTTAGTTTAATTTTCCTTTAAATACATTTTTACTGCAATTTTGAACCATTATTTACCTATGCGGTCAATTCATCACACACCAAATACAATAAAATGTAAACATTCACTGCTAATAATATCTTAAAAAATAAATTACTTCGAACTGCAGCTTTTAGAAAGCAATTATGATATATTACTATTGGAAAAGGTTTTTAAAATATAAATGTACTGGCCATCGTATTAAAATATGTATGAAGTCAGAATTACAATACTTTTTCGGGAGCAAAAAAGTGAAAACGATTAAATAAAATTATTATAGGCTATTTACAATATGGATAGATGCTACCATCTACTTGGGATCCTATAATTAGTAAAATTAAATTGAAACCCCGGCATATCACTGCAAGACATCAAGATGCTATAAGCTCGTTCTAAGTGTATCGCACCAAAATTTTATATATAAAAAGTGAAGGTAGCCGGCCTAACGATAACATCGGGACGTCAAATACCTGTCCCCCCTGACTATGGGTGCTGTAAAGCACCTGAAGATTTTTTTTTTTTTTTTTTTTTTTTATATGATAAGGGTGACAAACGAGCACACAGTCCACCTGATGGTAAGTGGTTGCTGCGGCCCATAGACATCTACATCTATCCTCTGTTACAAATCAAAATGTAGATGCGTTGTCACCCGTGAGGACTAAGATGGAATGCCTCATTTCCAGTAAAAAGGGCCTCCGGCCACCTGCACTCACCAAGCGAAACGCAGAGGTAAACCTCTACTTCACGCTGGTTTTCTGTGAGGTCGTGGTACTACCCCGGTTCGAGCCGGCCCATCCATGCGACGGCAAATGCTGCCGCGTGGCTCTACCACTGTTAAAAAGATTCGGGAATTCAAAAAATAAAATTAAACACGATAAAACCCGTAAATTAGTTTCATAATTAAATTGTAGTGTCTGTTTTTAATGTTAAAATAACAGATATTTTATATACGGTTCTTTTAGCAAGAAAACAATTTTGAAATTTTTTGTCTGTCTGTATGTTCCGGCTGGTCTTCAAAACGGGTGGACTAATTTTGATGGAAATTTCACTGGCAGATAGCTGAGCTATAAGGAGTGACTCAGGCTACTTTTATTTGAGATAAAAAATAGAGTTTCGTTCCAAAAAATTAAAACCCTAAATTACACGCGGGCAAAGCCGCAAGGCTTTAAATGTTATTTAATGCTGGAAACCTGTATGTAGACGTATAGGCATGGATATAAGTTCTGTTTGCATCATTAGTTCACATGGAATACATGTAGAAGTAGACAGAACTTACAAGACAGAAGAAAAAGAAATAAAAACAAAGAGTAGCAAAAAATTACTTTTCGTGGGTGATGTGATGCCAAAACGGATACTTACTTAGCTTATGCTACCTGCGGTAGCGCTGATTTTCAGTAGAGCATGTCATACACATATTAGAATATACCTTTAACTATAGAATTAAATTAATTTAACCTGTAATAACTAGTTTAAAATTAACCTTATATCAATGTAAAAGGTACTTATGTCACATGTTAAAATAGCACACTGTGTTTACCTGTAACTGATTGTGCATTTAGCTCATAATAGTTTATTACAATGTAACTAATTTAAGTTTCTGTAATGTAGCAGTCGTTGGTAGACCAAATAAATAAATAAATAAATAGAAATTATTATTACTATACGTAAGACCTACATCCATCTCATTTGCGTCTTTTGTAGACAAACTGAAGTAAAGATGTCAGTTTTCCCCATTTTTCATCTGCAATTCCCCTGGTGTTGCAGTTGTTCATGGGTGGCGGTAGTCACTTACGATCAGGTGAGCCGCATGCTCGTTTTCCCCCTCTCCTATATAAAAAAAATACTTTAACTAAAGATATTTTACAAAGGAAAAATGCTATAAAACTATTCAACCAAATATTTCCTGTTCTTTATGGGTGAGTAGGGCTAATATGGGCAGGGCCTATATTATTGCAGCTCTAAGACTTCGATCGGGACATATACCAATGAACAGCTTTGCATGTTTGATGTTATTTGTCAAATCCCATGCGAATATTGTGACCAATTAGAGGATGTATTACATTTATATTTCGAGTATGTTCGAATCGAGGCCAAAATAGCAAATTTTTGCAGTAAATTTAATGACAATTCATTGGATATCGAATTTTGTAATAGCATTCTAGCTTTATCATTGTCTGGGGAAGCTATAAAAATAAATAAAGATATACACAAAGATTGAAAAAATACTATTATTTCATTTTATTTGACCCATCGACGTCCTCTGCGTCTCCGTTATTACTTATTTTGTGATCCGATAAGACGTTGACTCGGAGCTCGCAATCTCGTTTTCATTAACTCAACGAAGGAGATTGAATTATATTCAGTTTTTCAAATAACCTAATGTTACTTGTGATGTAAAAGTAATAATATTACACTTGAAGCGAAAAACATAAAATGGTCGTGCACATGAGGGGTTAATTAAAATACAATGCATGCACTGTAATTTTTATATAGAATAAGGGTCATAAATGAGTACATAGCCTACCTTATAGTAAGTAGATGCTGTGCACCATAAACTTCTACATTTATACTCGATTAAGGATCAAAATGCAGATGTTATGTTAGCTCTGAAGACTAAGACAGAATGACTCGTTTCCAGTAAAAAGTGTCATATTACGCTACTAATTTACCCTGTTATTGTGTGAGAGCGTAGTCCTACCTTGATCGAGCTGAACGATTTTGCAACTACCATAATATAGCTGCAGCGTGGCTCTACCTGGTATAAACGAAATATAAATTATTGGCAAAAACAAATCGATTATTACAAATACCACGATCCGATTCGATTTCGATTGATGGCGGTGTAACTATTTATAAAGTTTTACTTATAAAGTCTTCCCGTGAAAATTGAAAATATTATTTTAATATCCTACAGGTTGAATTAAGGTCACGACGGCCAGCCATAACGGAGACTAGGCATCTCGCAAGTCAAAATTACAGTTCCCAAGTGTATGCGCAAGCTCAGGTGAGCTTCCTATTCCCTCACTCTCATAGTCCAATGGGACTGCAACCCGACACGATTGGAGAGAGGTCAGATGCAGGTTGAACAGCATTATAATATGCTTTCAGAGGCTCGTGATTAATATACCACCAACAACCTCATGCCAGGCAGTTACTAAGAATTTCTTGACATTAAATTCAATAACTGATTTATTTTGGCCAGATCCGGTTTCAATCGCGGGTGTCATGATCAGCGTCTATGACCATTAGACTAACGAGGCTATCAAAATATTATAATAAGTAGTAATTACTAATTATTTAGAATTGTTTAAAAGTTATACAAAAATAAAAGGTTGTTTTCTGAGCTTACTTATCAAATTAAATTTTCGTTATATGCACGACTAATGTCATAAATTTCATCACAAATATCATACACAGCTGTCACACTAATCTCATTAACGTCGTGTCTTATATAACATTGTAACTGAGGTCTGAGTCTGAGAGAAATATTAATGTTTTTAAAGCTTTGTTCCTTTGATGGTAGGGCGCACCGCTCAAGTTAGAAAAATCTGTTGGTATATCCACCGTGTTGGCAAAGGATAAAAGTTAATTAATTGCTTTCTTGGAATTTGAAATATTATATTTAATATTTGGCTAGATGACTTTTAGTCCAAAGTGTATTAAAACGCACTAAAACCCACATATTTTTACAAAATCTGCTTATTTCAAATTATGATGTTATTGTTCTAACAGAGACCTGGCTGAATAGTAAAATACTTGACTCTGAACTTTTTGGTGAGGGATATGCCGTATACAGAAGGGACAGAGAAATGTCCGGCTTTAACGTGAAAAAAGAGGGGGGTGGGGCACTAATTGCAATTTCTAAACGTTTAAATTCGAAGCGTATGCTGAACTGGGAAAGCGAATGTGAGGATGTTTGGGTTGATGGTTCTCAGTCACTAGCTCTGTGTGCGGTATATCTGCCACCCCCGGTTCAAACATCAATGCTAAAACATTTTATCGATAACTTTAACCATGTTTCCGAACTATTTAATTCACATGTCTGTGTACTTGGCGACTTTAATTTGCCGACCTTAGACTGGAATTTGGTCGGGAGTCCATCTTATAACTTATCATCACTGCACCAGTATTTCATTGATTTCGTCAATGTAAATAATTTAACACAACATAGCTCTATAACAAACAATATGGATAGATCTCTCGATTTGGTCTTGGCCAATACATCATCCTGCGTGGTTGCTGAGGCCGTAGACATTTTGTGTCCTATTGACCCACTACATCCACCTCTCTCTATAGAACTCTCTCTATTAGAGAGGCCAAAATTACAGTCCAATGCTGTGAGTAGGTTTAACTTTCATAAAGCAGATTACGTTGCTATTAATGACTATTTAGCTGAAGTTGATTGGAAGTCTATTTTTTATGGGAACAGTGATGTAAATATGAAACATGAATTATTCTTGGAGGTTGTTAACAAAGTCATTCATAAATTTGTACCAATTGTCAAACCAAAAACTAACAAATATCCTCCCTGGTTCAGTAAGGACTTGATTAGTCGCTTACGAGAGAAAAATAGGGTTAGAATAAGGTACAATAAATACAGGCACCCCCTGGACAGGATATCATATCGTCTACTGACCGACCGCTGCAAAAAATTAGCTTCTGAATGCTACAACGCATATATTCGTAAAATTGAGGACGGAATTTTAACGAACCCGAAACTGTTCTGGTCTTATATTAAATCCAAACGTGGTGGCTCTGGAACATATCCAGCTACGATGACGGACGGTAATACAGTAATACAAAACGGTAATGACATATGCAACAGCTTTGCATCTTACTTCTTCTCTACTACCTCAAATCTTGGTGTCCCATGTGACATAAATACTGACGAGAACATTTTTAGTACATCAGTGGGGGGAGCAATCGATTGTTTTTCAACTCTAAATCTTTCCCGCAAGCAAATTTACAAAAAAATGGTCAATATTGATGTAACGAAGGGCACTGGGAGTGATAATATTTCACCATTGTTTATTTCACGATGTGCGTCATGCCTGGTGGAGCCTTTATTTATTATCTTTAATAACTCATTAAGTTCTGGGGTTTTTCCCAAAGCTTGGAAGGTTTCTAAAGTGGTGCCAATTTATAAGGCAGGTGATGCTCAGATCATTAGTAACTACAGGCCTATTTCCATATTGTCCTCATTAGCTAAAGTATTCGAGTCTCTAGTCTGCCCTATTCTTCAAGCGTACTTCGACAAGTATTTAAACGACAACCAGCACGGCTTCACAAAAGGTAGGTCTACTAATACTAATTTAGTTACATATGTGGAAGACATTGTAAGTCGCATTGATGGCAATAAACAAGTAGACGCAATATATACAGACTTCAGCAAAGCCTTTGATAGAGTAATCCATCGACGGCTTCTGGCAAAACTATCTGCATACGGAATAGGGGGTTCTGTTCTAGCTTGGTTCGAATCGTATCTAAGTGAACGCTCTTTCTATGTAGTCGTTAATGGTTTTAGCTCAGAGCTACGAGATATCACTTCTGGTGTTCCGCAAGGTTCACACCTAGGCCCTATTCTCTTCAATATCTTCGTAAACGATATACCTAATTATATACAATACTCATCCCCTTCGATGTTCGCAGATGACCTAAAAATTTGGAAAATCATTGAAACACAAGATGATGTTTTGCATTTACAAAAAGATCTTGACGCGCTAGTGAAATGGTGTCAAACGAATGGAATGGAGCTCAATATCAATAAATGTGTTCACATTAAATTCACTAGGAAATTGAATCCTATTCCATCCATCTACAGCATCAATGGGATTCGATTAGGAGAAAGGGCAGTAGTAAGGGATCTGGGGGTGCTTATGGATAATAAAATGACATTTGTCCCACATATTGACTACATCATAGGCAGGGCGTCCAAGATGTTGGGTTTTATTATCAGGAACGCTAGGGTATTCAAACGCCATTCCTCAAAAATTGCGCTATACAATAGCTTGGTTAGATCGATCCTTGAGTATGGAAGTGTAGTCTGGCGTCCACATTATGCTACTCACACACTTCGTATTGAACGCATTCAAAAACGATTAATAAAACACTTGGTGTTCTCACACTTCTGGCATAAAAGATTTAGCCCCTACAAGGACCTACTAGACTTTCTAAAGATGCAGAGCTTGGACAACCGCAGGGATATACTTGACCTATCCTTCTTTTTCAAGATAATAAGATATCAGTTGCATTATCCTGCACTCCTGATGAAATTTAACTTTAAAGTTCCATCACGAATACCTCGTAAGCCCATCGAACCTCTCTCTCGTCCATTTCGCAAAACAGTTTTGGGAGCCAATTCACCGGTTTCCAGAATTTCCCAACTATATAATAAGTGCGGTGGGTCAATAGATGTTAATGTTATGTCTCTAGCTAAGTTTAAGGCCACAGTAAACCATACACTATTTAAGTAACTAGGTGTAAGTCATTGTTTCATATACCTACATAATATTATTTTGTTCTATTCTAAGTTTTTGTATTTAAAAAAATGCTAAAACTTATAATGGAGCGGAGCAGGATGATGTTATGTAGGTGTATACATATGCATAATATTATTTTGTTCTGTTCTAAGTTTTTGTATTTTTTTTTTGTTGTTTTTCACTAGGTAACTTTTTAGTAACTTGAAGCATGTGGTGTATACCTTTAATTGATTGTACAATTAGTATATAAGTGGATGTGTATTTACTATTTCTGCATTGTTGTAACAATCGTTGGTGTACCTAAATAAATAAATAAATAAAACAGAACCCAATTTAGTTAATCAACGGAAATTTACTGTTAGATCAGTGGGGTAAAGCGTGCGTCATAATTTTTCATCAATCAGATCAATCCTGGCGGCACTAGTAATTGCAATTTTAAGTGTCGATTTACCAATTACTCGTTCGCGACGAAATACATCGTTAGGAAATTTGCGTGATTTACCGTTCATAAGGGGGAATTACTATAGTTGCCACGCTTGGTGAGTGGGTTGGCAACCGCAGTTTTTTGTCATTATATGAAAGACGCTGCTGCCCATCTCCTGATTAGTTCCCCTCTGTCGCTTCTTACGACATATGATGTGGAGAAGTGGATATTCTTCCACCGCCACTACACGGTTATTGCGTAACTTAGCTTCTCAGAAATTTAAGGAGGCCTGGGATATTATAGCCGATCAGGAGAGTCTTTCTTCATCATATTTTAAATTTAAGATAATAAAGATAATCTGTATACTTATCATTACTTTATTTCAATAAATGAGATGAATGGGCGCTACTATTTTGTTTAAGACCCTATAACTAATAAATTTAAATCTCAATACAGACAAATCACTTAAATACTCTTAGATATTCTAATATAGATTTAATAGATATATTTATTTCCCACAACTTGATTGTAAACAGCTTAAAAAAATATATAAAAATGTTGTGCGGGGTACTGGTGTCCAAACTAGGTACAAATCTATTTCTAAGTATATTCACGGCAACAATATTCACGGTATTTTACCAAAAATTTATACCAAAATTAATAATTAAAACTGGGAATAGGACGTTTTTTGACGGCTCCGTGGCGCAGTGGCTCAGCAATGAGCTGTTGCGCTGCGCTGGGGGCCGCGGGCTTGAATCACGCACGGAACAAGTATTTGTATGGCCTACAAATAATTGTTCCGAACTGGATGCTTTTCCTCTTGTGATTTATCT
The DNA here is from genome assembly GCA_963668995.1 of Parnassius mnemosyne. Classification (NCBI taxonomy): domain Eukaryota; kingdom Metazoa; phylum Arthropoda; class Insecta; order Lepidoptera; family Papilionidae; genus Parnassius; species Parnassius mnemosyne. Next base: position 36,867,936 of record CAVLGL010000085.1, read on the forward strand.
TTGTAAACTGCCTCCAAGATACAGGAGAAAATCCTAGTGTGGTGGTAACGTTTTTTTTAAAGAAGAAAATAAAATAGCTACTTCGTGACCATAGGTGGCGCAAAGTGCTCGAAACATCGGGAATTACAAATAAGTCAAAATTAACCACTACAAATATTGCCTATCAAAAGTCAACTGCTGTACGTAGGTCTCCCCCATAGATGGTTTTTTAGGGGGGAGATATATGCCATAGTCGCCACGATACACGCCACGATAATTTTTTTTTCTTTTTTTAAAAAACGTTACCCCCACACTAGGATTTTCTCCTGTATCGTGGAGGCAGTTTACAAACACAAATTGCACAAGGACAAACATCCAGACCCGGAACAATCATTTGTAGGCCATAAAAATACTTGTTCCGCGCGGGATTCGAACCCGCGCCCCCCAGCGCAGCAACTCATTGCTAAACCACTGCGCCACGGAGCCGTCAAATTTGTAGAAGCATTATTTTTAAACTTACTGACAAATTATATTCTTGTCCGAACATTCATTAATCACAAACTCGTATCTCTGGGGGCTGATATAATTGCACATGTATAGTTTAACGAAATAATGGACCCAAACTTACCAAAGTTTGTTGTTTGCCTTAGTTGACACACTTTACTGTCAGCATCACAGTTTCATCTCTAAACAAAGATTGTAGGTAAATGTGATGTTGAGTTGGCCGGTGAACGAAATTAGGGTGTTAAATGTGTGCTAAATACACACTGTCATCCAAGTTATAATCCTTTTTACTTTGTAGCTGTGCCCAATTAAAACGCAATCATATTATGTTAATACATAAAGGTGAAACTTTGAATCCCCTTTTATACGTAGGAAAACTTTGTATCCCCTTTTAAGCTTATTGCGCGCACGAAGGTGTGTGAGATTTGATATACTTATAGTTTATATGGAGAAGAAGTGCAGAAAGTTAAAATATATATAATATAATATATGTAACAAATTAATTAAGAGCTGCATTAATCATTAGATAAAAATTATTCATCAATTATAATGTAAGTGAAAATAAAAGTAAAGCAATTGATCTAGTTTTGATTCGTGCAATTGTAATTTTTAAATATTGTATTTTATTCAATAATTGAATTTGATTGAGGATTTAAAAATCGGCCCTTATTTAAACAAAACATACATTGTTTACCTTTACACTGCCAATGTCAAACACTTAATAGCCTGTGGGTAAACAGTCACACATAGTTTGTTGTTAATTGTTTTCTTTATACGTAGGTCACTCAATAAGTTTTGAGATATTTAAAAAGTAGCCTAGATACTATTAATATTTATTTTAGATCTTTTCAAATTATTTTTGATCGTGTTCTATACAAAGTTCCATCCGCCTAAACCAACTCTGAAAACACTTTTGCCAGTCTTGATGACGGCTTCTTCGGCGCTTGAAAAAAACTTGCCTTTTATTTTTTCTTCGACTCTTGGGAACAAAAAGAAATCTCAACAGCTACGTAAGGGCTGCAGGATGGGTGACTTAGAGTTTCAACACCAGATTCCTCAATAAATGCTTTTGTTCTAAGGGAGGTATGTGAAGAGGCGTTATCATGAGGCAGCGTGATTCCCCGAAGCCCGATGTTTGGTCTTCTCCCACACAGTTTGAAAAGCTTTGGGTAATGCAACTGTAGTATACCATTCAGAGCTGACTGACCTACAATTTTCCAGAATTGACGTCGACAAATGTCCGATCCGCGAAAAAAAACTACCCACCATTTTTTTGCCGACGTTGCGAGGTCTTTGCAGTTTTGTCGGTAACTGTCTTACTGAGTAGACCCATACCGATGATTGCCTTTTATTTTCTGGATTGTATTGATAGATCTATGACTCGTAACCAGTAAAGGTTTCTAAAACACGCCTAGATGCCCTGTTTTCAAAACGTAAACGCATTTCATGGCACCAATTCACACGAGTCTATTTTTCGCTTACGGAACGCAAACGAGGGATCCATCGACAACAAAGCTTCCTCACTCCAAGATGTTGATGTAGGATGGTATGAATGCTCCCCGAACTAATGCCTACAATCTTTTCGATGTTCGTATATGTGATTCGTGGGGCTTCTTGCACCAACGTTTCAGTAGTCCATACATTTTCTGCCGTTATTGCTGTTTGCGGGACCCCGGTTCTTTGGTCATCTTTAAGATTAATTTTACCCCTTTTGAATTCAACAGACCACCTTAAAATTGTTGCCCATCGTGGAGATGAGTCTCCTAATGCTGATTGTAACCTGTGTAAACTTAATTGTTCGGTTAAACTAAATTTAAAATCATAATATATCATAGCGCGCAAATGTTCACGGTTAAGATCCATCGTTTTAAATAAAAAGCGCGGGAAGTGTTGCAGGAAAATTAATAGTACTTTTTATTCTTTTTAATATTAAGTGAATGGCTTAAAGAGTTATATTTTTAAATAAATTTGCATTTTAGAAGCGTATAACACGGGTTCGTTCAATTTTTAAATTTCGAGCATCTCAAAACTTATTGAGTGTCCAACGTATTATGTATATAAGATAATCTGTATTTTATATACAGGCTTATTTTTCAAAGTGTATCTAAATTTAAACTAAAGTTTACAAATATAAATAATGATATATCATACACGGTATACCGTTATTGAAGTTTTTGAAAATACGAACAAATAAGGCTCGTACTTTTATTTGAGTTTATCCAAAATTGAATGTGATTTATGGGCAACTACGTTTTTGCCTGCCGATCGTCCCTTACGAATGTGTGCGTGCACAATGAATTCAGTTAAAATAACAATAACCATGTATTTTGAATTTAAAGGATAAAATGGACAGAATTATTGAGATTTTTTTAAATTAATCTTTCTTCACCATTTATCTGTTACTTATTCTGAACCTTCTCTGCAAATATTGCCAGTTATTGCAAAATAACCCTGTATTAATATGCCGTTGAAAGTGAAATACAGCTCGCTCAATACACTAATTTAATGAATAACGGTCATATTTCAACCACCAGGCGACACTACAGACGATTAGAAATTATTTCAATATAAGGATATTTCTTAGAAATGAGTCTACGTTATAAAACATTATTGAAAAATATTAAACAGGTAGAAATCAGTACAAGATGACACTAAAACAAATGTAGCATGTCTTCTTGATATATTGTTTAATTTCTCAAACATGCAGGTATCGAATAAATCTTGTATAAAGCAAGATAATTAAACGCGATAGAATCCGTAAAAGCAGTATTATTCAATGTGTGGTGTTCGCGTAAATATAAGAAATCATCACGCAGGTATCCTCAAGATGTCCTTCAACGCCAAGTACGTGGTAAAACAGCACTTAAAATTTCCATTAACAATTTAATTGCAATCGGCGGAGATCATACCCGGTTTCACACATTTATTCATACTAAAAAATTTACCACAATAGACAGAACCACGACACCGAGTAAGATACTTAGGATGACAAACCCAAGCTATTTGTCTGTGCTGTAATACTACTTGATCTTATAGAAATATAAGCTTTTATAAGCTTTATAAGCTATAGATTATTAATAATAGTTATTGAAAGTCACTCTTCTATTTTATTTACCACTGTTTTGGAAAATACCTCTGTCCCCAGCCAGCAAAAAGCCTAAAGATACTTAAAAAAAACCAGTTATCAATCATTAAAGTTACACATTAATTGCTAACACAGACCAAATTAGAAATAGCATGGTAGCCTCGAGGTTTATATCAGTTATATATTCCTTAATATTTTAATAAAAATTTTTGGATAATCTTTGTTTTAATAAAGTTTTTAAACTTGGCTAAAGTCAGATTGTGTATAACTAGTGGTAGTGTAAGAGTATACTTATATAAATAGCTAATGCTAGTTTCTATTTCTGCCCTCACTTCACTGAATTTTCGTTTATGTTTTACCCCCATTCATTACTTTAACTGTGTGTATTGCTTAACGCAAATTTGTCTGGCGTAGTTCCCTTTTAATTTTGAGCATAGCAAAATTGCTTATTATCCTGAAATACTCTCACCACTTACAAAACATAAGATGAAGTTTAATTTTTAGGTTAACGCTTATAAACTCTGGAATATTATATCATACGTGGTAGAGCCATGCTGCAGCTACATTAGAAGTATAGATGTAGCACGAATAGGTCAGCTCCACCGAGGAAGGACCACGCTCTGTCAGAATACTAGCGTAAAGTGGCAGCTTGACACTGCTGTGATTCGTGTGGTGAGTGTAGAGAACCGGAGATCCATTTTACTGGTAAAAAGGTATTCCATCTTAGTCCTTACGGGTGACGACGCATCTGCATTTTGATTCTTCATTGAGGATAAATTTAAATGTCTATGGGGCACATAAACCACTTACCATCAGGTGGACTGTGTGCTAGTTTATCACCCTATCCTATAAAAATATTATTTGTCCAAACATGATACAAGATATCATATTATGTATACGAGGTTATGACCTAAAGCAATTTAAAACTTTAATACCTTAATAACTAGGCGTTTATTAAGTTGCAAGTTCTGGGTTTAAATATGTCAATAAAGTTATTGGGGTAAATATAAGTCAAACTGGAAAATAATTATTCCATTTTTTTTTGAAGAGGTTGAGCCATGCTGGAGCTATATTATTATATTTGTAGCACGTATGGTTCGGCTCGACTGGGGAAGGACCACGCTATCATAGGATACTAGCGTTAAGTACCAGCTCAATATTGCTGTGTTTCGTATGGTAAGTGTAGAGTACTGATGATCCTTTTTTACTACAAACGTGGCACTCCATCTTAGCCCTCAGGGGTGACAACGCATCAACATTTTGATTCTTAATCGAGGATATACAATATTAAATATAATATATTATGTATATTAAATTCTAAGTAGGTAATTATTTTCACAATCATACAATAGTTTTGTAAATATGCTTGGCTTAAAAGATATCCTCATATATCTGCACTCTTAAATGAGATGTACCAAAGTCGGTGCTTAAACCTGTATAACTTACATCGAATCCCGTTTTGTGACCTTAAGTATTATTAGTAAGGTAACTCTAGTCGACACACTCCCAATTTTAATATCGTTGTTAACGGGAGACTTGTGGACGATAAATCCGAGAATTCCTTGAAACAGATGGTCACCCTCCCGGTGATAGAACAAGTTGGCAGATTTGAGGATTACCGTGTCCTCCCCCTGCCTTCAGATTTCATTTGATGAATAATGATATAATATATCTGTGGTCCACAGCAGTCCTATGTCTTGCTTGACTAAAGAAAATAAAAACATTTAAAAGTGCTGAGCAATATTTAAAGAAAACAATGTAAAAGTTTCTAAAATGAAAAATAAGGCGCAATGAATGAGAAGATACAAAAAGGAGCACAATAGAAATGTAAGTTAAAGTAGGCTACTGGAGGCTGAAGTGCCTGCGATGATTTATCATTAACTTAAGGCTTATCTTTATTTGTCTCATTATTTTTAATATACAATTACTTCTTTATTCTCATGTTTATGTATTATTTTCTTTATTGTATTCTATTATAGAATGGAATTCTCCTACAATTGCAAAAATAATTTGTTTAAATCTCTTTTATACTGAAACAGGTTCATAAAATGAGAAACACACATTGTTGACACTAAAACACATTTATCACATTTCAAATATAAAATATCAAAATCAAAATGCACTGCATTTACGCTGTTATTTATATTTTATATGTCTTTTAAAATATAATAGAATAAGAGATTTTTTTTATTCAATATAAATTACATGTGTAATGCTTATTAAAAGTATTTCTTTATACTTTTACCACTCAAAATGATACCTGTTTAGCGCAGTGGTTAAGCATTGACACAGCTGCAAGACGAGGGTTAGATTTCTACCCGAAACAAATATTTGTATTTTTTTGAAAGATTAGACAAACTAGCATACGGTTCATCTAATGATAAGTGATCACTATTGCCCATGAACATCTGCAACACTAGAGGGATTACACGTTGCCGTCCTTTTAGAACGGAGTAGGGTCTTTTTGTTCTTATCTTTTCTTGTTCTACAAATAATTCTTCCGTGTGCGGAATTATCACTAATGAATAAGAGATCTTCTGCGTGATTTGCTTATGTGAGTGATAAAAGGATATATTGCCTTCAGACTTCAATTTCATATTGATCGCTTGAACGGTGCCATTACGGCGCCTGGTCGCATATGCCAATACCCGTTCATGATCTAGCGCTTTAGGCGCTGTGTTGCAAAATTATACAACCTTGAAAAAGAAAGGAATTTTCTGAAGAACAAAGCATTTTTTAAGAACCAACTCACGGTAACTGATCATATTATTTTTTTATAGAAGTTAAATGTTAAGTGGATATCTTAACGTAATAAGCCACGCTCTCACACAAAGTAAAATAGCAGCTTAATTCTGCTGTGTTTCATATGGCCAGTGTATTAAATTGGAGACCTTTTTTACTGGTAACGAAAAATTTTATCTTAATCCTCAATGCTCAGTGGTGACATCGCGTCTATGTGTATGGGCCACAGAATCTACCTCTCTTCTGGTGAACTGTGTGTTCTCGTTTGTTGCTCTTATTCTATAAAAAGTGAATTCGGACATCTACATATTTATAGTCGAAAAAGAATCAAAATGTGCGTTGTCTTCTCTGCGTACTAAGACAGAATCATCGTTACAAATTAAAAGTGCCTCACCATACGCTATTAATCAGTGAGAATATTATTATATTTATAGTTTAATTATCGAATAACCACTTTAGACTGGTTTTTTTGCCATTTTTTTAAACTATGTGACATATGGAAAAGGAAAATAGTTTGAATAATAATTGAAGATATTACTATTATGATTATTTATGTATTTTAAATTTTTTAAATGGTCTGGATTTAAAATTAATCCACAATGTTAAATTGCCAACACAAAAGTTTTATTGAAACTTTAAGAAAAAATCATATCTCATAAGGTTTATGATAAAATCATCAAAAACTATTTATTTTATGTTTATATACTCACATCAAAAAAAAAATCTTGCATGTTTTTCATATAAAATATAGCCTATAGCACTCCTGGCATATATTCGTAAAAGAGACAGATTAAAAATTTTAAAAATGGTAATTCATCATAGTAGCGTGCAAATAACCCTTAAGTTCAATATAAGCCGATATTACAGAGAGACTCATCTATTATATTTATATGATGTAGAGATGTACATTGTTTTGGGGTGGGCCTTGGGTCGCTGCTTTCCCTTACTGTCTGAAATTACTTGTTGTGCTTAGTTTTTCTGATAAAGTTAAAATAAATATTTAAATGTCTTTCATCATCATGACCATTACAGTCCTTCACAAGCCCACTGCTTAACATAGGCCTCCCCCAAGAAATGGCACAAAGCGTGGTCCTGAGCCACCTGTATCCATCGACTTCCTTCATGTCTTACCAGGTCTTCACTCGATCTAGTGGGGGCTCTACCTACACTTTGCTTACCGGTATGATGTTTTTAAATGTCTTTAATACGTTTCAATTACTCATATGTAATTATTTTTTACTATTCTATATATTCTGATAAGTGATGATGCACTGAAGATGGTGAAGCGTACTGACTTAACAAAAGCCTATTCACTCTTACCTTGACACCGACATTATAATTGGATGGAAAGACAGATGCATAATATTAGATTACTCGTCATTTCAAATTTTATCTTTATTACCTTTTACTTCATATTTAAGATATAGATTTAATACGGCAACGTAGCCATCTTAGCACTTTAGCATCAAAGCTTGTGCTTTATCTTTATCGCTGTGCTAATAATTACTCCATCCGCAACGCATTATATGGCCTCGAACTATGGAGTCCGTATTATAAATGACATGATAGTAACCTTGTAATGAGTTGTAGCATATCACATGCTTCTTTTTGAGCTTCATCACTATCATCGTCACCATCATTCACATCACTATCACTATCATCATCATCATCATTACAGCCCATCGCAGTTCACTCCTGAACATAGGCCTCTACGAAGGGACTCCGCAAAGCCTTCCTAATCCACCTGTATACATAAACTTCCTGCATATCTTACCACGTCGTCACGATATGTAGTGGGAGGACACCCTACACTTCGTCCATGACAGTACTCGGCTACCACTTGAAACACTTACCCGTCGCTGGTCACTTCTTTGAGCTATATGACCATCCATTTTCACTTCAGTTCACCGATCCGTTTTATGTTACTTAATGTTATGAAATAAAGATGTTTATATGCTTGTGTAAGTGTTCCCTTAAACCTTTGAAATAACTAGAGTTTTGTTGCGGTTTAACACTATCATTAAAATAATTTTTCAGTAAGTTTGTCGCGTATCTTTCTTATCGAATGTTGCCGTTTCAAGTCATTAAAAGATTACGCACTGTTGAATAGCACACGTTAAGCGTGTAGCGGTCTCTTACGACACCCACGGGTGATATGGGGGTAGTGGATATTTTTACACCGCCCCTGTTACAAATCAATGAGTAATCGAAAACACACACACACACACACACACACACGCGCGCGCGCACGCGAATGCACGCACACACGCACGTACACACGCACACTTTGGTAACTGTCCAAGACGTATTTAATTAACATAAATTTTAATTCATTCTATAACTAACTAACTTTTTATACGTGGTAGAGCCATGCTGCAGCTATATTTCGGGTATAGTTGTAGCACGAATGGGTCGACTCGACCGGGGAAGGACCACCCTCTCACAGAAAACCAGCGTAAAATAGCAGCTTAACGCTGCTGTGTTTCGTATGGTGAGTGTAGAGAACCGAAAACGCTTTTTACTGGAAAAGAGGCATTCCATCTTAGTCCTCACGGGTGAAAACGCATCTGCATTATGATTTGTAAACGAGGATAAATGTAGGTGTCTATGGGCCACAGCAACCACTTACCATCAGGTGGACTGTGTGCTCGTTTGTAACCCTATCATATAAAAAAATCTAACAATAATGTACTTTTAATATTTACGAATATTATATTTTATTCTTAATATTCGTGAGCAATGGTTGTAAAACACGGTGAGGTCATGTTGATCTCGGAAAAACAGTTTTCGTGTATTTGTATGGCAATCATCTAGGCCACGACCTTATTTTTGTGAGAAAAACATGTAATTTCCTAATAAAAAATTGTCGCAAAGGAATATAAATCAATAATTCATAGCGCCACAATTACAATATCATATTTATCCTCAGTTGTCATCTTGTACTTTTATATTTTTATTTTATTTTTTCTTTTACTTAATTAACAAATTTATTTACACCCTCCTTATTCACCATTTGTTGTAAACGACAGTTCTTTGTGCAAAAGGGTTGTCTGAAAGAAATCGTTTGCAGAGATAGACCGGCTATTGTACCTTCTATATAATATGTTTAATTTTGTTAATATTTAACTGTTGGCATTTTATTTTTGTTATATATATATATATATATATATATATATATATATATATATATGTGTGTGAGTGTGTGCGTGTGTATATATATATATATATACATATATATATATATATGGCATTTTATTATATTAAAATAAGAGCTTTCTGCTAAATGCATATGAAAGTATATACGGTACTATTGCCATGCTGCAGTTATATTAGTAGTATAGTTGTAGCACGAATGGGTCGACTCGACCGCGGAAGGACCACGCTCTCACAGAAAACCAGCGTAAAATAGCAGCTTAAAACTGCTGAGTTTCGTATGGTGAGTGTAGAGAACCGGAGACCCATTTTACTGGAAAAGAGGCATTCCATCTTAGTCCTCACGGGTGACAACGCATCTGCATGTTGATATGCAAGCGATGATAGATGTAGATATCTATGGGCCACAGCAACCACTTACCATCAGGTGGACTGTGTGCTCGTTTGTCACCCTATCCTATAAAAAAAAACTAGTAATTTTTTTTTTAATTTTTTCCGTCTGTCTGTCTGCCTGTTTGTTTCGGCTAATCTCCGAAACGGCTGGACCGACTTTGACGGGACTTTCATTGTCAGATAGCTGATATTATAAGGAGTGACTAAGGATACTTTTATTTCAGAAAATAGGGTCCCCGCGCAAAAAAACTTAAAACCCCTGAAATTGTCGTAAATTCCACGCGGAGGAAGTCGCGAGACACAGCTATTAGACCTATAAATCCCAAACCAGTTCGGAAAAAAATAGTTCAATGTTAGTAAATACATCTATGATAATAATATTAAAGGTAAAATTCATCAAGTTCAGTGCGGAGCTGTAATTTCACTGTCGAATCACTTGTCCGGTTTCGCTGGCAGCTTGCAAATGGCTGGTCGTCACTAACAATTCGATTACTACATTGTGGCTTGCGCGAAATTCGACCTAGATTACATTTGCTTAATTATTACAGTTGTAGATAATGAACATATCTGACATATATTTCATCGTTATAATTTTTTAAATAAAAAGAGTGTCAAACGAGAATACAGTCCACTTGATGATAAGTGGCCGTTAGACAGCTACATCTATCCTCGATTATCAAAATGCAGATGCGTTGTCATCCCTGAGGACTAAGATGGAATGCTTCGTATAAAGTAATAAATAATAGTTTAAGAAAACAAAAAAAAACACGCTATTGTAGATAACCGAACTAAAAAGTAGAAAATAATTTTCAATAACTTTAAAATAAGAAAATAGTGATTAATTTAAAAAAAAAAATCAATATATTGTAAAAAGCGTGGTGTGTTGTTTTCAGATACTTTTATGATGACGCTGATTTTACAAATATCCACAAAAATATTTACAAAAACTAATGCAAACGTAGCACTCATATGGGAAACTATATATTTCGCCCATAAGAAGTGAAATTACTCACAGCTAAGCAACTAGTTTTATTCAGTGAGGACGTAGGGCTTAGTAGTGAATTGTAGAGTGTAGACATAGCAGCGACCACAATAGATCTTTTCGGTTGCAGTGATAATGGTCTCTCTAGACCTGCACAGCTGCTCGAACATAATAAAAAAGGAGACTTTTGCTCAGTATAGAGACGAATACTGAACATTACCTTTCTTTTCGTGGACAACATAAACATTATTAATATCATTATTATTACAGCCTTTGAAAGTCAACTGCTGAATGCTAAAACATGATTCCCCTGTAGATTAATCACAGGCGGACTATCAACAACAGTTATTTCATTACTTTAACTATTTAAAGTAATGAAACAACTGCTGTTGATAGTCCGATTTATAGATGTTGCTGCCCATCTGATAAAACAGTTACTCTCTATCGCCTTTTTATGGGGTAATGAAATCTCTTTAACCGCCACTACGCGCCGACATAAAATAAAGAAAAAGAAAATTAAAAAATCTAAACGTTATGTTGAATATTATATTAGTGCTATTTAGCTTTATTATTTATTTTATCTGTGAAAACTTGTAACTGACTCCACCATCTACTTATTTTTGTACTATTTAATGATTTAGCTGTAAGTTTTACAAATATATTATATATTATATATCAAATAAAATTTAAAGCAGTAAATACGGAAGTCATTGCTGAGCAAAGTCTCGGATTGGTGGCGACTAAATCTAGTCCAGTTTAATCCTCACAAGACATAAATTTGCGCGTTTACCGCTAAAAAGAACCCCTTTGTCGTATCTCCTCAGTTTCTAGGCACTCTCCTTCTTGCCTCAGCCAGTATCGGAATCCTCGGAGTCGACATATCGAGTGACGTGCAGTTTCGTGGTCACTTGGAAGGGAAGGCCAAGTTGGCCTCTAAAAAGCTTGGCGTGCTCAGCAGAGCGGGACAGTATTTCATGCCGGCACACCGCCTGCAACTTTACAAGGCGCAAGTTCGGCCTCACATGGAATACTGTTCCCATCTCTGGGCAGGGGCTCCCCAGTGCCACCTCCTTCCACTTGACCGCATCCAATGCAGAGCTGCTCGAATCGTCGACGACCGAGCCCTTTCCGATCGGCTCGATTCATTGGCACTGCGAAGAGATGTTGCTTCCCTTTGTATTTTCTTTCGCATCTACCATGGGGAGTGCTCTGAGGAATTGTTCGGATTAATCCCAGCCGCCAAATTTCACAAACGCACGTCGTGTCAGAACTCCCGATACCATCCACACCATCTGGATGATTGGTGGTCATCTTCTAAATCGCACCACTGTGCGATTTAGAAGATGTTTTCTTCCTCGCACGACTTCTTTGTGGAATCGATTACCATCAGCGATTTTTCTGGACCGGTACGACTTAGGGACCTTCAAGAAAAGAGCATACTCCTTTTTAAAAGGCAGGCAACGCATCTGCAATTCCCTCCCTGGTGTTGCAGTTGTTCATGGGTGGCGGTAGTCACTTACCATCACGTAAGCCGCATGCTCGGTTGCCCCCTATCCTATAAAAAATGGACTTAATGATCTTCAAGGTAATCCCTCAATCTAAGCTTAAACCGTAAATCGAACATAATACAAGGAAAAGTAATGAAGTTAAATAATACCGTTCTCATTTTCCTCAAGTTTCCAATTTCTAATTACTCAATTTCTGATACCAAATATAAAAAATATTATTAGAAAGTTAGTAAGATTCAAAAGATTCAAGATTCAAAACTTTTATTTGCATCAAACATGGTAAATACAGGTGTTAATTACATATACTTTAGGTCAAACATGTTTCACCGCTTACATAGAGGCATACAAATATCAAATTTAAGTCTGTGGCTAATTCAGTTACTTATTAATTACAAAATATTAAAAGTAACATTGAAATTAAAATTTGTACATAATTACTCATTAGACAATTATTAATTATTACTAAATGGGATAAAATATCAAAATAATGGTTAATTATTATTAAACAAAATAAAAAATGTCCATGATTTGTGAAATCGTAATGGTATCATTTGTCAAATTTAAAATCTAGGAACTCTTTGACGCTATAAAAAGTTCTTTTTGCGAGAAGATCATAGAGACCTTTTCTAAATCCTGAGAAAGATAGTGCTTTAATATGCTGAGGAATTTTATTATATATTTTGACACACATGTATAGACAGCTTTTATTATATTTAGATAATCTAGGAAGTGTGTCAATTACAAGCTTTTCAGGGTATCTGTTGCTTCGAGAAGATATATTTTTAGCTTTAGTAAAAAGATGGTTGTGTTGTTTGACGAACAAACATATTTCATGTAGAGCGATGGCAATGTCAATAACTTAAGCTTTTTGAATAAAGGTATACATGAATGAAATGGCGCTTTTAAGCACAATAAAAAATTTTTCACATAATAGCGTAGTAATAGTGGTGGAAATTATTTTATTCAATAAAGTTCTTTAAAGTTGTCTCTTACTTTTTTTTTGGTAGACGAATATCACTAGCTGGAATGTCATTTAAATAGTTACATAACAAACCTCATCGCTAATTTTCCATCGTTAGGCGATGAACTTTTTTCTTCACATTCATAATGGCACCTTTGAAGTATAACTCAATTAAAAAAGGATTATAATAATTTAAAATTAAAATTGTTGTACAACCGACTTCAATATAGAATACTAAGAATAAATAAAAGTTTTTGGTCGTACCTTGAATAAATTTTTATGAGACCACACGATAAGCACCCGCTTTCAAGTAAAAAAAGAATCATCCAGATTGGTTCATACAGAAAAAAGTTATGGGGTAACAAATAAAAAATATGCAGTTGAATTGAGTACCTCATCTTTTTTGAAATCGGTTTAAAATTGGCAAAAATAATAATAATATCACAGCTCACAGCCAGGGCGACCGGTCTCAACGTAGACTAGCCAACTGCACAGGACAGGATATAGTGCAAGAGTGTATGCGCAAGCACAAGTGTACTCTCTATTCCCTCACTCTCATATTCTGATGGCTTTACGTACTTTCTGAGGCACGAAGGTGTAACACCGCCAATTTTTCGAGAGAAGAACCCAGTAACTGATTAAGGCCGACCTGGGATTCCAACCCATGACCCCATGGTTAGCAACCTTGTTTACTACCACTAAAACGATCATGCAGTTAAAGATGTCAAAGATGACAAAGATATAGAGTAGCATACATACAATAATTTCAAAATTAAAATTTTTGTACAGCCGACTTCAATATAAATTATTAAGAATAACTCAAAAACAATTGGTCTGACCTTAATCAAATTCATTTGAAACCACACACGAAGCACCAGCTTTCAAATATAAAAAGAATCATCGAAATCGGTTCACCCAGTAAAAAGTTATGAGGTAACACACATAAAAAAACTTACAGTTGAATTCAGTACCGTTTCCTTTTTGAAGTCGGCAGAAAAAATAACAAAGTCAAACTGGGAATCTTTCTTCTTTTAAGTCTACTAAAAACATTGCATCATTGTTTGATATTTTAAGGCTCGGTTACTGCATAGCCGTTAATTCAGGCGTCAAGTCTTGTTTAGTTCCTTACCAAATAATAACAGTATTTTAAGAAGACGTCTCATTTTTATGTGTTATTTATCTACTCGTGGTGCTTGTTAAAACGTTGGAGTTTTCGCTTTATAATTCTGTTGAATTTTATTCATTCATGTTATCAGCGGTGAAACAGAGCTCTGCCACATAATGGACAAAGTTTCCGTGAGTTTCACAAAAGCAGTGAAACGGTTTTGTTGTGAAAATATAACTCTGATGAAACAGATAAAAAACTCAGAAGCAGATTGTGTTTTTCATAAAGAACGTTTTGTAAAGTATTAATTCACCTGTTCCACGTCGTTATTTAATATCCTATATTACCAGTAGTGAGTATATACTTTTTGAATATAATGTTTAAATTGTTGGTGCGGTGTAGGAATATATTATCCCATATCATCCCGTAGGTGTCGTAAGAGGCGATAGAGAGAAACAGTGTCTTGATATCATCATCATTACAGCCCTTCACAAGTCCACTGCTGAACATAAAACTCCCCCAAAGAATGCCACAAAGTGTCTTGATAATAACGACTTAACCTTTATCTATGGACGTCATTTTTTTGTCACACTACTATGGACGCGCGGTCTCTCAGGCCGCTATGTTATGAAGCCAAAATATTACATTTATATTAATTTTATTTTTATGCTATCGTATTTATTATTAATTATCTAGGCATATTAAAATAAAATTATTTGGATGCTTTTAATCAATCTTTATTTATATCTTACATAATTTGATCAATCTTTATTTATTTCTTACTTAATTTAATCAATCTTTATTTATTTCTTTTAATCAATCTTTATTTATTTCTTTTAATCAATCTTTATTTATTTCTTTTAATCAATCTTTATTTATTTCTTTTAATCAATCTTTATTTATTTCTTCTAATCAAATTTATTTATTTCTTTTAATCAAATTTATTTATTTCTTTTAATCAATCTTTATTTATTTCTTACATAATTTAAGCATACTGTTAAAGGCACTAATTGGCATATTTTTTTTTATAGTAAATAAGCTTCAGATCAGTCTGAGGACTGAAAACTTAATTCATTTAAAATTTTATTTTCATTAATCCTAAGACGTATACTAACATAAAAACAAATTAACATCTTCTCAAAATAAAATATAAAAATTCTGACAATGGTTCAATACGTATCAAATTATTGGCAGTCCTTGCACAAGGGCTTGGAATACTGTAAACATATAACCTGTTTACTATTTACACAAGTACAGTTGGACTTCCTCTTTAGTTTTGGGGGACAAAGACGACATGTTTTTCGCTTCGATGTGTCAGTCTCCTGAGCAGGTTTGTCTGGAGGCATGTCTGCCCCTAAAACTCGCTTCAGTATCATTTTTAATTCATTTGCTATATTTGGCTTTATTGATATCTTTGTATATGTGGAACGATTAAAGATGCAAGGTTTTTTTTAGGAAATCACCTCTTTGTATATTTTTGGCCGAATGCTGACTGTATAGAATATAAGCATTGACACCACATAGTCAAGAATTCTTTGAATTCTAAACTATCACCATTGGAACTGATACTTATAACAATGTTATCGTCTATGGTAGATACAACGGTATTTTCTTCATAGTCTTCTTGGTCACTTGTATGATTCGGGATAAAATCAGCTTCAGATATCAAGCAATCCTCAATAGTTTCCCCGTTATCAGACTAGTACGAATCTAAAAGTAAATCATACAGTTTTTTTTCGAAAGAAGGGTCATCAAATCGACAAATTTTGCTCGCACGCTGTTGCAGCGGTGACCTTGACGTTCTTTTTGATGTAGATGCACTTTGAGTACTAGAGATTTCATTTTGAATGAAAATAACCTAAAAAAAATTCCGTCATGATTTTTATATAGGAAACGTGGACGTGCGGACCCACAGACCGCGGTCAAAGCTTAAAGTAAAATAACTCTCCTAATTTGCAGCCGGCGACACAATGCAGTGTAGTGGCGGTTAAGAATATCCACTACCCCGTATCTTCCCGTGGGTGTCGTAAAAGGCGACAAAGGGAAACAGGCAGGATATGGGCAGCAGCATCTTCCTGATAATAGCCAAAATAACAATAAAAAACTGCGGTTGCCAACCCGCTCGCCAAGCGTGGCAACTATGGCAATATACCCCCCATGAGTAATGACAATAATAAACGGCCCCCAGTCCCCGGCGGCCCCGCTATTCCAGGCTACGGTGGCGACCATGGTAACGGCGGGGCAGGGGGTGCTAAGAATCTCCGGTGGAGGTTCGGTTGCCACCTACGACGACTCGACCTGGCAACATACAACGCACGCACCCTGAGGACTGACGAGAAGATTGTGGAGCTGGAAGAAGAGATAGACAAGTTACGCTGGCATATTATAGGATTATCCGAAGTCCGAAGAGAGGGGGAGGACACGGTAATCCTCGAATCCGGCAACTTGCTCTATTACCGGGAGGGCGACCATCTGTCTCAAGGAGGTGTCGGATTTATCGTCCACAAGTCTCTCGTTAACAACGTTGTAAAGATTGAGAGTGTGTCGACGAGGGTTGCGTACCTTATACTCAGAATTACCAAACGGTATTTGCTGAAGGTCATACAGGTTTACGCACCAACCTCGGCACACCCCGATCAGGAGGTGGAGAAAATGTATGAGGATATCTCTAGAGCCATGCATTCCTCCAAAACCCAATATACGGTGTTAATGGGAGACTTCAATGCAAAACTAGGCACAAGAGAGAACGGTGAGCTGAAAGTAGGGAAATTTGGAATAGGGCAACGGAACCCAAGGGGCCAGCAGTTGGCTGACTTCATGGAGAAAGAGGGACTCTTTATGATAAACTCTTTCTTCCAGAAGCGGCCCCACAGGAAGTGGACCTGGTCGAGCCCCGACGGTTCGACAAAAAATGAGATTGACTTAATTATGACGACCAGACGACAACTGTTCAGTGATGTCTCAGTGATCGCGAGGGTGATAACCGGCAGCGATCACCGAATGGTTAGAGGCACACTGAACCTAAACGTTAAGTTGGAGAGGTCTCGTCTAATGAAGTCAACGCTCCGTCCCCCTCGTGCTCTAATCCAAAGTCCCGAAACCTTTCAGCTCGAGTTACAAAACCGTTTTCAGTGCCTAGAAGACTGCAATGAAGTGGACGATTTGAATGACAAGCTCGTGGAAACTGTCCATGCGGTCGGAGCTAAGTTCCACAAGACCCGCCGCAGAAGAACACAAAAACTCTCCGATCACACTCTTAATCTCATGGCTGTTAGACGGGAGATGAAGCTACATTCTTCAACAGATTTAACAGCATACAGGCAACTGAAAAGACAGATCTCCAAATGCATGCGGCGGGACTTACGCAAATTCAATACAGCTCGTATTGAAGAAGCGATCGAGCGGAACCAAGGCTCCAAAGTCTTTGCCAGAGATCTGTCTGCCAGAAAGCGCCAACTGTCAAAGCTGAAGACAGAATGTGGCAGCATCGTTTCCGGGGCACCTGAGATTTTGAGTGAGATTGAGAGGTTCTATGGGCAGCTGTACACGTCATCGTTGGAGCCGCACGCAAGTGTGAGTAACGATCCAAGAGCGAGTCTTATCCGACATTATTCCGATGATATCCCGGACGTCAGTCTGAGCGAGATTAGAATGGCTCTCCAGCACCTTAAAAACGGCAAGGCCCCAGGCGAGGATGGAATTACAGCGGATCTTCTGAAAGCGGGTGGAAAACCGGTACTTGAAGTCCTTCAGAAGCTCTTTAATTCCGTCCTCCATGGTGGCATTACACCGGAGGCGTGGAGCAAAAGTGCGGTGGTCTTGTTCTTCAAGAAAGGCGACAACGCTCTCTTGAATAACTACAGACCGATTTCCCTTCTCAGCCGCGTCTACGTGCTGTTTTCGAGAGTCATTACGAATCGTCTCGCGCGCAGACTTGACGACTTTTAGCCTCCCGAACAAGCCGGTTTCCGAAAAGGCTTTAGCACCATAGACCACATACATACCCTTCGGCAAATTGTACAGAAGTCCGAAGAGTACAATTTGCCACTATGGCTGGCGTATGTGGACTATGAGAAAGCCTTTGATTCCGTCGAAATTTGGGCGGTGCTGCAGTCTCTTCAGCGATGCCAAGTTGACAGTCGATATATCGAAGTGTTGAAGTGCTTGTACAGTAGGGCTACGATGGCTATCCGAGTACAGAACCAGAGTACGAAACCTATCCAATTGCAGAGAGGTGTAAGACAGGGTGACGTCATATCCCCGAAACTCTTTACCGCTGCATTGGAAGATGTTTTCAAGCTTCTGGACTGGAAAGGATACGATGGTATCAACATCAATGGCGAGTACATCACTCACCTTCGATTTGCCGACGATATAGTCCTTATGGCAGAATCGCTGGAGGACCTAAGCACTATGCTCAATGACCTCAATAGTGTTTCCTAACGGATAGGTCTTAAGATGAACATGAAAAAAACAAAGATCATGTTTAATGTCCATGTCACACCTATGCCGGTAGTTGTTGGGAGCACTAAGCTCGAAGTTGTTGACGAGTATGTTTACCTGGGACAAATAGTCCGACTAGGTAAGTCCAACTTCGACCGAGAGGTCAATCGACGGATTCAACTCGGTTGGGCAGCGTTCGGGAAATTACAGCACATCTTCTCGTCAGGTATACCTCAAAACTTGAAAACGAGACTGTACACCCAGTGCGTGTTGCCTGTGATGACATACGGAACTGAGACGTGGTCCTTCACTGCTGGCCGGATGAGGAAGCTCAAGGTCGCTCAGCGAGCTATGGAGAGGGCTATGCTCGGAGTTTCTCTGCGTGATAAACTCAGAAATGAGGATATCCGCAGTAGAACTAGAGTGACCGACATAGCCCAACGGATTAGTACGCTGAAGTGGCAATGTGCCGGCCATATAGCTCGAAGAACCGACAACCGATGGGGAAGAAAGGTTCTCGAGTGGTAGCCTCGTACCGGCAGGCGAAGTGTAGGGCGTCCCCCCTCTAGATGGAGTGACGACCTGGTAAGTTATGCAGGAAGTCGATGGATGCAGGTGGCTCAGGACCGTGCTTTGTGGCATTCTTTGGGGGAGGCCTATGTTCAGCAGTGGACTTGTGAAGGGCTGTAATGATGATGATGATGATGACACAACTTCCCACCTTAACAATTGTTCGCCACTAAAACTAAAGCTACTGAGCGCCTTATACGCGGGGAGCGAATGGAACGGTGTAAACACGAAAATTACAAACTGCGAGGGGCCTGTGAGACCGCGCGTCCATAGTTAAAGGTTAAAATAAAAAAGCTGCGGTTGCCAACCTACTAGCCAAACGTGGCAAGTATCGAAAAAATCCCCCCTATGGGGCAATCTATGAGAGATTCCTATTTACAGAAGTGGACTATAATAGGCTGTAAAGGATTACCAGTACACCGTTCCACAATCTCACCAAATAAATTGCTAATTGCAACTTTAAGTTAACCGCTCTGTTGTGAAAGAAAATTTTAAAAAGGAAGCTTCTGAACTGCATAATAAGAAACTGAATGAATAGTAAGCTATTTCTATAGAGAGAGAGAATGAGTGATGAATTGGCAATATATTGAAGATGGATCAAATTCACTTTACCAACGACCGAACCGAACAGACCGACTGACTGACCAAACAAATATATAACTTTATACAAAGTTGGCTACAGATACGTTGTTACCTCCAACAACATAAATTGTACTGGGTCTCTATATGCTTCAAATCGGATCATTACAGAGCATGCACTGCTGCTGTGCAGAAGAGGGTGATACCCAGATGAAACCCAAGGCAGAAAATGAGTCCTAGCCGTGATGCTCTATGTCAAATGAGGATTAGTCAGACCTTCGATGTAGAGCAACTTCTAGGGTACAAGACGTGTACTATTATAATTACCGATCATCAATCACAACATTCTATTCTATTCTATTCTACTAAAAGTAAAAACTTAAATCATCATACAGTTCTACTCACTGCCATATAGTCCAAAGAACGCTAGCTGCGATTTCTTGCTGAATAGTATAGTTATAATAATATATCGAAAAAAAATCAGCTCTCTCATCGACGACATTTCGCAGATACAGTCTCTTTAGGAATTTCACCGCACGTAGACAGTACGGACCAATAGTATCTACAGAAATAGCACAAATATTATATTATAGTCATCTTTCAGAGACTCATACCTGCGCGATGTACCCAAGCTGATTCTGATGCCCCGGCTCTAAACGAGGTAACCCCGAGATGAGAGGTTAGTTGTATCTACGCTCACAGCATCCCATTCTAGGGCTTTACTCTCCTAAGGGACCAAATTCTTACCGTTGGGTCTCCTGCCATCGTCTCTAATATTTCAAAGGCTCTAAAATCGAATAAACATTCATAGAGACAAAATCTCTTTAGGCAACAAACAATGTTCACAGAACCGTGACGGTACCACCTACTATCAGTTTTCTTTATCACTCATCCCTTTTGCAATGACGGAGACCACTGTTCACTTTTGGACGATTACGGTCTAATGAAAGAAAGAGAGACGAGAATTCGAACTACTCTCGTACCTGATAGAGCCATGCTGTAACTGTATTATGGTTGTTGCACGAATGGATCAGCTCGACTGAGGAAGGACCACGCTCTCACAAAATACCAACGTAAAACAGTACCTCAGTGCTGCTGTGTTTCGTATGAGGAGTGTAGAAAACGGGAGACCTTTTTACTGGAAATGAGACAATGCATTTTAATCCTCAGGGGTGGCAGCAATGCATCTGCATTTTGAGGATTTTGATAATTGAGGATAAATATAGATTTTTCATGAACCACAAAATCCAGTTACCATCACGTGGACTATGTGCTGTCAGTCCTATTTTGTAAAAAAATATGATTTGAAAATTATGAATATCATAATAAAGTAGAACATCTGAAAGTGGATTTCAAATTTTATTACGGGTTCGTAAGTTTAGTGCCGGGCGGCGGAGCCCTAATGACTTGTCCCCGCTAATGGCACTCTGTGTCACGCCTTACCCGAAACAAGGGGGAGAAAATTGAGTTCCTAAAAATAGAACAACATTATCTGAAAAGTTAAAACATCAGTTATTACGAATTACAAAAAATATATCTTTTAGTGACAAACCTTCCCCTGTTGGAAGGGGAAACTCATAATTCAAACGGATGGTAGACTTTGACTTACATAGAATCCTAAGCCTCAATATAAATATTTTTGACTTAAACTTTTTTCAATCCGCGTGCCCAGCGAAATAATAATAAACAAAATATTTTAATATTTTTATCAATGATAGGTCTACGTTTGACCAAGATTCCACCTGATGATGATTGGGTCTTTGAAACATGTTTTTATTTACAGAAGTCATAAGGGGAATAATTGTCATAAATGTCACGGTAGGTTGACAATCCTAATTTTTATAATGATTTCTTATATTTACGCAAACACTACAAATTTTATATTCCCGACGTTTCGAGCACTTTACAGCACCCATGGTCACAGGGGGGACTGAGGTGTATGACGTCCCAATGTCATAGTTAACCACGCCTACCTCCAGAATAAAAGTTATTAATTTAAATAATTAATTTTTGCGCAAAAAAATTTTGGGACGTCATACACCTCAGTCCCCCCCACCCCCTACCCCCCGTGACCATGGGGACTGTAAAGTGCTCGAAACGTCGGGAATATAAAATAAATTAATATAAGCGATAAAATCCGTACCATTAGTTTTATTTAAATCCTAATTTTTAATTTTGTAGTTATTATTAGGAAGATGCTCCTACACATAGTGATGAATAGTGATTCGGGACGATATGGGGTAGTGAATATTAATCATATACTTTCATTGACCTAAAAGTAACCATCATCATGATCATTACAACCCTACACAAGTCCACTGCTGAATATAGGCCTCCCCCAAGAAATGCCACAAATCACATTCCTGATTCACCTGCATCCTTCGACTTCCTGCATATCTTAGCAGGTCATCACTCCATCAAGTGGGGGGACGCCCTACACTCCGTCCGTCGATACGAGACCGCCACTCGAAAACCTTTTTTCTCCATCGGTTGTCGGTTCTTCGATATATATGGCAAACCCATTGCCACTTCAGTTTAATCTTTTGGGCTATGGCGGCCACTGTGGTTCAACTGCAGATATCCTCATTTCTATGTTTATCACGCAAAGAAAATCCGAGTATATCCCTCTCCATAGCTCGCAAATCGACCTTGAGCTTCCTCATCCAGCCAGCAGTGAAGGCCCACGTCTCAGTTCTATCGGTCATAACTGGCAACACGCACTGGTTGTACAGTCTCGTTTTCAAGTGTGGTAGGTATACCTACCTATACCTAACGAGAAATTGTACCGTAAAAACAGCCGAGTTGAATCTGTTGATTGACATCTCGGTCAAAGTTGGACTTATTTAGTTGGACTATTTGTCCCAGCTAAAAATAATAGTCAACAACTCAGAGTTTAGTGCTCCTAACAACTACCGGTATAGGTGTGGCATGGTCGTTACACATGACTTTTTTGTCCATGTTCATCTTAAGACCTATCCGTTGGGAGATCTGAAGTCATTGAGAATAAGTTTTAAGATCCTCCAACGATTATGGCATAAGGACTTTATCGTCGGCAAATCAAAGGTGAGTGATGTACTCGACGTTGATGTTAATACCGTAGTCTCTCCAGTCCAGAAGCTTGTCTTCCAATGCAGCGCTGAACAGTTTTGGGGGTAAAACGTCACTATCTTACACCTCTCTGCAGTTGGATAGGTTTCGTACCCTGGTTCTGTACTCGGATAGCCATCGTAGCCCTACTGTATAAACACTTCAGCACTTAGATATATCGACAGGCACCGCTAAAGGTACTACAACACCGCCCAAATTTCGACGGAATCAAAGACTTTCTCATAGTCTACATATGCGAGACATAGTAGGAAATTGTGCTCGTTGAACTTCCGTTCAATTAGCCGAAGGGCATGTATGTGGTCTATGTTGATAAAGTCTTTTCAGAAACCGGCTTTTTCGGGTGGCTGGAAGTTGTATTTGGATGCGAGACGATTGATTCGTAACGAATCTAGGAAACAGCATGTAGATACGGCTCAAAAGAGAAATTGGTCTGTAGAAACAAGACCGCCGCACTTCTGCTCTACGCTGTAGTGCTACCATGGAGGATGTAATTAAGGAGCTTCTGAAGGACTTTAAGTACCGGTTTTCCACCCGCTTTCAGAAACTCCGATGTAATTCCATCCTCACCTGGGGTCTTGCCGTTTTTAAAGTGCTGGAGAGCTATTCTAATCTCGCTCAGACTGACGGTCAGGATATCATCTGAATTGTTTCGCATAAGAATTGCTCCTTGGATCGTTACTCTCACATGCGTGTGGCTCCAACGATAATATGTACGGCTGACCATATAACCACTCAATATGACTCAAAATCTCAGGTGTTCCGGAAACAATGCTGCCACACTCGGTATTCAGCTTCGATAGTTAGCTTCTTCTGGCAGATAGATCTCTAGCAAAGACTTTGGACCCCTGATTTGGAGAGTAATTTAAGTTGCGTAAGACCCGCCACATGCATTTGGAAATTTTTTAAAGAATTTTTTTAAAGACTGCAGCTTCAATTTCCGTCTAACAGCCATGAGATTTGATGATATTGATTTTTTTTATAGTAAAGGGTGACAAACGAGCACACAGTCAACCTAATGGTCCTCGTTTGCGAATCAAAATGCAGATGCGTTACCAGCCGTTAGGACTAAGATGGAATGCCTCGTTTCCAGTAAAAATGGTATCCGGTTCTCTACACTCACCATACGAAACACAGCAGTGTTAAACTGCTATTTGATGCTGGTATTCTGTGAGAGTGTGGTCCTTCCCCGGTTGAGCCGACCCATTCATGGTACAACTATACTACTAATATAGCTGCAGCATGGCTCTACCATGTATAAATATGAATATAACTGCAGTATGGCTCTACCACGTATTGAGAGTGTGATTGGATAGTTTTTGTATTCTTCTGCTGCCGATCTTGAAAAACTTACCTCCGACCGTATGGACAATTTCCACTAACTTGTTACTCATATTGTCTACTTCATTGCAATCTTCTAGGTACTGAAAACAGTTTTGTAGCTCGAGCTGAAAGGTTTCGGGACTTTGGATTAGAACCCGAGGAGACGGAGCGTTGACTTCATTAGATTTGATGTCTCTAACTTAATGTTTAGGTTCAGTGTGCATCTCACCATTCGTTGATTGGTGCCGGTTTTCACCCTCGCGATAACTGCTACACCACTGAAGAGTTGTCGTCTGGTCGTCATAATGAAGTCAAACTCATTTCGCCATTCTAATCTCGCTCAGACTGACGTCCGGGATATCAACGGAATAGTGTCGGATAACACTCGCTCTTGGATCGTTACTCACACTTGCGTGTGACTCCAACGATGACGTGTACAGCTGCCCATAGAACCTCTCAATCTCACTCAAAATCTCATGTGTCCCGGAAACGACGCTGCCACACTAGATCTTCAGCTTCGACAGTTGGCCCTTTCCGGCAGACAGATCTCTAGCAAAGACTTTGGAGCCCTGGTTCCACTCTTATCACTTCTTCAATACGGGCAGTATTAAAGTTGCGTAAATCTGTCGCATGCATTTGGAGATCTGTCTGTTCAGTTGCCTGTAAGCTGTCATATCTACTGAAGACTGCAGCTTCATATCCCGTCTAACAGCCATGAGATTAAGAGTGCGATCGGAAAGTATTTGTGTTTTTCTGCGGCGAGTCTTGCAAAACTTAGCTCCGACCACATGAACAGTTTCCACGAGCTTGTCATTCATATCGTGCACTGAATTGCAATCTTCTAGGCACTGAAAACGGTTTCGTAGCTCAAGCTTTGGATTAGAGAACGAAGGGGACGGAGCGCTGACTTCATTAAAAGTGACCTCTCCAACTTAATGTTTAGATTCAGTGTGTCTCTCACCATTCGGTTATCGCTGCCGGTTTTCACTCTCGCGATCACTGAGACATCACTGAAAAGTTGTCGTCTGGTCGTCATAATGAAGTCAATCTCATTTTTGTCGAACCGTTTGGGCTCGACCAGGTCCACTTCCTGCGGCACCGCTTCTGGTAAAAATAGTTTATAATAAAAAGTCCCTCTTTCTCCATTATGTCGGCCAGCTGTTGGCTCCTTGAGTTCCGTTGCCTCAATTCAAATTTCCCCACCTTCGGTTCATCGTTCTCTCTTGTGCCTAGTTTTGCGTTGAAGTCTGCCAGTAACACCGTATATTTGGCTTTGGAGGAGTGCATGGCTCTAGATATAATCTCATATATTTCCTCCACCTTCTCATCGAAATATGCCGAGGTTGGTGCGTAAGCCTGTATGACCTTCAGCAAATACCGTTTGGTAATTCTGAGTATACGGTACGCAACCCTCGTCGACACACTCTCAATCTTTACAACGTTGTTAACGAGAGACTTGTGGACGATAGATCTGACACAGGGACAGATGGTCGCCCTCCCGGTGATAGAACAAGTAAACGTATTCGAGGATTACCATGTCCTCCCCCTCTCTTCAGACCTCAGATAATATTCCAGCGCAATTTGTCTATCTCTTCTTACAGCTCCAGGATCTTCTCGTCAGTCCTGAAGTTGCGTGCGTTATATTTTGCCATGTTGAGTCGTCTTAGGTGGCAACCGAATCTCCACCGGAGATTCTTAGCACCCCCTGCCCCGCCGCTACCATGGTCGCCACCGCAGCTAGAAATAGCGGGGCTGCCAGGGACTGGGGGGCGTCTCTTTGTTACTTTCATGTGGGGTGTATCGCCATAGTTGCCACGCTTGGCGACTGGGTTGGCAACTGCAGTTTTTATTTATTGTTATTTTGCTGTTATCAGAAAAATGATGCTTAGCTTCTGCCTCAGTTTCCCTCCGTCGCCTCTTACGACACCAACGGGAAGCTGTGGGTTAGTGGGTATTCTTAGCCGCCACTACACGGGATAACCAACGAGACTCTATTACTAAGCCTTCGTTCTCCGTCCATCAGTCCATCCGTCCGTCTGTCTGTCTGTCAGCGGGTTGTATTTCTTGATCCGTAATTAGTATACAGTTGAAATTTTCACAGAACGTGTATTTCTGTTGCCGCTATAATAAAAATAAATAAAAATTAAAACAAAATTAAAAATTCAAAGGGGCTCTCCTACTAGAAACGTACGGAACCCTTGATGTACGGGTTCGACTTGCACTTGGCCGGTTATTTATATAAGGGAGTAAACGAGCATGCAGCTCACCTGATGGTAAGTGTTCACCGCCTTCCACATCCAATGCAATTACCAGGAGAATTGCAGGTGCGTTGCTGGCCTTTCAAAAAGGAGTAAGCTCGCGCCAACAAGGGTATAGACTACTATCAGTCGCTCTCAGGCATCGATTGTACTGATTATCTTGCTGGCATGAAAACTTTAAACTTTAATATCGCAAATAGAAGTTAGCTAACCAACAAATTAACCAACAAAGTTGCGGGCGGATAACTCACTTGAATTTCATAGTACGCATGCAACCCGGCTTAAATTCAACACTACTAAAAAGGTAGAGTTTAAAATACCTCACCACGTGTTCTGTCGTGAAGAAAGACATTGCGAGGAAACAATACTTCAGTACTTCGCGAACGAGTGGTACCACTTCTTTGACTTCTGGCCAAACTGAATAATATTTTTACGGATTTTATCGTGCCTTATAAAACAGAAGAACTAAGCAAAGTTACCATCCATCTGATGGTATACTGGCTTCTTATAAACTCCAGTGTTGCGGCAACAGTGCAAGCGCTATTATATGACGACAGAAATAGTCTAAAGTAAACCTGAGGCTCTGATATGATATGCCTGTTACAAGTTAAATTCCTCCGGTGATCGTTTTTACAATACTCTATTTATTAAAGAACTAGCTGTCAAAATTAGTCCACCCGTTTCGGAGATTAGCCGGAACAAATAGACAGACAGACAGACATATAGACGACAGTTTTAAAAATCGTATATTTGTTATAGGTACTTTCATATGCATATAGTAAAAAGCTGTTATTTCGACATTACAATCAGACACTTCAATTTTATTTTTGTAGATTTGTGTAGATTTTATGTATTAAAATGTACCACGTTTTTAAAACGGACTAAAAGGTATAATTTTTCAGTCCGTTCATATTCTTACAGTGCCCTGAGATTTTCAGCTATTTTGAAAATGTTCAACCTCTAGCTAATCAGAAAGTTAGTTTAAACTTACTAGATTCGACCCGAAAAGACATACGCGAAACCAAGTACGTAAAAACGTCGTAAAAAGAAAATTTTGCTGTAACATGAATTTCATTTTAAATAAAGCAACTTTAATACTGATATGTATGTTTCTGCGGATTTGATTTCCATTCGAAATATTCTCATCAAAGAATTTGCTTCAGCTAGAACGATTTTCAATTCAATTCAAATTCTCTTTAGATTTATTTATATTTTTCACATATTTAGAAGGCAACCTCAACGTCCTTAAATATTAAATTTGAAATTGGATAAACCTAAACAAGCAGCAAAAATCTTTACTCATTTGTAAAATGTAAAATTTTAGTATATGAATTTTATTTTTAGCTGTATATGAATGCGACTAATAATAATGGGATATTTGCCATAATCGCCACCCTTGTCATGCGGGTTGGTAACCACTGTTTTTTTTTAGCTCCTCACCTAGTTTGTTTCCCCTTTTCACTTCTTACGACTACGACACGGGCGATATAAAATAATAATGTATAACTTTTACTACCACCAGATCAACCGAGCAGTCAAAATATAGTGAATATTCTTACACCGTCACTATACGTTTACTGAAATAATTTACATATCTACTGAATTATATTTTATATTTATGCTGAAAACCCTAGAAATTGCAATCATATTTTACAATAAAAATTCTTTATTCTCTTCTAAATTACAATTAAAAATCAGTGATGGCTTCTGAAATTGAACACGGTTTATTCGAGCATGCATTACGAAATTTGCAGAGAGAGCCCAGACCTTGAACTATCACCGTTATTGTTATTTTTTTAATGAAGTGAGGGTGACCAGCGACACTATTAATTTTATCTAAACATACAAATCAAATTAAAGTATTTGTCTGTAATATTGAAATAACTGGCTTCTAGAAAGTTCAGAAGGTTAGTTGCAGGCTATTAAGACAAATAACAATTTTTTTAATTTTTCTCTGTCGGTCTCTCTGTCTGTCCATCTGGCTATCCTGACTAGTCTGGCGAAGCCAGGGTACGTCAACGTCATCATCATTACAGTCCTTCACAAGTCCACTACTGAACATAGGCCTCTCCCAAAGTCGGAATCCTCGGCGTCACAATATCGAATAATGTGCAGTTTCGTGGTCACTTGGAAGGGAAGACCAAATTGGCCTCTAAAAAGCTTGGCGTGCTCAGCAGAGTGAGACAGTACTTCATGTCGGCATGGGCGGCGGTAGTCACTTACCATCAGGTGAGCCACACGCTCGTTTGCCTCTTCTTCTATAAAAAAAAGCACGCTCCGGAGCAACCTGCATCCAACGACTTCCTGCATGTCTAACGTCACTCCATCTAGTGGGGGGCTGCCTCACACTTCGATTACCGATTAGTATCGTTGTGGTTGTCATTCGAGAACCTGCTTCCCCAAGAACCTTTGCCTATGCCAGGGTAGGGGCAGGTCACTAGTAGTAAATTCAAACTTTTTTTTTACGTGGTAAAGCCATGCTGCAGCTTTATTAGTAGTATAGTTGTAGCACAAATGGGTCGGCTCAACCGGGGAAGGACCACGCTCTCACAGAATACTAGCGTAAAATGGCAGTGATACTGCGGTGTTTCGTATTGTGAGTGTAGTGAAACGGAGGCCGATTTTATTGCAAAAGAGGCATTCCATCTTATTCCTCTCGGGTGATGACGCATCTGCATTTTGATTCTTTATTGAGAATAAATGTATCTATGTGTGTCTATGGGTCACAGCAACCACTTACTATCAGGTAGACTGTGTGATCGTTCGTCACCCTATCCTATAAAATAACTGTGACTCATAGACACCTACATTAATCCTTGATTAAGAATCAATATGCAGATGTGTAATTATCCCTGAGGACTTTATGCAAGCAGTTATGCAGGTCTCATAAATAAAAATAAAAATAAGACCAGTATCACTGCGACCCGTAAGATCTATTGTGATCGCTGTTATGTCTATAGCTCACTGCTAAGCCCTAACCTTCAATGAATTGAAAGAGTTGCTTAGCTGTGCAGTTTCAATTTAACTTTTTCTGGGCTAAGTTACATATATTCAGCGTAGCCAGACGGGCCTCCGCAATCCACTTTTCGCCCCTCCAGGAGACAGGACGTGACGGGTGGCGAACCTCGTCGCCGATTTTTCTGCCGGAGATTCTTCGCAACCCTGCCCCATTAAAGGGGCACCGGGAACTCGGGGCCATTTCTTTTTCTTCTAACTCGGGGCCATTTCTTTCTCTTCTTGTGTCTCAAAGAGTGACAAAGCAAATTTATGTTGCAGAAGTGAACGGCAGGGTCGGGAAGGGACGCCCTAGACGAAGGTTTATCGACCAAATTCAAATTCAAATTCATTTTATTCATTTGCGATATATGGGTTACAATAGGTCTTAATAATTTAACAAAATACAGCCATATTCTACCTTCCGGTCTGCAAACTACTTAAATATAAGATCGGCAATACATTAAAAATAGGCCAGATTAGGAGTACCCCTAACCGACGAGCGTGTATGCGTAGATATATGGATGTGAAGGAGGCGAGAGAGGTGTGTTGTCGGGATCGTGCCGAATGGAAGTCCATAGTATCTACCTACCACTCTGGGTGACAGACGTGAGTGTTTATATTATGTTTATATATGCTAATTTACTTAATAACTAATATTGCTAATAATATTACTAACATTCCCTTTAGGTACTCCTGGTAAGCTTAAAATGCTTGTGTTAAGAGTTATTCATGACAGTACTCGAATGGTATATTCGAACCCACGACCTTTTGAGCATGCAGTCCGCACCCTGCCATAAGGCTACTGTCAATTACTATAAACCAGTGCTTGACTACAATTGCACCTGGTGGCATACACGCTCGTCGGTTAAGGGTACTTTTAATTTGGCCCATTTTCAATATATCGCCAATTTAGACGATAAACTTTTGCTTAGGGCGTCCCTTCCCGACTCTGTCGTTCACCTCTGCAACATAGATTTGCTTTGTCACTTTATCATTATTTCTACATGACCAAACCACCGAAGCATTCCTTTCTTAATCTTAGTCACAACATCGTTTTGCAAACCACACTCTTCTCTTATTACACAATTTCTCACTCTGTCATTCAGATTCAGCCCTAACATACTCGTAGTCCTTAATGACCGCATTTCTACAGCATTTATTCCACTCTCGTGCTTCTTCTGTCACACCCAATTTTCACTACTATACATTAAAGTAGGGACTAACACATCATTGTGAATTGCCATACGTGCCTTTTTAATACATTCTGACTTTCCACTATAGAGTGTAGAGCCCCATTTACTCTAGCCATGCTGCAGCTATATTAGTAGTATAGTTGTAGCACGAATGGGTCGGCTCGACCGGGGAAGGACCACGCTCTCACAGAATACCAGCGTAAAATAGCAGCTTAATGCTGCTGTGTTTCGTATGGTGAGTGTAGAGAACCGGAGACCCTTTTTACTAAAAAAGAGGCATTGCATCTTAGTTCTCACGGGTGACAACGCATCTGCATTTTGATTCACAAACGAGGATAAATGTAGATGTCTATGGGCCACAGCAACCACTTACCATCAGGTGGACTGTGTGCTCGTTTGTCACCCTTTCCTATAAAAAAAAATTAAGTTAAAAATAAGTCTTTATATCGTAGTATACATTATAGTAAGGAAACACACTTAAAACTGTAGCGATTTTACCTTCAGTTTCAGTTAGGAGGAAATCATTTTATTACGTAGCCATTTGTCTCACGGAAGTTCGTCTAATGACTTGTCGTGCTAATGAAACCCGCAGGCACACGCTACTCGAAATCTGTAGAATTGATTAAGTACTGAAATTAAACCTAACTACTAATTGTAGCTAAATTTTAGGTAAAATAATGATAAGTTCTAGGTGGTAGGACTTGTTTTATGCCTAGGCGTCCGTTTGGGTAGGTAGAGTAGCACGTGCTTACTTTTTCCTGCCGCCGAATAAGAGTGGAGTGGAGAGTTCGGGTGGGAAGGGTACAGAGTCAGCATAATTAAAAGCTTTGGGGAATTACATCTTAGATTTCATTTTTTATTCACCTCAGACTTGAATGAAATATGACACCTCTTTTGTAAAGTTCTTTGTTTAAAGTTGGTTGTAGTTTTACAATCTGTGTTTATTACAAGCTATTTAGTATAATTTAACTTTGAAAAAAAAATAACTCACACTGGGTTTCTTGCTCGTTCTTACCACGACAAAAGTTTTTCCTTACCAGCGGTAAAAGTAAAAAAAAAAAATTTGTTCAATAAAAATTACTTGTAATCTATATTAATTCAAAATAATTCCATTGTATACCATATTTTAATTATTTTTATGAATATGCAAGAATTTAATAATAAACACACAATTAGGAAATAGTTATAAGAGGGCTAAGTTCGGAGTTTCTCTGCACTTTAGTCTTCTTAATAAGGATATTCGCTATACGATCAGAATAAACGACATAGTGCAATGAATCAGTAAGCTGAATTGGCAATGGGCTGACCTGGATGGGCAAAAGCGGTTCTCGAGTGGCAACCTCGTATTAGTAAGCAAAGTGTGTTTTTTTATTTTTTTTAAACGTTACTCCCACACTAGGATTTTCTCCTGCATAGTTTCAGTTTACAAATATAAATTGCATGAGGACAAATATCCAATTATTTGAGGGCCATACAAATACGTGTTCCGTGCGGCATTGGAAATCGCGGCCCCCAGCGCAGCAACTCATTGCTAATCCACTGCGCCACGGAGCCGTGTAGGGCGGACCACATACTAGATGGAGTGAGTAGATGGGTGAAGGTGGCTTGGGACCGCTCTTTGGCATTCCTTATAGACACTGAACATAGACCTCCCGTCTATGTTCAGCAGCACTTGTGATGTGTTGTAATGATGACGATGATAAACGATAAAATCAGAAAG
Source organism: Parnassius mnemosyne (assembly GCA_963668995.1). NCBI lineage: Eukaryota > Metazoa > Arthropoda > Insecta > Lepidoptera > Papilionidae > Parnassius > Parnassius mnemosyne. Next base: position 36,900,536 of record CAVLGL010000085.1, read on the forward strand.
TCTTAGACATATTTTTGTATTTATATTAATTAAAAATTTTGTGTTAAACTAATGCAAATCTTGATGAGAGAAACATAAAATACAAAATAAACCAAGTAATACGTTTATTTGTAATAATAAATTCATAAGGCTTTCTAATATATGCAAGAACGGACTATAAAGGTAAACAATTTCCCCAGTAACTGCTTTGTAGCTAAACTCACAATGCAGAGATAACCATAAATAATATTAGAGAGGCGAAGGCACGTCAGTCAATCAGCCGATACCGACATGTGACAAGAAAGGGTTGATGTCAGGAGCTTGAAGAAATGCGGGTAATACAGGGAAGGAATACGGTAGGGTTAGCAATAATGACGCCTCAAAAAAATTGTAAAATAAATTCGATACAATGTCAATAATAAAATTGTACATCATTGTTAATCATCTCATACTTAATATACTAGCTGTTCCTCGCGACTTCGCCCGCGTGTTAATTGGGGTTTTAGTTTTTTTGCGCGGAACCCTAATCCTTTTTCTAAATTAAAAGTAACCTCCTTACGACATCAGCTATCTGCCAGTGAAAGTCTCGTCAAAATCGGTCGAGCCGTTTCCGAGATTAGCCGGAACAAACAGACAGACAGACAGACAACAGACAAAAATTTTAAAAATTTTGTTTTTGTTATAACTATCGTATATACTTTCATGTGCATTTAGTAAAAAGCCGTAATTTTAACATTACAAACAGATATTTCAATTTTATTTATTTGTATAGATTATATTTTAAGTCATCAAGATTTCATTACAGTCCATCAAGAGTCTAGTTATGAGCAAAAACCTTTCCCTTAAATGGCCTCATAAGGGGGATATTTGTCATAGTTGCCGTGCTTGGCAAAGCGTATATTAATCGTCTATTAATCGTATAGTAATCGTATAGTAATCGTATAATAATCGTATAGTAATCGTATAGTAATCGTAATTGTGTTTTAGGAAGACGCTGCTACTCATCCGCTGATTTGTTTCCCTCTGTCGCCTCTTACGAAACCTACAGATTTATATGGGGTAATAGATATTCCTAAACCGCCACTATACGGCATTATCTTAGTGCGTTATTATAATCAGGCGTTACTTTGCGGGAATCCATTTAATAAGGATTTTAAGTAGCGGCCCCCTCACTTAAGGAGTGAAATCTGGTAAGAGGTGAAGGAAGTCGATGGATGGAGTTGGCTAAAGACCGTGCTTTGTGACATTCCTTTGGGGAGGCCTATGTTCAGCAGTGGACTTGTGAATGGCTGTGATAATAATAAAGATGTTGAAAATTACTAGATGTCAAAATTAGCCAATAAAATAAAATAATGGGTAAGACACATCATATAGTTTTATGTTGGCTATTATTTGTAATGTATGAAATTATTATTATTTCATTTTTTTATAGAACAAGGGTGACAAACGAGCACACAGTCCACCTGATGGTAAGTGGTTGCTGTGGCCCATAGACATCTACATCTATCTTTGTTTGCGAGTTAAAATGCAGATGCATTGTCAGCCGTGAGGACTAAGATAGATTGCCTCTTTTCCAGTGAAATGGGTCTCCGGTTCTCTACACTCACCATACGAAACACAGAAGCATTAAGCTGCTATTTTGCGCTGGTATTCTGTGAGAGCGTGGTCCTTCCCCGGGTCAAGCCAACCCATTCGTGCTACAACTATACTACTAATATAGCTGCAGCATGGCTCTACCACTTGAAACGTAACGTAATTATTGTAATTGGATTAGTTCCGTGTAATAAATTAAAATAAATTAATTACGCAGAACTAACCTAATTAATTTTTAACATCTTAGCACACAAGCAACTTAGCAATAAGTATCTTAGTGCTTTAAAAGAATACATTAGTAGCATATAAATGCCATTGCTTTAGCGTCACTGGAAATCAAAATTAAAAGTGATGCGTGACACGTAAACTTACTTGATTTTCCCGGAATTCCAATACGACACAACTGCCAAGTACTCTTACCCTAAAAACAAAGTCTCGAGAAAGTAACGAAGTAAGCTTTCAAAGCTTACTTCGTTAGTTTGACGATCTCGAGACCATAAAATTTTAAATAGTTTTTCGCTCTTTTCCTAAATATTCACTCCACCATTTTTTTTAAATTCGTAGTAGGTACTGTAATAATCAAAATGCATATTTAAAACTCTCTATTCCAGTCTACATTGTAACAAATATAGACTGGAATGTTGGAAGAAATAAGTGTGAGCTAAGGCGTATGGCGGTATGGAAATAGAATTGCAAAGAAAGAAATAAAAAGCAGTGCCAAAGATATAACTCCACGAATCTGATCAATATAGAATTCTGTGTATATTAATAATAATGGAAACCTTATTTTCTGAATCCTCCTTTCCTACGTTTTATCTGAATAAGGACTTGTAACCGGTTATTACGGTACTTAATAATTTAAAATCTGTATTTAATAGTAAAGTTGGTGAATAGACTTGATTATTGACGGCCCCGTGGCACAGTTGGAATCCCGCACGGAGCATGTACTTGTATGATCTACAAATAATTGGTAAAACCTACCCATGGCCGGGAGGGGGGGGGGGGGGGGTTTCACGTAAATATAATAAATCATTATCTCTGAAATAATCACTTCATAAAATTAATGAAGATCGGAAGCCAGATCATTTTAACAATTTGTATTACTTAGTATTAGTTGATATATGTCCTTAATTATATGACCACAGATCAAAGAACCGACAAACAATGGGAAAGAAAGGTTCTCGAGTGGGAACCTCCTACTATTAATCGAAGTGTAGGTCGGTTACCACTGCAGGAAGTTACGACTTGGTAAGTGATGCAGGAATACGATGGATACAGGTGCCCCAAGATTATGCTTTGTGGCATTTCTTAGGTGAGGTTCATATTTAGCAGTGGACTTGTGAAGGGCTACAATGTCGATGATGATGTTGATGAATAAAAAATCGGGTTATTATTTAGGCTAATTTCAACAAATGGAGCTTTTGAAATCGATAGGTTTATTTTTATTTTTAACGTATTATTTAACACGAAATTTACAATTCTGGTTAGCTGATTTCGCTGTTTTTAATACCAAAGAATAAAGTATACTTCACATTCATAAATTCATTCCAACTTATCAAAATCTTTATTTTCTACCGACTTAAAAACAGGGGGAGGTACTCAGTTTGACTTTATTTTTTGTATGTTACCTCATAACTTTCTGGGTAAACCGATTTCGATGATGCTTCTTTTATTTGAAAGCTGGTACTTCAGATATAGCCCCATAGAAATTTGATAAAGGTTTGACCAATAGTTTTTGAGTTATTCTTATTAATTGATATTGAAATTGGTTCCAACAAAATTTAATTTTTAATTATTTTACGAAATAATGGTGACGAATGAGCGCACAGTCCACCTGATGGTAAGTGGATGCTATGGTACATAGACATCTACATTTATCCTCTACTAATAATCAAAATGCAAATGCATTGTTGCCCATGAGGACTAAGATAGAATGTCTCGTTTTAAGTAAAAAAGATCTCCAGTTCTCACACGCACCATACAAAACACAGCAGCATTTACGCTAGTATTCTGTGAGAGCGTGATCGAGTAGACCTATTCATGTTACAACCAATAAAAAGTCTACTAATCTTATCTCTACTATGAACATAGGCTTCCCCATAGATTGCTTTATTGGGGGGATATTTGGAGTAATTGGGCAGGCAGTTGGAAACGGTGGTTTTTAATTTTTCAGTTGTTATTTTCAAGATGCAGCGACCCACCTCCTGTTTCAGTTTTCCTCTATAGAATAGAATAATTATTATGCAATATTGATTATTACATAATACTTATTGAAAGTAATTTTTTATTCACCACTGGTTCGGAAAATACCTCTTTTCTGGGAAGAACTAGCAAGAAACCCAGCGGGACTTTTTTTAAGCATAATTAAATTAACTTTCATAGAACCAGCATGGTGGCGATCACCTTATTCCCAGGGTTTATATTCATTCGTTTTCCTTGATATTATAATAACCTTTTTTGTTACGTTTTTTTTTAATAAAACTTTTAAACTTGTTTATTGACAAACTTTAAACATGTTCTGGGATTTTGTTGTAAAAGCGTATACATTGCCCCATAAATGAATTACTAATTCTGTGGAGTCTAGTAAGTGGCATTACAAGCTTATGTTTGTTCCTAGTGTTTAAGGTATGAACATCCTTATTCTTATTAAAGCTATTTATGTTTTTATGAACATACATTACATTTTCATAAATATATTGCGATGACAAAGTTACTATGTTTATTTCTTTAAATTTTTCTCTGAGGGACTCTTACGACACCACACAGGACATAATAGGCTAGTGGATATTCTTACATCATAACTACAAGGTCAACAGTGTCCGGTTATATGTTTCGAACAGATCAGAGAGTAATTAAAGTTTATATTTTTTAACAAAAGCTTTAAAGTGGATATTAAATAAAACCTCTATTTAACGTCTTGATCACTAATCCTTTTAACCAATTGTTTTGCCTTTTTATTCAGTTTTAAATTATACAATTATCTCACTAATTTATTTCCTCGTTCCAAATTAATCACTAACGTTCCTTTTCCCGAATTATTCATTTCAGGACTGAACAATAGATTTCATTTTCCACATGCATGTAGCGCAATAAAGCATTCACACATAAGCCATTGTAATCTACGACAGTTTACCAAATGACGCATGCTATTGTTTAGTCGCATGCATCTTGTGAAAACGCGTAGCATGAGGCACTGTGTGTAGTATGGTACAATATTGGTCATAGTGTTGCCACAATGTCAAACGCACTTTTCCCATTTTTAGGGTAAGTCCGTACTTAAACTACAAGGAACTTATAGTTTCGCCCGTCCGCGGTTTTACTCAGAGACTCTAGGTGCTACAAATCTGTAATTTGGTATAGTTGCATGGGTAACTCCGTGCATGATTTGTTTACCCGTTTATTCCATCGTGTGGGGTGTCGTCGGACAGTTCTTTCATAAATATTGTGGGCGTGACACAAAATTTTATCAATTCAGGGGTCCGTTTGCGAAATACGTAGCTTTAAAGAGGTATTTTTGATTAGAGTCATGTGCCCCCTCCCCCCTCTACCAACGAAACCTCTGTTTTTTAATTGTGCGTGGCCCGAAACGCACTTGGCCACGTTTTTTTTTATAATATTAGTTTCTTAATAGTCTGAAGTTTTTATTGAGATACATTCTTAATATAGATGCGGTCAAAGGTACAATAATGTGCATTGCATAACTAAGTAGGTATAGTACACTCTGTTAGGATTTATGCGTGTTGGACTTATGAATCTCACGAATCTTCTGAAACTTTTAAAATAAGGATAGATATTTTTATTTTTTCATACAAATCTTACTCAATTTACTTATAAGGACTTCAAAAAAGGTTTGGTAAGCTTGTTACGCGATATCTTTGTCAATTGCAAACCAATGTTGATGACTTTCATTTCATATGTAGGTTATAGCTATAAATTTGTAACATCATACCATCACAAAGGTATCACATATAAACGGAGATCAAAATAATGAAAGAAAATTTTAATCTAACTATTTAGACAACATTGAAATTGTTATATTCTCTAGTCCATTATTCAGGGCTTCAATTATTTTATACTCTGTCTTAGCACCGGCTTGAGAATCTAAAATTATTTTAATAATAATTCTTTGAAGTGGGCTTTTACTTTTTATTGCAAGTGATAAAATTAATAATTTTATACAACCGACTTCAATTCAATCAAGTCAATCAAATTTTTTTTATAGGATAAGGGTGACAAACGGGCACACACTACACCTGATGGTAAGTGGTTGCTGCGGCCCATAGACATCTACATCTATCCTCTATTACAAATCAAAATGCAGGTGCGTTGTCACACATGAGTACTAAGATAGAATGCCTCATTTCCAGTAAAAAGGGCCTCCGGCCACCTGCACTCACCAAGCGAAACGCAGAGGTAAACCTTTACTTCACGCTGGTATTCTGTGAGATCGTGGTACCGCCCCGGTTCGAGCCGGCCCATCCGTGCGACAGCAAAAGCTGCCGCGTGGCTCTACCACTGTAGAAAACACATTATTAAGGATAACTCAAAGACTACTAGTCAGATCTTGATTAAATTTATATGAGACCACATGGATAGCACCAGTTTTCAAACAAAAAAGGAATCATCAAAATTGGTAACCTAAACCTAGAAAAAAATTCTGACGCGTCACATTAAAATACGTTAGAATTGAGAACCTTCTGATTTTTTGAAGTCGGTTGAAAAATATTTTAGACCTCCATTTGATTTTTTAAACCCTTTCAAACTTTAAATTATTGTAATCAGCAATAAGATTACAGAATGATTGCCAAGTTCTAGTAGCCTTAATAAGACTAATTAAAATAATTTACATGTGGCAGAGCCATGCTGTAGCTATATTATGGTTGTAGCACGAGTGGATTGGCTCTCACAATATACCAGAATAAAATAGCAGCTTAATTCCTTTGTGTTCTGTATACTGAATGTAGGAACCGGAGATCCTTTTTACTGGAAACGAGGCATTCTATTTTGGTAGTCAAGGATGACAACTGAAATTTGATTCTTAATCGAAGGCAGATGTAGATGTCTATGGTCCACAGAATCCATTTACCATCAGGTGGACTGTGTGCTCCTTTATCAAGCTTATACAATACAAAATTATAAAGAATACTTAGCATAACCTATTAGTTAAGTGAAAAAAAAGGAATAAACAAACATCAATATAACCCACACTTGGTCACCGTCGCAAAATTGAACATTTACATAAATTCTATGAATTCATCGATAATGTTAGCTGTTTCCTTGTAATAATATACAAAAATTAAAATTCAAGCCGTATAAAATTTACCTAACTCGTGAACTTGTGAATACCTAAATATTTGTTAGACGACATTGTTTGCATCGCCAACCGCCTCTCCAAGTCGGTTCGTATGTTTACAAAAGCACTCAAATGTGCTACAAACTTTATTAGGAAACAAGAAGAGATAGCTTTTGTTGATTTGAAGTACTAACGAGTTAACTAACTAGTTACAGAATTGCTTTATTATCACTTGTTCCAAATTTAACGTGGTAGAGCCATGCTGCAGCTATACATATTAGTAGTGTAGTTGTAGCACAAACGGGTCGGCTCGACCGGGGAAGGACCACGCTCTCACAGAATAGCGTAAATAGCAGCTTAACACTATTGTGTTTCGTATGGTGAGTGTAGAGAACCGGATACCCTTTTTACTTGAAAAGAGGCATCCCTTTTTACTTGAAAAGAGGCATGGCAGACCACGCTCTCACACAATACTAGTATCAAATAGCAGCTTAACGCTGCTGTGTTTCGTATGGTGAGTGTAGAGAACCGGAGACCCTTTTTACTGGAAACGAGGCATTTCATCTTAGTCCGCACGGGTGACAACGCAGCTGCATTTTCATTCGTAATCGAAGATAGGTGTAGATGTCTATGGACCACTTACCGTCAGGTGGACTGTGTGCTCGTTTGTCACCCTTATCTTATGAAAAAAAAAATAGTATTCTGTGAGAGCTTGTTCCTTTCCCGGCCGAGCCGACTCATTCGTGCTACTACCATAATATAGCTTCAGCGTGTTCTACCGCGTATAAACACTTTATAGACGTGCAATCGGTAGAGGTAATTCTCGATTATCTACCCTATGAATACTTAATGTTATCATTAACTAACAAGCTCTTATATTATACCTCTGGGATGTACCGCGATGTAATAAACGGATTTAATATAAATTAGTTGAACTCATTAGGACTAATTGAATGAACCTTTTGGGAGAGGGACTGAGTCTCTTATGTAATTTCTATCAGTCTATAAAATTAATAGACATTTTCCATGAGTTTTTAGAGTTCATTATCATAAGGTAAGGAACTCATAATTAATTTCTTTCTTTTCTTGAGTCCTAGTATATTATTTTACTCTGAGCGGGTAGTGGCTTTGTAAGAATATCGCTGCCCCATATCGTTCTGTAGGTGTCGTAAGTGGCGACAGTAGGAAACAAAGCAGTAAAAAGGCCTTCCTAATATCAACAAAAATATTTGCGGTTGAAAGTTCCCAGGCGCGGCATCTATGGTAAATATGTACCCTATAAGCCAATTTTTCAATGAAACGTATATAGACTAATTGTCTCAGTTTTATTACTCTATGTCCTTCGCCATGTTTTTATACTTATGTTATTTGCAGTGAGCAATGAAAAGGCCTCCTTTTATTTTTACAGCTACCACATGCTACATTAACCAATTTCCCTGATTTACATGTGATACAACAAAGGGGCCCCTGATATTCAAATTTTACCTCTGTTACAGACAGTAGTAACTACGGTTGGGACCCTAGTCGTAAACGTAAACCCCAAATCATTTTGTTGAAAGCCAGTCCCTTTACAATCGTAGCTCGTACATCATTACACGAGGCGTAAACTTAGGGTCGGATAAACGTATTGCCAATCCAACACCCACACGTGAAATGAAGCCAACTGACCGGAATTCACGGAATTCGCTGGAATCAAAACCTACAATTTATAACAAACGCCCTGCGGTTCTAAAAAGTTTGACGTGTGACATGGGTAGACCTTGCTTCAACTAAATTATATTTCTAACTTTTTCAACAGTTACATTCAATTTAAATTTTACCTAAAAAATCCTTTTGTTTATTTTTGTAACACAACATACGTAACATTACATAGTATTTATTTATTACTTTAAACATCCACCCTTACAAGTCAACCTTAATTTGATAGTGTATTTTTTTTCATTCTTAACTAAATCCTACAATAATTACATTTTTAAATATATATAGTTTACGTTACTATAAAAAATTCATTGTTTTATAACTTATAAAGGAAACATAAAATCTATACTGTCATAGGTACCAGATGTCCATTTAAGACCTTTCGAATGACAAAGCTTTATTTAATATGACGTATTAGAAAATGTTGCCCAGCCCTACTTACGTATATGAGAAGTAAAGAAAACATTATTTTATGCTATTTTTTTAAAAAGTCGTGCTGTTGTTACCATAAAACACAAAATAAGTTCCTTTAAAAATATACTAATAGTACTGTTACCACGGATACTCTCGTTAGCCTCTCCAACGAAACTTTAAGTGGTTGTTATAGGAGTGTAGTTGAACGGCGGATTTGAAGCAACAACTGTTGAGTTTCACGGTCCGTTTCCTTAACTGATACACTTCTGTCACTCGTTTCTTGTTCATGACAGCGGAATCTTTGAAATGGCGCAAAATTTAAATAATTGGAAAACACACAAGGTATCACTATTATTGCTGAAGGAGTGAATAATATCATTCACCCGATATAGCTCGCAAAAATAGCGTTGGACGTGGATTGATAGTGTTGGGCTCAGGTGCGGCTAACCAAGGGAGACATCTACAATAAACTGTGTGATAAGTCTTCTCGGCTTAACAAATAAAATTTATCATTCTAATCAACTAACTTATACCAAAAACAAAAAAAATACAGAAAAATGCAACATTTCGGCTTAGTGTTTATAGTTTGTTTTTAACGTAATATTTTTCGTAAAACAGTTTTTTTCTTTTACAACACAAGGCAGTGCTTGACAACCTGACAAAAGTTGAAGGTTGAAGTAACTATGACGTCCGGACGTCAAACACTTTAGTGCCCTCGTGATCATGGGTGCTGTAAAGTGCCCAAAACGTTGGGAATTGAAGAAGTTAAAATTAAACTCGACGAAATTAGTAAAATTATATTTATTTCATTTTATGTTGCAATTTTAAGTGCTGATGTTTCACGTACTTGCTCACGTGATTCCTCACCATGGGAGCCATGGTGAAGAACCTGGATTTCTGAGAAATTAAATGTGATGTCCGCCAACACGCATTCGAGAAGTGTGGTAGACTAATTATTCCATAACCTTCCCAATTATGAGTTGAGATATTTGCCCAATAGTGGGACATAACTTATATACATAGTACATTCATGCTGTAGCTATATTATGGCTGTAGCACAAATGGGTCGGCTCGACCGGGGAAGGACCACACTTTCACAGAAAACCAGTGTAAAATAGCGGCTTAATTTTGCTGTGTATCGAATGGTAAATATAAAGAACCGAAGACTCTTTTAACGAGAAACGAGGCATTCCATAACAGTCCTAATCTACGCTTCGCATCTGCATAAATATTCTTAATAAAGGATAAATTTATATGTCTATGGCCTACAGTAATCACTTATAATAGATAGACAGTGTGCCCGTTTTTCACCCTTATTCTAAAATCTCGATTTTCATTATTTTTCAAGGTTGCATTTGATTCTGTGCCATAACCGTCCTCAACGCATAGATTTGGCAAAGCCAGTGTGAACTGATGACTGGCATTAATGTTTCATGAATAGAAAACGCAGTATCTGCTACTTACATAAAGGTTAATATCATTCGCTGGCAGCATGCCAGCTCTCGACTCCACACAAAAATCACTGAAAACTATTCACAACTTTATCAATAATTCATAACTTCATTTAATCCAAAACCAGCACTTAAATCTCGTGGAAAGTTACTTAAATTTACTTAAAAAATACACTTAAAATATTTCAATAAATTGGAAACATGTTTCTAATCAACGATAACATTTTTGTCTGCACCTCACAGAATATGAAGTATAATGAAGTTACATAAAAAAAGTTTTGCATCTCTGAGTTTCCATTTCACGAATTCCACGTATTAAATTTATATTACCCGTGCGCCGCAGCCAGCGAGCGCGCGAACACTAACCGTACTGTAGATCGTGCAGTCCTCCATCCCCACTCACGTCCCCCCATCCCGCTTCTCCCTTTGAACGACCCCTTCGCGCGCCACTCAATCAAATTTGTCGTGCGCTCACAATCTACTACTAACGTACGTTCGACTTCTAGCTCACTTGCAAGCGTCAGCTTTCATCCTTTACCAGCTTCAAAGCCTTGAAATACCCAACCGGGCGATATTTAATAACCACTTAACCGTCCACCCCGCGCAAGTGATTCACGCCTGACCTGTCCGCGCATTAAATGTCACTATTTTTTACGACCGCGCGAGACAGTATTAACAAAAACGATTACTACCGAAAAACTACTATAGCTACATTCGAATAAAAAAATATTCTTAAAAGACTCAAAGAAACCAAAATTTTATTTTGTTTAAAGAAAATAAGTCAAATTAAAAATTAAACCTGAAAGTAAAGCTTAAAAATGGGAATATTAAAAAAATCGTACATTTTTCGAGTTTTACAAGAAAAGTGTAATACTTACAGGAGTCAATTATTTTATATTATAATAGTACATGTTGATATCCCCTATAAAATGACACCAATATCAATAATATCTTATAAACTCAATATATAATTATATAATGTTTACCCAATATAAATTTGAATAAATAAGTAAATAAATGAATAAAAATAGGTTTTAATAATTTATAGACACATCTCAACGGCTATTTCGTTTATAAATTGCTATCAACGTGTTAAAAGTGAATCATTATTTTATATTTTGCATTCATTTAACACAAAAAAAACTGATTAGAGTACATTTTAAACAACATATAATTAATAAACGATGATCGCTTATAGTGGTTAAAATTTAGAGCTAAATTATTATATGTGAAAAATTATTATTATAGTGATACATATTACCTAAAGGAAATATCTTCACAATTATTTTGATGTACAAAAACATTAGAAATAACGAATAAAAACAGAAAAGTTTTCAGCAAAAACCAAAATAGAAAAGGATGATAAAAGGTAAAATTACATATAAAAATATACAAAACATATAAATATGTACTTTTTTTTAAAGGATAAGGGTGACAAACGAGCACACAGTCCACCTGATGGTAAGTGGTTGCTGCGGCCCATAGACATCTACATCTATCCTCTATTACAAATCAAAATGTAGATGCGTTGTCACCCGTGAGGACTAAGATGAAATGTCTCATTTAAAGTAAAAAGGGCCACTGGCCAACTGCACTCACCAAGCGAAACGCAGAGGTGAACCTCTACTTCACGCTGATTTTCTGTGAGGTCGTGGTACCACCCCGGTTCGAGCCGGCCCATCCGTGCGACAGCAAAAGCTGCCGCGTGTCTCTACCACTGTTAAGACATTTACATACATTTATGAATATATATACATATTATACATAATACATATAATTATTATCTCTATCAGAACAAACATGAAATATACTTATGAAAATAAGAGCTGTGTTAGTTAAACCTGCAACGATTTTTTCACTTAGGGACTTGATTATTAAAAACAAACTTGTTGGGATTTTATTTGGTGTTAAAATTAATTATACCTCCATACATAAATTACCTTTACGGCTTATCAAAGTCCACTGTTGATCAACGGCCTTGCCTATAGATTGATTCGTAGGGGGATTTAAATAAAACTAATTTTACGGATTTTATCGCGTATATTAACTTATTTTACTTTCCCGACGTTTCAAGCACTTTACAGCACCCATGGTCACGGGGGGGACTGAGGTGTATGACGTCCCAATGTCATAGTTAACCACGGCTACCTCCAGATTAAAATTATTAATTTTTGTTCCCATCTACGCAGTATGAACTTACAGTATCATGAAGTCTTGCAGTTGTATGCTTGGGTTGGGATTTAATTTTATTAATTATGGGATCCCAAGCAGATGGTAGCACCCAGCCATCTTCTCTATTGAAATTAGGATGTTTTTTGATTTCAATAGCCTCGCGAATCATCCTTGGAAGGAATCGGTGTTCTTTAGCGAGGATTTGTGGTCTATCAAATCTAATGTAGTGACGGGGGCGATCCTGTACGTGTTCACAGACTGCAGACTTCCCGGAGCGTCTATTCTTCACATCAGCTATGTGTTCTTTAACGCGGGTTTTTATGGATCTTTTAGTTTGTCCTATATAAGAGAGACCACATTCACAATCCAGCTTGTACACTCCTGCATCTTGCAGAGGAATATTACACTTGACTGATGGTAAAAACTGACTAATCTTCTTCGGCGGCTTGAAATATGTTTTAATGGAAGCACGCTTCAAGATGTAGCCAATCTTGTCAGTGACACCTCTGACATATGGCAATACAGCAGGCACTCGCTCGACTGTGGCCGGCTTCACTCGTTCACTGTGACGTAGGCGCGGGACCCGAAGCTTATTGTCGTGCAAAACTTGCTTGACGTGTTGGAGCTCGGCGGCCAGGTGTTTACTGTCACAGATCCCTCGTGCTCTCTGAAACAAAGATTTACCCACGGTAGCTAACTGTGAAGGATGGTGGTGAGAATCACCGTTTAAATATCTATCTGTATGGGTCTTTTTTCTATACACAGTGTGGCTCAAGGTGTTATCAGGATTCCGAATTACTAACACATCTAGAAAAGCTAAAGAATTGTTTGCCTCTAACTCCATTGTGAACTGAATTTTAGAATTTAAGGAGTTAAGATGGTCTAAAAATGCAGTTACTTTATCTAAAGGTAGAATTGTGAAAGTGTCGTCTACGTACCGCTTGTAGAATCTTGGCTTTATGGGAGAAGTAAGCAGGGCTTTCTCCTCAAAGTCCTCCATGAATATATCGGCAACAATGGGAGATACAGGTGAGCCCATCGCCACACCATCTACTTGCTTGTAGAACTCCTCCTTCCACAATAGGTAGCCAGATGTAAGGCAGTGTCTGAGTAATACTGCATATTCTACGGGCATGTTATTTTCCTCTAGCCTTCTAGTAACAATCGAGATGCAGTCTTCAACAGGTAGGCATGTGAACAGAGACTGCACATCAAAACTCACCATAGTTTCATTGTCTGCCAGATGTAGGTCTTTAATCTCGCTGACAAACTGGTAGGAATCCTTTGTGTGTGCTCTTGTATGTCCCTTGAGCGGTGAGAGTATATTCGCTAAGTGTTGAGCCAATCTGTAAGTTGGTGAATCGATTTGGCTCACTATAGGACGTAGTGGAGCATTGGACTTGTGTATTTTTGGTAACCCATACAACTTCGGTGGTTTGGCACACGTAGGTATTATCGATTTTACGTCTAGATTTAATTTTTCGGAGTGTTTCTTTATGAGAAATCTAGATGTGTTAGTAATTCGGAATCCTGATAACACCTTGAGCCACACTGTGTATAGAAAAAAGACCCATACAGATAGATATTTAAACGGTGATTCTCACCACCATCCTTCACAGTTAGCTACCGTGGGTAAATCTTTGTTTCAGAGAGCACGAGGGATCTGTGACAGTAAACACCTGGCCGCCGAGCTCCAACACGTCAAGCAAGTTTTGCACGACAATAAGCTTCGGGTCCCGCGCCTACGTCACAGTGAACGAGTGAAGCCGGCCACAGTCGAGCGAGTGCCTGCTGTATTGCCATATGTCAGAGGTGTCACTGACAAGATTGGCTACATCTTGAAGCGTGCTTCCATTAAAACATATTTCAAGCCGCCGAAGAAGATTAGTCAGTTTTTACCATCAGTCAAGTGTAATATTCCTCTGCAAGATGCAGGAGTGTACAAGCTGGATTGTGAATGTGGTCTCTCTTATATAGGACAAACTAAAAGATCCATAAAAACCCGCGTTAAAGAACACATAGCTGATGTGAAGAATAGACGCTCCGGGAAGTCTGCAGTCTGTGAACACGTACAGGATCGCCCCCGTCACTACATTAGATTTGATAGACCACAAATCCTCGCTAAAGAACACCGATTCCTTCCAAGGATGATTCGCGAGGCTATTGAAATCAAAAAACATCCTAATTTCAATAGAGAAGATGGCTGGGTGCTACCATCTGCTTGGGATCCCATAATTAATAAAATTAAATCCCAACCCAAGCATACAACTGCAAGACTTCATGATACTGTAAGTTCATACTGCGTAGATCGGAACAAAAATTAATAATTTTAATCTGGAGGTAGCCGTGGTTAACTATGACATTGGGACGTCATACACCTCAGTCCCCCCCGTGACCATGGGTGCTGTAAAGTGCTTGAAACGTCGGGAAAGTAAAATAAGTTAATATACGCGATAAAATCCGTAAAATTAGTTTTATTTAAATGTTTAGTGTTCGCGTAAATATAAGAAATCGTAGGGGGATATTTGCCGTAGTTGTCACTTGGCAAACGCAATTGCATTCCCGTTTTATTTCCCTTTGTCGCTACTTATGATACCCAAAAAATGATAATATGGGATAGTGAGTTTTCTTACCCTACCACTACACCGCATAATATAGCGTATATAGTGTACCTACACTTAAGTATGTATGTGTTTATGAAAAACAAAATAATAATAATTATCTTCTAATTATACTAATCATATTTTATTATAATATAATATAGACGTCTCCGTAGCTTAGGCCTGAATTCCTCCTACGCTGACGTCGGTTGCGTACGGTCGGTCGCGTACAGCGTGCAGCAAACTACGCGCCGCTGTCGTCAGCGTCGCAGTGTGGGGCTATATAGAACACAATGTACATTAGTACGCGCAACCGACGTACGCGACCGACGTCAGCGTAGGAGGAATTCAAACCTTAGCATTAAGTTGCTGCGCTGAGATCGCGAGTTTGAATCACGCACGGAACAAGACAGACAAATGTCTGGCCTACAAATAATTGTTCCGGGTCTGGATGTTTGTCCTTGTGCAATTTATAAGCTACCTCCGCGATATAATTAAATCATATTGTATGAACGTATTTTTTATTAAAAGAAAAAATGTTTATTGCCAATATAAATGCAAAATCTAATAAGCGTATCTGTCTAAATCTGTTACTAAAAATATTTGTAACGTTTTCCTCGTAAAATATAACCTTTACTAACATTGTATTAAATAAAAGCCATCAAAATTCATAAATTGGAGCCGACTTTGTAGCGAACGCTCCATCAGGTTTACAGGGTAAATAAAAAATTCAGGCTCGTAATCACCGACTACAAAGCGAAAAGGTGCGAGTGATTCTTACCTGTTAAAAATTTAATATCGCAGAGATCTACCCAGCTTCTTCCCTTCCTCCAGAATTTCGTGCCCTTCTTCACGTTTTTTTAAAACATTAGGATGACAAACAAGCACACTGTCCACCTGATGGTAAGTAGATGCTGTGCCCCAAACATTCTATATTTATCCTCAATTAAGAATTAAAATGCGGATGAGTTGTCACCCCTGAATACTGAGATGGAATGCCTCGTTTTCAGTAAAAAGGGTTCTCGGCTCTCTACGCTCATCATACAAAACACAACAACATAAAGCCGCTATTTTATGCTGGTATTCGGTGAGAGCGTGATCTTACCCCGGTCGTAGCGACCCATTCGTGGTACAAGTATAATATAGCTGCAGCGAGGCTCTACCAAGTAAAATAATTATTGTAATATTAAAAGTAAATACGCTTTCACCCGACATGTGCGTAGTATTGCTGTCACAGTCAAAACTCATAATCGGTCAAAACCACTTTTGAATGCAATAAATGTAATATTGGAAGAATAATTGAACATTTTTAATTTCAAAAATTCTAAAAGTATAAGTCAAAAGTAGTTTTGACTAACAACTTTTGTCGAAACCACTTTTAATCGATATACTTTTTCCATTGTCTCTATTACCCAATATTTTTGCAGTTAAAAATGGTTTTGACCAGCGTCCTTAGTCAAAACTAGTTTTGACTGCAAAAATCAGTAAATACTGATATTTACCAACTATACTATAAAAAAAATATAAACGTCCCTAGTCAAAACTACTTTTGCCTGATTTTTGCAGTCAAAAGTGCTTTTGACCAGTTATGTATTTTGACTGTAATATTGCCAACATTGCGCCGAGTCATTTATGTAAAATACTAGACAATTTTTTGTGTCATAGATGTGTCAGATCTCTGTGAAAGATATCGGAAATATATTTTACTACTGCAAGTATAGCTGCAGAGCAAATGGGGAATAGTTATGCTTGCACAGAATACCAGTGTAAAATAGTTACATAAAGTATTCTGTGTGGTGACAGACGATAGCTGGGGAAAGTTTTGTTGGTAACAAAGCATTCTATCTTAGTCCTTAACCAATGTTCTAGAGTTGAATTTATCCATACCATTTTTATTTTACTTATAATTAGCCAGTGCTTGACCGCAAAACCACCTGGTGGTAAGTGGTGATGCAGCCCTAGATGGTAAATCGCACTGTCTTATCGTAACAAACGCCTATTCACTCTTGCATTGAAGACGCCCAGATTTTATTCGGACGGAAAGATAAACGCCGGCAAATTATTCCACTCCTTTGTTGTACGCATTACAAAAGACGAAGCAAACCTTTTGGTTCTAATGCGTGGAATATTAACAACAAAGGGGTGAATACCCGCCGATCGCCTGGTTGTCCGGTGGTTGCAAGGAGTGGGAGGAATTAAAGCGTGTAATTCCTGCGCACACTCACCATTACAGCGTATAAAAGTCCACTGCTGAACATAAGCCTCCCCCATAGATTTTCTCATAGGGGGTAATTTTGCCATAGTTACCTTACTTGGCAGGTGAGTTGGGAACCGCAGTTTTTATAATGTTGAATTATTATCAGGAAGATTCTGCTGCCTATCTCCTGGCTTGTTTCCCTCTGTCGTCTCTTACGATAACCATGGGACGATTAAGGGTAGTGGATATTCTTACAACGCCAATACACTGCATTATTAGATAATTATTTCAAATTTTTACGCGAATACTCCACATTGAATAAAACTAATTTTTACGAATTTTATCTCGTTCAATTTTACTTTTTTACGTGGTAGAACCATGCTGCAGCTATATTAGTAGTATAGTTGTAGCACGAATGGGTCGGCTCGACCGGGGAAGGATCACGCTCTCATAGAATACCAGCATCAAATAGCAGCTTAACACTGCTGTGTTTCGTATGGTGAGTGTGGAGAATCGAAGACCCTTTTTACTGGAAAAGAGGCATTCCATCTTAGTCCTCACGGGTGACAACGCATTCTGCATTTTGATTCGCAAACGAGGATAAATGTAGATGTCTATGGGCCACAGCAACCACTTACCATCAGGTGGACTTTGTGCTCGTTTGTCACCCTATACTATAAAAAAAACTTATTTTCTCCCGACTTCAAAAGGGAGACGGTACTCAATTCGACTTTATGTTTTTTATGTGTGTTACCTCATAACTTTTTACTGGGTGGACACTTCACATCATGTGGTCCCATATAAATTAGATCAACGTCTGATCAATAGTTTTTGAGTTATTCTTAATAATTTATATTGAAGTCGTTTGTACAAATTTTTTAATTTTACATTGATAAATTCCGATTTTCGGGTGCTTTGCAGCATTCACGATCACGGGGGGGCTGAAGTTATTGATGTCCCGATGTTAAATTTAACGCGGAGTACCTTCGCCTTTTTAATAATTAATCTTGGTCTGATTATACACAGAATGGGCTTACTGTGTCTTAAAGTCTTACAGTGGTATTGGGTATAGTATTAATTTTATTAATTACAAGATCCCAATAAGGTGGCAGTATCCTTCTCTATTGAAATTAGGATAATTTTTAATTTCAATATCCTCCCTTTGGTAGAAAATAGGAATCGATGTTCTTTCACAAGGATTTGTGGTCTATGAAGTCTGATTTAATGGCGGAGGCTATCTAGTATAGGATATAAATATTTTTTATGCAATAAAAGTATTAAAATGAAAGATTTAATCGGTTTACTTATCTAGTTGCTACCGGCCAACTTTCGCAGGTCATCGCTTCAAATCGCTCGATCAATTGTTATAAATAATTTAATTATTTAAGAAGCGGCGGCCAATGCAGTTAGTGCTGAAAACTGACTGTGCAAGTGGTCTGTATATATTTTCATTTCATATTTTTACAATTAACGAATCCCTACAATCAGAAAATTTGGCGCTATGCCACTGATAGTTAAAAGTTATTTCCATAAACGTAACATGTTACAAAAATACTATATTTTTTATGGAAAATTAAAGTAATATATATATATATATTGGTGGGTGAGTAAGACAATTGTCAAATACCCCGCATTACCGATGCGCGTGCAGTTAGAGGTAATAAAACCACAAACAATTTGCAAATACAATTTATTTAAATTTTATCAAAATAATGTTATTCCTACATAAAACAGCACCCCGCTAACAGTTCTTATAAACATGAAAATCATTATGCACAAAAATCGCAGAGAAGCAAGGCTGTAGCGGCTCATGTAACAGTTAATTAAAAACCAGAACATCATAAGCTTTGCTCAATTTGAGACAACGCTTGGAACGGATCAATGTTTGTACGCTCTATATTATATTAAATAATGTAATGCCACAATTTTACAACTTTTTTTTATTTACATGTGTGTGATACATGACAAATTATAGATTATTGACTGACCAATAATATTATTTTATTAAAATCTTACTATAACTATTGTATAAATAAAATTTAAGTGTTTGTCTTTATTATCGAAATTACTATTTTAAGCTATGATTATTATCTGTTTGCAAGTAAGGCATAAATAATTATTTTTAAAAATTTTGCCTGTCTGTCTGTCTATGCAAATCTTCAGAATAGCTGAACTAATTGTGATGAAATTTAACGAAGCGATAGATAGCAATGCCAGGAGTGATATAGGCTAAACCTTAAACGAAAAACTTGGAGATTTATTTAAAGAAAACGATACAATGATCAAATAAATAGTCATTAATGATCATCTTCAAAAATGAAATGATTAAACAAATAACATTAATAGATACCATCCAAGCGAAGCCGAAGCGGGTAACCAGTAATTTTTAACACTAGTAATCAATTTGTTTTTAGATTCAAATACAAATTTTTATCAAAAATTTCGAATCGTTTCAGATAATACATACTAATAAATAAAATTGAAGTGTATAGTTAGGTTAGTTAGTAGTTAATAAGCTCAAGGAGTTATTTGCACGATTTTAAGAAATTAATATTGAATAATCATTTATGAATTTTTGTCTGTCTGTTTGTCTGCCTTTTTGAGTCAATCTTTGGAATACCTGATCCAGTTGTAATTGTAAGTTGTAATGGAACCTCACAAACGAACAGAGAGAAATGCAAGAGGATCTAGGCTATTTTATCCAAATAATTTGGGGAATTAAATAAAAATTAAAACTTTATAAAATAATGACATTCGACTACCCTCAACCTAAATAACGCAACATTAACAGATGCCACCCAATCAAAACGTGTTTAGCTAGTTATTAATAAAATTCTGAATTATAAATAACTTACTATTTTCTTTCTTAACACGCATTTATTAGTTTTGCGTGTATCTATTTATCTATCTATCTATATAACGGAATCTTTTAATGTAATTTTTACCAACTTGTAGACGGTCGATTGACTCGAAAATTTGCACTTGTATTAAGGACTAATGACAATTCAATAATTGAATAACAATATCCTAGTATCCATTTCAGCGTCATCGTGATGAAATAAAATAATTTATCTTTAGAGTGTTTCTTTAATTTTTTTTAAACTATAATTTATTATTCGTTAGTAAAACTTTGTTATTTTTTCTATACACCGTATTATCTATTTAAAAATGTTTCTTATGTTTTTTTTTAATTGCAATCGTTTATCACATTACGTGGTAGAGCCATGCTGCAGCTATATTACTGGTACAGTTGTAGCATGAATGGGTCGGCTCGACCGGGGAAGGACACGCTCTCACAAATACCAGCGTAAAATGGCAGCTGAATACTGCTGTGTTTGTGTGAGTGTAGGAAACCGAAGACGTTTTTTACTGGAAAAGAGGCGTTCCGTCTTAGTCCTCACGGGTGACAACGCATCTGCATTTTGATTCTTTCTTGAGGATAGATATGGATATCTATGGGTCATAGCAACCACTTAACATCAGGTGGACTTTGTGCTCGTTCGTCACCATATCCTATAAAAAATGAGAACCGGAGGCACTTCTAACTGGAAAGAAGTCATTCTATCTAAGTCCTGACTGGTGACAACGCATCTGCATTTATATTCTTAATTGAGGATAAATGTGGATGTCTATGGGCCAAAGCTCCACTTATTATCAGGTGGACAGTGTGCGCGTTTGTCACACTTATTCTATTAAAAAAATATGTTCAAATCTCTATTAAAAAAAATCGGTTGTCTGTAAAGTCGGTTTATTGACGATAGTTGAACTTGACAACGTCGATTGTGCATCTTTGTCGCTCGTTCCGCGGTCTCGCTTGCACTTCAAGCCTTAAATGGAATGCCTCAGAGCGAGGTAACGCCGCACGAGTCATTTTTTTCGTGCGTGTAGCCAGCTTCATCGAATTATAAGACGTTGTCACTTCAATAAAAAACTACATTTATCCAGTATGAATAGGCATTTTTTTAAAATAGCTATATTTATTTTTTCTTGAGCGAAACATTGAATTGAATATGCAATTTATAAAATCCCGCTATTAATATTTTCATAGCTTTTTAACTCGAGTGTTTTGAGTTAACTAAAAAAGTTTATTAACTTAAAACGGAAGTCATATTTTATTAATGAGTCATTTTGAGAGGCAACGAAAATTTCAGTATTTACAATTTAAATTACACAAATTTCAGCTGAACGCTAAAATTATTTACAAAATGTAAATCTTCTCTTGATGTTAAGTAATACCATCAAAATCTCAGGCTGTTGGAATAATATATGACTTTTATTATTTCAAAATTCAGAGTCAGTTTTATGCAATATACAAATGTTGTCAATAAACAAGTTTAAACGTTTTACTAAAGAAAAATTGTACAAAATGAGTTATTACGTCAAAAAACAGGTAATTAAATATAGTCCCTGGGAATGAGGAAATCCCTACCATACTGTTACTACTAAAATTAATTTAAAAATTGTACAAACAAAATTATTTTAAAGTGAAATATGTTAAATAAAGTCCCGCTGGGTTTCTTGCTAGTTTTTTACAGGACAGATGTATTTTTCGAACCAGTGGTAAATAAAAAAACTGTTTTTCAATAACTATTCTGTAATAATCTATATTGAATAAAAATTATTCTATTCTATATTAATATAAGAGGGTACAAACGAGCATGCGGCTCACTTGATGGCAAGTGTCGGCCGCCGCTTAAAAACACCTGCAACTCCAGGAGAGTTGCCAGGCCTTTTAAAAAAGAATAGTCTCTTTTTTTGAAGGTCCTCAAGTCCAATCGGCTTAGAAAAATCGCAGGTGGTAGTCGCTTGTGGTAGGTTTGTCTATGATATCAATTTGGTAAGATTAGAAAAGAAGCAAGCACTCCGGGAAAATATAAATTCCTTCGAGAACTTTCAAAGCAATGAATATTTAAATAATATATAAGCGTCAGAATTATAATCACCTACACTCAATGTTTTAATAGTCGCCTTTTGCGGTATGCTAGAAGTTAAGTGCAATTTACGGGGTAGAGCCATGCTGCAGGTATATTACAATTATAGCAGGAATGAGTCAGCACGTCCGCGGAAAAAACCACGTTCTTACAGAATACCAGCTTAAAATATCATCTTAATTCTGTTGTGATTTGTATGGTGAGTGTACAAACCAATAACCTTTTTCTGCCGACTTCCAAAAAGGAGACGGTACTCAATTCGACTGTATGTTTTTCTTTAATATGTGTTACCTCATAACTTCTTACTGGGTGAACCGATTTCGATGATCCTTTTTTTTTGGAAGCTGGTACTTCTCTTGTGGTCCCATATGTATTTGATCAAGGTTAGACGAATAGTTATTGAGTTATTTTTAATGTTTAATGTTAATAACTTATATTAAAGTAGGCTGTACAAAAATTTTAATTTTAAATTATTATATCCTTAATCAAAGATAGATGTAGATGTCTATGGGCTACAGCATCTACTTACCATGAATACTTACTTACCATGACAGAATGTGCGCTTGCTTATTTTAGAAAAAAGTTACCAATAGTGGCTACTAACTGACAACTGTTTACAAACAACACAAACAAACTGTTTACAAACAAACAAATGTTTATATGTGGTAGTTCCATACTTCAGCTATTTTAGTAGTATAGTTGTAGCACGAATGAGTTGGCTCGACCGGGGAAGGACCAGCCTCTCACAGAATACCAGCGTAAAATAGCAGCTTAGCACTGCTGTGTTTCGTATGGTGAGTGTAGAGAACCGGAGACCTTTTTACTAGAAAAAGAGGTATTCCATCTTAGTCCTCACGGGTGACTTACTATACTTTATTGAGGATCGATGTAGATGTCTATAGATCACAGCAACCACTTACCATCAGGTGGACTGTGTGCTCGTTTGTCACCCTACCCTATAAAAAAACTGTACGATGATTTATTACTAGAGTTACTTAAATTTAGGTGGAATGACGTACCTTCAAGGAAAGATGCCGCGATGTCGCAACTCATTTCCTCGTGTGGTTCGTGGGAACTGTGAAGCAACGCAGTGGCTCAAAGACGTATTACCGACTTACTTATACCTCCAGGGCCGGTTTTATACGTCTTTTTGTTATATACTTTAAATTACAATACAATTTCTTCGTGCCAATAAACAACAATTTGTTAGTCTTGGTACTGCTAAGTTTGCTCTTATATATTATTGTACTTAAGCTTGTAGTTCTATAACATTGAAATTAACATGTACTTAAACGCAGTTTTACTTAAACGCGTTGATTCTACGCAATGACATTTATATTAACTAATGGTTTATCTTTTATTGTATTTGGGCTTGCTAAGTTGCATTTTTGTTTCACTATTTCTTGTAAACAATATCAAAAACTACCTTCTACACAAAAAAATTGTTTAGGAAATACCCACTATAAATTTTATATAAAATAAAGTAAATGCCAAAAATTTATATTATTTTGTTACATCATTTAAACAGAGTACTTTGTATTTAGTTTTAGTAAATGTTAATTTCATCCCGTGGTCAAGTTACTTTCTGCAATATGTAAATTGACCACGGGATGAGCCTAACCTGTCCGAGTCGGGGTGCCTCAAGTCCCCGAGCTTGCTTCGCTCGCTCTTGCATCCTAAGTTCTCTGTGCCTTTTTACTAAGTCGGTTATCGACTACGTAATCCGTAGATTTTTTGAAAAACTAAAGTTTCATAACTATTCATTCAAAAAAGCTCAAATATCTGTGAAATTGTTCAACTTGAATAAAACAACAAAAAATAATATGATTAAAAAATGGGCGTCATTCTCTTATTTGCAAAAAACGCATTATTAAAACTCACTAAAAAGCAACACCTGCTGTCAGAGTTACCTCAAAAACAATAAAATAGTACAAAATTTGAGGTAAATTTAGCAAAGTTTGATATTTTTTATTTCAGAAAGTTTTTGTTTCCTAAGCCTGAAACTTAGGTAGATCAGGATAATAAGTACGGTGTATTAAAAATTGAAGAGTCTACTGTGGATCCCGTATATGTAAAACAAACCCAGTGTGCTTTACCATTTTGGGCTGCATTATCACTTGCCACCTGGTGGGATGGTAGTTAAGCACTGGCTTATAATTGTTAATTAATAAATTTTTCACATTTATCGACATCATACATTATATTGTATAGATGTATCGATCGACATTACATTATATTGTATAGATGTACGTGATAGTATAGTTGTAGCACGAATGGGTCGGCTCGACCGGGGAAGGACCACGCTCTCACAGAATACCAACGTAAAATAGCAGCTTAACACTGTTGTGTTTCGTATGGTGAGTGTAGAGAACCGTAGACCCTTTTTACTGGAACTTAGTCCTCACGGGTGACAACGCATCTGCATTTTGATTCGCAAACAAGGATAAATGTAGATGTCTATGGGCCACAGCAACCATTTACCATCAGGTGGACTATGTGTTTGTTTGTCACCTTATCCTATAAAAAAAAATTACGTCGTTATTATTACATTATATAATGTAATATTACATCACTTCACAAGGCTACTGCTAAATATGTATCAAGGAATGCCACAAAATACTGTCCCGAGTCACTTACATCGACTTCTTGCTTGTCTTACCAGGTCGTATCTCCATCTAAAGGGAGGCCACCTTACACTTACCAGTACGACGTTTCGCTTACCGATACGATACGGTCACTCGAAAACCTTTCTTCCCCATCGGACATCGGTTCTTTGTATATAACAGCCAAATTATCACTTCAACTTACTGTTTCTTTGGCGAATGTCGGTTATTCTGGTTTTCTGCGGTAAGAATAACTTTTCCATGCTTACATATTAATAAAATTAAAGTGCTGTATTTAATATAAGAATAACTAATTTCTTTAAGACTTACGGTGTTTTTAACAAGCTATTAAGACATAAATAATGATTTTAAATTTCTTTGCCAGTGTGTCTGTCTGTCCGAACTAATATTCTAAATGGCTGAACAATTGCGATGAAACTTCACGTACAGATAGAGAACAATGCAAAGAGTGATTAGGAGTATATTTTATCTGATAAAATTGCAGATTAAGAAACAACGAAAAATTCAAACAATAATAAATAAATAACCTATGAATATTTTAAATCTAACTAACGCCATATTAAAAGATACTAACCAGGCAAAGACTAGTTTAATATTATAAACATTATTCAGGAAGCTACAGTACTATGGTGTCAAGAACACAGCGCTTAAACTTATAATTTCATATTTAAATAATAGAACGCAGAAAGTTATTATCAATGGTTACTTACGGGTCACCTGTACTAACGGATGTCCCTCAGGGCTCGATTCTGGGCCCATTCCTGTTTCTAGTGTATATTAATTACTTACCTTCTCTACATTCCGTGTAGTGACGGTATATGTATACCCAATACCCCATATTTTCCCGTGGGAATCTTAAGAGGCGACAGAGGGATTGGAAGATGGGCAACAGCGTCTTTCAAATTACGACTAAAAATAAAAAAATAAAATAACGGTTCTCAACTCGCTTGCCAAGCATGGAAACTATGGCACTATGATTGTGGATGATACCCATGTTCAGCAGTGGACTTTAATAGGGTGAACGGTACTTACCCCGTTATAAGAGTTATTAGAGATATTATTTGATAAACCGGTTATCCTGAACATTATCTATTCATGTCAAAGTAGGACTACAGACTTAATAAAACAGTTTTCGTGTTCCACTTCCAACATCCAACGGCCTTATCAAACTTCACAATCAAAACTATAATAACAGTTGTTCAGTTTGCAACATAACGTTCGTTGTTCCGAGAGTTGTTGAAGATAAAGGGGAACTATTCCCACAAAGACGTGTAACAGTGATATGGAGCAAACGTTTGAATAAAACATTTGTGTTGCATCTGTTTTATACGCTGCAGTTATCAAAGCGTTTCTAACTTCCGAGCATTATTTTATCAATTTTCTTTCAAATATTCTAAAACATATTTACGTATCGATGTAAAGTTAATTAACAAACAACACGGATAATTAAATACGTATAACGCTCACACCGCCGTGAAAGCTCAGGGGCTTAGTGCTTGCTGTAAATTTCACAGTACGCGAGCAAACCTTGTACGATCCCCGTTGGTACCACCAATGAAATTGTTAATTGCAATTTTAAGCGCTTTTACTACTTGCTCGGCGGTAAAGAAAAACATCGTGAGGAAACATGCATGCCTGACAAATAAATAAAAAAAATATCTCGAAGATATGTGAAGTTCGCCAACACGCATTGGGGCAGCGCGATTGCCCTAAAACCCTTTCAGAAATAAAAGGAGGCCTGTGCCCGTGGGACGTATATATAGGCTGTTGTAAAACAGTAAAAAAAAATAACCTAGGCCACAGCAACCTCTTACCATCAGGTGGACTGTGTGCTCGTTTGTCACACTATCCTATAAAAAAAATACTGCTTTAATTTCGGAACTTTGTTAGCGCGATTTAGGCTTCGATGTGTTTCGCTTGTGGTGCGACGACAGCGCCGCCACAACAATTTAAAAAAACTGCGGTGGCCTCCCTGCCTGCCAAGCGTGGGCATTATGCCAAATATCCACCCTATGAGGCAATCTATGGGGGAGGCCTATGTTCAGCAGTGCACTTGTGAAGGGCTGTATATATGATTATTATTCCATTAGTCCAGATTGTTTTAACGCACCGTTCTGAAAATGGGCGCAGCGCAAACTTAGGCGGGCTTATGCAAATGTCACCGTGTTGCATAAATTTACACAGAATATATTTTAAGCGAATATAAAGCTCTTTTGTAAAATATTAATGGTGATGAATACTATTTATATCGTGCTACGAAAAAGTTTTTATTAATTCTTCTTTGCAGCCACTGCTAAACATACATAAACCCCCCCCCCCTTCCCCTCATTGATTGCCCCATAGGATAGTGTTTGCCGTGATTGTCACGCTTCATGTTTGGCGTTTGTCAATCGCAGTTAGTTTTATTATTTTCGGTTCTTGTTAGGAGGATCTGCCCATCTCGTATTTCAGTTTACTTCTGTCATATCTTATGACGCTTATTATTACAAAAACTTTAAATTTTCTGCCGACTTCCAAAAAGGAGACGGTACTCAATTCGACTGTATGTTTTTTTTATGTGTGTGACCTCATAACTTTTTAATGGGTGAACCGATTTCGATGATTCTTTTTTTATTTGAAAGCTGGTACATTTCATGTGGTCCCATATGAATTTGATTAAGGTAAGACTAATGATTTTTGAGTTATTCTTAATAACATATATTGAAGTCGGCTGTACAAAATTTTAAATTTTAAATTATAAGTGCTTATGTATTATATATGGCTTCTTTCCGATAACGATATCATTATTTCACAAAACTAGTTGTCAGATGGCGCTGCTTTTTGCACTATGGCGTCATCAATCCACGACATATATTTAAGGTAATCTGCATGTCGAAGGAGTAAAATATTCTAAGGACATGGTGTAAAGTTCGTCAATAGGCAATGGAGCAACTTCATAAAAAATATGAAAGTGCTGTTAAACACAGACCTACTCTCATTTTTAAAAGGATTTTGATACCAAGAAAAACCCAGCTTGCTCAAATGTGTGTGTTACCGACTTCACAGTTTGGCAGAACATTTATAATTTCTGAAGACGTGCCTGAGACTTTGATGAAAATTTAATCTATGAAGATTAATGTGTTAAGCACTTTTGATAAGATGTTGTGAATAAACTAATGAATGTAGATGTACCGACTGTTCCACTTAATACTTGAAGTGTTACCTAAGTCAAAAGGAAATAAGAGTCCTGCCCTCGAAGTTGTATAGCTCGGTACCAACAGCCTCTAATATATTTTTCTGCCGCTTATCAACAATGCCTTCACTGTAGTATGCCATTCTACATTGTATCCAGTATCTTGAAATCTTGTATGAGTATGCTTGGGTTTGCACTTTATTTACTGCAAGACTTCAAGGTACTGTAAGCTCGTTCTGCGTATATTGGACCAAAAATTATTATTCAAAAGCTATGTGTACGAGGGCTAACTATGACATCAGGACGTCAAACACCTCAGTCCCCTTCATGACTATAGGTGCTGTTGAGCTCCCGATACGCCGGGAATTAAAAATAAGTAAAATAACCAAAATTAAAAGCAATAAAATCCGTAAAATTAGTTTTATTCAAGAAAGTTGACTAATTAAAATTCAAACTAAATTGATTATTCTTCATAAGTAACATTACAGTCTTTCATTATTAACTCCATAAACTATATATATAATATAAAGTCGATATCGACTTTCTGCATCTCGTACCAGGTCGTCAGTCCACCTGAGGAAAGCCGCACTACACTTCGATTACCGACTTGATATGCCACTGAAGATCTTTCTTCTCCATTGTTTGTCGTTTCTTTGAGTTATATTGCTAGTCTATTACTTCAGCTTCCTTATCCGTACTTTTTATTGTTTGAATACAATAAATCAATCAACTATATAATATAAAACTATACGAAGATCTTGAAACTTCAAAAATATTTACCAACATTGACACTGTTTTACACGAAATGTGTCAACAACTACTTGCGACCCATTTGACTCGTTTATTTATTCATAGAGCGCTTTTCATATCAGCGCACGACCGACATTCTCACTGTTATTTTAGGGAGAGTTTTGAAAGCAAAAAAAGTTTAAGGTATACAAATGGCCCTATTTGGCTCCTTATGGTATGTACTGCATCATACTATTGTAAGCACATAATACAATTCAAGTTACATCATATCACTTTTATTTGATCCGTTCATAACTTATAACTAATTGTCGTATAAATAATCACTTTTACTTAGTACTTTCACTACACTTTTACACAAAAACACTAAAGTTTCTTATAGTTTGAACACCTTATAATCGAATAAATAGTTTAGGTCGTGACGGCCTTTTTTATATTTTTTAAGGAGTCAAATCCGAAACTATTACAGTAAAAAATCTTACCGAAAATTCAAAAATACAAAAGCAGAAATCCGATTTACATTTATGTTTTTGAAAATACAATTACATTAAAATTAGATTTAAATTATAATACTCTCTATTGTACAGTGTACACCAGGCAAAGATACATATAAGAAAGATAAATATAACAAATTTAAACAAAGATTGATGGGAAAACAAAAAGTGGTCTAATCGCTACATATTAATCTCTTCCAGACAAATAATTAAATAAGAGAAGGATTGTCGGGTAGGGTGCAATCAAACAAGAAAGGAAAGCAAATGAAAAAACGACTAACTTTAGGTATATCAATGACAATAAATAAAAGGAGAAAATTTACTGCTGGATATGAGCCCCTCACATAGTAGATATGATTTGCCTTAACAGTTACGCTCAAAAAGAATCAATAGGGACAAACATTAATGGAAAATCTAAAAATTACCCAGTTTGTACATTTATTTTGGGAGAAGGCACTGGCTACTGAGATACGAGGTCACCTACACTAAGAGGAAGGGTTAAAGTTACAGTCAATATACGTCCCACTGCTGGGTACAGGCCTCCTCTCGTTTCTGAGAGGGTTTTATGGCAAAGAAGTGTCCGCCGCGTCGCCCCAATGCGTGTTGGCGAACTTCCCATGTCTTCGAAATATTTTCTTTCTTATTTCTCAGACACGCAGGTTTCCTCACGGTGTTTTCCTTCACCTTCGAGCATGTGGTAAATCGGCACTTGAAATTGCAATTAACAATTTAGTTGGTACCGGCGGGGATCGAACCCAGTTTGCTCGCATACTTTGAAATTTTACAACGAACGCTAACCATACGAGCTACCACGGCTCTTCCAAGACGAAGGGTCTTTACATTTAATTAAAAAAGTTATTGGTGAAAGACAGCTAATGTAATTATCAGAAAATGTGCTTTCCTGGTACCTAAAGTAAGTTGTCTTTTCATTTATTTTCCTTTCTTGTTCGAGTGCACCCTACCCGACAATCCTTCTCTTATTTAAATTTAATTATTTTTCTGGGTTTTCTACGAGTAGAAGAGATTGTTATGTATTGATGAGACCTCTTTTTGCTTTTCCTTCAATTTTTGTTTATTTTTGTTATATTTATCTTTCTTATGTATAATAGAAAACGATTCGACTACCTCAGTACGTGCCATAGAACTAGCTACGGGAATCCCAAAAAGTTCTGCGCATCGAATTCTTAAACGTCACAGGCTTCACCCATACCACTACAGGCGTGTGCAGACGTTATTACCGCGGAACTATCCACTACGGGTCTCATTTTGCCGTATGATGCTGCAAAAGCACAGGGAAGATCCCCAATTCATAGATAAAGTTCTATGGTCGGATGAAACAACCTGCAAGAAAAATGGCTATTTAAATCTTCACAACTTACATAGTTGGCGCAATGAAAATCCGCACCTGATGAGACAAGACAAATCCCAATATCAATTCAAGATTAACTTATGGACGGGCATATTCAATGGAAAAGTAATTGGGCCCTTTGAGTTACAAGGAAACTTACATGGAAATAGTTATTTGAACTTTTTACAAAACGACTTGCCAGAATTATTAGAAGACGTGCCTTTGCGTGACTTACAAAACATGTGGTTTCAAAATTATGGTTGCCCAGCTCACTATGCCCGTCTTGTGCGAGAATATTTAAACCAAGAGTATCCAGGACGTTGGATCGGGCGACTTGGTCCTATCTTATGGCCACCCCGTTCACCCGACCTAAACCCCCTGGACTTCTTCTACTGGGGTTGTCTCAAAGACAGGGTTTACTCAAAACCCATTTCAACATTGGATGAGCTTTGCCAAAATATCACTCAGGCTACGGATCATATCAATGGTAGAAGATATGCACGACGAATAAAAAGATCTTTTTTAATAATAATAATCTTTAATAATAATAATAATCTTTATTTGCAGAAAACATGGTAAATATAGATACAGATGTTTTAGTTGTATTGTGCTCTCATGTTTTGCTATTTTAATATGACATAGCATGCAAATTATATTTAAATTATGAGCTTAAATAATAAGAAACTTTAAACAAAAAAAATGACCTATATGATAGCAAATTAAACATTATTTCAAATCATATCATACAATGTCAGAATTACAACACACTAATGGCCAGAATATAATGTTAGAATATGGCTTACAATGTCAGAAATTCGTTAATGTCATAAAAAAATTTGTCAATTAACCAAAGGTACAGTCTATTTTTAAATAAATTCATATTATTTATTGTTTTAATTTCGTCAGGTATTTTGTTGTATATACGTACACACATTGATAAACAGCTTTTACTATATTTAGTTGATTTCGGAACTTCCCTTAGAACTAACCTATTTGGATTTCTTTTAAACCTTGGATTAACATCAGAGGACTTTTTAAATAAAGCTGTATGCTGTTTTACAAATTTACCTATCTCAAATATATATAACGATGGCAGAGTTAGTAAGCAAAGATTTTTGAATCTTGGCTTACAAGATTCTCTTGTTGAGATACCACATATCGCCCTATGCACTTTTTTTGTGCGATAAATACCCTACGCCAATCTGTGCTATTACCCCACACTATTATACCATATCGGAGTATGGATTCAATATACGCCCGATAGGATATTAGGGCTGTTTTTTTATTAGTAACAGTTTTTACTGTACGTAGCCCATATACAAAACTATTACCCTTTTACATAGCTCATCTATATGTATCTTCCAGTCTAAATTTCGATCTATATCTATATATACTCTATCTATAATCACACCAAGAAATTTAGTTTGTTCTGTTTCGTCAATTTTATTAATATTTAAACTAAAATTAGTTTTTATCTTATTAAAATGTACGTAATTTGATTTGCTTAGGTAAATTTTTAAATTGTGTGTATGCAGCCAATTAATTATATCATCGATTGTGCTATTTATTTCCTTTTCATGATTATCTAATGAATTACTATTTTTGTGGGATGTTATAATTACGGAGATATCGTCCGCATACAGTATGCATTTATGATTTGTCGCTAGAGTTATGTCATTTATATATAACAAAAATAATACTGGCCCTAAAACGCTGCCTTGAGGAACACCGTAATTCTTTTCCCTGTATTGGGACGAGAAGGATAGTATTTCATTTCCTACCATTTTATCAATAGTAACACATTGTCGTCGATTTGATAAATAAGGGAAATTCACTTTAGTGCTATCCCTCTAATTCCACACGATTCTAGTTTATTTAGAAGAAAGCTATGTGTGACGAAGTCAAACGCTTTACTTAAATCAAAGAATAGTCCTGTAGTTAGTAGGTTTTTATTTATACTAGAAATTATTATTTTTATAAGATTAAAAGTTGCTACCGTTGTAGATTTCTTTTTCTGGAAGCCGTATTGTTCTTTTTTGATTATGTTAAATCTCTCACAAAACTCCATTAATCTCTTATAAAAACATTCCTCAAAAACTTTTGATATTATAGGTATAAGAGTTATCGGTCTATAATTGTTGATATCGTCTTTTTTACCTTTTTTAAACAACGGTTTTACAATAGAAATTTTTAAATTGTCGGGAAATGTTCCTGTCGAAAATGATAAATTAATTAAATAAGTCATAATGTCAACAAGTTCGCATGCGCATGCTTTAATTATTTTGGTATTAATTCCATCGTAACCTTCCGAGGCAGTGTTATGTCCTTAAACATGATCTCTTTATTCACCTCATCTTTCGACATGGGCTTAAGAAATATTGAATTTGATAATGATATTGTATTATTAGGCGTAATTTTTTCTGTTTTATCATTATTAGATATAATATAATTAGTCATGTCAATAAAATAGTTATTAAAAGCGGTGGCTATGTCATAAGGGTTTGTTAGGTTTTTATCATTTATTTTTAGATCCTTAATATTATTATCCAATCTTGTATTTGAAAATTCACTTTTTTATGATGGACCATGTTGCCCTGCATTTATTTTTACTGATCCTTATAAATTTTATATTACAATTTTTCTTTGATTGGTTGATACATTTTTTTAATAAATGAGAATATTTTTTATAAATATTCTTATTTATTATAGTTTTATTCTTATAATATTGATACCGTAGTGCTCTTTTTATTTTACAGCTCTTTTTCAAACCTTTACTAATCCAATTATTTTGATTACTATGTTTAATTAGTATTTTTATTTTTGGGAAACATAGAGTATAGAATAAGCAAAACAAATCATAAAAGTTATTAAATGCAATGTTTAGGTCATTTTCAAAATATGTTTCATACCATGATAGATTATTTAGACATTCCTTGAATTTACGAATATTACTTAAATAATAATCTCTTTTGTATTTAAAACATGTCTTTTTCAATGAGTTTTTTTGTTGAACCCGGAAACTTAATAACTGCGCTGTATCATGGTCTGATAGAAACAAAGGCAATACTGTTGCTGAAGCATTCTCTATATTACTTAGAATATGGTCTATACATGTCTCTTTTCTAATTGAACCATTAATATGAATTTTTAGACAGTAATTATGACATAAATCATGCAGATAAGTGTTGGCTTTTCCTGGTTTAAGAGTATTTATATTCAGATCACCAGCAATAACAAGTTTAGTATTAGGATTAATGTTTTTAAATATTTCACGTAACATTCCGTCTAACTTGTCCAAAAACAAAATTGCGTCTGTAGAAGGAATTCTATAGAGACAAATTATAAACAAATTATAAAGAGGAATCTCAATACCACAAACTTCAAATATCTTTTGCGTTGCTAAACTATTTATTTTATTTACCTTTTTATATAGAATATCCCGCTTTTAAGGCGATGACATGCCTGTATGAATGCCGGTGGCCAACAATTCGAACATTTACTGTAATATTAATAATGCAAAAAAATAAAATAAATGTAAATATTTGTTTTGATACATGCAACATTTTTCAGTAAAAATCCTGTGCCACACAGAAGTTTTTCTAGAGTATTATACCATTTTGGAATCTTGGTTGGTTGCGTCAATTTTAAAAAAAAAACTTGCCATAGTAGTGTCAGTACTTTTTTTTTTAAACCACGATGAGTGAAAATGGACTGAAAGTAAAAATCTTTCAAAATTTAAGGGGAAACAATAATTTTGATTGATTTTTGTGTAAAAACTACATGTATTCTGGGATTTATAAGAGTTGTGGTAGATAGCAGTACTACTAAGGTTACTGATACAAAAAAAAAATACAAAAAAAAATATTTCGAAGAATTTCATTTTTTTTTTGTTATTTCAAAAACGATTTAGATTTTTTTCTTTTTATTTTTTCTCGAGTAGTCATGAGCAGGTCCACCCTCTGGTGTTAAATTTTGGGACACGTTGTATGTATATATATATATACCAGGCAAATATATATATATATTTGCCTGGTGTACACTGTACAATAAAAATATTTTAGTGTGTTATATTTAAAACTTTTAGTAGCCAATAAAGAAAATTGTATTATGCAGTGCATAAGAAGTACCATAAGGCGAATTAGGCCATTTGTATATCTTGAACTTTTTTTTTATAGGATAAGGGTGACAAACGAGCACACAGTCCACCTGATGGTAAGTGGTTGCTGTGGCCCATAGACATCTGCATATATCCTCGATTTCGAATCAAAATGCAGAAGCGTTGTCACCCGTGAGGACTAATTTGGAATGCTTCTTTTCCAGTAAAAAGGGTTCTCTACACTCACTATACGAAACACAGCAGGATTAAGCTGCTATTTTACGCTGGTATTCTGTGAGAGCGTGGTCTTTCCTAGGTCGAGTCGACTCATTCGTGCTACAACTATACCAGTAATATAGCTGCAGCATGGCTCTACCACGTCAAAAATTTTTTACTTTCAAAACTCACCTTAGAATATCAGTGAGAATATCGGTCGTGCGCTGATATGAAAAACGCTCTATGAATAAATAAACGAGTCAAATGGGTCGCAAGTAGTTGTCGACACTCGACACATATCACGTAAACAGTGTCAATGGTGGTAAATATTTTTAGAGTTTCAATATTTTGGTTTAGTTGATTTATTTTATTGAAACAATAAAAAATACGGATAAAGGAGCCGAAATACTAGATCAGCAAAATCACTCGAAGAAACGACAACTGATGGGGAAGAACAGTTCTTGACTAGCAGTATCAAGTCGGTAAATGAAATGTCGCCCTACTCAGATGGAGTGACGACATGGTACTAGATGCAGAAAGTCGATATCGACTGTATATTATGTATGTTTAATAGCGTTAAAAATAAAGAAGTGTAACTATGATGTTAGTTATGAAGAATAATCAATTTAGTTTGAATTTTATTAAGTGGTATCTATCAATTTTCTTAAATGAAATTATTTTTGTAGATTTTATTGCACTTTTTAGCTTATTTTAGTTATTTTTGATTGCCGACGTTTAAGGAGCTTAACTTTATGGTCAAGAATGATACTGAGGTGTTGGACGTCCCGATATTATAGTCATCCCGGGTACAGTTAGCTTCGAAATATTAATTTTTGGTTCAATCTACGCAGATCGTGCTCACAGTACACAAGGACACGTCCAGATCGAAAAATTATTTGTAGACCACACAAATACTTTCTCCGTGCGGGATTTGAACCCGCGGCTCTCAATGCCGCAATTCATGGCTTAGCCACTGCTCAACGGAGTCATCACTAGTCACCACGGAGCGCTTAGCCCCGGGGTTACCACGGGTCAATGTAATATCATCGTCATCATCATCATGATTACAGCCCTTCTCAAGTCCACTGCTGAACATAGGAATCAACTTCATTATCATTACAGCCCTTCACAAGTCCACTGCTGAACATAGGCCTCCCCCAAAGAATGCCACAAAGCACGGTCCTGAGCCACCTGCATCCATCGACTTCCTGCATGTCTTACCAGGTCGTCACTCCATCTCGTGGGGGGACGCCCTACACTTCGCCTACCGGTACGAGGCTGCCACTCGAGAACCTTTCTTCCCCATCGGTTGTCGGTTCTTCGAGCTATATGGCCGGCCCACTGCCACTTCAGCTTACTAATCCGTTGGGCTATGTCGGTCACTCTGGTTCTACTGCGGATATCCTCATTCCTAAGTTTATCACGCAGAGAAACTCCGAGCATAGCCCTCTCCATAGCTCGCTGAGCGACCTTGAGCTTCCTCATACGGCCAGCAGTGAAGGACCACGTCTCAGTTCCGTAAGTCATCACTGGCAACACGCACTGGTTGTACAATTTCGTTTTAAGGTTTTGAGGTATGTCTGACGAGAAGATGTGTCGTAGCTTCCCGAACGCTGCCCAGCCGAGTTGAATCCGTCGATTGACCTCTCGGTCGAAGTTGGACTTACCTAGTCGGACTATTTGTCCCAGGTAAACATACTCGTCAACAACTTCGAGCTTAGTGCTCCCAACAACTACCGGCATAGGTGTGACATGGACATTAAACATGATCTTTGTTTTGTCCATGTTCATCTTAAGACCTATCCGTTGGGAAACACTATTTAGGTCATTGAGCATAGTGCTTAGGTCCTCCAGCGATTCTGCCATAAGGACTATATCGTCGGCAAATCGAAGGTGAGTGATGTACTCGCCATTGATGTTGATACCGTATCCTTTCCAGTCCAGAAGCTTGAAAACGTCTTCCAATGCAGCGGTGAAGAGTTTCGGGGATATGACGTCACCCTGTCTTACACCTCTCTGCAATTGGATAGGTTTCGTATTCTGGTTCTGTACTCGGATAGCCATCGTAGCCCTACTGTACAAGCACTTCAACACTTCGATATACCGACAGTCAACTTGGCACCGCTGAATGGACTGCAGCACCGCCCAAATTTCGACGGAATCAAAGGCTTTCTCATAGTCCACATACGCCAGACATAGTGGCAAATTGTACTCTTCGGACTTCTGTACAACTTGCCGAAGGGTATGTATGTGGTCTATGGTGCTAAAGCCCTTTCGGAAACCGGCTTGTTCGGGAGGCTGGAAGTCGTCAAGTCTGCGCGCGAGACGATTCGTAATGACTCTCGAAAACAGCACGTAGACGCGGCTCAGAAGGGAAATCGGTCTGTAGTTCTTCAAGAGAGCGTTGTCACCTTTCTTGAAGAACAAGACCACCGCACTTCTGCTCCACGCCTCCGGTGTAATGCCACCATGGAGGACAGAATTAAAGAGCTTCTGAAGGACTTCAAGTACCGGTCTTCCACCCGCTTTCAGAAGCTCCGCTGTAATTCCATCCTCGCCTGGGGCCTTACCGTTTTTAAGGTGCTGGAGAGCCATTTTAATCTCGCTCAGACTGACATCCGGGATATCTTCGGAATAGTGTCGGATGAGACTCGCTCTTGGATCGTTACTCACACTTGCGTGTGGCTCCAACGATGATGTGTACAGCTGCCCATAGAACCTCTCAATCTCACTCAAAATCTCAGGTGTCCCGGAAACGATGCTGCCACATTCTGTCTTCAGCTTTGACAGTTGGCTCTTTCTGGCAGACAGATCTCTGGCAAAGACTTTGGAGCCTTGGTTCCGCTCGATCGCTTCTTCAATACGAGCTGTATTGAAGTTGCGTAAGTCCCGCCGCATGCATTTGGAGATCTGTCTGTTCAGATGCCTGTATGCTGTCAAGTCTGTTGAAGAATGTAGCTTCATCTCCCGTCTAACAGCCATGAGATTAAGAGTGTGATCGGAGAGTTTTTGTGTTCTTCTGCGGCGGGTCTTGCAGAACTTAGCTCCGACCGCATGGACAGTTTCCACGAGCTTGTCATTCATATCGTCCACTTCATTGCAGTCTTCCAGGCACTGAAAACGGTTTTGTAACTCGAGCTGAAAGGTTTCGGGACTTTGGAACAGAGCACGAGGGGGACGGAGCGTTGACTTCATTAGACGAGACCTCTCCAACTTAACGTTTAGGTTCAGTGTGCCTCTAACCATTCGGTGATCGCTACCAGTTTTCACCCTCGCGATCACGGAGACATCACTGAACAGTTGTCGTCTGGTCGTCATAATGAAGTCAATCTCATTTTTTGTGGAACCGTCGGGGCTCGACCAGGTCCACTTCCTGTGGGGCCGCTTCTGGAAGAAAGAGTTCATCATAAAGAGTCCCTCTTTCTCCATGAAGTCGGCCAGCTGCTGGCCCCTTGGGTTCCGTTGCCCTATTCCAAATTTCCCTACTTTCAGCTCACCGTTCTCTCTTGTGCCTAGTTTTGCATTGAAGTCTCCCATTAACACCGTATATTGGGTTTTGGAGGAATGCATGGCTCTAGAGATATCCTCATACATTTCCTCCACCTCCTCATCGGGGTGTGCCGAAGTTGGTGCGTAAACCTGTATGACCTTCAGCGAATACCGTTTGGTGATTCTGAGTATAAGGTACGCAACCCTCGTCGACACACTCCCGATCTTTACAACGTTGTTAACGAGAGACTTGTGGACGATAAATCCGACACCTCCTTGGGACGGATGGTCGCCCTCCCGGTGATAGAGCAAGTTGCCGGATTCGAGGATTACCGTGTCCTCCCCCTCTCTTCGGACTTCGGATAATCCTATAATATGCCAGCGCAACTTGTCTGTCTCTTCTTCCAGCTCCACGATCTTCTCGTCAGTCCTCAGGGTGCGTGCGTTGTACGTTGCCAGGTCGAGTCGTCTAAGGTGGCAACCGAACCTCCACCGGAGATTCTTAGCACCCCCTGCCCCGCCGTTACCATGGTCGCCACCGTAGCCAGGAATAGCGGGGCCGCCGGGGACTGGGGGCCGTTTCTTTGTTACTGTCATTCATAGGGGGGTATTTGCCATAGTTGCCACGCTTGGCGAGCGGGTTGGCAACCGCAGTTTTTTTATTGTAATTTGGCTACTATCAGGAAGATGCTGCTGCCCATCTCCTGCCTGTT
The DNA here is from genome assembly GCA_963668995.1 of Parnassius mnemosyne. NCBI lineage: Eukaryota > Metazoa > Arthropoda > Insecta > Lepidoptera > Papilionidae > Parnassius > Parnassius mnemosyne. The sequence continues at coordinate 36,939,763 of CAVLGL010000085.1, forward strand.
TCCCTTTGTCGCCTTTTACGACACCCACGGGAGGATATGGGGTAGTGGATATTCTTGACCGCCACTACACGGCAATCAACTTAAAAAAGGAATCAACTTAGATTGTCACATAAATTTTGCCAGAGTTTTCAGCCTTTTCACACGCGCAGTTTTGCACATGCGAACGCAAAGTGGAAATGTAGTGCTCTTTTGTCACCAAATCAAAAAATCGCGATCCACTCAACTAAAATCACTTCCACCAGCTTTATGGTATACTTATATGATAAAAAAGTACACCAATAGCAAGAGTTGTTTCAGTTAATACGACGACGTTAGGATTATTTAAAAAAATGTAATTGAAAATAATTTTACTTGAACGTCACTTGGTTGGTCTGGAATTGAACTAGATATCTTTCGAAAAACTAATCTTAACTGTTTTTTATTAGCTTTAGATTTTAATAATTGAATTTCACTATTGTAAACCATCCGGTTCATTAATATTTATTTTTAATTTTATTAATTATTTGACTTTTTTTTTCAAAATACGAATCACCGGTATCAAGCAATCAAAACAAATTCGTGTTAATCAAACAGAAACAATTTATTCGTAGCTTTAAACGAAATACGTGTTCCGGTAATTAATAAAAACAAATTGATTATTCAAAACATTACATGAGCGTTTGAGGAGTGAACCTTTGGGTTCTCCAAATTATTTTACAATTTAGAGTTGGTATCAGAAAGACACTGCCGCCTTCTGCCTGTTTCAGTTTTCCTCTGTCGCCTCTTACGTCACTCTTGGGACGATATGAGGTAGTAGATATTCTTACACCGATGCATGTTTTAAAACTAATTTAAAATATTTTTTTTAATTATTTTTTTTAGTATGAGCGTAACAAACGAGCACACAATTCACCTGGTGGATAGCGGCCCGTAGATATCTGTCTTCGATTAAGAATCAAAATGATGCGTTCTCATTCCCTGAGACTAAGATGGAATTCCTCATTTCCAGTGAAAAGGGTCTTCGTTTCACCACGCTCACCACACAAAACACAGCAGCACTAAGCTGCTATTTTACCCTGATGTTCCGTGAAAGCGTGATGTTTCCACGTGCTATAACCACACTATATCTGCATCGTGGCCTTTACATATAAATATATAGTATTTTATACGATTAAGAATGAAAACGTTATTCAAAAAATCATCACGTTATTATATCCGCTTGTCTATTTTTAAACTAAGATATTAGAGTAGCTAAACTCACTTCGAAAGTAAAACAGAACTTTCATATTTTATTCAAATATCGCCGCAACACAATGCCCAGAGCTTGAACCCTCTCACGGCTAATTTCAGTTTCTATTGTTACTGTTTTATTCCTTCTTAAAACTAACACTGGAAAATTAAACCAACTTCTCTTTTCTATATTTTGTACGAAAATTATTCTTAATTATTTAATGTTTATTTTTATTTTTTATAGATGTTGGGTCTGGCAGAGGAAGCATGAGAGTAGAATTAATGCTGTAGAAATGCAGTCATTAAGGAGTATGCTAGGTCCGAATCTGAATGACAGGGTGAGACATAGTGTCATAAGAGAAAAGTGTGGTTTGCAAGATGGCGTTGTGACCAGGATTAAGAAAGGTCATGTAAAAAAATGAACGAGGAAAGAGTGACAAAGCAAATTTATGTTGCAGAAGTGAACGGCAGAGTCGGGAAGGGACGCCCTAGACGAAGGTTTATCGACCAAATCGGCGATACATTGAAAATGGGCCAGATTAGAAGTACCCTTAATTATATGGATGTAAAGGAGGCGAGAGAGTTGTGACAGGATCGCGCCAAATGGAAGTCTGTAGTCTCTGCCTACCCCTCTGGGTGACAGGCGTGAGTGTTTGTGTATAGAAGAAAAGTGACAAACGAGCACACAATCCACCTGATGGTAAGTGTATGCTGTGGCCCATAAACATCTACATTTATCCTAAATTAAGTTTCAAAATGCAGATGCGTTGTCACCCCTGAGGACTGACAGAAAGCGTCATTTCCATTAAAAAGGATCTTTTGTTCTGTACACACACCATAACTAATTACAGAGCCGACTCAGTCGTGCTACAACCATAATTAATATGTCTGCAGCGTGACTGTAGTGTATTTCTGCGGTGTACTAATTTTTTTATGCGATATTTGTTTAAATCACTGAAGGAATGTTGAAATTAGGTCACCGTTAGTATGAAGTATACATGGTATATATTTTTAGAAACTATTCCACTTCTGATGTTAGAAATTATTTTCAAAATACGAGACTCGTAGAATTTACTCTTTTTTTAAAAAAAAAACGTTACACCCACACTAAGAAGTTCTCCTGTATCGTGGAGGCAGTTTACAAAGATAAATTGCACGAGGACAAACATCCAGACCCGGAACAATTATTTTTAGGCCATAAAAATACTTGTTCCGTGCGGGATTCCAACCCGCGGCCCCGGCGCAACAACTCATTGCTAAGCCACTGCGCCACGGAGCCGTCAGATGTCAATTACAAACTGATCTAAAACAAGTGTTTTCAATTCTTCTCATTTTCTTTTATTATTTTACCCTCATTTCTAACAATATACATAACGAAAAGAAAATAGTAAATTTCACATAACGCGAACAAGTAGGGTTCAATCCTCGCTGATACCAATTAAACTGACGTAATAACATAAACACGCCTGTCACCCAGAGGGGTAGGCAGAGACTACGTTTACTATTTGTCACGATCCTGATACACCACTCTCACCTCCTTTACTCACATATACCTACGCATACATGCTCTTAGGTTAAGGATGCTCTTAATCTGGCTCATCTTCAATATACCGCCAATTCGGTCGATTAACTTCCATCTAGGGCGACCATTGTCGACTCTGCCGCTCACTCAAATTGTTCTGTATAATTGTTCAGTTCTGAGCTTCCACGAGCTCGGTCATAAACTAAATCATCGTAAGGTAATCTGCATGTCTCACAGAATACCAGCGTAAAATAGCAGCTTAACACTGCTGTGTTTCGTATGGTGAGTGTAGAGAACCGGAGACCCTTTTTACTGAAAAAGAGGCATTCCATCTTAGCCCTCACAGGTGACAACGCATCTGCATTTTGATTCGCAAACGAGGATAGATGTCAGGGGGACTGTGTGCTCGTTTGTCACCCTATCCTATAAAAAACATGTACAAAGAATAAAACATTTAGAGGACCTTTTAATATCTGAGCTCCATGGTACAGTGGCTGAGCAATGAGTTACAGCGCTTAGGGATGCGGGTTCGAATCTTCCACGGAACGCTCTGTATGTATAGCCTTGTGCAATTTATTGAATTGAACCCGAGTTGTTCGCGTTATGTGAAATTTACTATTGTATTTACTTTTTGTATATTGTTACTAATGAGGGTAAAATAATAAAAGAAAATAAGAAGAATTAAAGGCACTTTTTTTTAGATCAGTTTGTAATTGACATCTGACGGCGATGAGTTGTTGCGCCGGGGCCGCGGGTTCGAATCCCGCACGTTGAAAGTATTTGTATGACCTACAAATAATTGTTCTGGGTCTGTATATTTGTCCTCAGGCTATTTATAATTGAATTGAATGTGTAACAGTGGTAAAGCCAAGCGGTAGCTTTTACTGTCGCACGGATGGGCCAGCTTGAACCGGGGTGGTACCACGACCTCACAGAAAAGCAGCGTGAACTAGAGGATTACCTCTGCGTTGCGCTTGGTAAGTGCAGGTGGCCGGAGGCCCAATTCTCCCCCCCCCCTTCATCAACATGGTAGTGGAATTGAATAAAAGACTACCCCAGGAGGGTAGCAGCACCCCTAGAGAATCCCTCGGTGAGCATCCACGACCATACTACTTCACTCCTGCTCAGGCTGCCCCGGGCATAATTTCGCTCGCAACTAATGCTGCTCGGGGCAAGCGGAGCAATACAACCAAGGCGACCCCTGTCACGCTATCCGTGAATTTTTCTAACATCAGGGGACTTCATTCCAACCTTAACGCTGTCCATTACCATCTAGATATGCCGAAGCCGACCTTGCTGTTTTTAACCGAGACTCAGGTGTCCTCTCCGGCTGATACTTCATATCTCTCCTACCCGGGGTACAAATTAGAACACTCCTTTGTGCCCCGGGCTGGAGTTTGCGTATACGTTAGAGAGGACATCTGTTTCCGACGCCTCGGCAGTCTTGAAGGTACAGACCTGTCCATCCTATGGCTGCGCGTAGATAGCGACGACCATCCCCGCGTCTACGGGTGTCTCTATAGGTCCCATAGCGGTAATGCCGACACAGACCGACTCATGGACCACGTCCAAATGGCTGCAGACTCCGTGCTACAACAGGTCCCATCCGCAGAGATCGTGATACTCGGTGATTTTAACGCCCACCACGCTGAATGGCTTGGTTCTCGTTTCATCGATCATGCGGGTAGATCTGTCTATGTCTTTGCTTTGGCATATGGTCTAACACAACCGGTTACTACGCCTACGCGGATCCCAAATGTGGAAGACCATTTACCTTCCCGGACCTTCTGGACGATTATCAGGTCTCCATCGATGCCCCTCTGGGCTCTTCGGACCATTGTCTGATCCGGAGTACGGTGCCACTAACGCTTCAATCGCAGTTGCGATCTGCAGCTTGCCGCCGTGTTTGGCACTATAGGTCAGCTATGCGGACTTGATGATTGGGACGGTATGCGGTCTTTTTTTGCATCCTACCCTTGGGGGCGGGTTTGCTTCTCGCCGGAAGATCCCAGTGTTGTTGCCGATTCTGTTGCTGATGTGATACTTCAGGGTATGGAGCTTTTTATTCCATCCTCTGTGGTGCCCATCGGAGGCAGATCCCAGCCATGGTTTGGTCGCTCCTGTAAAATAGCATCACGCTATAAACAGGAGTGCTACCAGGCCTGGGCTGACGTACCAACGTTCAGGGATGTAAACACCAGCACTCTTAAAAAGTAGTATAATTCCGCCTCCAGGTCCTTCAAAAGTGTCATTGCCAAGGCAAAGTAAGAGCACATCGGCAGAATTGGCGAGAAACTAGTTCGCCTCCCTTCGGGAACACGTGCATTCTGGTCTCTCGCCAAGGCTGTCCAAGGGAACTTCTGTCAGCCATATCTTCCATCTCTGCGCAGAGAGGACGACCCACTGGCCCATGCCGCAAAGGAGAAAGCTGATCTGTTGAGCTCTCTCTTTGCGTCACACTCGACTCTAGATGACGGGGAGAACACACCGTCGACCATCCCGCGATTTGAGTGCTCTATGCCGGATGTGCTGTTTACACAGCGCTCGGTTCACAAAGCACTCTTCTCCCTGGACGTAAGCAAGTCGAGTGGGCCCGATGGAGTCCCTCCCATTGTGCTGAAGACGTGTGCTCCGGAGTTGGCACCGGTTTTAACGCGTCTTTTCTCCTCACTCCTATTCCCAAGGCGTAGTCCCGAATTCATGGAAACCAGCTTTGGTCCACCCGATCCCTAAAAAAGGCGACCGCTCAGACCCATCCAACAACAGGCCTATCGCCATCACCTCCTTGTTCTCCAAAATAATGGAATCCATTATAAACTGCCAGCTCATGAGGTACCTTGAGGATCACCAGCTGATTAGTGACCACCAGTACGGTTTTGGTCGGGGTCGATCAGCTGGTGATCTTGTAGTCTATCCGACTCATAGATAGGCGGAGGCAGTAGAGTCCAAGGGGGAGGCATTGGCCGTTAGTTTAGACATAGCGAAGGCCTTCGATCGGGTCTGGCACAAAGCACTTCTTTCGAAGCTTCCTTCCTATGGGCTTCCCGAGAAATTGTGCAAATGGATCACCAGTTTCCTTGCTGATCGGAGCATCACGGTCGTAGTAGACGGTGCATGCTCTGATTTCAAGCCTATAAACGCTGGTCTTCCACAAGGCTGCGTGCTATCACCAGCGCTGTTTCTCCTGCATATCAATGATATGTTGCTAACTGGTAGTATTCATTGCTATACGGACGACAGCACTGGTGATGCCTTATATACCGGCCGTGCCAATATTTCTCGGGAAAACGTCGCCGATTACCGGGACAAACTGTTTCTGAAGTCGAGTCTTTGCTAAACAAAGTGTCGGATTGGGGGCGACTAAATCTAGTCCAGTTCAATCCCCAGAAGACACAAGTTTGCGCGTTTACCGCTTAAAAGAACCCCTTTGTCGTATCTCTTCAGTTTCAGGGCATTCCCCTTGCTGCCTCAGCTAGTATCGGAATCCTTGGCGTCGACATATCGAATAGTGTGCAGTTTCGTTGTCACTTGGAAGGGAAGGCCAAATTGACCTCTAAAAAGCTTGGCGTGCTCAGCAGAGCATGACAGTATTTCACGTCGGCACAACTCTCTTCTATAAAAAAAATATGTTTGTAAACTGCTTACACGCTACAGGAGAAAATCTTAGTTTGGGGGTAACGTTTTTTAAAAAAAAAGAAAAGAGAAAAAGAAAAAGAGAAAATTCTACGAGTCTCATATCGTTATTATGCCCGTTAAATAAGACAAGTGATGTGGATATATTCGTGTAGTACTTCTTCTCGCGTAAGCAAAGAAGATTGTGTTGCTGTGAGGCTGACCTGTATTACATCAAGAGAAGTAGTGTAGCTGTTGCTTTGCATACTTTGGTGTTATCGTGTTATAATATCCCTCATGTTACACTAATGTTTTATTGTGACTGGTACATATTACGGTTGGTCAAACTGTACTTGCTCTATACTGAATGTGTAGTGCTGTACGTTGTCTTATTCCTGATAATGATTAATTGCATAAGCAAGAGAGCAAGTTTAACATACGCTCTCACACTTTTCTAATCGCAATGGAGGAGTCGTTCTAGTTGTTATCTCACGTGAGATACCTACTTCTCGGGTTAATAGTTGGGCGAGTGCATATGACTCATGAGAATGTAACAGCAATTAGTTACATTGTTCAAATTCTTCCGAGACTTATTTAAAAAACTCGTGTTGGACTGGAGGAGGCATAGACACAGCCCAATAATTTTTTTATTATTAGTATCCAACACTAGTTATTAAGAATTACTCAAGAACTGTTGGTCTAACATTAAACAAATGACATTAAGTAACATTAACAACATATGGGTCCACACGCAAAGTACCAGCTTTCAAATAAAGAAAGAATCATCGAAATCGGTTCAGCCAGTAAATAGTTATGAGGTAACACATATAAAAAAACATACAGTCGAATTGAGTACCGTCTCCTGTTTGAAGTCGGCAGAAAAGGCGACCACATCGACGTGATCCACTGTTAGTCTAATTTCACCACGGTAGCAGTAAGTTGATTTGGTGAAAATGTATTGTATTTATAGGACAATGTTAAATTTACTTTGGAACCAAGGGTGTGTCAATATTTGCGACAAAAATCTATCACTGATGCACACTATTATTGTAAAATATTATGGGGCACTGTTCTAACTGTTACGGCCTATGGTTGCTCCTACAAAGATCAAATCTTCCGGGGCCCATTCAGCAGAAGCCTCCGTATATGGCCACGTGGAATATGTTCTATCACAATAAACAATATGAAAAATGTTTTATCCTACTACAATTAAAGGGGAGGCTAATCAAATAGATATTACTTACCTGTATGTGAGGCGACTGCTGTCTCAGGGCTCGGTCAGGCCGTAGGTGTGTATGTGTTGAGTATAGTGGTGGTTTGTGGTGTTGGTGGTGATAGACCTGCCGGGACCTTCGAAGTCGGCAGCAGCCCAGACTTCGGCGCCGCTCCAAATTGTGGTAATCTCCCACGGGATCACCCACCGTCACTTTCTTCCTTCTTCACTAGGACAGTCTATTAACTATACATCCAGACGCCACTAACACTAAACTAAAGCGTAACACACCTCTAATACCGAAAACGTATCCGAACTATATCAAAGGCCACTCGAGCAAATTAATATTGTCAGAGGTTAAACGCGTGCTTTGTCAGTTGTTAATTAATTATTATATGCGGCGAAAACACTGACGCTGCTAATTTATACTATGATTACGATTTTGATTTTATAACTTTTTTTGCGTTTAATAACTTTTATTAATTCTGTCCTTTAAAAAATAAAAATTAAATAGGCAACAAAGATTTGAAATTTTTACACATTTTCCTTTACCAACGAGCAAGTGGTTAATCATCACTTAAATTGCATTTAACAAATTCATTGGTGTCGGTTGATTTCGAACTCGAGCTCCTCGCATACAATGAAATATATCCTTAGATATAGCCATCTTGGGTTTTTAATTTTATTTTATTTATTTCTTGTTTTATTTAACTGTGTATTTTATGAACACGTCCCTTATTTACCATTCGTAGTAAACAACAGTTCTTTAAAAAAAAAAGTGTTTTCTGGAAGAAATTGCTTCCAGAAAGCTTGAAAGACCGTGTTGTACCTTTTATAATTATAATTTTCTTCGTTTTGTTTATTGTAGGGTTAGTCTACACTTTTATTATTAAAAATGATAATTTTATATGATATTGATAGATAAAATGATAACGACTGCTTGATATGAATGCTTGAAGTGCACTGCTCGCCGAGTATTGGGCGTTAAAGCGCTGTGTTATTAAGATTGCTAAGTTAACAAATTAAATACATTTAGGTCATTATGAAATATGTACGTTTCACTATACATTCGTTATCATTTTTTTTTTGTTGTTTTAATATGTACTTAAATTAGGACGTACCTCGACATTCTTTTTAAAACACAATTTAAAGTATAAAATGATTGTGATAGAATTATTGAAGAAATATTCCTTTGAAGATGGTTAGTGTTTTTTTTTAATGGGATGGGGTGACAAACGAGCACACAGTTCATCTGATGGTAAGTGGTATCTGTGGCCCATAGACATGTACATCTATCCTCGTTTGCGAATCGAAATACAGATGCGTTGTCACCCGTGAGGACTAAGATGGAATGCCTCTTTTCCAGTAAAAAGGGTCCCGGTTCTCTACACTTACCATACGAAACACAGTAGCATTAAGCTGCTATTTTACGCTGGTATTCTGTGAGAGCGTGGTCTTTCCCCGGTCGGGCCGACCCATTCATGCTACAACTATACCCGAAATATAGCTGCAGCATGGCTCTACCACGTATAAAAAGTTAGTTAATTATAGAATGAATTAAAACTTATGTTAATTAAATAAGTCTTGGACAATTATCAAATCGCCATCTGATAGGTGTGGGAGTTGTTTGATGACGTTACTTAGAATTATAACTTCACTTCATATGCATATGCTGATGTGGCTGTTTGGAATATTGAGCCAGGAATGGATTGAGGCAATATAACTCCTCGATCCACAAGTTCGGGATTAACTCGAAATTTCTAGATTTGATAGATTTCAATTAATTTATGTTTAAAAATGATACTTAAAATAATTATAATTATAACTAAAATTAAAATGTTCACTCAACTAACACTTTTATTAGTAATTTCACTTTTTTCATTTTCACTTATCCCACTTTTACTAATTCCTCCCATACTTTTCTGCAGTAATAGATTGAGAAACTGTAAGTCTGCTATATTAATTCCACCGAGATTCATAGGCTTCTTCAGAGTACTTGACGGGTTGAGTATTATATTTCGTAACTTTATTACTGGCTGTTTTAGGTAAGGTATTTCTTTACCTTACGTAAAACTTGATGTGATTTCAGTTATACTTATACTTTGATTTTCACCTTGCAGTTATCATCCATAATTAAGAGATAGATTCCTAGTAGCATCTCCTAGCTTACTTCATTTTCGCAGAATTTAGTCATGGCTATTTCAGTATTTGAATAAACTATCCAGCAATGAGGTGTTTTAACCATGTGCCTCGGAGAGCATGTATAATCGCTGGTTCTGCACCCGATCTCTCTCTAATTGTTACGGATTCCTGTCCCATAGAATTGTGAGAGTGAGAGAATAGAGTTAGTCGTACACTTGTGCTTACGCACTCACTCGTGTGCCCTGTCCTGCTGGTAGTGTAAGATTTTGAAAAATAAATTGTTTACGAATCTCCACGTGCATTAGTTATACCATAACTAATATCTAAGACACAAGTGTAAATTCTAAATTATTAAATACAAATAAAGTTACACGTAAATATGCACGCCCGTCACCCCGAGGGGTTGGCAGACACTACGGCATTCCATTTGGCAAGATCCTGACACAAATCTCTCGCCTTCTTTACATTCATATAATATGTACTTACACACACATGCTCTTCGGTCAAGGGATCTCTTAATTTGGCCCGTTTTCAATATATCGGCCATTTGGTCTATAAACTTTCACCTAGGGCATCATTTCCCAACTCTGCCGTTAACTTCTGCAAGATTTACTTCTTCCTCGTTCTTTCCTTCTACATGACCAAACCACCGAAACATTCCTTTCTTTGTCTTGTTCACATCATCTTGCAAACCATGCTTTTCGAAAATCATAAATTTTTAGTTACATCAAATAAAATAATTTTTAATAATTTTAATCTTATATACCTACGGATTTGTTCGGAGCCCTCGGTGCGCAAGTCCGACTCGCACTTGGCCCTATTTTTGTGGACTGTATGATAATTAAGTTACTAGTTTTATTTTTTGTTATTATAATTTTAATATTGTTTAAATAAAATATTGTATATTATGTTATGTAAATTAATGTAATACATTTTAAACTTTAAACTGTAAACAATAAAGGTCTAAAATACTGAAAATAGTTTTGCTTAATAAACAATCCAACATTAAAATTTAGGCAACTGAGAGCGAGCATTGAATTTCAGCACTTTTGCAGAATACGAGCATAATTTTGTGCACAATGACACGAACAATGTCATTCAAGCACTGAAAGAAAGGCCTGATTCATCGCGAAAAAAAATTTATTTCAAGAATTGTGGATTGAGCACATTTGGTATTGCAATTTTTTATCTTTGCTTAGCATTTACTACGTGGTAGGATTACTTTTCTACCACTCTCTTACCTATTTTATCCTCCAAGTAACCTAATTTTAGATTTAAATTAAAAATGTTAACTTGCGCTATGATTTTCTCCGGTATCGTGAGTGCATTTTACATACATCAGATTCACAAGGACAAACATCTTTTGTAGGCCATTCGAATACTCGTACCGAGCGGGATTAACACCCGCGGCCCTCAGCGCAGCAACTCATTGCCAAGCCAATGACATACTCGCATAATAGAAGCAGAGTGCGCACTGCTATGTCGCGGTCTATAACGGAACGTAGGGCTCTGTCGATTCGAGCAAATATGATTGCTCGCAGGTACTGATGGCGCTTTTCCGTCGCTGCAGCGCATCAGCGATTTGATTTGATTGCTCGAGCTCATGTAGATTGTTTTTACGGAACTTTGTGTAAAAGAGCTGTATCTTTGATGCGCAGGGTTGGGCCAGCCCTAACGGCATTCTTAAAATGACAGGTGACAGAGTGTACTGTCCCTATATGTGCACAGCAGCTGGACATATGCATTATATAGCATTAAGTAAAAATTGAAAATTAACAATTTTAATGTGTGCATCTAATGTCAAGATAATAATAGGCTATTTAAATAAAATGAGTCATAAATACTTGAAATTAAATAAATAATAATAATAATTGGATATAAAGAGCTAGTATATGGTATGCTGTGATATATTCCATATAGTCCTCATAAGTGACAACACGTCTGAAAATTTAACACGTGGTAGAGCCATGCTGCAGCTATATTATGGTTGTAGCACGAATGGGTCGGCTCGACCGGGGAAGGACCACGCTCTCACAGAAAACCAGCGTAAAATAGCAGCTTAACGCTGCTGTGTTTCGTATGGTGAATGTAGAGAACCGGAGACCCTTTTTACTGGCAAAGAGGCATTCCATCTTAGTCCTCACGGGTGACAACGCATCTGCATCTTGAGTCTTTATTGAGGATAGATGTACATGTCTATGGGTCACAGTAACCACTTACCATCAGGTAGACTGTATGCTCGTTTGTCACCCGATCCTATAAAAAAAAACCCTCTATTTCTAGATAACTTTGTGATAATATTTTTTGTACTTTTTTAACTATCATGTGTGAATTGAGACAAATAAAAATCTTTATTATTATTAATATTATTATTTAAAGTCGGTTGCTGGTGTATATGGGTTGCCGTAGCCACTTACCCTCAGTTGGTCTGTGAGCTCGATTGATACTTCAGTTCATTAACAAAACACTACAGTAATATTAATAACACTGTGTCACAATTTGATCTGGGACTTATAGGTCCCATGTTTATGTGGGACTTGTAAAAAAAATAACACGCTATGTGTGGGATATTGGGTTTCTAATCGTGTAAGAATAAACATGGTACCAGTAACTTGCTGCTGTTTGGACTTTGCCTCCCTCTCGGGAATCACAAGCGTATCAGTATGTATGTATGTATGCATGTTTGTAAAATATAAGTTGCTCATTAAGACATAAAAGTAAATAATTAATCTTGACATACATTCGTCCCAAACCTGTGCAGCTAACCTTTCACTTCTGAGCAATGAAGTATATCATTATGTACTACTTACTAGAAATAGACATCGCGAATAAAATCTGTGCGGCGGTGCGGGGCGCGGGGTCGTAGCCACAGGGTACATTTTCATAGTATAGAATTATAGATTAAGTAAATATGAGTCTATGGGCTTTAACGCGTCTTGCAAACAAACAATCAAGTCTAGGTGTATCTTTTAGTACATATTACTTCAATTTTTCTGAGAGGGTATTTGAGATACTTACAAAAATATTTTTATTAAGTGTTTAAACGTTGTTATTTTTTCAAGGATGGGGTTCAAACGCAAAGCGTAAGTCGTTGAGTATAGCACGATAAGATTAATAATTGAAATTCTACAATCACTTGCCTTATTTCTTCTGATAATAAAAGAATCCCGTCAAAAATATACATAACTTATTTCTCCCCTTTCCTGTAAGTGGCGCAATGAGTTTCACTCGGAATCTACTTTTAATCGATTTTTTACAGTTTAAATAATAAAATTTATTAATAACTAAATAATTTTATGATTTTCTTATTTGAGACTGAAACAACAATATGAATTGTGAACATAAGTCATTTAGATCCAAGGTAACTAAAGAATTTGTTTATAACTTGATTACAACGCCATCTATTGCAATGTACCATGACTTTGGACCATTGTGTCGACTAAGCAATTATATGGTGTGAATATTATGTATAATCTCAATCGGTCAAGTAGTTCAGAAATTACAAGATCATTAACAGACAAACCAACGATTATGTATTTAAAAGAAAATAATTATAACCTCTCGCTGACGACTTGCCACGCCTTTGAACCAAAGGATTTGCTTTATCGTTTATCATGCGTATAGCAAAGGAATGGAATAAGTTTGTAGCATCTATTTTTACATCCTATTACAATGTGAATATCTTCAAGACAAAAGTGAATAGGTTTGTGTTAAGTGAGTGCGCTTCATATTCGGCTGCATCACCACTTACCATCAGGTGGGGTAGTAGTCCAGTGCTGGCTTATAATATTAAAAATAATACACATCTCATCACTCTTAATCGACTTCGGCTTTAAGTGCGTTTGTCACTTCAGTTTTATAAAAATATAAACTCTCTGGATATTGTAAGCTTTTGACGAAGTTATGTGATATCATTGCAGAATACATATACCTATTATGACGATAAAAAAAACTTATAATATTTTACATTCAAAGATATCGATAGCCAGATTTTGATATCATTTTTAATGCCAACCTTACTTTCCCGGACTTTTCCCTATTATTTTGTGTTATAAATAGTTTTACGTATTTAGTATTTTTATTTATTTACTATATCGTAAACAATCATCATCATCATCATTACAGCCCTTCACAAGTCCACTGCTGAACATAGGCCTCCCCCAAAGAATGCCACAAAACACGGTCCTGAGCCACCTGCATCCATCGACTTCCTGCATGTCTTACCAGGTCGTCACTCCATCTCGTGGGGGGACGCCCTACACTTCGCCTACCGGTACGAGGCTGCCACTCGAGAACCTTTCTTCCCCATCGGTTGTCGGTTCTTCGAGCTATATGGCCGGCCCACTGCCACTTCAGCTTACTAATCCGTTGGGCTATGTCGGTCACTCTGGTTCTACTGCGGATATCCTCATTCCTAAGTTTATCACGCAGAGAAACTCCGAGCATAGCCCTCTCCATAGCTCGCTGAGCGACCTTGAGCTTCCTCATACGGCCAGCAGTGAAGGACCACGTCTCAGTTCCGTAAGTCATCACTGGCAACACGCACTGGTTGTACAATTTCGTTTTAAGGTTTTGAGGTATGTCTGACGAGAAGATGTGTCGTAGCTTCCCGAACGCTGCCCAGCCGAGTTGAATCCGTCGATTGACCTCTCGGTCGAAGTTGGACTTACCCAGTCGGACTATTTGTCCCAGGTAAACATACTCGTCAACAACTTCGAGCTTAGTGCTCCCAACAACTATCGGCATAGGTGTGACATGGACATTAAACATGATCTTTGTTTTGTCCATGTTCATCTTAAGACCTATCCGTTGGGAAACACTATTGAGGTCATTGAGCATAGTGCTTAGGTCCTCCAGCGATTCTGCCATAAGGACTATATCGTCGGCAAATCGAAGGTGAGTGATGCAATCGCCATTGATGTTGATACCGTATCCTTTCCAGTCCAGAAGCTTGAAAACGTCTTCCAATGCAGCGGTGAAGAGTTTCGGGGATATGACGTCACCCTGCCTTACACCTCTCTGCAATTGGATAGGTTTCGTACTCTGGTTCTGTACTCGGATAGCCATCGTAGCCCTACTGTACAAGCACTTCAACACTTCGATATACCGACAGTCAACTTGGCACCGCTGAAGGGACTGCAGCACCGCCCAAATTTCGACGGAATCAAAGGCTTTCTCATAGTCCACATACGCCAGACATAGTGGCAAATTGTACTCTTCGGACTTCTGTACAACTTGCCGAAGGGTATGTATGTGGTCTATGGTGCTAAAGCCCTTTCGGAAACCGGCTTGTTCGGGAGGCTGGAAGTCGTCAAGTCTGCGCGCGAGACGATTCGTAATGACTCTCGAAAACAGCACGTAGACGCGGCTCAGAAGGGAAATCGGTCTGTAGTTCTTCAAGAGAGCGTTGTCACCTTTCTTGAAGAACAAGACCACCGCACTTCTGCTCCACGCCTCCGGTGTAATGCCACCATGGAGGACGGAATTAAAGAGCTTCTGAAGGACTTCAAGTACCGGTCTTCCACCCGCTTTCAGAAGCTCCGCTGTAATTCCATCCTCGCCTGGGGCCTTACCGTTTTTAAGGTGCTGGAGAGCCATCCTAATCTCGCTCAGACTGACATCCGGGATATCTTCGAAATAGTGTCGGATGAGACTCGCTCTTGGATCGTTACTCACACTTGCGTGTGGCTCCAACGATGATGTGTACAGCTGCCCATAGAACCTCTCAATCTCACTCAAAATCTCAGGTGTCCCGGAAACGATGCTGCCACATTCTGTCTTCAGCTTTGACAGTTGGCTCTTTCTGGCAGACAGATCTCTGGCAAAGACTTTGGAGCCTTGGTTCCGCTCGATCGCTTCTTCAATACGAGCTGTATTGAAGTTGCGTAAGTCCCGCCGCATGCATTTGGAGATCTGTCTGTTCAGATGCCTGTATGATGTCAAGTCTGTTGAAGAATGTAGCTTCATCTCCCGTCTAACAGCCATGAGATTAAGAGTGTGATCGGAGAGTTTTTGTGTTCTTCTGCGGCGGGTCTTGCAGAACTTAGCTCCGACCGCATGGACAGTTTCCACGAGCTTGTCATTCATATCGTCCACTTCATTGCAGTCTTCCAGGCACTGAAAACGGTTTTGTAACTCGAGCTGAAAGGTTTCGGGACTTTGGAACAGAGCACGAGGGGGACGGAGCGTTGACTTCATTAGACGAGACCTCTCCAACTTAACGTTTAGGTTCAGTGTGCCTCTAACCATTCGGTGATCGCTACCAGATTTCACCCTCGCGATCACGGAGACATCACTGAACAGTTGTCGTCTAGTCGTCATAATGAAGTCAATATCATTTTTTGTGGAACCGTCGGGGCTCGACCAGGTCCACTTCCTGTGGGGCCGCTTCTGGAAGAAAGAGTTCATCATAAAGAGTCCCTCTTTCTCCATGAAGTCGGTCAGCTGCTGGCCCCTTGGGTTCCGTTGCCCTATTCCAAATTTCCCTACTTTCAGCTCACCGTTCTCTCTTGTGCCTAGTTTTGCATTGAAGTCTCCCATTAACACCGTATATTGGGTTTTGGAGGAATGCATGGCTCTAGAGATATCCTCATACATTTCCTCCACCTCCTCATCGGGGTGTGCCGAGGTTGGTGCGTAAACCTGTATGACCTTCAGCGAATACCGTTTGGTGATTCTGAGTATAAGGTACGCAACCCTCGTCGACACACTCCCGATCTTTACAACGTTGTTAACGAGAGACTTGTGGACGATAAATCCGACACCTCCCTGAGCCTCTCTGTCCCAAGGAGGTGTCGGATTTATCGTCCACAAGTCTCTCGTTAACAACGTTGTAAAGATCGGGAGTGTGTCGACGAGGGTTGCGTACCTTATACTCAGAATCACCAAACGGTATTCGCTGAAGGTCATACAGGTTTACGCACCAACCTCGGCACACCCCGATGAGGAGGTGGAGGAAATGTATGAGGATATCTCTAGAGCCATGCATTCCTCCAAAACCCAATATACGGTGTTAATGGGAGACTTCAATGCAAAACTAGGCACAAGAGAGAACGGTGAGCTGAAAGTAGGGAAATTTGGAATAGGGCAACGGAACCCAAGGGGCCAGCAGCTGACCGACTTCATGGAGAAAGAGGGACTCTTTATGATGAACTCTTTCTTCCAGAAGCGGCCCCACAGGAAGTGGACCTGGTCGAGCCCCGACGGTTCCACAAAAAATGATATTGACTTCATTATGACGACTAGACGACAACTGTTCAGTGATGTCTCCGTGATCGCGAGGGTGAAATCTGGTAGCGATCACCGAATGGTTAGAGGCACACTGAACCTAAACGTTAAGTTGGAGAGGTCTCGTCTAATGAAGTCAACGCTCCGTCCCCCTCGTGCTCTGTTCCAAAGTCCCGAAACCTTTCAGCTCGAGTTACAAAACCGTTTTCAGTGCCTGGAAGACTGCAATGAAGTGGACGATATGAATGACAAGCTCGTGGAAACTGTCCATGCGGTCGGAGCTAAGTTCTGCAAGACCCGCCGCAGAAGAACACAAAAACTCTCCGATCACACTCTTAATCTCATGGCTGTTAGACGGGAGATGAAGCTACATTCTTCAACAGACTTGACATCATACAGGCATCTGAACAGACAGATCTCCAAATGCATGCGGCGGGACTTACGCAACTTCAATACAGCTCGTATTGAAGAAGCGATCGAGCGGAACCAAGGCTCCAAAGTCTTTGCCAGAGATCTGTCTGCCAGAAAGAGCCAACTGTCAAAGCTGAAGACAGAATGTGGCAGCATCGTTTCCGGGACACCTGAGATTTTGAGTGAGATTGAGAGGTTCTATGGGCAGCTGTACACATCATCGTTGGAGCCACACGCAAGTGTGAGTAACGATCCAAGAGCGAGTCTCATCCGACACTATTTCGAAGATATCCCGGATGTCAGTCTGAGCGAGATTAGGATGGCTCTCCAGCACCTTAAAAACGGTAAGGCCCCAGGCGAGGATGGAATTACAGCGGAGCTTCTGAAAGCGGGTGGAAGACCGGTACTTGAAGTCCTTCAGAAGCTCTTTAATTCCGTCCTCCATGGTGGCATTACACCGGAGGCGTGGAGCAGAAGTGCGGTGGTCTTGTTCTTCAAGAAAGGTGACAACGCTCTCTTGAAGAACTACAGACCGATTTCCCTTCTGAGCCGCGTCTACGTGCTGTTTTCGAGAGTCATTACGAATCGTCTCGCGCGCAGACTTGACGACTTCCAGCCTCCCGAACAAGCCGGTTTCCGAAAGGGCTTTAGCACCATAGACCACATACATACCCTTCGGCAAGTTGTACAGAAGTCCGAAGAGTACAATTTGCCACTATGTCTGGCGTATGTGGACTATGAGAAAGCCTTTGATTCCGTCGAAATTTGGGCGGTGCTGCAGTCCCTTCAGCGGTGCCAAGTTGACTGTCGGTATATCGAAGTGTTGAAGTGCTTGTACAGTAGGGCTACGATGGCTATCCGAGTACAGAACCAGAGTACGAAACCTATCCAATTGCAGAGAGGTGTAAGGCAGGGTGACGTCATATCCCCGAAACTCTTCACCGCTGCATTGGAAGACGTTTTCAAGCTTCTGGACTGGAAAGGATACGGTATCAACATCAATGGCGATTGCATCACTCACCTTCGATTTGCCGACGATATAGTCCTTATGGCAGAATCGCTGGAGGACCTAAGCACTATGCTCAATGACCTCAATAGTGTTTCCCAACG
Organism: Parnassius mnemosyne; assembly: GCA_963668995.1. NCBI lineage: Eukaryota > Metazoa > Arthropoda > Insecta > Lepidoptera > Papilionidae > Parnassius > Parnassius mnemosyne. Next base: position 36,958,209 of record CAVLGL010000085.1, read on the forward strand.
GATAGGTCTTAAGATGAACATGGACAAAACAAAGATCATGTTTAATGTCCATGTCACACCTATGCCGATAGTTGTTGGGAGCACTAAGCTCGAAGTTGTTGACGAGTATGTTTACCTGGGACAAATAGTCCGACTGGGTAAGTCCAACTTCGACCGAGAGGTCAATCGACGGATTCAACTCGGCTGGGCAGCGTTCGGGAAGCTACGACACATCTTCTCGTCAGACATACCTCAAAACCTTAAAACGAAATTGTACAACCAGTGCGTGTTGCCAGTGATGACTTACGGAACTGAGACGTGGTCCTTCACTGCTGGCCGTATGAGGAAGCTCAAGGTCGCTCAGCGAGCTATGGAGAGGGCTATGCTCGGAGTTTCTCTGCGTGATAAACTTAGGAATGAGGATATCCGCAGTAGAACCAGAGTGACCGACATAGCCCAACGGATTAGTAAGCTGAAGTGGCAGTGGGCCGGCCATATAGCTCGAAGAACCGACAACCGATGGGGAAGAAAGGTTCTCGAGTGGCAGCCTCGTACCGGTAGGCGAAGTGTAGGGCGTCCCCCCACGAGATGGAGTGACGACCTGGTAAGACATGCAGGAAGTCGATGGATGCAGGTGGCTCAGGACCGTGTTTTGTGGCATTCTTTGGGGGAGGCCTATGTTCAGCAGTGGACTTGTGAAGGGCTGTAATGATGATGATGATGATTGTTTACGATATAGTAAATAAATAAAAATACTAAATACGTAAAACTATTTATAACACAAAATAATAGGGAAAAGTCCGGGAAAGTAAGGTTGGCATTAAAAATGATATCAAAATCTGGCTATCGATATCTTTGAATGTAAAATATTATAAGTTTTTTTTATCGTCATAATAGGTATATGTATTCTGCAATGATATCACATAACTTCGTCAAAAGCTTACAATATCCAGAGAGTTTATATTTTTATAAAACTGAAGTGACAAACGCACTTAAAGCCGAAGTCGATTAAGAGTGATGAGATGTGTATTATTTTTAATATTATAAGCCAGCACTGGACTACTACCCCACCTGATGGTAAGTGGTGATGCAGCCGAATATGAAGCGCACTCACTTAACACAAACCTATTCACTTTTGTCTTGAAGATATTCACATTGTAATAGGATGTAAAAATAGATGCTACAAACTTATTCCATTCCTTTGCTATACGCATGATAAACGATAAAGCAAATCCTTTGGTTCAAAGGCGTGGCAAGTCGTCAGCGAGAGGTTATAATTATTTTCTTTTAAATACATAATCGTTGGTTTGTCTGTTAATGATCTTGTAATTTCTGAACTACTTGACCGATTGAGATTATACATAATATTCACACCATATAATTGCTTAGTCGACACAATGGTCCAAAGTCATGGTACATTGCAATAGATGGCGTTGTAATCAAGTTATAAACAAATTCTTTAGTTACCTTGGATCTAAATGACTTATGTTCACAATTCATATTGTTGTTTCAGTCTCAAATAAGAAAATCATAAAATTATTTAGTTATTAATAAATTTTATTATTTAAACTGTAAAAAATCGATTAAAAGTAGATTCCGAGTGAAACTCATTGCGCCACTTACAGGAAAGGGGAGAAATAAGTTATGTATATTTTTGACGGGATTCTTTTATTATCAGAAGAAATAAGGCAAGTGATTGTAGAATTTCAATTATTAATCTTATCGTGCTATACTCAACGACTTACGCTTTGCGTTTGAACCCCATCCTTGAAAAAATAACAACGTTTAAACACTTAATAAAAATATTTTTGTAAGTATCTCAAATACCCTCTCAGAAAAATTGAAGTAATATGTACTAAAAGATACACCTAGACTTGATTGTTTGTTTGCAAGACGCGTTAAAGCCCATAGACTCATATTTACTTAATCTATAATTCTATACTATGAAAATGTACCCTGTGGCTACGACCCCGCGCCCCGCACCGCCGCACAGATTTTATTCGCGATGTCTATTTCTAGTAAGTAGTACATAATGATATACTTCATTGCTCAGAAGTGAAAGGTTAGCTGCACAGGTTTGGGACGAATGTATGTCAAGATTAATTATTTACTTTTATGTCTTAATGAGCAACTTATATTTTACAAACATGCATACATACATACATACTGATACGCTTGTGATTCCCGAGAGGGAGGCAAAGTCCAAACAGCAGCAAGTTACTGGTACCATGTTTATTCTTACACGATTAGAAACCCAATATCCCACACATAGCGTGTTATTTTTTTTACAAGTCCCACATAAACATGGGACCTATAAGTCCCAGATCAAATTGTGACACAGTGTTATTAATATTACTGTAGTGTTTTGTTAATGAACTGAAGTATCAATCGAGCTCACAGACCAACTGAGGGTAAGTGGCTACGGCAACCCATATACACCAGCAACCGACTTTAAATAATAATATTAATAATAATAAAGATTTTTATTTGTCTCAATTCACACATGATAGTTAAAAAAGTACAAAAAATATTATCACAAAGTTATCTAGAAATAGAGGGTTTTTTTTTATAGGATCGGGTGACAAACGAGCATACAGTCTACCTGATGGTAAGTGGTTACTGTGACCCATAGACATGTACATCTATCCTCAATAAAGACTCAAGATGCAGATGCGTTGTCACCCGTGAGGACTAAGATGGAATGCCTCTTTGCCAGTAAAAAGGGTCTCCGGTTCTCTACATTCACCATACGAAACACAGCAGCGTTAAGCTGCTATTTTACGCTGGTTTTCTGTGAGAGCGTGGTCCTTCCCCGGTCGAGCCGACCCATTCGTGCTACAACCATAATATAGCTGCAGCATGGCTCTACCACGTGTTAAATTTTCAGACGTGTTGTCACTTATGAGGACTATATGGAATATATCACAGCATACCATATACTAGCTCTTTATATCCAATTATTATTATTATTTATTTAATTTCAAGTATTTATGACTCATTTTATTTAAATAGCCTATTATTATCTTGACATTAGATGCACACATTAAAATTGTTAATTTTCAATTTTTACTTAATGCTATATAATGCATATGTCCAGCTGCTGTGCACATATAGGGACAGTACACTCTGTCACCTGTCATTTTAAGAATGCCGTTAGGGCTGGCCCAACCCTGCGCATCAAAGATACAGCTCTTTTACACAAAGTTCCGTAAAAACAATCTACATGAGCTCGAGCAATCAAATCAAATCGCTGATGCGCTGCAGCGACGGAAAAGCGCCATCAGTACCTGCGAGCAATCATATTTGCTCGAATCGACAGAGCCCTACGTTCCGTTATAGACCGCGACATAGCAGTGCGCACTCTGCTTCTATTATGCGAGTATGTCATTGGCTTGGCAATGAGTTGCTGCGCTGAGGGCCGCGGGTGTTAATCCCGCTCGGTACGAGTATTCGAATGGCCTACAAAAGATGTTTGTCCTTGTGAATCTGATGTATGTAAAATGCACTCACGATACCGGAGAAAATCATAGCGCAAGTTAACATTTTTAATTTAAATCTAAAATTAGGTTACTTGGAGGATAAAATAGGTAAGAGAGTGGTAGAAAAGTAATCCTACCACGTAGTAAATGCTAAGCAAAGATAAAAAATTGCAATACCAAATGTGCTCAATCCACAATTCTTGAAATAAATTTTTTTTCGCGATGAATCAGGCCTTTCTTTCAGTGCTTGAATGACATTGTTCGTGTCATTGTGCACAAAATTATGCTCGTATTCTGCAAAAGTGCTGAAATTCAATGCTCGCTCTCAGTTGCCTAAATTTTAATGTTGGATTGTTTATTAAGCAAAACTATTTTCAGTATTTTAGACCTTTATTGTTTACAGTTTAAAGTTTAAAATGTATTACATTAATTTACATAACATAATATACAATATTTTATTTAAACAATATTAAAATTATAATAACAAAAAATAAAACTAGTAACTTAATTATCATACAGTCCACAAAAATAGGGCCAAGTGCGAGTCGGACTTGCGCACCGAGGGCTCCGAACAAATCCGTAGGTATATAAGATTAAAATTATTAAAAATTATTTTATTTGATGTAACTAAAAATTTATGATTTTCGCAATTTTTCCTTTATCTGTGCTATAAAACGGTGCTTTGTACCAAATTTCAAGATCCTGAGTTCACGGGAAAAACCCTGTAGGTTTTGATTTCCTTGCGAATGTCGAAAATTTGCGGCATAAACAGCTGTATCTTTTCATTGCGTTGGCTTAGAATTTTGATTTTTCACAGCTCTAAGGGACAGTAGACTTGAGTATTTGGTATGAAATTCAGCTTGATACCTCCACGCGTTCCTGAGAAGAAGGGTCTTGACAGACAGACAGACAGACGAACAACAAAGTGATCCTATAAGGGTTCCGTTTTTTCCTTTTGAGGTACGGAACCCTAAAATAATAACAAACAAGAAAAAAATAAGAATTATCATTTAGTAAATTTTGGGAATCTTTTCCAATATTTTTTCAAGCTTTAGAGTATTTCACTTCATGATATTTTTGCTGCTAAAGTACTCAAAGTGCAATATTGTGCTGAGTCACTACGTCTCAGCGTTCGCATTCATCACTGTTAGGACAAAAAATAACACATAAAAATATCCCTCATAAAAATATCGTGTATGTGTTGACATTGAATAATGTCGGGTAATATGTGAAGAATATTACCGCCATATAAAATGACATAAATATTTTTACTAGCTTTTACACTCGTCTCCGCTTGCGTTTATTTTAAACAGACAGTTTTTTTTTTATTACTGAAATTGCTTTTTTTGGCTTTCTGCCGACTTCCAAAAAGGAGACGGTACTCAATTCGACTGTATGTGTTCTTTTTTAATGTATGTTACCTCATAACTTTTTACTGGGTGAACCGATTTCGATGATTCTTTTTTTATTTGAAAGCTGGTCCATTTCATGTGGTCTCATATAAATTTGATTGATCAAATGATCTGACCTTGAGGTCAGACCAATAGTTATTGAGTTATTCTTAATAACTTAAATTGAAGTCGGCTGTACAAAATTTGTAATTTTTAATTATTTCTTAATTATCAAGCAATTACTTACATCAAATATCTCAATATGAGGCAATCTATGGGCAGCATTGGACTTTGGTAGGCTGTATTGGTAGTAGTAGTGGTACGTGTGTATAGGTGTCTATAAATATATTCTTTGGATCGATTCCATTTTCATTCTTGTTCAAAATCGTTGTTTTGTACATACAAGCAGTACTTAAGTACTGACTATGACGAGAAAGAGGGCAGTAAAGTTTCCTGTGCCAGTAACCTGGGATAGAAAGAATAATGTTGGTTGTTTTAAATAATATCGCACTATTGACTCGAATAATTGATTTCTTTTTAATATTTAATAAGGGTGACAAGAGCGCACACAGCTCACATGATGGTAAGTGGATGTTGTAGCCCATAGACATCAGCAGCATTGAGCTGCTATTTCACGCTGGTATTTTGTGAGAGCATGGTCCTTCCTCGATCGAGCCGACCCCTTGGTGCTATAACCATAATATAGCTGCAGCATGGCTCTACCACTTTACAGAATGGCTCAATGGTATGGTTTGGCAAAATATTGTTTTTTTTTAATATACCTACCGAGTTTTTCTTTTGTTAATATTCTTACAATGCCATTGTATTCTGAGCTTTGTTCAAAATTTCAAGTATGACCCGATTACAACAAAACAAAACAAAAACGGCCTACCCCACCCCCTCCCTTTAACATGGTAGCGGAGTTAAATAGAAGACTTTGTGTGAGCGTGGGTGCTCAGGCTGCCCCACGCATTCTAGAGGGGGAGGGGAATTCTGTTCAAGACGAAACCCGCTCGGGGCAAGCGGAGCGCTTTACGTGAATTTCTGCAATATCAGGGGACTTTATTCAAACCTTAACGTCTAAATAATCTAGAGACGGCGAAGCTGACTTTGCTCTTTCTAATCGAGCCACAGGTGTCCTCTCCGACTGATACTTAGTTTCGTTCCTACCCGTCGACTAAATCTAATCCAATACAATCCCCAGAAGACATAAGTTTGTGCGCTTATCGCTATAAAGAACCCCTTTGTTGTATCTCCTCAGTTTCAAGGCACTCTTCTTGTTGCCTCAGCCAGTATCGGAATCCTCCGTGTCGACATTTCGAGTGACGTGCAGTTTCTTGGTCACTTGGAAGGCAAGGCCAAATTGGCCTCTAAGAAGCTTGGCGTGCTCAGCAGAGTGGGACAGTATTTCATGCCGGCACACCGCTTGCAACTTTACATGGAACGTTTGTTCGAGACGGCCAAAATGACTCTTCACAACGGCAAAAATGACTTTAAACGAGAAAGTGATTAAGGAATATTTATTTGTTTAAAAAATTAAAATACGGAAAAATTGACTAAATAATGTATTAAATATAGTTTTACCATGTATTTACAACTCTCAATATGTTTGTATAGAAGGTCGATTTGACAATAGTTAATATAAACAACTTTATTTTGTTTAAGAAAATATCGACCAATCACAGCGCGCCGCGCTATAGAACTTTCTGGAAATTTAAATTAACTGCGTAATAGTTTTAAGCAAAAAATTAATGAGAATAATTTTATGTCTGAAAAGAGTTGTTAATATGGTATTTAGTTAGCATATGATGTATAGATCGTTATAATAAAGAAATATTTTGTATAATTAAGCACGATTTAAAAGTTATAGGATAATTAAAGAATTAATATGACCAATTAGTGTAAAAGTTTAGGACATTTCAATGAATAACTTTGTTAAATGTAAATATATTAATTATCCTTTATCGCATACTAATGTAGAACAAAAATGTCTATTTAATGATGTATAGCATGTTAGAGTTAAGATTTGTATTATATAGAAAAGTTGCAATTTGTGCCATTTGCATAAAGAAAAATGATTGAAAATAAAGAGGCAAATGGGAATTGGCAAGCGGCTCTCTATAGAGTATAGCCGAAGTCTACCTTATGGGGGCAAATCACAGTAACATGGTAGTAGGAAGAACTACCAGTAACAAGCAGCAGTATCCGGTAGTAGCTGAAGTGACTAGTAGCAGAACACAGTGAAAAGTTAAAGTGAAATAGAAAAGTTTAGCTAGCCGAAAAAGGTCGTAACTGAAAAATCGCAGTTACACATAGTCGGAAAAAGTGGCAACTGAAAATTCTCAGTTGCACATAGAAAAATAGTGTCAGCTAGCCAAAAATAGTGGTAACTGATATTCGCAGTTACATATAGTGAAAAAGTGTTGGCTAGCTGAAAAAAGTGGTAACGGAAATTTCGCCGTTACATTTCGTGAAAAGTGTTAGCTAGACGGAAAAAGTGGTAACTGATATTCGCAGTTACAAAAGTGTTTAAATTCAACTAATTTTAGTTGATTAATAGCTGCTAGTCAGTAGTGTTAGAAAACCAGCTGCTACCAATAGAAATTTTGGATACTACCAATAGAAATTTGTTACTTTCAATAGATATTTAAAATTACCAATAGAAATTGTAGAGAATACCAATAGAAACTTGTTACTGCCAATAGAAATTTGATATTACCAACAGATATTTTAAAAATACGAATAGAAATTTTAGAAAACCAATAGAAATTTTAATATTACTGTGTGTTTAATTAAATCTGTGTTTTAAAATATATAGTGAACAATCATAGTTGAAAAATAGTGATAAATAAATAACAGTGTAAAATCTCGCGACAAATTAATTAGTCGATCCGCTGGCCACTCCCTTGCTATTTTAATTTACAAATCGTGCATTTTAATTTTGAACCTCAGTCCACAGTTTATCCGCAGCAACCAAAAAGACGGCAGTGAAAGACGGCAGTTGGAGGAGTCTGGAACCTACAGGTGTAGGACGTGAGCGACTCGCGGGGTATTTCCGACAACATTTACTCCGGAGAGTTACGCCCGTCCGGCACATTTTATGGTCCTTCGAGCCGGATTCTTCCACCTGTACTGCCGGCTGGACCATTTTATGGTCCTTCGAGCCGGATCCTTCCGATTGAACTGCCAGCCGGACCATTTTATGGTCCTTTGAGCCGAATCATCCGTATACACCGGACCACATACGCTGGTCATTCGAACGGGATTCGTCAATCCGTTAGTATTTCGGAACCGGGTAAATAATCACTACCGTTTTAAAGTTGCTGAAATTTCAGAATCAAGATGCCGATCACTCGTTCGCAAGGAAGGGGAACCATGGCGTGGACTGTCGGTCTGGATGATGGACCGTCGGACAATACCGACACCGTCCGCCACCAGATGCCACCACGCTCACCATCCACAACAGAAGGCGCTGAGGCGCCAGCTTGCCCCCGCGATGGGGGGGTACTCCTGCCTGTGCCAGCCGTTGTTAAAGCCGGTACACCGAAGCAGAGAGAACAGATAGCTTGCCCCTGCGATGGGGGTACCCCCCCATCGCAGGGGCAAGCTATCTGCCTGCCTATCCACCTGCCAGTGCCAGCCGTTGTTAAAGCTGGTACACCGAAGCAGAGGAAACAAATAGAAGGCAACGATGACATTCGCTGTGCATCACCGCCAACAGCCCGGGTATATTCCCGCGCCGAAGAGCTACCAAGGGGCCACACCGATAAAAGTACAAGGTCAAAGAAGACCACTCGGCCCAATAAAAGGGTTTTGAAGGCTCGTGAGGAAGTGCTGAAAATAAAATTGGAACTCGCACAGATCTCATTACAAATGGCTGAAGAAGATGATGAATCGGACGACTATGATGAGGATGGTCACTCCAAAAGTGAGTATGTCCGATCTTGGCTCGAAAATTCTGTAGCCAAACAAAAGCCAACGCAAGGCGCAACCACCGGTGGGGAGGCCCCACTTAATAAAAACATCACAAAGCCACCCCCGGAGGTTGTCGACCTCAGTAAGCCGCCGATGAAGCTCACAAACAAGGATTCGAAGGTAGATGAAGAAAGGGAGCTCCTACCTGCTGTATCAGAGCTCACCTACCAGGATCCCAATGCTGAAAATATACCGAAGAGTCCCGTACCTCAGAAGGCTTGCCAGGACTCCAAGGTTGATGAAGACAGGGGGCTCCTACCTGCTGTATCAGAGCCCGCCTACCAGGATCCCCAACCGGAAGAAGCAACCAAGAATCCCATAATAAAAAGACCTAACCAGGCACCTGTCAGCAATAAAGACAGGGTGCTCCGACCATTCATATCGGAGCTCACGTCCGCTATAGCCGCACTCGCTGATAAACCAAAACCAGAGAGTGCATCGTCAAATACTTTCGCAGCATCAAAAGCGATAATGACACTGCCGAGCTTTAGCGGAGCACATACTGAATGGCTTTCGTTCCGTGCCATTTATGAAACAACCCGAGGCTACTTCAATGACATAGAAAATACTGCTAGACTACGAAGAAGTCTACAAGGAAGAGCCTTGGAAACAGTTAGTTCGGAACTCATCGGGCATGCTAAACCAGATGAGATTATGCGAGAACTGGAGCTACAATTTGGGCGTCCAGATTCAATCGCGCAAGCAGAAACCGATAAATTACGGGGATTGCCACGCTGTACAGAGGCACCCAGAGATATTTGTACATTCGCGAGCAAAGTGAGGGGAAGCGTCGTCACACTTCGAGCACTCAAGCGAGACCATTACCTCGTTAACGCAGAGCTGCTACGACACCTCACAGACAAACTGCCAAACTCTATACGCGCGCAGTGGTATAGAATTTATACAGAAAAGTATGACTCAAGACCAGACCTCGGTTCCTTCAGTGAATTTATCACCGAACAAGCTCGCTACTGTAGTGCATTTGCGCCTCCTGAGATCATAAGCGGAGCGCAAAATAATCGTCCAGTGCATAGGACGCACACGGCTACCACTAAGCCGTCTCCGAAATGCAGTGTGTGCGAAAAAGAGGGTCATTACGGATCCGACTGCAACAAGTTTAAAGAGGCAGATATTGATAAAAGATGGCAACTCGCCAAGCAAAGGAATTTATGTTTCCGGTGTCTGCGTTATAGAAGTCAGACACACAGATGCAAAACCACGAAGTGTGGAATAAAAGGATGCAACGCGACACACAATCGACTCCTTCATAATAATAGAAAGGAAAAGACAGAGGGCCCACTAAAAGAACCTCAAGAGACAGTGGCAAACTCATTCGCTGTATCAAAGCATCAAGCTTACTTGAAGATAATTCCAGTTCGAGTAATTGGACCGGCGGGAGCAATAAACACACACGCTCTGCTGGATGATGGGTCGACAGTCTCGTTAATGGATCAAGAGATTGCCGATCAAATTGGAGCTAAAGGGCGGTTGGACCCATTCAAGATCACAGCTATCGGGAACACTACCCTCGATTCGCCGGACTCCCAAAGAGTCAAAGTGTCACTAAAAAGTCTCCATAGAAAAAGGGTGCCATTCAGAGCACGCACGGTCGCCAGCCTAAACTTGGGGCCGCAGACTGTGCGTACAACAGACATAGAAAATTGTAAGCATTTGAAAGGCTTAAAGGATCAATTGACATATGATTCAGGCAACCCTAGGATCCTGATAGGACAAGACAACTGGAGACTCTTAATAGCCACACAAGTACGCAGAGGTCCACCGCACCAGCCAATAGCCTCGCTCACAGAACTGGGATGGGTGCTACACGGGGCGCACACTAAAGCCCCGCATCAGCGCGTCCACACGGCCAACGAGCTGTACACGAGCGAGGAGAATATAAATGACCAACTCCGCGAATACTTCGCGCTGGAATCTTTAATGATAAATCCGAGAAAACCAGATTCCGATCCAGAGAAGCAAGCCGAAGAAATACTAAATAGCAGCACCCGTCAGTTGGAAGACGGGCACATAGAAACAGCGCTTCTATGGAAAAAGAAAAACATCGAAATGCCTGTAAATTATGAAACGGCGATAAACAGGCTCGTTTCTATCGAGAAAAAACTAGATCGAAACGAAGAGCTAAAGCAGAAGTACAACGAAGAAATGAATTCCCTGATACAAAAGGGATACGCCGAAATAGCGCCAAAGAATAGTACACCAGGAAAGACATGGTATCTACCTCATTTCGATGTCCATAATCCGATGAAACCAGAAAAGTTTCGCATAGTACACGATGCCGCAGCCAAAAGAAAAGGAATGGCATTGAATGATTTCCTGCTCACGGGTCCAGACTTACTACAGTCATTACCAGGAGTCATGATGCGCTTTCGCCGACACAATGTTGCTGTCTCCGCGGACATAGCGGAAATGTTCATGCAAATCAAAGTGAGACCCGAAGACAGAGATGCCTTGAGATATCTCTGGAGAGGAGATCGACGCAATGAGGCTCCACAACAATACAGAATGACGTCGATCATATTCGGTGCAGCTAGTTCACCCTGCACAGCGATATTCGCAAAAAACTGGAACGCCAAAAGGTATATAAAAAAATATCCAGAAGCCGTAAAAGCTATCATCCAAAACCACTACATGGATGATTATCTGGATAGTTTCCAGTCCCTGGAAGATGCAATGCGGATATCGAAGGAAGTACGCGATATACATAAAAACGCGCACTTCACATTGAGAAAATGGGTTTCCAATGCGCCAGAAATCGTAAAAGAATTAGAACCTGACAACGAAACAACCGAGTCAGTCAAACTGGGCGACAAGGGAACCGAGGAAAAAATACTCGGTTTAATTTGGAAACCGAGTACCGATCAGCTGAGCTTCAACCTAAAGCTCGCTCGACTTCCGGACAATTTGCTGCAGAAAAAACCAACAAAGAGGGAAGCGTTGAAAATAGTGATGTCGCTGTATGACCCTCTCGGCCTCGCCTCCCCAGTTACGATACGCGCCAAGCAAATACTGCAGGAAGCGTGGAGACGAGGAACAGACTGGGACCAGGAGTTGGACGAGGACCTGAGTAACCATTGGTCCACATGGATCCAACACCTGGAACGTCTCAAAACAGTAAGCATACCAAGATGCTACCCGGGATACAGCGACGCACGCTCCCTCCAAGTGCACGTATTTTCAGATGCCAGTGAAAGCGCCTACGCAACGGCAGTTTACTGGAGAGCAACGACACCCGATGGGCAAGTGTACGTGAGCCTCGTCATGGCCAAAGCGAAGGTAGCTCCGCTCAAGGTAACATCCATTCCTCGCCTTGAGTTACAAGCCGCCGTGATGGGAAGTCGCGTAGCTGCGGCTGTCATCCAGGAGCATCACGTAAAGCCCGAAGCTGTCACTTATTGGACTGACAGCAAAACTGTCCTCACCTGGATAAAGAAAGGTTCCAGGAGCTACAAACCTTTTGTAGCACATCGAATAGCAGCAATAGAGGACAATAGTAAAGTGGACGACTGGCGCTGGGTACCCACAAAATTGAATATAGCTGACACCGCTACGAGGGACGTACCACCCAATTTCGACTCTAACCATGAGTGGTACAGTGGCCCATCATTTCTATACAAAGAACCGTCAGCATGGCCAACAGAACGACCCACGTCATCCGAACCTACTGGTGAAGAAAGATCTCTCACCATCACAGAAAGATATAGAGCTCCGCTATATAAAGAGGCCATTCCCGATCCGACGAAATTTTCGAAATGGGAACGCTTAGTGCGAGCTACGGCCAGAGTGCTTCAATTCATAACACTCTGCCGCAAAACAACCGACAGGACCTTTTATAAAAGGACAAAAAAAAATAGAGAGGAAGACCCCGACTGGAGGAGATCGAAGTGCAATCCGCGACGTCTCGCGCAGCCTCCCAGTCAGGTGAAAAGCAAAGATGTAAACAAATACATCACACTGGAGGCCGAATATATAAGAAAGGCCGAAAAGCTCCTGGTACATGTCATCCAGGAAAACTCCTTCACACAAGAGATAGCCGATCTCCGTAACGATAAGAGGGTCGCCCATGATAGCCGCCTACGACCACTACAGATACAATTGAAAGACGGGATCATTGCGCTACGAAGTCGAATAGCCGCTGTAAAAGGAGTCTCTGAAGATATGAAAGGGCCAGCTATATTGGATGGTGATCATCACATCACCCAATTGTATATTGATTGGACGCATCATAGCCTGCATCATTGCGGGACCGAACCAACCATCAACGAGGTTCGACAGCATTACTGGGTAATCAGACTAAGACCCACTACTAAAAGAATAGTAAGCCAATGCGTTCAGTGCCGCATAAGAAAGGCACAACCATCCATGCCAGCCACCGGTGATCATCCCAGCACGCGTCTCGCACATCACCAGAGACCGTTCACGTTCACCGGCCTGGATTATTTTGGGCCACTCTCCGTAACAGTGGGACGTCAGCATCAGAAGAGATACGTGGCGCTCTTCACCTGCCTTACATCACGAGCTGTACATTTGGAAATTGTGAAAGATCTCAGCGCAGACTCTGCCATACTGGCATTAAGAAGATTCGCAGCGCGCCGAGGATGTCCCACCGAGATTTACTCGGACAACGGCACCAATATGCACGGTGCCGACAAGGAGCTTCGAGAGGCCTTCCGAGAAGAAGCCAGCCGACGAGGCATAGTCTGGCGATTTATAACCCCCTCCGCGCCTTTCATGGGAGGGGTGTGGGAACGGCTTGTTCGATGCGTGAAGACGGCACTATACACCGTCCTTCATGAGAGACATCCGCACGAAGATGTCTTGACCACGCTGCTCTGCGAGGTGGAATATACAGTAAACAGCAGACCATTGACTCACATCTCAGTAGACAGCAAAGACAACGAGTCCATCACTCCAAATCACTTCCTATTGGGAGGATCTGCGAGACTGCCAACACCTGGAGTTTTTAGTGAAAAAGATGCGAACAGCAAAAAACACTGGCGACGCTCCCAGATACTCGCTGACATGTTCTGGCAGCGTTGGGTCAAAGAATATCTGCCGGAACTTCAAAACCGGCGGGAGGCCCACGGTCAAGGCCCCGATCTCCAGGTGGGCGATCCAGTCCTCATAGCTGACAGCCAGTTACCTCGTAACACCTGGCCACGAGGAAGGATTGAAAACATATACCCCGGGGCGGACGGACAGATCCGCACTGTGGAGGTACGCACAGCGAATGGACTAATCAAGAGGCCAACCAGAAAACTCGTGCCGCTGCCGAAGTAGAGGCAACGTCTCTCACCGAAATTATGCAGCGCCGCTGCGACGGGTCTTCGCGACGCTGCACGGCGGGAGAAATGTTCGAGACGGCCAAAATGACTGTTCACAACGGCAAAAATGACTTTAAACGAGAAAGTGATTAAGGAATATTTATTTGTTTAAAAAATGAAAATACGGAAAAATTGACTAAATAATGTATTAAATATAGTTTTACCATGTATTTACAACTCTCAATATGTTTGTATAGAAGGTGGATTTGACAATAGTTAATATAAACAACTTTATTTTGTTTAAGAAAATATCGACCAATCACAGCGCGCCGCGCTATAGAACTTTCTGGAAATTTAAATTAACTGCGTAATAGTTTTAAGCAAAAAATTAATGAGAATAATTTTATGTCTGAAAAGAGTTGTTAATATGGTATTTAGTTAGCATATGATGTATAGATCGTTATAATAAAGAAATATTTTGTATAATTAAGCACGATTTAAAAGTTATAGGATAATTAAAGAATTAATATGACCAATTAGTGTAAAAGTTTAGGACATTTCAATGAATAACTTTGTTAAATGTAAATATATTAATTATCCTTTATCGCATACTAATGTAGAACAAAAATGTCTATTTAATGATGTATAGCATGTTAGAGTTAAGATTTGTATTATATAGAAAAGTTGCAATTTGTGCCATTTGCATAAAGAAAAATGATTGAAAATAAAGAGGCAAATGGGAATTGGCAAGCGGCTCTCTATAGAGTATAGCCGAAGTCTACCTTATGGGGGCAAATCACAGTAACATGGTAGTAGGAAGAACTACCAGTAACAAGCAGCAGTATCCGGTAGTAGCTGAAGTGACTAGTAGCAGAACACAGTGAAAAGTTAAAGTGAAATAGAAAAGTTTAGCTAGCCGAAAAAGGTCGTAACTGAAAAATCGCAGTTACACATAGTCGGAAAAAGTGGCAACTGAAAATTCTCAGTTGCACATAGAAAAATAGTGTCAGCTAGCCAAAAATAGTGGTAACTGATATTCGCAGTTACATATAGTGAAAAAGTGTTGGCTAGCTGAAAAAAGTGGTAACGGAAATTTCGCCGTTACATTTCGTGAAAAGTGTTAGCTAGACGGAAAAAGTGGTAACTGATATTCGCAGTTACAAAAGTGTTTAAATTCAACTAATTTTAGTTGATTAATAGCTGCTAGTCAGTAGTGTTAGAAAACCAGCTGCTACCAATAGAAATTTTGGATACTACCAATAGAAATTTGTTACTTTCAATAGATATTTAAAATTACCAATAGAAATTGTAGAGAATACCAATAGAAACTTGTTACTGCCAATAGAAATTTGATATTACCAACAGATATTTTAAAAATACGAATAGAAATTTTAGAAAACCAATAGAAATTTTAATATTACTGTGTGTTTAATTAAATCTGTGTTTTAAAATATATAGTGAACAATCATAGTTGAAAAATAGTGATAAATAAATAACAGTGTAAAATCTCGCGACAAATTAATTAGTCGATCCGCTGGCCACTCCCTTGCTATTTTAATTTACAAATCGTGCATTTTAATTTTGAACCTCAGTCCACAGTTTATCCGCAGCAACCAAAAAGACGGCAGTGAAAGACGGCAGTTGGAGGAGTCTGGAACCTACAGGTGTAGGACGTGAGCGACTCGCGGGGTATTTCCGACAACATTTACTCCGGAGAGTTACGCCCGTCCGGCACAACGTTATTCCCATCTCTAGGCAATGGCTCCCCAGTGACAACTCCTTCAACTTGACCGCATCCAACGTAGAGCGGTTCGAATCATCGACGACTGAGTTCTTTCTGATCGGCTTGATTTACTGGAACTGCATAGATATGTTGCATGTATTTGCGTTTTTTATCGCATCTACCACAGGGAGTGCTCTGAGGAATTGTTCGTACTGATTCGAGCCGCTCAGTTTCACCATCGCACATCGCGACAAAACTCGCGATACCATTTGTACCACCTGGATGATTGGCGGTCCACCACTATGTGATTTAGAAGAATTGTTCTTCTTCGCACAACTTCCTTGTGGAATCAATTATCACCAGTGAATCTTCCGGACCGATACGACTTAGGGACCTTCAAGAAAAGAGCCTACTCATTTTTAAAAGGCCAGCAACACATCTGCAATTCCTCTGGTGTATCAGTTGTTCCTGTGCGGCGGTAGTCACTTACCATCAGGTGAGCCGCATGCTTGTTTGCCCCCTCTCCTATAAAAAGCGATTTAATCAAAACATGGTAAAAGAAAAACGTGATAAAAATAGAGACAATGACTACAATTATACCATTATCATCATCTTCATTATTACAACCTATCACAAGTCCATTGATGAATATAGGCCTCCCCATAGATTGCCTCATAGATATTTACCTCATAGGATTGGCATCGTTACCATGCTTTGCATGCGGGTTGGCAACGTCGCTTTTTTAATTCTTTGAGTTGTTATCAGTAAGATGCTGCTGCTCATCTCTTATTTACTGCTCTCTCCTCTAGCGACATTACGTGATGATACGGGATAGTAGATTATCATACGACGTTACTATATGGTGCACATTTTTACAATATGATAATAGTAATAAATATATAAAAACACTCTCACTCATACATTAACACACACATAGCAAAAAGGTAATGTATTCCATTTATTTATGTGTGTACAAAATATTTTATTATAAATTCTAAATTAAACACGTGAAAAATCTTTACCCGCGACAAATCGTTGCTGCTAGTAATAAGAAGGCCTTCCTTTCTCGTTCAAAGGTTTAGCCATTCTGCGAGGAAACGCAACCAGCGTTCTCGGCACGCTACCACTGGGAGTAGGACTGTGTGATAATTTATGTTTTTGTGTTTAGATTTTTTTATATTTATTTTAAAACATTTCATATATTTCAGTGTTATGTAAATAATGTGTAAATAGTTTTTTTTAACGTATAAGATTTAATTAAATTCTAAAACTTCACGAAACGCTCAGTGGACATCTCCCCGCCTATGAGGCAGTGTGCTGAATTCATTTACATAATGGTCCGCGTCGAACGCGTTGCGTTATGTAAATTACAAGACCGTTAAATTTATTCAGGGTTATAGTAAACCTAAACTGTCGAGTAGGCTTTGGAATAAAAACAAAAGTTGCCAGTCGCTATAATGCCTATCAATACCGATGTGAGGTATTATACAAGAGTGTGCATTATATACTTACTTACTTACTTATCTTCACGCACAATCCCTGACGGGGTAGCCAGAGAGAACAGATCGCCAAGTGTCACGATCCTTACATACCTCTTTCGCTTCTTTCAGATTCATTATCTTCTTCACACATGCACGTCTAGGTATCCGAGTACTCTTGACTCTACCCTCTTCGAGCAATTTGCTCACATGGTCTTCGAAAGTTAGTCTCGGTCTACCTCGACACCTTTTAATATTAACTTTCGCGCTATATATTTTCTTCATCATTCGGTCTTCACTCATTCGCTCAACGTGCCCAAACCACCGAAGCACGCCCTTATCAATTTTTGTGATAAGGTCATCTTTCAAACCTGCCATATTGCGAATCTCTTCGTTTCGCTTTCGGTCGGCCGTGGTAACGCCGCACATTTTACGAAGAGATCGCATCTCCACTGCATTCAACTTGCTTTTATGTTTCTTCTGGCTTACCCAGGTTGCGCTGCCATATAACAAAGTCGGTACCAACACTGCGTTATGTATTGCAAGGCGTGCACTCTTCACTACGCCTTGCCTTTTGACTAACGCAGTCAGGGCACCATTGACTTTGTTCCCGGCAGCGACACGCCTGTCCACATCTAAATCACATCTTCCATCCCGGCTAAAAGCACTCCCCAAGTATACAATTTCATTTACTTGTTCTAGACATTCCTGATTTACCCATATTTCACACTTCGTTCTCTCTTCGTCCCTTTCAAATACCAGAACCTTAGTTTTATTAGCGTTCAAACGGAGACCTTTAATTTCACATTTCTCTTTCATACACGTGACTAATGCCTGCAGTTCTGCCTCTGATGGTGCAATAAGCACTGCATCATCAGCATACAGCAGACAATTTACTTTTATGTCACCCAATTTCACACTCAAATAGCTATCTTACAGCTTTTGTAAACAGCTGTCGAGATACAGTATGAACAGCTAGGAAGACATGACACAACCCTGTTTTACGCCCGTTTGGACGCTAAACATGGGTGACAGGTCATACCCTACCCGCACACAGGCTTTACAGTCACAGTAAAGAGACTGCACAGCCCTTAGCAATCGGCCATCCACACCATAACCCGGCAACAGTTCCCACATTTTCTTCCTTACAAACTTATCAAATGCTTTCTCAAGATCCACAAAAGCACAGAAAATCTTCTGGTTAGCAGCCAGAAGCTTTTCCGTGATCATACGGAGAGAAAACATTTGATCCGTGCATCCTCTTCCAGGTCTAAATCCGCATTGTGCCTCCCATAGAAATCTTTCCGATTTCTCTTGCATCCTACGTGTCAAAACCTTCAAGTAAACTTTACTTGCTAAACTGGTCAAGCTGATCACCCGATAGCACCCGCAGTCAAAATGTGAACCTTCACCTTTATATAAAGTTACAATGACTGCGGATCGCCAATCATCCGGGACGTCCCCCGTCCGCCAGCACAAATTGCACAGCAGATGAAAGCTGTCCCAGACGCGAGGCCCACCATATTTGACCATTTCAGCAGTAACTCTGTCTAGTCCCGCAGCCTTACCACATTTCAAACTTCGAATCGCACGTTCAATCTCTTTCATACTGATGAACTCAGTGTCATCGAGGTCCGGGTCTGGCGTACCAGTCACGGCGTCATCCCCGGATCCCTCACTAAGATCATCACACGCATACATTTCTCTATAAAATTTGCTCCATCGCTGCATGACGTCCGATTTTTCTGAGAGGACGTCATTAGTTCTCGAAAGCACTTTGTTCATTCTTAAGGTCGTCGCACTACTTCGGGTCCTTCCAACCTCTTTCCAGAAGAGCTTGGAGTTCTCCTTAAAGTTGTGCGACAACCTTTCATCCGCTTCCATTCTACACCTTTCACGCACTTCCTCAATCAATGCTTTCGTGTGAACTTTCTGCAGCTTATATCTTTCTTTCATCTTTTCTCTCATATCCTTATCATTACTAGAGGCCAAGTAGTCTAACCATTCTTTCTTCTTCTTCTTTACAGCTTCTTTCACTTCATCATTCCACCATGCATCTCCTCCTCTTCCTCCCGGACCTCTGAGGAGATTACACGTATTAAATGCTTAAACCACGATACTATTTTGATTTAATTATTAAAACAAATTTGCAAAGTAAATCAAGCCAAAATAATAGGAGTGTATAACTGCGAGTAGATCTTTATGCTAGCTGCGCCGTCCTTGTCTTCTTTGCTGTGTCATCACCTGGAACAGCAACGCCCAGTACCTTACTGTTAACGCCTCCAGAGGTGTTACGAGGATTGTCCAATAACGGAGGAGCGCATCAACCAAAACTGTAAGAACATTCATTACTATTTGTCAAAGTACAGAGGTCTAGGTATACTGGACGGAAATAATATTTGTATGAAAACGTCGATTGTCACCAGAATACGTTGATCCCTAATCTTATAGGGTTAATTAGATTGCGTACACTAATTACACTACGATAACTGTTTGTGCTCTCTTATACCCTGGTACACGATGCCGCTAAAGAAAACTCCACCGCAAAAACCTATTAAAAAAAATATGCGCTCTGAGACAACACAGTTGCCGCCTACTCTGGTGAAGGATGTACCTCCTAGCAGTTCTATCAACTTAGTAGAAACGGACATTATTTTAAACAAATCTGCGTCAGAGTCGGATATATCCCGCTTTTCACCGCCAAAATTTGTTTCTCAACGTAATAAGAGATGTAGGGATCAGGTAGAAATCTCGATTGCTGATCAAATGGATGATTTTAAAGAGGAAATGCGAAAGTTAATGACATCCTTTTCTGCCTCGCAAGCTGCAGAGCTCAAAAATGTCAATACCTTACTTAAAGACATACAGATGTCAAATTATAATATTGAAAATTCGATTTCTTACCTTACTACGCAAAACGAGGAACTTTGGAAGAGAGTTAAGGAATTGGAAACTCAAGCAAGGCAGGACAGGAACCATATTACTATGCTAGAAACTAAATTGGAGGAATTGCATATAGACAGTAGAAAATCTTGTCTTGAAATTAAAAATGTCCCGAAAAAGCCTAGCGAAAATAAAGAAGACCTTATCGAGATGGTTATTAACCTCTCGAAGACAATTGATTACAACATCTCTAAATCAGATGTCAAAGACATATACAGAGTAAAGCCAAAAACAGCTGACAAAAAAACTCACCTATTGTTGTCGAAACTAACTCAACTATATTAAAGAACAATATATTAAAATCTGCTAAATCCTTCAACGTGAAACATAAAAGTAAGCTGTGTGCTAAACATCTTGGATTTAAAACCCAAGAAGACACCCCCATATATTTGTCAGAACACCTAACCCCAAGAGGAGCACGCCTATACTTTCTAGCACGAGACTTAGCCAAATCAAAACAATACAAGTTCTGTTGGACCGCTTACGGCAAGGTATATGTAAGAGAAAACGAACACTCTCGTATTATTATGATTAAAAACGAGAGTCAAATACAGCAATTATTGACAGGCCAATCCCCAGCACCACCTGCCATCTGACTACCTGAAACCTTATCTCTCAACCAAGGTACACCGACTGTAATGTTTCTTACAATGTCGCTATTACATGCTATTTTCTATTTAATAATAATTATTATCCTAAAATGTTTTCCATACCATTCGTCTCTGTTACTGTTATTGATTTTACCTATGTTCAAGATGTATACTAATTTTGTTATTTTATTATTCTTACAATCCTACACAAATATTTCTCAGCAACAAACAAATATACACAAACTCACACGTTCACAGAACACAATCATACGATTAATGTCTCTTCGAAAATCATTTTTCAAATATATATATACATCAAAACATAAACACTTAGAATTAAGACACGTATTCCAAATTATATATAAAGTATCTAGATCTAATACTGATAATGGATAGTTCCTTAAATACTTTACATGAATTAGACAATATAGTTATTGCACAATCCAGTGAATGTCGTGTCCAAGACTTTATAACACAGCACATAATACATAAATCCGATATAACTATTATATCACAAAATATACGGAGTATTTATAGAAATTTTGATGACTTACACTTAAATCTTATTCAACTTAAAATAAAGCCTGATTTTATTATCCTTAGCGAGTGTTGGTTAGACCAGAACAAACCTGTTCCCATGTTAAATAATTATACGTCCTATAATACTACACAACACATAAATCACTGTGATGGTGTGACTGCTTATATTAATAATATGCATTCAGTGAGTGTCAAGGAAATTTCGCTATTAGAAGCGTCTTGTCTGCAAATTCAATTTAATGACTACATTATTATTGGTATTTATCGCTCACCATCTAACATCCATGCTGAAAGTTTTATCAACTCTCTTAGTCTTTACTTAGAGTCCTTAAAAATGTGTAAGCTTATTGTTTTGACGGGTGATATTAACATTAATATAATACACAAATGTAATGAAAGTACACATGAAAGGATGAATAGACTAAACTATTTAAATATGTTGTGTACACATGGCTTGCTTCCAGGACACTCGATACCTACGAGAGGTAACAACTGTCTTGATCACTGTATGTTAAAAATAGATACAAATAAATCGAATGCAACAATCATAGTGATAAACACAACTATCACAGATCATTACATGACTTTCCTGAAGTTAAATAATTTTTGTAATAAAACTGCATTTAGTAATAAATTCAAAAGGTCAGTCAATTATGAAAATATTATTAATAGCCTGAAAAGCACTAATTTACAAGATCTGCTTTTATGTTGTGATTCTAACATTTTAACTGAACTCTTCACAAATAAAATCCAAACACTTATATTAAAAAATACCTCTTTAAAATTAGTCCCCAAAACAAGTCGAACAATAAAACCCTGGATGACACAAGGTGTCCTACGTTGCATTAGGAACCGTAATAATATGCAATTAAAATTAAAATTTAATCCAGAAAATGAAATGTTAAGGATCACGTATAAACGCTATAGAAATCACTGCAACAGTTTAATTAAAAAACTTAAGCGCAAATATGAGCGAGAACAGATAATGAATGCCACCGGAAACCCTAAAACGCTCTGGAAAGCTATAAATGATATCACACATCGCAAGCAATTATTACATAAAAATATAGAGTTGTTAAAAATAGGATCGACCCCTCTTGAATCCGTTAATTTGATTAATAGTTACTTTGCTAATGTTGGGAAATCCTTGGCGGAGGATATTTTATCAAAATTTAACTCTATTAACATTTCCACTGCGGATAAAACAGTAAGCTCACATGCTTCATCTTTTGCTTTGCTGGAGACTGATGATTCGGAAGTTAGGAGTATACTGATGAACCTTAAAACAGAGAGTGCCCCTGGATATGACAATATTACCACCAATTTTCTAAAACAGGCCCATATGATATTAGTACCCATAATAACACACCTGGTTAATCTTTGCTTTAGGGATGGCGTTTTTCCTACAGCTCTAAAGTTGGCTTTAATTACCCCTGTATATAAAGGTGGAGATAGATGTGATCCAAGTAACTACAGACCTATATCAGTTCTCCCCGCAATATCCAAAATTTTAGAAAAATTGTTAAATAACCGTTTGATTAATTACTTAAATAAATATAACATACTTTCAATGTCAAAATTTGGCTTCAGACGAGGACTTTGCACAGAAGACGCTATTTCAGGGCTGACGTCACTCATTATTGACCAAGTTGACAAACGAAATAAATGTTTAACAGTTTTTCTCGATATAAAAAAAGCCTTTGATAGCGTCTCTGTCCCCACTCTTGTAAATAAACTTGAACATATAGGCATACGAGGTAAACCCCTAGACTTATTTAAAGACTACTTAACAAACCGTAGACAACGGGTCAAAATAGGAGAGCACTGTAGTCATGACTCTACCATTACCTACGGTGTTCCACAGGGGAGTGTTTTAGGCCCGACTCTATTTTTGGTTTACGTGAACAGCCTTTGTGATATATCGCTTCAAAATGGGCACTTATTCTCGTATGCAGATGACACTGCTTTGGTATTTTGTGGTCGAACCTGGAAAGACGTTCGGCACAGCGCTGAAGTAGGGTTAGCCAAGGTTGCGGAGTGGTTAAGAATACATTTGTTAACTCTGAACACATCTAAGACAAACTATATATGTTTTACTAACTACAATAGGACTCAACCTAATTTTAATATTAAAATTCATTCTTGTGTTGACCATAATAGCTCTAACTGCTCATGCCCATATATAAACAAGGTATCCAGCACAAAATATCTTGGAATAATATTGGATCAGCGTTTATCCTGGCATCTACATATCGAACTTTTAATGACAAGAATTAGAAAATTCTTATGGTTTTTCAAAATTTTAAGACATCTCACAACAACTCAGATATTAAAACAAGTGTATCTTTCTTTAGTTCAATCAGTTCTGGCATACTGTATTAGTATATGGGGAGGTGCTACGAAAATAAAGTTTTTGGATTTAGAGAGAGTTCAAAGATCATTACTGAAAGTTATGCATTTTAAGCCTTACAGATTCCCAACACAAGATTTATACGACCTGTGTGATCTTCTTACAGTTCGCAAGTTGTACATATTAAATATAGTTCTTAAGCTACACAAGTCCCTTGCATATAATCTTGAAGTCAAAAATAAAAGGAGAAAAACTAACATAGCTCCAAGTGCTCCGGTTAAAACAGCATTTGCTAGACGGCAACAGGCAAAAAAGTAGTCTTATTTGTACAATTACTTAAACAAAGAATTGAATATTTATTCAAAAACTAGTAAAGAATGTAAGAAACTTCTTATTGAATGGCTCAAGAGGAAACATTATCACGAAATCGAAAATGTGTTAAAATAACACGGCCTACAAAGCACGTGCATACACGTGCAATCACTTAAACACACACAAACGCACGCATACACACAAACACACACACACACATACACACACACACACACATACACACACACACACAAACACACACACACATATATATTTTTTTTTCTTTTTAAATTAATTTATCAAAGGGAAAGGAATTTTATGTTATTCTTGTAACTACAAGTATTGTATGTTAATTATGGAAGAGCGAGTTTTCCTGTCACAAGTATTGAAAAATACTTAAAAGGAGAACTTTGTGTACTGCTGATGATGTAAATTTATTGTTACAGAATAAACATTTTTTGATTTTTTTTTTGATTTTTAGATGCATCTCTTCTTTTACTACTGCCTCTTTTTATTGTTCCACACACTTCTTCCGCTGCACTTACCATTCCATCCCTAAGGTTCTGCCATGTTCTTTCTACACATTCGTTTCTGTCATCGATGGTGTCAAGCTTTTCGGCTACCCTCGCATGATATTTGTCCCTAGTATCCGCTTCCTGAAGCTTCCAGCTTCGGATGCGACAGACCGACTGTGGTTCTGTCACTGTCGTCCGGTAGCGCCAACCCGCGATCAGACCCCTAAATCTAGTAATCACTAGATAGTGATCCGTTCCCAGGTCAGCACCCCTGAACACTCGCGTATCCATAACCTGTTTTCGCAGTCGGTCATCCACCAGGAACAAATCGATCATACTTCTCCCATTCTTTCTTTCTCTAGTATACATATGGATTTTCTTGTGATTAAACATAGTGTTTGTCACAAGAAGACCCTTTTCCTTGCATACCGCCAGTACAAGCTTGCCAGCATCATTAACCCTTTTATCGCCAAACTTTCCAAGTACCGACTCGTACCCTGGTCGAGCGGTACCAACCCATCCATTCAAATCACTTCATACAACAATTATTTCGTTTCCCCTAGCCAAATCTAGAACGTATCTTACATTCTCCCAAAACTCCTCCAGCTCAGCCCTGGACGACGAAGCTACCGGCGCATAAACAGGCAAAAGGAATAACTTCGTCAGTCCCAATTTAAAGCGAACCCAGAGAAGTCTTGAGTTCACAAACTTATATTCAGTCATAACATCGACCAACCGAGAAGACAGCAGCACCCCCACTCCCTGGCAGGCGTTCTCGCTCTCCGGGACTCCGGACCATAGAGCTAACGCCCCGCCAGGGAGCTCTTCAGTATACCACTGCCCTTCCGTTTGGTCTCCGACATACACACGACATCTAATTCTCTTTCTTTCATTATTTCAGTCAACTCATTCGTCTTATCTCTCATGCCTCCTCTAACATTCCACGTGCCAACTCTGCACTCCGTCCTCCACCTTCTGCCGTGTCGGGCTGTGCGTGACGGGTGGCGATCCCCATCGCCGCTTTGCGCGCTGCATTCCACACCAACGGGGACGAGCTGGTGTGCGTCGCCTTGGGGGGACGCCCTAACCCTCGTTGAAATGGGTGCGCAGCTGAGTAGAATTGCAGCCCTGAAAAGGGCTGGCAGGGGTCGCGACGAACACGCTTCTACAATGATCCCCACACCCCACAGGATTATTGTTTTCAATTATATAATTGTTATATAATTGAAAACAATAATCCTGTGGTGTGATGAGAAAGGAAGAGGAGCGGCGGTTTGCACAATAGGCTTACCGAAACAAAGCTGCCACTTAAGAACTTGTTTTCTCCAACACAGTGTAATAAATTTTAGAGGAATATGTGGCTCTTGAGATACCCTCATACATTTATTTAACCTCTTCGGTGTATGTCAAGATTGGAGCGTATACCTTTATGACGTTCAGCTAATACCGTTTACGTTTAGTAATACACTAGTGAATATTAGGAACAAAATCCTCGTCGAAACACTCCTAACCTTAACAGCGTTTTGACATCCCCTTGCAACGGATGGTCGTCCTTCCGGTAATTTTAAATTTATTCCCTACCTATATGAAACTATTCACATTTAAACTAGTTGCACTCAAATAACCTGTTGTATTGTGGCATAGTTAATTACATTATTTTTTATAGAATAAGGGTGACAAACGAGCACACACTCCACCTGATGGTAAGTTGATGCTGTGGCCCATATACATATGCATTTATCTTCTATTAAGAATCAAAGAAAAGTAAATAATTTTTAAAAATTGGTAAAGCCACGCTGTAGCCATTTTATGGTTGTAACGCGAGTGGGCCACCTCGACCGGGGAAAGACCATGCTGCCAGAATACCAGCGTAAAATACTAGCGAAGTGCTGCTGTGTTTCATATGGTGAGTGTAGAGAACCGGAGACAATAACTGGAGAAAAGGCATTCCATCTTAATTTTCAGAGGTGAAAACTCATCTGTATTTTAATTGTTAATCGAGGATATACGTAGATGTCTATGGCCGCTGGATTCACTTACTGTCAGGTGAAAAGTGTGCTCGTTTGTAACCATTATTTTGTATTAAAAAAAAGACGCGAGTAACATTTCATTTCTTTTTATAGAATAGGGTGACAAACGAGCACACAGTCCACCTGATGGTAAGTGGTTGCTGTGGCCCATAGATATCTACATTTATCTTCGTTTGCGAATTAAAATGCAGATGCGTTGTCACCCGTGAGAACTAAGATAGAATGCCTCTTTTCCAGTAAAAAGGGTCTCAGGTTCTCTACACTCACCATATGAAACACAGCAGCATGAAGCTGCTATTTGACGCTGGTATTCTGTGAGAGCGTGGTTCTTCCCCGGTCGAGCCGACCCATTCGTGCTACAACTATACTACTAATATAGCTGCAGCATGGCTCTACCACGTAAAATTTTAATTATTGTTTATTTCAGTCGCTACATTTATATTATTTATATTGATTTTTATATTTTCCTGAACTATTTATCAATTGCCGTTTTTCGAACGATATAAAGATAATCGCCATTTCTAAAGTAAATACTAACGATAAGCCCAATTTTTTTCGCAGTTCGTTAGTCACTTTGAGTTTTCAGGAAATGACTGCTTATTATAAAATTTACTTTCGGGTCGTCTCCCATCTAACCTTGTTATGTTGAACAAAGGTTTTTCCGCGAATTTCACCATGAATTTGAAAAAGTGTTAAGGTGTTGATGATATTATGAAAATATATTATATACATATATATATTCTCATAATATATAATAATACCTAAAAATATAATTTTTATGATAAAAAATAAGGAAATTTATATATTATCCTTGGCCTCGCAATAAATTGAAGAAAATATCATGTATGTGTGTGTTTATACGTGGTAGAGCCATGCTGCAGCTATATTATGGTTGTAGCACGAATGGGTCGCCTGGACCGGAGAAGAACCACGCTCTTACAGAATACCAGCGTAAAATAGCAGCTTAACGCTGCTGTATTTCGAATGGTGAGTGTAGAGAACCGGAGACCCTTTTTACTGGAAACGAGGCATTCCATTTTAGTCCTCATGGGCGACAACGCATCTGCATTTTGATTCGTAATCGAACATAGATGTAGATGTCTATGGGCCACAGCAACCACTTACCATCAGGTGGACTATGTGCTCGTTTATCACCCTTATCCTATATAAAAATAAAATAAAAGAAGTTTGAAAAGAAGAGTGATATTCACCCTGTAAATACTATAAATAGAAACAAGGTAGAAGTACCAAGTTACTTGACTTCTCTGCCTCGTTCATTCTTTCATTCATTCATGTGGAAATGTATACGCTTTTACAACAAAACCCAGAAATTACACAAAATTTATCAACTGCCAAGTTCAAATACATTTTTTTAATGTTCCGCTGTGTTTCTTACTGGTTCTTCCCAGGATAGAAGTATTTTCTGAACCATTAATAAACGAAACATAATAATGACTTTCAGTAAGTATAATTGTATATAATCTATACTGAAACAAACATTATATTTCTCTTACCTGTAAACATCTGTATTAGGCCGTGTAGTAGAGGAATAAGAGAATCACCCCACTTTTCTATGTGTATTTAGTTAGAGGCGACAATAGCATATTCTAGAAAGATTTTATGGCTTCCGATAGATAGGAGTATAATCTTGTTTGTGTTAAACGTAAAATACCCATACTGGCGACGGGCAGCATTAGAATAGAATAGAAAATAATATTTTTTATTCGTTACAAATTACGAGAATACTTCTTGAAATTATTTGAAACTTAAGCACTGATTCGGAATGACGAAACTCTGTCCTGGAAAGAACCAGTGAGAAACCCAGGGGGACTTTTTGATAAAAATCTATTGGCAGCGCGCCTGGCAATAAACCCAACTCATATGCCGTAACGGCAAACGGCATTACGCTCTCCTCAGCCGTCATGTCCCCAGTACGCCACAGACTCGACCTCTCGATTCCCTTGTGTGAATCAAGAGGTCGAGTTGGTGGTGTTTTTATTAAAAATAGTCTATATTAAAATATTTTCTTTTTTATAATGTATATTAATATACTGTGGTTCAGGACCGTGCTTTGTGGCATTACTTGGGTGACGCCTATGTTCAGTAGTGGACTTGTGAACGGCTGTAATGATGACGATGATTGGAATATTCTTCATTGTGTAGTGTATTTTATTGTATGTTTATTGTATGTTTATTATAACTATAATAATATTATATATCATCATATTGTAAACTGGTAAACTGAAAATATATTTATTTTTATTAACGAAAATATTTAAATGAAACTAATTTTTACGGATTTCAACGCGTTTAATTAAATTTAATTCGCAACGTTTCAGGTGCTTTACAGCTTACAGCACCCATGGTCACGGGGGGGGGGGACTGAGATGTTTGACGTCCCGATGTTATAGTTAGCTCGGCTATCTTCAGTTTTTGAAACTTAATGTTTGATCCGATCTACACGGAACGAGCTTACAGTATCTTGAAATCTTGCAGTGGTATGCTTGAGTTTGGATTTTATTTTTTAATTATAGGATCCCAAGCAGATGGCAGCACCCATCCATTTTCTCTATTGAAATTAGGATGTTTTTTTTAATTCCAATGGCCTCGCGAATCATCCTTGGTAATCGGTGTTCTTTTGCAAGGATTTGTGGTCTATCAAATCTAATTTAATGGCGGGGATGATCTTGAACATGTTCACATACTGCAGTTATTTGTTTAACATATAGTTCACTTCCAGAGCGGACTTGTACTCTTTGTTATCGACAAACGAAATCAAACGGTTGGCTTCTTCGTTCATAATGCTCACAGCAAAGGAGTGGAAATATTTTCTAGCATCTTTCGTTCCATGTGATTACAATGTGGTATCTTCAAGGTACTAGTAAATAGACTTTATTAATCTAAGTCAGTTCGCTTTGCTATCTTCGGCTGCTTCACCACTTATCATCAGATGGGACAGCAGTCGGTCACTGGCTTATTATAATTAAAAAATATATTTACGAAATAGACATAAGTTTTTAAGTTAGTATTTAATCAGCTGCATATTATAAAAACCCGATACACGCCATCAAATGTCAGATTTTATAAAACAGTAAATAACAAAAGAAAACATTTTGACACGTATCAATCTTCGTACACGGCTAAGTACAATTCATAGACTTAGAATATACTGGCGTATAGACGACCTGACAGCCCGAAAACGCGTGACTAATTTTAATTTGTCTTTGTGTGCGTTGGCTAGTGATGTACATTTTACTTACAAGAACTATCGAAAAATGATAGTTAAGGAAGCGGCAAATAAAAAAATTAATAAAAAAATAGTGTAGTGCAGGAAATTGAACAATTTCAAAAAATAACTGGATTTTTACCATGATAGTTCTAAAATAATTAAAAAATGTTCATATAACATGTTCCTGTGAATAAGCTGAGCCTACCTGCCTTTTGTTGGATTTTAATTCAAATATAGAAAATCCCAGGTGACTACCGATAATCTTAAAAAAAACTCCCCAAACATCAGATCGGAAAGTATTATTTTCGAGTTATGATCTTTGGAGAAAAATATTAACTGCCATAGACAGTTTCCCCGGATTTTCTTTTCGTAACATATTGTTAATATAAATAGGTACATACTTAAACAGAAACAGAAACAGAAACTTTTTTATTCAATATAGATTATAAATAATACTTATTGAAAGTCACTCTTTTGTTTGATTACCACTGGTTCGGAAAAAACCTCTGTCCTGGGAAGAACCAGCAAGAAACCCAGCGGGACTTTTTTTTTAAATAACAGCTTACAATCATGATGTTACACAAATTAACAAGACAACAAATTAGAAATAGCTTGGTAGCGATCACCTCATTTCCATGGGTTATTATCATCCATAAATTCCTTAATATTATAATAACCCTTTTTATACAAACTTAGTTTAATAAAGTTTTTGAACTTTGAACAGATCAAACTTTGTATATTTTCTGGAATTTTGTTGTAAAAGCGTATACATCGCCCCAAGAATGAATTACTGACTCGATGGAGTCGAGTAACTGGTACTACAAGCTTGTGTCTGTTCCTAGTATTTACAGAATGAATATCACTTATTTTTGTAAAACTACTTTTATTTTTGTGTACGTAAATTACATTTTCATAAATGTATTGAGAGGCCAAAGTTAATATATTAATTTCCTTAAATTTTTGTCGCAGCGACTCTTTAGGCTTTAAATCATAAATTGCTCTTATGGCCCTCTTCTGCAAAACAAATATAATTTCAGTGTCAGCTGCGTGTCCCCATAGCAAAATACCATACGACATTATGCTATGGAAGTAGCTGAAGTAAACTAGTGTAGCTGTTTCGACACTGGTTAACTAAGTATATACCTATTTATATTTTATAAATAAAAAAGCTTTTAGAAAAATTTACTTCGCAAATATCCGCGTTATAAAATAAAATGATGTGTCTTACCTAGTATGGAGAGCACCTCCCACCCTCCCTCAATTCCGTGCACTATCCCCGTCACCACTTATTCCAGCACCGCTACTCCCAACACCACGACACTAGGCAAGACACATCACTGACGATAATACAACACGTGTTTCGCCTCTACACGAGGCATCCTCAGGTGATATAGACTCTACGGTGGCTAATCGCTAAGTAAGCTCTCACTTACATACACATACTAGGTAAGACACATCATTTTATTTTATAACGCGGACATTTGCGAATAAAATTTTTATAAAATCTTTTATATAATGGACTTCCGCAAAGTAACGCCTGATTCTATTAATAATATTTTATAAATAGTTTTGATGGGGAAATAAAAAACGGGAACACAGAGTACATAATAGCTGCTTTATTTTTCATGTAAGTATTATTTTTGATAATTACAAACATTTAATAATGAAATAAATTATAGAAGTTTATTTTAACATTCGACTTAAATACAAACTAATTTTAGTAAGGATACTTATAGGAATGAGTTAAATAAAATTGTTCTGTTTAAAGACCAATATTTTTATGAGGCTTAAACGTATAAAGTAATAATAAACTTATTATCATTTTAGCTGCATGAATTTAAAAAAATTATGACCTTAACAGAGTAAAGTGCACCAGGTGTCTGACGATACAGATGTGCTCTCTATTATCTCGATCTCGGTATGTTATGAAAATGGTCACTCATTCGTGTACTGACCGCAGCAAGTGCAACTTAATCTCGCAGAGCTATTGATCCGCGCAACTATAACTTATCCACGAGTTACTCTTCTCTACAACTAACACTGTAGGTGATGAACTACGCTATTTAAGCCTACGGCACAACGTCGTTAGCCATAAAGCATGAATCGGGCATCAAGCGTTGTGAGTATCAAATACTATGGAATTTATACTAAACTAGCACATCGAACCGCGCGTCTCATGCGCGGACATCTAGTGGCCCTTCAAGAG
Organism: Parnassius mnemosyne; assembly: GCA_963668995.1. NCBI lineage: Eukaryota > Metazoa > Arthropoda > Insecta > Lepidoptera > Papilionidae > Parnassius > Parnassius mnemosyne. The sequence goes on from CAVLGL010000085.1 coordinate 36,990,231, forward strand.
AATTACTAAATATATTATATCTAACTACGTTAAAAGTTTTATCATTGTGACTTGGGAATATATTCCTAAGCTCCGTGCAAACCCTTGGGAAAATAGCGTGATGCAATGAAATATCGCACTAGTGTGACCGTGAGGTACGGGCGGTGAAGTAAGGTTATACATTTTTTGGCTGATAAATAGATAGTTGGGTTCATAATGGCTTAAATAGGATAATTTCAAGATTTTTTATCTTAAATGTACTACAGTTTTATAATGTACAAAAATCAGTCTCTATTTTTATCAAAATTTTTGAAGTTTTATTATTATAACAATATCATTCTTACTGGTGCCAATAATGTAGAAATGGCTCCTTTTAATGATTTTTTTTAATTCTAAACGAACGCAAACCGAGGATTTATTTTCTTGTTGTATGGGCAAGTCTATCGATTCATTATAAAAATTCAAGATAAATATCGACATTAATTTTGATATAGTTGAGTCAATCCCTAGCGTACATATAAAATTTGGTGCCGATTTGCGCCGACCTGTCATTCAAAATCGGTTACAGAGTCATGAGATTTGGTATCCTTTTCTATTTTGCATTTTTGCCATAAGGAATTTTCTTCTGCCTTGCACACTATGTCGGTCTATACGCCAGTATATTCTAAGTCTATGGTACAATTACTTTTTAAACAAGAAAATAGTAGTTAAGTGCTAGTGTATTTTGTTAAAAAGGACAGACAATTTTTATATTTTTCATGCATAAGAGTAAAAGAGCATGCATCTTATCTGATAGTAAGTTGACTCATAGACATGTACATCTATTGTCGATCGGGAAGCAAAATGCGTTACCACCTCTGGAAACTAAGACGAAATGCCTCATTATTCTATATGTATAAATTAATTTTTTTTTTATTAGATGGTGTGTCCGTCATTGGTCGGTAAAAGAGTTTTTTATCAACTATTAAACTACTTTTAATATTTTATTGCTGACCGATGATGAATAAACCATCTAAAAAAATATATATTTTAAATGTATACAGAATGTAATTGAAATAAATTTAAAATTTAATATGTAGAAATAATATCCTCCAGATCGACTTTCGGTCAGCAGCCAGTCTAAAAGGAGACTAGCCAATTGTACAAGACAGGATTCTAGTGCACGAATGTGGGCGCAAACACAGGTACACTCTCTATTCATATTAATATATTTAATATATGTCGGAGATTTAAATAGAGGATTCCAATTTTGATCTCGGAAATACATCAGGATAGCGTTACCACAACACTATCTTAGCACTAGTAGAATTACCACATCGTTGAATGACTTAGGCGGAATCCCTCGCGCACGGCACCTACAGTTATCTTTATACTGCACAAACAAGTGGGGGTTTCTCGATATACCCTCATTTCCAACTTGATCCAAGTGATATTTTATAGACGCTCCGACATATACATTCCATATTAACATGCTTTCCGAGGCACGTAGGTAAAACCTGCAACGTCCAGACTTCGGGGTGCTACTGAGAATTTCTTGACAGAAAAAGACAATAACTGATTTTTGACCTGACCTGAGATTCGGACCCAGGACTAATTGATAAGTAGTCGCGCTTACGACCTCTAGACCAACGAGGCAGTCAAAAAAACTGAACATATAGTCATGATACACTAAAGTGAACGCATTAATAATAATCATCAATAAATCGTTAAGTCTCAAAATTTAGGAACCACAGTTATACGGTCAGAGACAATATTATTCACAATTTTTTTTGCTTTGTTTTAAATTTACTTTAAAATATTCCTCCATATTAGTAGAATAATAGGTTCATTGGATGCCAATGTCTTCAATTTCACCTGTTTTAGGGTTCCGTACCTTAAAACGAAAAAACAGAACCCTTATAGGATATTTTTGTTGTCTGTCTGTCTGTCTGTCAAGACCATTTTTCTCAGGAACTCTTATTTTGTTGTTCCAAATTTCAAGTATGACACGAACAGACATACACAAAAACGGCCTAACCCCCTTCCTTTAACATGGTAGCGGAGTTAAATAGCAGACTACACCAGGAGGATACCAGTACCCCTGGTGACGGAGAATGAGCATCCACGCCCAAGCTTTTTGTGAGCGTGGGTGCTCAGGCTGCCCCACGCATTCTGGGGCGGGGGGGGGGGGGGGAATTCTGCTCAAGACGAAACCTGCTCGGGGCAAGCGGAGTGCTTTACGTGAATTTCTGCAATATCAGGGGACTTTATTCAAACCTTAACGTCTACAACAATCTAGAGACGGCGAAGCTGACTTTGCTCTTTCTAATCGAGCCACAGGTGTCCTCTCCGGCTGATACTTAGTATCGTTCCTACCCGTCGACTAAATCTAGTCCAATACAATCCCCAGAAGACATAAGTTTGTGCGCTTATCGCTATAAAGAACCCCTTTGTTGTATCTCCTCAGTTTCAAGGCACTCTTCTTGTTGCCTCAGCCAGTATCGGAATCCTCCGTGTCGACATTTCGAGTGACGTGCAGTTTCTTGGTCACTTGGAAGGCAAGGCCAAATTGGCTTCTAAGAAGCTTGGCGTGCTCAGCAGAGTGGGACTGTATTTCATGCCGGCACACCGCTTGAAACTTTACATGGAATGTTGTTCCCATCTCTAGGCACGGGCTCCCCAGTGACAACTCCTTCAACTTGACCGCATCCAACGTGAAGCGGTTCGAATCATCGACGACTGAGTTCTTTCCGATCGGCTTGATTCACTGGAACTGCATAGATATGTTGCATGTTTTTGCGTTTTTTATCGCATCTACCACAGGGAGTGCTCTGAGGAATTGTTCGTACTGATTCGAGCCGCTCAGTTTCACCATCGCACATCGCGACAAAACTCGTGATACCATCTATACAACCTGGATGATTGGCGATCCACCACTGTGTGATTCAGAAGAAGTGTTCTTCCTCGCACAACTTCCTTGTGAAATCAATTATCACCAGCGAATTTTCCGGACCGATACGACTTAAGGACCTTCAAGAAAAGAGCCTACTCATTTTTAAAAGGCGAGCAACGCATCTGCAATTCCTCTGGTGTATCAGTTGTTCGTGTGCGGCGGTAGTCACTTACCATCAGGTGAGCCGCATGCTCGTTTGCCCCCTCTCCTATAAAAAAGTGATTTAATCAAAACATGGTAAAAGAAAAACGTGATAAAAATAGAGACAATGACTACATACCATTATCATCATATACCATTATCATCATCTTCATTATTACAACCTATCACAAGTCCATTGATGAACATAGGCCTCCCCATAGATTGCCTCATAGATATTTCCCTCATAGGTTTGGCATCTTTGCATGCGCGTTGGCAACGTCGCTTTTTTAATTCTTTGAGTTGTTATCAGTAAGATGCTGCTGCTCATCTCTTATTTACTGCCCTCGCCTGTAGCGACATTACGTGATGATACGGGGTAGTAGATTAACTTACGACGTTACTATATGGTGCACATTTTTACAATATGGTAATAGTAATAAATATATAAAAACACTCTCACTCATACATTAACACACACATAGCAAAAATGTAATGTATTCCATTTATTTATGTGTGTACAGAATATTTTATTATAAATTCTAAATTAAACATGTGAAAATCCTTTACCCGCGACTAATCGTTGCTGCTAGTAATAAGAAGGCTGGTTCCTTTCTCGTTCAAAGGTTTAGCCATTCTGCGAGGAAACTCAACCAGCGTTCTCAGCACGCTACCACTGGGAGTACTGTGTGATAATTTATGTTTTTGTGATTCCTTTTTTTTTATATTTATTTTAAAACATTTCATATATTTCAGTGTTATGTAAATAATGTGTAAATAGTTTTTTTTAACGTATAAGATTTAATTTAATTCTAACACTTCACGAAACGCTCAGTGGACATCTCCCCGCCTATGAGGCAGTGTGCTGAATTCATTTACATAATGGTCCGCGTCGAACGCGTTACGTTATGTAAATTACAAGAACGTTAAATTTAATCAGGGTTATAGTAAATATAAACTGTCGAATACGCTTTGGCGTAAAAACAAAAGTTGCAAATCGCAAACAAATGTTGCCAGTTGCTTTACTGCCCATCAATACCGATGTGAGGTATTATACAATAGTGTGCATTAAATAATTTTTATATAATTGAAAATAATAATCCTGTGTGATGAGAAAGGAAGAGGAGCGGCCATTTGCAAATAGGCTTACGGAAACAAAGCTGCCACTTAAGAACTTTTTTTCTCCAACACAGTGTAATAAATTTTAGAAGAATATGTGGCTCTTGAGATACTCTCATACATTTCCTCAACCTCATCGGTGTATGCCAAGGTTGGAGCGTATACCTTTATGACGTTCAGCTAATACCGTTTACGTTTAGTAATACTCTAGTGAGTATTAGTAACAAAATCCTCGACTAAACACTCCTCACGTTCACAACGTTTTGACATCCCCTTGCAACGGATGGTCGTCCTTCCGGTAAGTTCTATCTAAAATATTTATTGCTTACTTATATGAAACTATTCACATTTAAACTAGTTACACTCAAATAACCTGTAGTATTGAGGGATAGTTAACTACATTGTTTTTTATAGAATAAGAGTGACAAACGAGCTCACACTCCACCTGATGGTGTGTGGATGCTGAATCAAAGTAAAGTAAATCATTTTTAAAAAGTGGTAGAGTCACTCTGTAGCTATTTTATGGTTGTACCGTGAGTGGGTCGGCTCAACCGGGGAAGGACCACACTGCCAGAATACCGCGGTGTTTCGTATGGTTAGTGCAGAGAACCGGAGACACCTATTACTGCAGAAGAGGCATTCCATCTTAATTGTCAGGGGTGAAAACTTATCTGCATTTTTATTGTTAATCGAGGATATACGTAGATGTCTATAGCCACAGGATTCACTTACTATCAGGTGGACAGTGTGCTCGTTTGTAAACTTTATTCTGTATAAAAAAAAGACGCGAGTAATATTTCGATAGTTTTTAAATAATGTTTATTTCAGTCGCTACCTTCATATTATTTACATCGATTTTTCTATTTTCCTGAGCTATTTATCAATTGCCGTTTTTCGAACAATATAAAGATAATCGCCATTTCTAAAGTAAATACTAACGATAAGCCCAATTTTTTTCGCAGTTCGTTAGTCACTTTGAGTTTTCAGGAAATGACTGCTTATTATAAAATTTACTTTCGGGTTGTCCTCCATCTAACCTTGTTATATTGAACAAAGGTTTTTCCGCGAATTTCACCGTGAATTTGAGAAAGTATTAAGGTTAAGGTGTTCATGATATTATGAAAATATATTATATACATATATATAATATATTCTCATAATATACAATAATACTTAAAATATAATTTGTATGATAAAAATAAGGAAATTTATATATTATCCTTGGCCTCTCAATAAATTTAAGAAAATATCATGTATGTGTGTGTTTATACGTGGTAGAGCCATGCTGCAGCTATATTATGGTTGTAGCACGAATGGGTCGCCTCGACCGGAGAAGAACCACGCTCTTACAGAATACCAGCGTAAAATAGCAGCTCAACGCTGCTGTATTTCGTATGGTGAGTATAGAGAACCAGAGACCCTTTTTACAGGAAACGAGGCATTTCATCTTAGTCCTCACGGGCGACAACGCATCTGCATTTTCATTCGTAATCGAAGATAGCAACCACTTACCATTAAGTGGGCTATGTGCTCGTTTATCACCCTTATCCTATAAAAAATAAAAGAAGTTTGAAAAGAAGAGTGATATTCACCCTGTAAATACTAGAAACAGACACAAGGTAGAAGTACCAAGTTACTTGACTTCTCTGCCTTATTAATTCATTCATGTGGAAATGTATACGCTTTTACAACAAAACCCAGATATTACACAAAATTTATCAACTGCCAAGTTCAAATACATTTTTTTAATGTTCCGCTGTGTTTCTTACTGGTTCTTCCCAGGATAGAAGTATTTTCTGAACCATTAATAAACTAAACATAATAATGACTTTCAGTAAGTATAATTATATATAATCTATACTGAAACAAACATTATATTTCTCTTACCTGTAAACATCTGTATTAGGCCGTGTAGTAGAGGAATAAGAAAATCACCCCACTTTTCTATGTGTATTTAGTTAGAGGTGACAATAGCATATTCTAGAAAGATTTTATGGCTTCCGATAGATAGGAGTATAATCTTGTTTGTGTTAAACGTAAAATACCCATACTGGCGACGGGCAGCATTAGAATAGAATAGAAAATAATATTTTTTATTCGTTACAAATTACGAGAATACTTCTTGAAATTATTTGAAACTTAAGCACTGATTCGGAATGACGAAACTCTGTCCTGGAAAGAACCAGTAAGAAACCCTGGGGTACTTTTTGATAAAAATCTATTGGCAGCGCGCCTGGCAATAAACCCAACTCATATGCCGTAACGGCAAACGGCATTACGCTCTCTTAAGCCGTCATGTCCCCAGTACGCCACAGACTCGACCTCTCGATTCACTTGTGTGAATCAAGAGGTCGAGTCGGTGGTGTTTTTATTAAAAATAGTCTATATTAAAATATTTTCTTCTTTTTATTTTATATTAATATATTGTGCTTTGTGGCATTCCATAAGGTGACGCCTATGTTCAGTATTGGTCTTGTGAACGGCTGTAATGTTGACGATGATTGGAATATTCTTCATTGTATATTGTATTTATAACGTTAATAATATTATATATCATCATATTGTAAACTGGCAAACTGAAAATATATTTATTTTTATTAACGAAAATATTAAAATGAAGCCAATTTTTACGGATTTTATCGCGTTTAATTAAATTTAATTCGCGACGTTTCAGGTGCTTTACAGCTTACAGCACCCATGGTCACGGGGGGGGGGGGGGGCTGAGATGTTTGACGATGTCATAGTTAGGCCTGCTATCTTCAGTTTTTGAATATTAATTATTGTTCCGATCTACGCAGAATGAGCTTACAGTATCTTGAAGTCTTGCAGTGGTATGCTTGGGTTTGGATTTTATTTTTTAATTACAGGATCCCAAGCAGATGGCAGCACTCATCCATTTTCTCTATTGAAATTAGGATTTTTTTTATTCCAATGGCCTCGCGAATCATCCTTGGTAATCGGTGTTCTTTTGCGAGGATTTGTGGTCTATCAAATCTAATTTAATGGCGGGGATGATCTTGAACATGTTCACATACTGTAGTTATATGTTTAACATATAGCTCACTTGCAGGGCGGACTTGTACCCTTTGTTATCGACAAACGAAATCAAACGGTTGGCTTCTTCGTTCATAATGCTCACAGCAAAAAGGAGCGGAAAAATTTGCTAGCATCTTTCGTTCCATGTGATTGCAATGTGGGTATCTTCGAGGTAATAGTGAGTAGACTTTATTAATCTAAGTCAGTTCGCTTTGCTATCTTCGGCTGCTTCACCACTAATCATCAGATGGGACAGCAGTCAGTCACTGGCTTATTATAATTAAAAATATATTCACGAAATAGACATAAGTTTTTATGTTAGTATTTAATCAGCTGCATATTATAAAAACCATCAAATGTCAGATTTTATAAAATAGTAAAAAACAAAAGAAAATATTTTGACACGTATCAATCTTCGTAAACGGCTAAGTACAATTACTTTTTGAACAAGAAAATAGTAGTTAAGTGCTAGTGTATTTTGTTAAAAAGGACAGACAATTTTTATATTTTTTTTTTGCATAAGAGTATACGAGCGTGCATCTTATCTGATAGTAAGTTGACTCATAGACATGTACATCAATTGTCGATCGGGAATCAAAATGCAGATGCGTTACCACCTCTGGAAACTAAGACGAAATGCCTCAATATTCTATATCTTTAAATTTAAAATATATTTTTTTTATTTGATGGTGTGTCCGTCATTGGTCGGCAAAAGAGTTTTTTTATCAACTATTGAACTACTTTTAAATTTTATTGCTGACCGATGATTAATAGACCATCTAATAAAATATGTATTTTAAATGTATACAGAATGTAATTGAAGTAAGTTTAAAATTTAATATGTAGAAATAATGGCCTCCAGAACGACTTTCAGTCAGCGGCCAGTCAAAAAGGAGACTAGCCAATTGTGCAGGACAGGATTCTAGTGCACGAGTGTGGGCGCAAACACAGGTACACTCTCTATTCATATTAATATCTTCTATACATATAATAAAAATGTAAATAGCAGATGTCTGTACTTTTTATGTTTTTGTAATAAGGGTGATTGAGAGGTATTAAAAATAAGTAATTAAATACAATTCTACCATTTTTAGATTTTTCTGTCTCTTTATCTGTCTGTCTGTCTGTTTGTTTGTTAACGTATCACGTATAAAGTACTAATTTATATCATAAGAATCGGTAAGGAAATTATTAAGTGTATCTTCGGGTTACATAATATAGTCTTTATTTCATTAAAATCAGTTCATTCCATCAAAAGTTATGACAAATATTCTGAAGTATGGGTACGAAGTATAGCTATGCATTTGTTTAATAGTGGCGTTGGATGAGTCGTCAAGTACATTTTAAATTAATATCGTATTATAAATCATAATTAAATGATGTAAAATAATGTTCTGTAATGATATATCTGAAACGCAGTAAACAAAAGTATTACCAAAAAAATATATTAACCTTATTATCTAAATCTAAAGTAAGTTAAGTTAGTAAGTTCATCGATAGATGGTGGTGTTGCACAAATGTGATACAAAAAGGCAGGTTAAGGTTTTTTCCTGTAGATGAGTTTTCATATTTGCTTCTAATCTTAATATTACACGTTGCCCTATTGCCTGTATAAAACATCGATGTTTTAATTTTAACATCGATGGTTATCGAACATCCCTATTTTAAGCGTGTTCAGTTCCCACTTCCTACTCAGCGTGTGTTATGCGATGATCGTAAATAAAGCGCAAGGTCAAACTTAACACGTTGCAGAAGTGGACCTCAGTACTGACTGTTTTGCACATGGCCAACTCTATGTTGCGTTTTTCTGCGTTAGTAGTCCCCGTAACCTTTTTCAGTACGCCCCGGCTAAGTCTAATTCTAACGTCGTTTACACAGAAGCTCTATCATAAACTACTTAGAACTCTAGCTTTTTTGTTATCACTTATTTACACAGTAATGATATAAATCGTTTAATCTACACTGCCTCCGCTGATAAAACCAGATGGCTCACTGGCGCCTGCGCCCAAGGAGGAGCGAACTTATTTGCTGTTTTATTTGCTTTCAATTCGCGTCTGGACAGTAGCAATAGCGTACCATCTCAATTACCTCACTGCGGTACCTCTATCTCTGAGGTCCGTATCACAAACAAGGAGGTTGTTAAAACCTTGCGAAGTCTAGACGTGAAAAAAGTTAGTGGACCTGATGGTATACCAGCTATAGTTCTAAAGGTCTGTGTACCTAACTTGTCTCCTGTGTTGACACGCTTGTTTCGCCTCTCATTCAGGACTGAAATAGTGCTTAAATCTTGGAAGCTGGCCAATGTGCAGCCTGTGCCTAAAAAAGGTAGCCATACCGACCTCGCCAACTATAGGCCAATTTAAATTACCTCCATACTCTGCAAGATTATGGAGCGTATAATGAACACCCACCTCATGGCATACCTAGAGCAAAATGATCTCCTCAGTGATCGCCAGTACGGGTTTCGCCGAAATCGATCAACTGGGGATCTTCTAGCGTATGCCACTCACATATGGGGCGAAGCCCTCGAGAACAGTGGTGAAGCACTTGCTGTTTCCCTCGATGTTTCGAAGGCTTTTGATAGGGTTTGGCACGCTAGTCTATCAGAAATCAGAAATCAGAAATGTTTATTTGCTTTTAATGTTAATTTCTATTGGGCAAGCTTTCAGCGTACGGCTTATCCCCTCGCCTAATTGTCTGGGTGAAGGACTTTCTGAGTGAAAGATTTCTCCGGGTCGTCGTTGATGGCTGCTCATCCAATACTGTGGCGACTAACGCCGGTGTTTCTCAGGGGTCCGTTCTCTTCCTGCTGCATATAAATGATCTGCTCATTCCCGGTGCCTATAGGTATGCAGACGACAGCACAGTTGTGGAGAGATATCAACCAAGTGCCCGGGCCAGTCGGGATTAAATCCAGTCAGAAAGAGAGGCTATGGTTGAGCGTGTGAGTCTCAGTCAGTCACAGGCAGTCTTCTAATGGGGCGATGCCAATCTTGTAAGATTTAACGCCTCCAAAACACAAGCGTGTCTTTTTACCGCTAAAAGGAGCCCGCTCACCTTGGCTCCTAATTTCCGGAATGTATCCTTGGAGTACACTGACCGCCTTCAGTTGTTAGGGATTGAATTTTCTCCGACCCTAAGCTATGGGCGGTTCCTCGAGTCCAGAGCCAAAGCAGCCGGAAGGAAACTTGGTGTCCTTGCAAGGGTGCGGCGGTTCTTCACGCCGGGGCAGCTTCTTACCTTATATAAAGCGCAAGTACGGTCGTGCATGGAGTACTGCTGTCACATATGACCTGGTGCTGCAAAATGCCACCTAGCAGCATTGGACTCAGTGGAAAGACGTGCTAAGAGGCTCATTGGTGTCCTTGGTTTGGTTGAAACCAATTTTGTGAGCCTCGAGCACAGGCGCAGAGTAGCCAGTCTCTTGGTATTCTATACGATGCATTTCGGTGAGTGTGCGCAGGAATTACACGTCTTAATTCCTCCCTCTCCTTTCCACCATCGGACAACCGGATGGTCGTCGGGTTTTCATCCCTTTGTTGTCGATATTCCACGCATTAGAACCAAACGGTTTGCTTCGTCTTTTGTAATGCGTACAGCAAAGGAGTGGAATAATTTACCAGCGTCCATCTTTTCGTCCGAATACAATCTAGGCGTCTTCAAGGCAAGAGTGAATAGGCTTTTGTTACGATAAGACAGTGCGATTTACCATCTAAGGCTGCATCACACTTACCACCAGGTGGGATTGTGGTCAAGCACTAGCTTATAATAAGTAAAAAAAAAATTCTCTTATCCCAAACGTCAAAAATTCTCTAAGTAAAACTTATATACGCGAGCTACGCCTCGGGCACAGCTAGTATTTAATATATGTCAGAGATTTTAATACAGGATTCCAATTTTGACCTCGGAAATACATCAGAATAGCGTTACCACGACATTATCCTAGCAATAGTAGAATGACCACATCGTTGAATAACTTAGACGGAATCCCTCGCGCACGACACCTACTGCGAACTTTATACTGCACAAACAAGTGGGGGGTTTCTCGATATACCCTCATTTCCACCTTGATCCAAGTAATATTTTATAGACGCTCCGACATATACATTCCATATTAACATGCTTTCCGAGGCACGTAGGTAAAACCTGCAACTTCCAGACTTCGGGCTGCTACTGAGAATTTCTTGACAGAAAAAGTCAATAACTGATTTTTGACCCGACCTGAGATTCGAACCCAGGACTAATTGATAAGTAGGCAGCCAAAAAAAACTTAACTTATAGTCATGATACAAACTACGATGAGACTAATATAAACGCACTAATAATAATCATCAATAAATCGTTAAGTCTCAAAATTTAGGAACCACAGTTAATCGGTCAGAGACAATACTCACGATTTTTTTTGCTTTGTTTTAAATTTACTTTAAAATATTCCTCCATATTCGTGGAATAATAGGTTCATTGGATGCCAATGTCTTCAATTTCACCCGTTTTAGGGTTACGTACCTCAAAACGAAAAAACAGAACCCTTATAGGATCACTTTGTTGTCCGTCTGTCTGTCTGTCAAGACCCTTTTTCTCAGGAACGCGTGGAGGTGTCAAGCTGATTCATATCAAATACTTAAGTCTACTGTCCCTTAGAGCTGTGAAAAAATTAAACTTCTAAGCCAACGCAATCAAAAGATACAACCGTTTATGCCGCAAATTTTTGACATTTGCAAAGGAATCAAAACCTACAGGGTACTTCCCGTGAACTCAGAATCTTAAAATTTGGTACGAAGCAACGTATTACAGCACAAATAAAGGAAAAATTGCGAAAATCATAAATTTTTAGTTACATCATGTAATAAAAATATTTTTAATAATTTTAAGCTTATATACCTACGGATTTGTTCGGAACCATTGGTGCGCGAGTCCGACTCGCACTTGGCTGGTTTTTTTTATAGGATAAGGTGACAAACGAGCACACTGTCCACCTGATGGTAAGTGGTTGCTGTGGCTCATAGACATCTACATTTTATCCTTGTTTGCGAATGAATATGCAGATGCCTGTTCACCCGTAATGACTAAGATGGAATGCCTCTTTTCCAGTAAAAAGGGTCTCCGTTTCTCTACACCCAACATACGAAACAGCAGAGTTAAGCTGCTATTTTACGCTGGTATTCTGTGAGGGCGTGGTCCTTCCCCGGTCAAGCCGACCCATTCGTGCTACAACTATAGCTGCAGCATGGCTCTACCACGTTTAACCCTGTAGATATCCTAATAATATACTTACTTATTTTGAGAATGATGATTGAAATTTCTCTAAAAAAATTTGTGTACCTTGTGATTAAGTTAAAATGTGGCGAAATCAGACGCCTATTCAAAGTCATGTATAGATCTTGTCCCAGTGCTGAAGCGCTGACAGGCCAACATGAATAGCGCTTGAAAAGTAGCCTGCTTTATCACTTTCTCGCATTGCCGTCTCAAGGAGCGCTTTAGCGAGTTTTTTATTTTCACACTGCGCCTTTTTTTTACAAATACGGAAATGTCGAACATGATAGTTTTTTTACTTACTTACATTGTAATAACAATTTTATTTTACTTATATCGTAATGAGTAATGATTTTTTACAATAACACGAATAAGCTACATTTTTTAATTTTATTTATTCGACTTACTTAAAATTTGGGATAAAAAACAGTGAAATATTACATGGTTAGTTATAAGTATAAATTCAATTTAAGTATCCACAACTAAATATTAAAGGTAGATATGCATGCACGAACTATTTGAGTACTTAAGATTAAAAATTAAACACATCAAAAATTGTAGTTTAATATTAGCTTTAAAAAAAACTTTTAAACGTTTAACGTTTAATATTAGTTAAAGGGTTTTCCAATATAATACTTAAATACTTGTATTGTGTACTAAAATGGATAAACATCACTGTAAATACTATTGTCGGAACTTCATCATAAGATCCGTCTTCTGATATCGTAAATACAACAGGAAAGGTTAATTATTAAAAATAGTAAAAGTGTGAGAGCGGTTTTTCAACTTGCTCTCTTGCTTATGCAATTGATCATTATCAGTAATACGACAGCCTAACGCACAATATATTAAGTATTTAGCAATCACAGTTCGACCACACCCGTAACATGTCCCCCTCACAATCACACACCAGTGCAGTGTAACGAAAGAACTACGACACTATCTTAGCACTACTACTACGTAGAATAACTTAGACGGACTACCTCGCACTCGGCACCTATGCTGAACTTTATACTGCACAAACGAGCCAATGTACCCTTAATTCTACCTTACCACCATCGATATGACGCTCCGCTAGAGTGACACAACCTCTCGCTCATTCAATAACTTACTAAATTCAATCTTATGAAAAAATATTACTCACATCTGAAATAACCGACACCGCATCGATAAAGCTTTGCAGTATTCAGTGAGTAAGAGCAATTTCTACTCTACTACTCTTACTCCCTGAATAATGCAGGGGTAATAAGCCCTTATACTACTTGCAAATAATAATTTATTTAAATTTAATAATTTTAAATGTTTTGACATTTTTTTCAAAGTTTTTTTTAAATTATTACAAAATATTTATTACATTTAACTACTTATTACTGACACTGCATTAGGTCCATAAACGACACGATGTTTTTCACAGCTTGAGTCGCATTTTACCTTTTTAGTAATAAAACTTCAGAATGTATCGAATTTTTTAGTTAGATTCACTCACTTTGGCGGACAGAAGAACAATTTGAAATGGCGGGAAAATGTTTTTACTTTTTATTTTTCTTTTTTTTTAATATCCATATGTATTGAAACTAAAATCAGCCAGTGCAATTTATACAAACAAAATACGAAGAAACTTTTCCCCGACCTTATTTTAATTGAACATCTTTTATTTATTTAAATTGTTAAAATATAGTATAAAATTAAATCTTACTAAAAAGTTACACATAATATAAAAAAACTATAATAAAGAAAAACTTAACTAAAAATTTAAATTGTCATACAGTCCTACTCCCATGGAATCCTACCACGAACGCTGGCTGCGTTTCCTAGCTGAATAGCTATACTTAGCCTTTGAGCGAGAAAAGAACCAGCCCCCTTATCGCCAGCAGTGACGAACAGTCGCGGATACAGTTCCTTTAGGAATTTCACCGAATGTGGACACCACGGACTGTGGGTCTCTACAGCAAATGGCACAAAATATGTAGTCATTTCTTAATGACTCATATTTGCGGCACTTACTTAATTCAGCTGTCTCTGAATTAAGTAAGTGCCGCAAATATGAGTCGCCTATGCCGCCCCGGCTCTGAGAGGCCGCCAAAGTATCTAAGCAAGTAGCATCCCACACTAGGGCTTTACCTCTCTCCCAAGTGACCAAAGTCGCATCTCTTGCCATCGTCTCTAAATATCCCCCTTGCAAGGCTCCAAAACTGGGAGATCATTTATAGAGACAAAACCCCTTAGAATAATAGCCGAGAGAATTTATTTAAAAAAATAAAGTTCAGTTTTCTGAAGTAAATTTTATTACGTATGAATATTGATTCTCATAACGCACTTAACAGGAACCATAAGGTTTTTGACATGTCGTATATAACATAACTTGCCTATTTCGCGTATAAAGTTCATCAAATAATACCTTTTCCCGAGAACTCAATAAAGGGCAATTAATTGAAATTGCTTGTAATAAAAATGGCAAATCAAAGAGGTTATTAACGAATAGTTGGTCTCTCGCTATGCGACGAACAGACAAATACAATACACAATACAATACAATAACTTTATTTCAGACTTAAAAATTAAGAACATTGGCCCATAGCAATATATACCTTAACCTAAAAATATATATAAAATATAGACATAACTTAACACTATTTAGGGAACTTTTTTCTTTGGCGCGTCCCTGTATCGGCGAAACACTACCCCAGAGGGCCAGAAATCGGGAGCGAGGAATGTCTTTTTATGTTTTGCAGGAACCTGGAGTACGTAGGATTTGAAGTTCGTTGACCTATTAGACTCCAGACGCTGCAGATGTAAAGAGATCGGATCCTCAATGCGGCATCGGCTTCCTTCTTTCACGAAGCGCAGGACGTCTTCTCCCGACGTACTTTTGTCCAAACGGGAGATGTAGAGTTGTATGGTTGGCTCCACAGCACGCAGAGTTGTACTCGCGTTTATTTTCGCGGTCCCACGCTGGTTACAGACGGGTCGCGACCGACGTTTCTTCTCAACAAGAGTAAACCCGTCCTTATAAGATCTTGTCTTGGGTCACCACTGGAACTGATTTTATTTCCACATTCTTCCGCTTTCGACCACAAGAGGGTGCCGGTTGTAAATATTTTCGGGCAACATCCGCAAACGTCTTCCCTTGTTTTGAGGTTGGCTTTGGCGGAGGAGTACCAATGGGTTCAGTCAAGGGTTGAAGTGGTGATGCAATGACGACCGAGGTCGCCCTAGTTTCTCGGTCATCAACCCGCTGACAGACGGTATCGCGTGACGGAGTCGCAATCATCGGTGAAATATGACTACTATTACGGTTACCGCGTGTCGTATTCACATTCTGCGACGGCGGTGAATTTGCAGATGTTGCAATTATGTTGCGCAACATATTGACTTCGTTCCTCAGCTCTGTTGCGGCTCGTTCTGATTCCTCAAATTTGGAACGGATGTCGGTAATATCGGCTCTCAACGTGGTGATGTCTTTCAACAATCTGGTGACGTCTACGTGATCGAACATCACGGGAGGCAGCTTGTTGAGATCACGCGCGACGAAAGTTGGCATGTCATCAGGGTCGGTCTCATTGAACAGCCTGAAGATGTCTTGCAGGTCTTTCTTACCGCGTCCATCCCTGTGACGTGTGTTAAGACGGATTTGGGTCACGGCTGAATCTGCTAACACCTTCTTCGCTTGGATGATCTCGTCCTCGGTGAAGATTGTCATCAGTATCTGCTCCAAAGACACCTGGTCCATGACGTCCAATTTTTGTTGAACAAAGGCCAGCAACTCGTGGATTACGACGGTTTCGGAACGTTTAGGTTGGCACGCCATTTCGAATTATTTTTGCGCAGTAGGTATGCTTACGCTACAAAAATACTGTAAGTTCGGCATTAGAGCCGTCACGTCATTATGAAGCGACTGCACTAACCGGTAGTGAAATAGTCTAGGCAACAAGTTCAAAAACGTGTTAATTCTTGTTCCCGCTCTTAAAAATATATGCGATAGCTCATTCGATTCTCGGAATGATGTCTAAAAAAATGTATTTCGAGGTCATAAAAATTGCAATTGTTATTAACAAAATAAGATGAAAAAAAAATATATAGTTTTCGTTAATAACTCAATAACTTTTAAAATTTAAGAACTTTTGAAAAAACATGCTTAAAGAAGAGAAAATTTCCATTAAAAATTCTGGACTCATGGAATTCTATCTTCATTATTTATTATTTTTATTTAACGCCCAGAATAGGACTCCACGCGACCGTTACGGGTAGAGCGAAAAAAATATTACAAAAAGCCATATTATATAAAATGTACTGATTTTATTTTATAAAATATTTGTTACACATATGTTTAGGAGCGGAAACAATAATTAAAGTTGTTGACTAGACTGAAAAGAATAATGTTGCTCTTTGAATATTTATAAATTAAATATTTCCGGATATTTTTTTGTTAATTGGTTCTATATTGCTTATGTGCTTATTGTATTGAGGAGTTGAAACTAAAAAGGCATATTCTAGAATAGATCTTAGTAATAATTTTTATAATAGTACCAGGTTAGAACCACGCTGAAATACTCAAAATGTTTGAAGATTGAATTTTATAACTGTGCTAAATATCTATCATGTTCATAAATAAATCTAGAAAAACCTCTGTGACAGACAGATAGACACAGACGTGATATCATGAGTATTTTGTTTTGCAAAATTTGACATGGAACACTAATAAACAAATATTATTCAGAATTTCTCAGATAAAAAATTCTCAAAAACAAATTTGTTCTGAACTATTCGTTTTATTTCCAAAAGCGCTTATCGGCGAACTGGTTTTGCTTGTTTGTTTACCGTATTTTCCATTAGTTATATTTTGCCGCAAAGACGGCACTCACAGAATACCTCGTTTAGTTATCGGAAAACAGTCTTGCCGGTAAAAACTATCTTCATACGACAAAATACTCGCTACGTATTAAACATACAGGCGTATGAGTTATGGCGGTATTTTGAGCACTAACTGCTTTCCTTCGAATCAAAAGCAAGTGAACTTGATTTATGCGAAACGTTTAAATTAAATTTGCGGAAATTTAAAACACTTGATTGTATATTTTGTGTATTTAACTGAGATACTTATCACTTCAGTCATAGTAAAAAAAAAATTTAGGTCAGACTATTTTAATCAAATTAAAGTCATGAATTTAATACGTGCATCTATGAGAAATAACAGATCTCGAAACGTACATTAGTAGTTTCCATTACCTTATTTAAAACTAAGTACTAATATAATAATAGGTAGAGCCATGCTGCAGCTATATTAATAGTATAGTTGTAGCACGAATGGGTCGGCTCGACCGGGGAAGGAACACGCTCTCACAGAATACCAGCGTCAAATAGCAGCTTAATGCTGATGTATTTCGTATGGTGAGTGTAGAGAACCGGAGACCCTTTTTACTGGAAAAGAGGCATTCTATCTTAGTCCTCATAGGTGGCAACGCATCTGCATTTTGAATCGTAATCAAGGATAGATGTTGATGTCTATGGGCCACAGCAACTACTTAACATCAGGTGGACCGTGTGCTCGTTTGTCACCCTAATTCTATAAAATAAATAAATAAGTACTAGCAGGCTGCATTTATAATAGGGCAGTAGCTTAAATTGATCGGCTAGACCGGGGCAGGATCACAATTGCGCAGAATACTAGCGTAAAGTAGCAGATTAATGCTGCTGTGTTTCCTATGGTGAGTGAGGAGAACCAGAAAACACTATTAACTGGTAGATACATAGATACTCCATCTTATTCCTCTTAAGTTAGGTGCGTTGAATCTGTATTTTGATTCTTTATCGAGGATGAATGTGTTTTAAGGCCGCACTAACCACTTACCATCAGGTGAACTAAGTGTTCGTTTGTTACCTTTTCTATTACGAAAATTGCAAGATACTTTAACTGTATGAAAAACTCATTTCCACTTACAAAGTGCACTCGTTCCAAGCTTTTAATATTTAAAAACCTAACAACTACCGCAGTGCCATTGTCTGAAGCACTCACTTGTACGGCAACGAGTAAATGATTTTTGCTGTAAAATTACTTACTGTAGGTACACTGTCCCGTCATTCGCACTCGTAGTGCTTAGTCAGCAACTTTTTTTTTAGAAGAGGGAGCAAACGAGAGAGAGACACCTAATGGTAAGTGTCGACCACCGCTCATAAACGACTGCATCACCAGTTGCACCATGTGCATTGCATAAGTGATTCGTCAAAGTAGTATTTGAGGAAGAATACTTCTTCCTCAAAATCGCATTGTAGTGGACCGCCAAGCATCCAGTTGATGTTTTCTTTTTTTATATAATGGGGATGACAGACGAACACACAGTCCATCCGATGGTAATAAGATGCTGTACCCCACAGACATCTACATTTATCTCCGATTAAGAATCAAAATGCAGATGCCTTGTCACCCCTGAGGACTAAGATGGAATGCCTCTTTTCCAGTAAAAAGAGTCTCCGGTTCTCTACACTCACCATACGAAAGACAACAGCATTAAGCTATTATTTTACGCTCATATTCTGTGAGAGCGTAGTTCAACCCTGTTGAACCAACGTATTCGTGTTACAGCCATAATATACCTGCAGCGTGGCTCCACAATGTATAAAATATGAATGATACATGATGTTGATAGTAACGTGAGTTTTGTCGCGATGTGTGTTGGTGAAATTTGGCGCCTGGAATAAATCGAAACATCTCCTCAGAGCACTCCCCGTGGTAAATGCATGAAAATTCCGATGCGTTGTCAAACCTGATTACTAATTTGAAAGGTCTCATTTCCAGTAAAATGAGTCTCCGTATCTCTATACTTACCATACGAAATCTATGTTACCTTTGTTCAGCATTAAGCTACTTTGATCATAGGAGGAAAAGGGGAGATCTCCCGCCAGGCAAGGTGAAGAGGCAACGCTCCAAGAGGTGATTCATATCTAATCTGTATATTCTATATGACGCAATACTTCGAATCTTTGATAGCGTGATTTAGGCTTCGGTAGGTTTTCGCTTGTGGCGCAACGTTAACGCCGCCACAATACAAAAATTACAATAACAAACACATATATATCTACCTAAAAACTTCCAACATTTAACTACATTGTGTAGGTTTACGCTTGGCTGACGCAGCGCTAGTGTTAAGTAATTGTGTACTGTTTAGGCTGTTTAGAAAAAGACGTTGCTTATTTTGCGGCATAAAAAATATTCATAAAACATTTGCAAACACCATAAAATAGTTATATTTCTATTTTACGTCCCATATCAAGTACAAAGACATAAAATACATGAATGGCGCGTTTCATTATTTATGACGCAGCGTATTAAAATATTTAGCGAACAAATCATTCAGAAACGCTTCAGAACGCAAAAATTCTTAGATGTTTTTAAACAAAATATACTAAAATACAAAATAACTATGATAAGCAAGAACTTCCGTACAAGTTTTAACATTTGAATTAGAATATTTGATTGTTGATAAAGGTACCTTTTTATAGGAGAGGGGACAAATGAGCATGCGGCTTACCTGATGGTAAGTGACCGCCGCCCACGAACAACTGTAACACCAGGGGAATTGCTTTTTGTCAAACTTGTTTAGTCGTTGAGAAAATGGAATTGACTCGAGAAAATTCAGGAGCGATGATTTATTATGAATTTCGAAGTAGTTTAACACAAAAAAAGTGTGTTGACCGGATGATTTCTTTTGGTGATGAAGCCCCATCCAAAACCACAATTTATCGCTGGTTTGCTGAATTTCAACGTGGACGTGTCAAGCTCAGTGATGATCCCCGTCAAGGTCGTCCAAAAACTGCAGCCACCCAAGAAAACGTTGATGCTGTGCGTAAGCTGATTGAGGAAGATCGACATGTGACATACCGCGAAATTCAGGCGACTTTAGACATTAGCATGAGTCAAATACAAATAATCTTGCATAAACAATTAGGTGTAAAAATGTTGTTTTCCCGATGGATACCGCATTCGCTCTGTGAAGAGCAAAAAGCGGCTCGCGTTACTTGGTGCGTCAGAACTCTCGAAAGATTCCACGCAGGATCCTCAAATGCTGTATACAACATCGTATCGGGTGACGAATCCTGGATATATATGCGTACGAACCCGAAACAAAAAACCAGTCACGAGTTGGGTGTTCGAAAATGAGTTAAAGCCAACAAAAATTGTTCGTTCACGGAGTGTTGCAAAAAAAAATGGTGGCCACGTTTGTCTCCAAAACCGGCCATGTAACGACTATTCCACTTGAAGGACAAAAAACGGTTAATGCAGAATAGTATGACAGCATTTGTTTGCCACAGGTTGTTTCTGAACTCCGTAAAGAGAACTGCAACCGCCGCATTATCCTCCATCACGAAAATGCGAGTTCTCACACCGCACACAGAACAAAAGAGTTTTTAGAGCAAGAAAACATAGAATTATTAGACCATCCACCGTATAGCCCCGACCTAAGCCCTAATGATTTCTATACTTTTCCTAAAATAAAGAATAAATTACGTGGACAGAGATTTTTATCACCTGAAGAAGCTGTGGACGCCTAAAAAACGGCCATTTTGGAGACCCCAACTTCCGAATGGAATGGTTGCTTCAATGATTGGTTCTATCGTGTGGAAAAATGTGTCAAATTTCACGGAGAATACTTCGAAAAGCAATAAATACATTTTTAAATAGTAATGTGGTGTCACTTCCTTGATTCCTGAAGTTTTCAGTGCCGCCCTCGTATACGCTAGTAAAACTGTATATTTTGTGTAATTTGTAGTTTTTACATTTTTTTTATTTATGAATCAATTATATTAAAAAAAAAACCGCTTGTTCGTATTTTATGCGCTGATGAGCGGTATGCTCATCAGATTGTGCTAAAACTAATCAACTTATTACTTGCACTTGCGCGAAGGTAACAGGCATAGTACAATTAATTTACACTAGGTGGCGCACGCATCATACTGAGAAATTTATTTGAAAGTAATTCAAGTTCAATTTCAATGAACGTATTATTATTGATAATTATAGAATATAAATCTTCCAAATTTGAAACGATATTTCCACAATTATAGCTTCTGCGGTAGCAACGCACTGGGATCAACTAGTAAATAATAATTGTTTATTTGTCGTTTTTGTTTCACATTACTTTTTAAATTGTTAAATATAAATTAAATTATTTCTCACTATATTGACATAATTATTATCAAAAATAAATATCTCATAGTTTTCTTAATTGCATTTTTGAAGCTTTTGTAACTAATTTACTTATCAGTAATAAATATTTATTACAGTGTTTTACTTATTTTCTACATATTTTGGATTGTATATTTATTACACATTTGAATTCAACTCAGATTTCAAGCGACAGTAGCCTAATGGCAGGATGTGGATCGCAAACTCAAAAGGTCGAGGTTCGTGAACCACTCCTAACGCAACCATTTCAAGCTTACCAGGAGTGGTTACAGGGAATACTATTAAAGTAAAGCATTGCTAGTATTATTTAATAAAATAACTAAATTAAAACTGTTCTTAGGTTCAGTTTTGACAGGCTACCACCATTGTGCGACACTATTTGAACCAATGCAAATGTATACCCTCCCTTTTCGTGTTACAAACTTGTAAGAGCTAAACTTAATGTTTAGCTCGAGAACACGTCGTATCGCCCGGAAAACCAACATTTTGAGAGTCGGTTTTGTTATCAAATTGTTGCCACGATGATGGTTTTTGTTAAGTCTAGAATTAGAAGCTGGGCTAACAAATTGTTAGGAATTTAACCTTGATTGCGATTAACGTCTGAATTGTTCTAGAAATAATTGTTGAAATAATTGGCAGCTGTAGGCCGTAACATCTGCTATATTAATTCCATCGAGATTCATACGCTTCTTCAGAGTACTTGACGGGTTGAGTATTATCTTTGGTAACTTTATTACTGGCTGTTTTAGGTAAGTTATTACTTTACCTTACGTAAAACTTGATGTCTTTTCAGTTCCAATCCTTTGATTTTCACCTTGCAGTTATCATCCATAATTAAGAGATAGGTTCCTAGTAGCATCACCTGGCTTACTACATTTTCGAAGATTTTAGTCATGGCTGTTTCAGTATTTGAATAAACTATCCGGAAATGAGGTGTTTTAACCATGTGCCTCGGAGAGCATGTATAATCGTTGGTTCTGCATCCGATTTCTCTCTAATTGTAACGGATTCCTGTCCCATCGGATTGTGAGAGTGAGAGAATAGAGTTAGTCGTACACTTTTGCTTACGCACTCACTCGTGTGCCCTGTCCTGCTGGTAGTGTAAGATTTTGAAAAATAAGTTGTTTACAAATCTCCACGTGCATTAGTTATACCATAACTAATATCTAAGACACAAGTCTAAATTCTAAATCATTAAATACAAATAGAGTTACACAAAAATATTCACGCCCGTCACCCCGACGGGTAGGCAGAGACTACGGCATTCCATTTGGCAAGATCCTGACACAACTCTCTCGCCTCCTTTACATTCATATAATATGTACTTACACACACATGCTCTTCGGTTAAGGGGTCTCTTAATTTGGCCCATTTTCAATATATCGTCAAATTAGTCTATAAAATTTCGCCTAGGGCATCCCTTCCCAACTCTGTCGTTAACTTCTGCAAGATTTACTTTATCACTCTTCCCTCGTTCTTTCCTTCTACATGACCAAACCACCGAAGCATTCCTTTCTTTATCCTGTTCACATTAACTTGCAAACCATGCTTTTCTCTTATCACACAATTTCTCATCCTATCATACAGATTCAGCTCTAACGTACTCTTTAATGATCGCATTTCTATTGCATTTATTCTACTCTTGTGCTTCTTCTGCCACACCCAACTTTCACTACCATACATTAAATTAGGGACTTACACAGCACTGTGAATTGCCATACGTGCCTTTTTTGACACATTTTATCTTTCCACAATATATTGTAGAGCCCCATTTACTCTATTTCCTGCGTTAACTCGTCTTTCTATATCCTTATCATATCTATCATCCCTGCTAAATACACATTCCAAATACACAAACTCATCTACTTACTCATCCAACTCCCTTTCTATTCTTATTTCAAAAATCGTTTTACTTTCTTTTCTTTCAAAAACCATCACTGTCGTGTTTCTTATGTTCATGTTTTAAAGAGTTACAATTGGTGATTTATAAGCATATATAACTTTACTAACTACTACTAACTTTACTTTATTGTAATTTTTTTAATATGAATTGTATTAGAACCAGCATTGTACCGAACAACTAATTAGCAAGGGTTATTCTCATTCATGTATTCCCTAATATATATACGTAAAAATACCATTTTGTACAATTTATAAAAATAACTATAAAGATTTTCAGAGATATTGTTGTAAAAACGTATAAATTTCCCCATAAATTAATTACTAATTCTGTGGAGTCTAGTAACTGGCATTACAAGCTTCATATGTTTGTTCCTGTAATAGTATTTAAATTATGAAAATCTCTATTCTTATTTTCCACAAAACTATTTAATGAAGATTAAATAAATAAGTAAATATTATCTGATGTCAGTGCATTACTGCAGTATCTTAACTTTAATTGGTAGAACCCAGCCTTTCGTATCGTTATTGAAAAACAATTCTCTCAATAAAATGTAACTGTATTGCACAGATAGATTGAAATTACTATTTGTTGGAATAACTTATAACTTTTCAATAATAAAACGAACTATTGTTTACCTTAATAATAACATAATAAAACACGATATAGTAGACGAAATACTAACCTATTGCTAACACAAAATAGAAGGGAAATGTCCGGGAAAGGTTAAAGGTTAATATTATAAGCCAGCTCTGGACAGTAGTCCAGTGCTGGCTTATAATATTGGTTAAGTAAATACTGTCTTAACCCACCTGATGGTAAGTGATGATGCAGCCTAATATGAAGCGCACTGACTTACCACAAACCTATTCACTTTTGCCTTGAAGACATCCACATTGTAAGCGAATGTAAAGATAGATGCTACCAACATATTCCACTCCTTTGCTGTACGCATGATAAACGATAAAGCAAATCGTTTGGTTAAAAGGCATGACAAGTCGACAGCAAGCGGTTACATTTATTTTCTTTTAAATAAATAATCGTTGGTGCGTCTGTTAATGATCTTGTAATTTCTGAACTACTTGACCGATTGAGATCATACATAATATTCACACCATATAATTGCTTAGTCGACACAATTGTTCAAAGTCATGGTAGATTGCAATAGATGGCATTGTAATCAAGTTATAAACAAATTCTTTATTTACCTTGGACCTAAATGACTTATGTTCACAATACATATTCTTGTTTCAGTCTCAAATAAGAAAAATCATAAAATTATTTAGTTATTAATAAATTTTATTATTTAAACTGTAAAAAATTTATTAAAAGTAGATTCGGAGTGAAACTGATTGCGCTACTTACAGGAAAGGGGAGAAATAAGTTATGTATATTTTTGACGGGATTCTTTTATTATCAGAATAAATAAGGCAAGTAATTGTAGAATTACAATTATTAATCTTATCGTGCTATACTCAACGACTTATAAAGGCGTTTGAACCCCATCCTTGAAAAAATGACGTTTAAACACTTAATAAAAATATTTTTGTAAGTATCTCAAATACCCTCTCAGAAACATTGAAGTAATATGTACTAAAAGATACACCTAGACTTGATTGTTTGTTTGCAAGACGCTTTAAAGCCCACGGACTCATATTTACTTAATCTATAATTCTATACTATGAAAAGGTACCCTTTTTTTTTTTTTTTTTTTTTGCGGATGGAAAATCATCTAATGACGCCTTTCGCTGTGGGTGGAGCGGAAGGGAGTGTCAGACTTTTACTGACTAAAAACCATCCGTGTTCCTTCAGTGCCCTTACGTTCCGGAGCCGCGGTATCTCTTTCGAACAGCCCGCAGCCCCGGCAGGCGTCGGCCCTTGCGGGCCCCTTCACGCTGCTGACAGCTCTTTGAGGCGCGCGTGGAACAAAACGCGCCGTCGACACGGCCTGTCGTCGTTAGACGGACGGACGGCGAGCTACCCATTGCTCGCCGTCCACAGGCCCGCGCCTACGGTGGTCGGGGGCCACGACGTAGCCCCCGACGCCCGGGGCGTCTCCCGCGGCGGCCGGGAAGGAAAGCTGTTGCTCTTTCCTTCTCCCGCTCCGACACCTCCTTCGCTTGCATCACTGCTTCGCAGAAGGTGGTGACGGCATCCCATTCCGTCTCGCTCCGGACCATGGCTTCGACCAGAGCCGGACGCGAGAGGTCGCCGCCGCCTATCGCCGCTACGAGGACACGGCGGTGCTCCGCCCAAGCAGAGCACACCTCCACGGTGTGCTCCACCGTGTCCTCCGGTCGATCCTCGCAGTGGGAGCACCCGGGCGTTTCCTCCCGCCCGATTCGGTGCAGGAACCTCCCGAACACACCGTGTCCGGTGAGGACCTGCGTCAGGCGGAAGGTGAGGACGCCGTGGCGTCTCTCAAGCCACTCCTCAAAGAGGGGTCTTATCGCCGCTATAGTGGCGTGCCCAGCACGGGGTTGCGACAGTCGCTCTCTCCATGTCGCCATGAGATCATGCCGGAAGTCTGTCCGCTGCGCGACAACTTGCCGCGGCAGCGGGGTTTCCCCCCGGCATAGTGCTGCCGCGCGCCATTCGTGCAGGCGCGCGAGGACTATCGCCTCCAGATCCCATGGCGGCAATCCGGCAAGGAGGCTCGCCGCCTCGCGGGAGATCGTGCGGTAGCCGCGAACCATCTTTACGGCAATCACCCTTTGGGGCGCGTTTAGGTGGTGGACGGCAAGCCGCGCCAAACCACGCGCCCACACCGGGGCCCCGTAAAGGGCCATGGACCTCACGATCCCCGCGTAGAGCCTCCGGCAGGAGGCGTTTGGCCCCCCCAGGTTCGGCAGGAGCCGCCTGAAGGCAGCCCCGGTCCGTTCCAGTTTGGGAGCCAAACGTCGGAAGTGCTCAACGAAGTTCCATCGGCCGTCGAGGACGAGTCCTAGGTACTTCAACGTCGACTCGACGCCGATGGATACCCCTCCTACCATCACTGAGGATCCCGGTGGTGGCCTGTTCCGAGGACCATGGAAGTGCATGGCCTCGGACTTGTGCAGAGCCACCTCGAGACCCAGTTGCCGGATCCTCTCAACGACTATCGCAACCCCGCGTGTCATAGTTTCCGCCGCCGCCTCGTACGACCCCCCTTGTGCCAGTACCAGCGTGTCGTCAGCGTAGCAAACTACGCTGACGCCGGTAGGGAGGTCGGCGCGCAGCACCCAGTCGTAACCGATGTTCCACAGGGGCGGCCCCAGAACCGAACCCTGTGGGACACCGCACGACATCTCTCGCCGGTTCCACTCTCCGTTTCGACCGGGGTAGATGACGGCCCTGTCCGTCAGATAGTCCCCGACTATACGACGGAGATAGGTCGGCACCCGGTGATACCGGAGTGCCTCCCTAATGCAGCTCCAGGGCATGGAGTTGAAGGCGTTGGCGATGTCGAGAGACACCGCCAAGACAACCCCCCCCCTGGCCACTGCATCCCCCGTCGTGAGGGCTCTCACGCGCATGATGGCGTCCACCGTAGAGCGCCTCTTGCGGAAACCAAACTGGTGTTCCGCAAGATCCGGCCCCGTCCCCGCAAGGTGCTCGGCGAGGCGGTCTGCAATTACTCTTTCAAAGAGCTTGCCCACCTCGTCGAGCAGCACCACGGGCCGGTATGCGGACGGAGAGTCCGCAGGGCGCCCCGGCTTCCGAATGAGGACCAGCTTCCCCGTCTTCCAACGAAGCGGGAATTGGCCTCTCTCCAAGCATGCGCTTAGGAGCCCCTCCAGTCGGGGCCCGAGAGCCTCCGAGGCCAGGACCCAGGCTTTGCCAGGCAAGCCATCGGGTCCTGGGGCGGTATTCCTGGCCTTGAGCCTACGTACCGCCACTCTCAGGTCTACCCCGGTCCCTTCCGGGATGTCGTCGTCGTCGTCCTGGTGGTCCGCTTCCGACACCGCAGGTGGCGGAGCCATAGGCGGGGGCGGATGTTCCCCGCGCGCAGGGAACAGAGCGCTCACCACATCCTCCACGAGCTGAGGTCGGAGACTCTGCGTCAGCGGGGGGGCCCAGGTGCGGAGTTTATCCCGCACGATCTTGTAAGGGCGCCCCCACGGATCTCTATCGAGAGTCTCCAGCATCTCCTCACGGGCCCGATCCCGGGCTCGCAGGACAGCCTCCCGGAGGGCGGTCTTTGCCGCTCTGTATCCCTCGTACAGCTCCGCCTCAATGGCTGCCGCATTCGGTGGACGAATGCGGAGCCTGCGATGCCTGGCGTACAGGTGCCGCGCGGCGACACACGCCTCGCGCAGAGACGTCAGCTCACGCGACCACCAATACACCTGACGCCGGGCGCTTCCTGGCCGGACGCGGGGCATTGCCACGTCACATATCTCGGACATGGCCTCCTGGAACCACCCTGCCTCATCATTGACGTCGGCAGGCCTGTCCGGTGATGACACCCAGGCCTGCACGATCGAGGCTTCCAGGAGGAGCTCCCGGTCCAGCTGCTTCAGCGCCCAACGCGGACCACTCGGGGCCTGTTGGACTGGCGCGCTCGAGGGCTGGGTGGAGACGTCAAACCGGATGTACCGGTGGTCGGAGTAGGTCTCCACCCCCTCCATGACACGCCAGTCAATGGCACGCGGCGACAGAGCGGGGCTAGCGAACGAAATGTCCACCACCGACTCGCCCCGCATCCGCACACACGTGGGGACAGAACCCCGATTTAGGACGACCAGGCCTGTCTCCAGAGCCCAGTCTTCCACCATCCTACCCCGCACATCTGTACGACGAGAACCCCAAGCCAAGTTCTTGGCATTGAAGTCCCCGAGGACAAGTACGGGGAGGGGATTACTTCCGACGACGACTGCTCTCAGCTCTGCAAGAGAGTTGTGAAACTCGTCGAGAGATCGGTTCGGGGAGAAGTACACCCCCACAACGACGAACTCCCCGAACCGTGCTGCTACGCACCCCTGACCCCTCCTGACACCTTCAAGGGTCGGGGTACCGGCGGCGGCTGAAGAAATGATGGCCACTGAGCCGTTAAGGTCCGCCACCCAGTCCTCCCTAGGCCAGACAAAATACGGCTCAGCGACCACAGCGATGTTGATCGACCACTGCGCCATGCTCTGGAGCAACAGATCCTGAGCGCAGGCGCAGTGGTTGATATTCGCCTGGAGGAAGCTTAATGGGGCCGTTATAGGCATTCCATTTCAGCTTCCTCCACGGGGCGCCTCTCTGCGGGCGTCGGTGTCGCGGCGGCGGCGGCAGCGACAGTGACAGCGGCGGCGGCGGCGGCGGCAGTCGCGACTGCGGCGGTGGCCACAGAGGCGGTGGCGGCGGAGGGCCCTCCCCTACCCGCGGCCTTGGCCTTGGCGGGTGGCACGCAGGCCTTGCTTCCGGCCCGGTGATCGGCTGGCTTGCCGGTCGCCGCACATGCATCACAGTGCGGCGTGGCGCAGCAGGTCGCCGATATGTGTCCGGGCTGACAGCAGCGGAAGCAAAGGCCACTGCGGTCAACCTCCGAGGCGCATTTCACAGATACGTGGTGCCCCACGAGACAGCGGTAGCACCTCAGAGGTCTGGGCTCCAGCAGCTTAACCTGCGCTGAGACCCAGCCCACCAGAAGCATTCGGCCCTCCACTATGGTTTTGGCCGCCGTAACAGGGCAGCACACCGTGGCGGCATGCATACCCTGTTGGTCCGGGCGTATGGCGCCTGACCTGACCTGGTCAGTAGTGCACCCCCCGGACCTGGCGACGGCGGCCACTAACTCCTTCTCCGATACCGAGTCGTCCAGACCCATGATGCGCAGGTCTGCGCATCTGACGGGCCTGGACACTCGGGCCTCGTCCGCGTCCAGGGACGCTCTGAGCTTCGCAGCCAGAGCGTCCGCGGTCGCGCCACTGGATTCCCCGGGGATCTCCAGCATACGGGCCCCCGTCTGGGTGACTTTGAGCCGGAGGCCCCCGGTGATCCCGAGCTCCCCGAGATCCACCGCCTCTTTCGCCTTCGCGAGCAGATCGCGGTAGGTAACGCCCTTCTTTTCCGCGTCCGGCTGTAGTGTAATCACTACAGCTGCGGTCTTCGGGGCGCGGAGCCTAGCCGCCATCTTGCGCGCCCTGAACTGGCGCTGCCGCTCCTGCTCTTTGGCCTTTTTGGCTGCCTTCTTCCCCTTATTTTTGTCCCCGACCACCTGCCAACCGGCTTCAGCCGTGGGAGGTGTAGGGAGCTGCGGGGGCGGTGGCGGCGGCGGCAGCTGGCTTGCCGCTGGCGCTGGCACATTCGCCGCAGGCACTGGGGCTGGCGCAGCCACCACCTGTGCTGCCGCTTTGCCCTTTTTTGTCTTCGCCTTGCCTCTCTTTCCCGTTGCCGGCTTAGCCGGAGCCGGTTCAGCCGGTACCGGTTTTGCCGGAGCCGGCTTTTCAGGGGGAGGAGGGGCAACTGCAGCCCCGCCCGAAGGCTGGCTGGACGGCCCCGGCCTGGATGCGGCAGCTGTGGCCGCCGCGTACGAGACCGTTGCCGGCCTCGCCGCCGTCTTGTTTGCCCCTAGGGGGGGGCGCAGGACGATGCCCTCCAGCACGGAGAACCGGTGCTGGAAGGCAGCCAGCTCCTGCCGGACCAGGTTCAGAACCTGGTTCTCCACCGGCACGGGCTGGCTTGGGCGCTGCGTCTAGGGCGCCGCGCGAGAGGCAGGCTCACGTAGACTGGCCAGGTCTGCGCGGAGCTTCTCGTTCTCCTTCTGGAGAGTCTCCATGGCGGACGTCAGGCGGGCCACTTCCGCCCGCAGCTCCGCTACCTCGTTTACATTAAGCTCGGCCCCAACAAAGTTGGCCTCCGCAGCCGCCATGATGGAGGCGGAGGCCGCGGGAATGGCCTTTAACTTTGAGGAGGCCTTTTGCTTGTGGGCCACGACCTTGATCGCGGCCTCCACCTCCTTTACGAATCTGGCCTTACGCTCCACCTCGGAGCCGCCAGTCGCATCCGTCTCTTCGCCTGATACCCGAGCCGTATCGCCCGGGTGGCGCCCCTCCTCGGCATGCTTTGCCGCTTGTTCGGCCCTCTGATTGTCAGAGGGCCCCCTCCCCTTGCCTCTCAGCCCGCCCCGCCTGTTGGTGGGGATTTTCCGGGCCGAAGTCTCCTCTTCTCCGGCTGACGACCCCTGGTCGCCATCCCGCCTGGACCGCTTGCGGAAGAACTTACTGGTCTCCGCGGTCCCAGGCTCCACGCGTCGGGAGCTCTCTGAGCCTCCCACGCTGCTCGATGCGGCGTCGGACTCTGTCCCCGCATCGTTCCTCCTCTCCTCTACGTTGCCGTTGCCGGCGGTTTTGGTTTTTTGTTGTTTATTTTCCATATTTGTACCCACGAGTATGGGAGTAATTAAATGTCCACCTTGGCAGTGACCCCTTACCAAGGTAAGCAGATTTAGAGGATTTATTACTCGCCAGGGGGTCTGCAGGTACCCTGGCGAGGAGCGCACTATCGACTGATTTGTTCATAGAACCCCGTCAGCCATCCATCCCCTCGCGGTGCGTCGCCGCTTGAGATTCGGGGTAACTTTTTATAGAGGTTTTCTCCCTCGCGGTCCGGGCGGTTAAGCCAAGACCCTCGGTCCCAATCAAAGCCGCGAGACATGATCCACGACACTTCGATACTGGGATTACGAGACCGGCGGTGACAGCAAAGGATGAATCCTTCACTGTCTGCCCGGAGGCAGGGTAAGTGCACACCGAGCCCGCCCTCACTCCTCTGCTATGCCCTCTGCTGATCAGAGGGTCACGCAGTGGAACGCGCCGTTGGTCCGGGACGGACCCCACCCATGTCAGAATAATTAGCCGCGGCAGTAACCTTCCCCAAGGACTAAGAATTTCTTCTCATTTCTCGAGGAAGATTACTGCCGCGCCCAGGGTGCACCGGCCCAGTAGCTGCTCTTCCCTCCAGACGTATCGAGAGGGACCCGCAACTACCAGGCACACGTGGAGGACTTCTGACTTCGCACCCCATGAAAAGGTACCCTGTGGCTCCGACCCCGCGCCCCGCACCGCCGCACAGATTTTATTCGCGATGTCTATTTCTAGTAAGTAGTACATAATCTGTACTACTTACTAGAATAAATAATATAGTTCATTGCTCAGAAGTGAAAGGTTAGGTGCACAGGTTTGGGACGAATGTATGTCAAGATTAATTATTTACTTTTATGTCTTAATGAATAACTTATATTTTACAAACATACATATATACATACATACATACTGATACGCTTGTGATTCACGAGAGGGAGGCAAAGTCCAAAGAGCAGCAAGTTACTGGTACCATGTTAACTCTCGCACGATTAGAAACCCAATATCCCACATATAGCGTGTTATTTTTTTACGAGTCCCACATAAACATGGGACCTATAAGTCCCTGATCAAATTGTGACACAGTGTTATTAATATTACTGTAGTGTTTTGTTAATGAACTGAAGTATCATCAATCGAGCTCACAGACCAACTGAGGGTAACTGGCCACGGCAACCCATTTACACCAGCAACCGACTTTAAATAATAATATTAATAATAATAAAGATTTTTATTTGTATCAAATCACACATGATAGTTAAAAAAGTACAAAAAGATTATCACAAAGTTATCTAGAAATAGAGGGTTTTCAGATGTGTTGTCACCTATGAGGACTATATGGAATGTATCACAGCATATCATATACTAGCTCTTTATATCCAATTTTTATTATTATTTATTTAATTTCAAGTATTTAGAACTCATTTTATTCAAATAGCCTATTATTATCTTGACATTGGATGCACACATTAAAATTGTTAATTTTCAATTTTTACTTAATGCTAAATAATGCATATGTCCAGCTGCTGTGCACATATAGGGACAGTACACTCTGTCACCTGTCATTTAAAGAATGCTGTTAGGGCTGGCCCTAACCCTGCGCACCAAAGTTAGAGCTCTTTTACACATAGTTGCGTAAAAACAATCTACATGAGCTCAAGCAATCAAATCAAATCGCTGATGCGCTGCAGCGACGGAAAAGCGCCATCAGTACCTGCGAGCAATCATATTTGTTCGAACCGAAGAGCCCTACGTTCCGTTATAGACCGCGACATAGCAGTGCGCACTCTGCTTCTATTATGCGAGTATGTCATTGGCTTGGCAATGAGTTGCTGCGCTGAGGGCCGCGGGTGTTAATCCCGCTCGGAACTAGTATTTGAATGGCCTACAAAAGATGTTTGTCCTTATGAATCTGATGTATGTAAAATGCACTCACGATACCGGAAAAAATGCTAGCGTAAGTTAACTTTTTTAAATTAAATCTAAAATTAGGTTACTTGGAGGATAAAATAGGTAAGAGAGTGGTACCCAGATTAACTCCGCGGTAGAAAAGTAGTCCTACCACGTAGTAAATACTAAGCAAAGATAAAAAATTGCAATACCAAATGTGCTCAATCCACAATTCTTGAAATAAAATGTTTTTCGCGATGAATCAGGCCTTTCTTTCAGTGCTTGAATGACATTGTTCGTGTCATTGTGCACAAAATTATACTCGTATTCTGCAAAAGTGCTGAAATTCAATGCTCGCTCTCAGTTGCCTAAATTAATGTTGGATTGTTTATTAAGCAAAACTATTTTCAGTATTTTAGAGTGTTACGCAGCCCTAATCCAGGCAATCTGCTGCGTTGCATCGGCTTACGACGATCACGAGGCGCCGTGTCAGCATAACGTGTCTACTGTCTTGTATTACCTGGTTCTATTATTTTACCGTGTGAATCCATTCTACATTCAAACATCGAATTAGAGTCACCTCACTTAGTTATAAGAATTAATTGTAATAATTACTTTAAATTTAATATATATTAAATAAAGATTGCTTTTTTTTGCAACCTCTGGCTGGAGCCCACATAAATGGCGCAGTCGGTAGGATCTTCTAAAGTAGAGTCAGTGAATCAAGAGTGACCAAGAAGATACAGAATCTACGGGAGCACCAGTCCAGAGGCGAATCCAGGCATTGATTCCGCAAGAAGAAGTAATGCTGTAAGTGCTTGAATCTTTCAATCCTTACCCTTCCTAGTTCCGTAATTATTTTTTTTTACTCTATCCTAATTTTATATACACTTTTTTTTCTATTGTATTTTATTGCATTTTAACTGTGTTAGTATAAAGCTTCCAAAATTTTCCATCCAAGGGGAACACGGAACGTTAGGTTAGATAGTAGTAGGACTTCTAAGCTTAGTATTATAGACGAGAACAGAGGTTTAGAAACCGATAGTATGGCCCAATCAAACGAAATAGACCTAGTTTATAAGTCACTTAGAGTTTTGCCCGAATTTGACGGTAACCCGTACATCCTTACGCGCTTTATTAACCTGTGCGATCAACTTGTGTTAGCCCACGTAAGAAATGAGCCCGGATACGAACTAGCCAATCTTTCTCTTATTAACGGGATTTTAAATAAAATAACTGGGCCCGCGGCTAGGCTAATAAATTCGAATGGAATACCCGAAACCTGGGCCGGCATCAAAAGCGCTCTTATAAATAACTTCGCCGACCTTCGCGACGAAACCGCATTATACAGTGATTTATCACTACAAAACCAAGGGTCTAGTACCCCGCAAGAACTTTACGAGCGAGTTCAAAGTTTATTTAGTACAATAATGACCTATGTCACTTTACATGAAACGATTAGTACGACCATCGAAGCTAAGCGCGCACTCTATAAAAAACTGACCTTGCAAGCCTATTTACGCGGATTAAAAGACCCCCTAGGGTCTAGAATAAGATGTATGCGTCCCGAAAGTATGGAGAAAGCACTTGAATTCGTGCAGGAGGAGTTAAACACCCTCTACCTCCAACAACGAAATGAAGGCAGCCAGAATAGGAAAGAATGGACTCAACCTACCCCTAGCTCTAATCTACCATTAAATAATTTTCTTCCAAAACCTACCACATTTAACATGCCGTCACTACCTAGACCACAGGGTATTAATATACTGAACTCTTTTAGACAGCCACCTATGCAACCGCATGCTGCACATGGTTGGAGGCCCAATCTACCACCCCAGATGCATGTACCACGCGGTCCCACTCGTACGCTACAGATGATGCGTGCTCCTCCACCAAATTATAACCCCCAGAGTAATGTGTTTAAGCTTCCTAACAGACCTCAGCAACCACAGGGCTTCAATTTAAATAATAATTCGCGCCCTTCTCCTACGAGCGGTGTCACTCCCTTTGTTCCGAAACCCTTACCACCGACTGGACATGACTGGAGACGATTTGGCAACCCACCGCCGAGCAATTACTTTAAAACACGGGAGGTAAACTTTAACGAGACGGATTTTGACTACGACTATAGCACCGACGCGTACTATGAATACGACTATCCTGACTATAACTATAATCAAGAGTACTGTACTTACGAACAATATCCTAACTATGGATACGAGCCACCGTATAACCACGCAGAAGATCCTATCGTAGAGGAAGTAGATAGTAGTTTCACCCCGACTAATGATGAGGATTTTCGGAAATGTCCCAAATCAGAAAAACAAAAATAGAAATAAATTTCCACATACAAAGGCAACTCGGTTACATTCAGACAAGTAATTCCCCACTGAAATTCTTAATAGACAACGGCGCAAACCAATCGTTTATTAGTCCCGAAGCTGTAAGAAAATATTTTAGCCATATTCCACTGAATTATGACCCATTCGAGGTCACCAATGTTCACGCGACAAGTAAAAATAATTATTCTATAACTCTCCCATGCCCTGTAGAATTTAATGAACGAGATAATATAACCTTGTTCATTTATAGATTTCATAATTACTTCGACAGACTGATAGGGTTTGATTTACTAGACATATGGGGTTCTAATATCGATCTTAGAAATAAATTACTTATTACTCGTAACGCAAAAATTCCCATCGAAATGTATGACTCACGTAACGCTAATTTATATGAAGAAATTATACCCGCGCAGTCATCAAAATTAGTTAGGTTGCCTATAAACTCAAAGGACGGTGACGTAGTAGTTGAAAATCAAATAATTTGCAACTGCATAATCTCTGATTGTATAACGAAGTTAATTAATAATCGTGGTTGGGTCGAAATTACCAATAACAGCTCAAATCATGTAATTTTTTCAATGGACCGTCCGGTAGAAGCCGAAATATATAATGTCGAGTGCCAGTTTACTGAAACGTTATCGGATCGCGCTAAAAATGTTCTATCCCGTCTTCGCACCGATCATCTTAATCCTGAAGAGCTAGCAAACCTACAACGGTTATGCGCCTCATATGCCGACGTGTTTTACCTTGATGGTGAACCTTTAACATTCACCAACAAGATCAAACATAGAATTAAAACACATGATGAAATTTCCGTACATACTAAGAGCTACAGATATCCGTATGTCCACCGACAGGAAGTCCGGGACCAAATCAATAAGATGCTCGAGCAAAATATAATTAGACCATCGGATTCTGCTTGGAGCTCTCCTATTTGGATTGTACCCAAAAAGGCGGATGCTTCCGGCAAAATAAAATGGCGTCTTGTTGTGTACTTCAGGAAGGTGAACGAAAAGACAGTCGATGACAAATATCCTATTCCTAATATAACCGATGTTCTAGACAAACTGGGCAAATGTCAGTATTTCACCACGCTCGATTTAGCCAGTGGATTTTATCAGGTAGAACTGGATCCCGCGGATATTCACAAAACTGCTTTTAATGTAGAGAATTTGACCTGAAAAATAGTCCATCGACCTTCCAAAGGGTGATGGACAACGTATTAAAGAACTTACAGAACGAAATTTGTTTAGTGTATCTAGATGACATAATTGTCTTCAGTACATCCTTACAAGAACATATAACAAATCTGGAAAAAGTATTCAAAAGGCTACGGGAATCAGACTTCAAAATTCAGATGGATAAATCAGAGTTTTTGAAGCTGGAAACCGAGTTTCTAGGTCATGTTATTTGTAAAAACGGCGTTAAACCCAACCCAGACAAAATTAAAGCCATCGAAAAATACCCACTGCCAAAAACTACAACCGAAATTAAGCGTTTTCTAGGACTTCTAGGATATTATAGAAAATTTATACCAGACTTCGCACGTCTCACAAAACCACTCACTCAATGTCTTAAAAAGGGATCAAAGATAACATTAGATCAAAATTATATTAACTGCTTGAACACTGTAAAACTCTCTTAACAAATGACCCAATTTTACAGTATCCAGACTTCAGTAGAGATTTTATTTTGACAACCGATGCCTCAAACGTGGCGATTGGTGCAGTTTTATCACAGGGAACAGTTGGTTCAGATAAACCCATTGCATATGCTTCTCGTACACTTAACTCCAGCGAAAGTAACTATAGCACGATAGAAAAGAAACTTTTAGCTATCGTATGGGCGACTAAGTATTTCCGTCCCTATTTATTCGGCCTTAAGTTCAAAATTATTACAGACCATAAACCCTTACAATGGATTATGAGCTTAAAAGAACCCAATTCGCGTCTAACCAGATGGCGCCTTAAGTTAAGTGAATATGACTTTAGTGTCGTATATAAACAAGGCAAGTGCAACACGAATGCCGATGCACTATCACGCATCGAACTTCACAATGACGAGCTAAGACCCATAATAGATGAATTGCTTTCCATTTTACCTAATCCTTCCGAAGGGGTACACACTTTAGATGACTCTAGGACTATAACGGCTACCGAAGCCGCAGACGATTCCAGAACCATCACCGTTCATACAGATAAAGAAAACCCCATCCTCGAAGTTCCCATTTCTGACGAACCGCTAAATAAGTTCACTAAGCAAATAATCTTAAATATAGTAGGCGACATAAAAGCTAGACCAGTTATCACTAAACCATTCGAAACACACACACGCATTACGATACAAATAGCTCAATCAAACATAGAAGAGGATGTCATTAATGCTATAAAAGAATACGTCCATCCGAAAATTAGGACAGGATTACTCATTAATCCAAACTCTGCAATGTACACTGTCATACCAATCATACAAAAGTCTTTTAAAAGTTCATCTCTTAACCTTTTTCTAACAAAAAGTGAATTGGAAAACGTTAGGGAGTATTTAAGACAGCAAGAAATCATTCATAAATATCACGATGGAAAGACAAACCATCGAGGCATTAACGAGTGTTTCTCGGCTCTGTCCCGCAAATATTACTGGCCAAAAATGAGAGAGCATATTACTAAATTTATTAATGACTGTACAGTATGCGGACAAGCTAAATACGACCGCAATCCAGTTAAACAGAAATTTAAAATTGTACCAGCAGCTTCTAAGCCTTTTGAACTAGTTCACGTAGATCTATTAACAATTCAAGGGGAAAAGTATTTGACAATAGTAGATAGTTTTTCTAAATATGCTCAGGCGTATTATTTGCGAGACGGCACTGCTGTCAGTGTAGTACAAGCTTTACTGATTTTCTGCACACATCATGGAATTCCAATTACCATAGTTTCCGATAACGGCCCTGAGTTTACCAACCAACTTATTGCAGAATTCGTTAGACTTCATAAAATTCAGCACCATAGAGTAGCCCCACATGCACCCAACGAAAATGGTATCGTTGAACGATTTGCCGCCACCATATTAGAACATCTCCGTATTTTAAAGATAAATCAAAAGACTGAATCCGCTATTAACCTTATGCCCTATGCCCTATTAGCTTACAATCATAGTATACATAGCTTCACAAAATGCAAACCAATAGAAGTAATTACAGGACATTTTGACCCTCGCGATCCTTTTGACATAGATCTGTCCGCCCACTTACTTCAACAGTACGTCGTAAACCACAAAGACAGAATGACTGAGACCTATAAAACTATTCACGACCTATGTAACGACATGCGTAAAGACTTGACTGATACTCGCAATAAAAACCGAGAACAGGAAGCTGAATATTCCCCGGAACAACAAATCTTTATAAAAAATCCATTCGCATCCCGTAAGAAATTAGCTCCTCAATACACACACGACACAGTAATGGCAAACCTCCCAATTCACATTTATACAAAGAAAAAACGAGGCCCCGTAGCAAAAACTCGATTGAAGAGAATACCTAAAACGAACCAATTGTTACAGGACTCTCCTGGTACTTCATCTCCTTCTGGGACCAGCTCTAATGCAGGAGATAAGACTTGAAAGTCTTAGTGATGGACCTGGTATATCACCCTTCAAATTAGGCCCCGCTCGAATCCTATCCCACTACCATGCATTTCTGCAATATGTAAATCTCAAGGAATTAGGAGATAAAGTAAATTCAGTTAAAATACAGTTAATCAGTATTAGCCCTAACCTTAACAACATAACTAATTCCTTATTTCAGCCTCATATTGATTATCTTAAAAATAAGCTTGAAAGTGTCACCATACAGTTGAGAAGCTTTAAAACAAACCGTGAGAAAAGAGGACTTGTAGATGGTCTCGGTTCCATCATAAAAAGTATAACTGGTAACCTTGATTATACAGATGCAGATCATTTTAATCGCGCTATAAAATCCATCCGCGAAGACGAAAATAAAATCGTTACGGAATTTAATAATCATGTAGGCCTAACTAAAGACTTATCAAATCAATACTCCAAAATAATAGAAAGCATTGTAGATAATCAAAATAAGTTAGAAATACTAATAGGTAAAATAAATCAATCCGAGGCTACCAGAGACTACGACCTAATTAAATATGCCCATTTTGGACAAGTACTAATGATCCTTAGTGATAACGTTGATTCCATTTCACAGGAATTAATTAAGTTACAAAACAACTTAGCATTTATAAGAGCTAACACTATGCACCACTCTATAGTTAATTTAGAATCTATCCGAATAATGATTAACAGAGCAACCGAAATTTATGGAAGTAAAAAGGTAGGAGATTTAGATATTAGGGAATACTATGATATTATTAGATTAGGTTCATATTATGTAGGAAATGAAATAGTAATAGTATTTAAGTTCCCAATTCTATTACCCCATATATATGATATGTATAAGTTATCTATTGTTCCTAACAAGAGACACGAAATCCTCACACCACCCTTTCCATTCCTAGCCATTTATCAGAAAGATTTTCAGTACATAGAGGCAGAATGCCCGAAGACCAGTAAATGGTACATCTGTAAAGAAAAGCGGAGCATGAGAGGTCAAACATCCCCTGATTGCATCCATCACCTCATCACTAAACAACAGACGAATGCAGTATGTAACCCGTATACGGTCACCCTAGATAAACCAGCTTACGAAGAACTAGACGACAAGCATTACACCAACACTTTCCCCACACCAACGAAAGTACATCTATCCTGTGGACAAGATCTCTACAAAATACTTCAAGGTAGTTATCTCGTTATTGTCCCTCTGAAATGCTACATAGAAACGCCACTATTCTCGATCTCAAATACTAAAGATCGATTGAAGGGACAAGCCTTAAAAATAATGGACATATCTGAGGAACACACCAGCATCCCATCTTCTGCATCGGCATATAAACTAAATTCAATAAACCTCCAAAATCTTCATGCAACGAACACTAAAATATCCCAGCAATCGCCATTGAATTTAGGAAGAAACGATGACTACAGTCTATATCATACTACAATACCGTTTTACGCATTAATAATAAGTGCAGGTGCACTGATTCTATGCATACTCTATAGAAGATACAAGCCGAAGCCAACTGGAGGTACGCAAAGGAACTCAGAAGAGGACCATCCTAAATCATTAAGGGTATACGCTGTTCCAGACACTGAGAAGATTGATCCCGATCAACTCCCAGCTCAATTCACGACCAAGGTCTTTCATAGTCGCTGTTCTTCGGGGGGAGGTGTTACGCAGCCCTAATCCAGGCAATCTGCTGCGTTGCATCGGCTTACGACGATCACGAGGCGCCGTGTCAGCATAACGTGTCTACTGTCTTGTATTACCTGGTTCTAATATTTTACCGTGTGAATCCATTCTACATTCAAACATCGAATTAGAGTCACCTCACTTAGTTATAAGAATTAATTGTAATAATTACTTTAAATTAAATATATATTAAATAAAGATTGCTTTTTTTTTTGCGACCTCTGGCTGGAGCCCACATAGTTAGAGCTTTATTGTTTACAGTTTAATTTAAAGTTTAATATTTATACATATTACATTTTTTATTACATAACATAATATACAATATTTTATTTAAACAATTTTAAAATTATAATAACAAAAAATAAAACTAGTCACTTAATTATCATACAGTTCATAAAAAACGGGCCAAGTGCGAGTCGGACTTGCGCACCGAGGGCTCCGAACAAATCCGTAGGTATATAAGATTAAAACTATTAAAAATTATTTTACTATATGATGTAACTAAAAATTTATACTTTTCGCAATTTTTACCTTATCTGTGCTATAAAACGGTGCTTTGTACCAAATTTTAAGATCCTGAGTTCACGGGAAGTACCCTGTAGGTTTTGATTCCCTTGCGAATGTCGAAAATTTGCGGCATAAACGGCTGTATCTTTTGATTGCGTTAGCTTAGAATTTTGATTTTATCACAGCTCTAAGGGACAGTAGACTTGAGTATTTGGTATGAATTTCAGCTTGATACCTCCACGCGTTCCTGAGAAAAAGAGTCTTGACAGACAGACAGACAGACGGACAACAAAGTGATCCTATAAGGGTTTCTTTTCGTTTTGAGGTACGGAACCCTAAAAATAATAACAAACAAGAATAAAAATAAGAATTATGTTTTAGTAAGTTTTGGGAATCTTTTCCAATATTTTTTCAAGCTTAAGAGTATTTCACTTCATGATATTTTTGCTGCTAAAGTACTCAAAGTGCAATATTGTGCCGAGTCACTACGTCTCAGCGTTCGCATTCATCACTGTTAGGACAAAAAATAACACATAAAAATATCCCTCATAAAAATATCGTGTATGTGTTGACATTGAATAATGTCGGGTAATATGTGAAGAATATTTGCGCCATATAAAATGACATAAATATTTTTACTAGCTTTTACACTCGT
This sequence comes from Parnassius mnemosyne, assembly GCA_963668995.1. NCBI lineage: Eukaryota > Metazoa > Arthropoda > Insecta > Lepidoptera > Papilionidae > Parnassius > Parnassius mnemosyne. The sequence continues at coordinate 37,031,817 of CAVLGL010000085.1, forward strand.
CTCCGCCTGCGTTTATTTCAAACAGACAGTTTTTTTTATTACTGAAATTGCTTACTGCCGACTTCCAAAATGGAGACGGTACTCAATTCGACTGTATGTGTTCTTTTTTTAATGTATGTTACCTCATAACTTTTTACTGGGTGAACCGATTTCGATGATTCTTTTTTTATTTGAAAGCTGGTATATTTCATGTGGTGTCATATAAATTTCATTGATCAAATGACCTTGAGGTCAGACCATTTGATCAATGAGTTATTCTTTTTGAGTTATTCTTAATAACTTAAATTGAAGCCAGCTGTACAAAATTTTTAATTTTTAATTATTTCTTAATTACCAAGCAATTACTAACAGCAAATATCTCAATATGAGGCAATCTATGGGCAGCATTGGACTTTGATAGGCTGTGTCGGTAGTAGTAGTGGTACGTGTGTATAGGTGTGTATAAATATATGCTTTGGATCGATTCCAATTTCATTCGTGTTCAAAATCGTTGTTTTGTACATACAAGCAGTACTTAAGTACTGACTATGACAAGAAAGAGGGCAGTGAAGTTTCCTGTGCCAGTAACCTGGGAAAGAAGGAATAATGTTGGTCGTTTCAAATAATATCGCACTATTGAATCGAATAATTGATTTCTTTTTAATATTTAATAAGGGTGACAAGAGCGCACACAGCTCATATGATGGTAAGTGGATGTTGTTGCCCATAGACATCAGCAGCATTGAGCTGCTATTTCACGCTGGTTTTTTGTGAGAGCATGGTCCTTCCTCGACCGAGCCGACACATTGGTGCTATAAACACAATATAGCTGCAGCATGGCTCTACCACGTTACAGAATGGCTCAATTGTATGGTTTAGCAAAATATTGTATTTTTTTAATATACCTACCGATTTTTTCTTTTGTTAATATTCTTACAATGTCATTGTATTCTGAACTTTGTTCCAAATTTCAAGTATGACACGAACAGACATACACAAAAACGGCCTAAGCCCCTCCCTTTAACATGGTAGCGTAGTTAAATAGCAGACTACCCCAGGAGGATACCAGTACCCCTGGTGACGGAGAATGAGCATCCACGCCCAAGCTTTTTGTGAGCGTGGGTGCTCAGGCTGCCCCAAGCGGAGCGCTTTACGTGAATTTCTGCAATATCAGGGGACTTTATTCAAACCTTAACGTCTACAACAATCTAGAGACGGCGAAGCTGACTTTGCTCTTTCTAATCGAGCCACAGGTGTCCTCTCCGGCTGATAATTAGTATCGTTCCTACCCGTCGACTAAATCTAGTCCAATTGAATCCCCAGAAGACATAAGTTTGTGCGCTTATCGCTATAAAGAACCCCTTTGTTGTATCTCCTCAGTTTCAAGGCACTCTTATTGTTGCCTCAGCCAGTATCGGAATGCTCCGTGTCGATATTTCGAGTGACGTGCAGTTTCTTGGTCACTTGGAAGGCAAGGCCAAATTGGCCTCTAAGAAGCTTGGCGTGCTCAGCAGAGTGGGACAGTATTTCTTGCCGGCACACCGCTTGCAACTTTACATGGAACGTTATTCCCATCTCTAGGCAAGGGCTCCCCAGTGACAACTCCTTCAACTTGACCGCATCCAACGTAGAGCGGTTCGAATCATCGACGACTGAGTTCTTTCCAATCGGCTTGATTCACTGGAACTGCATAGATATGTTGCATGTTTTTGCGTTTTTTATCGCATCTACCACAGGGAGTGCTCTGAGGAATTGTTCGTACTGATTCGAGCCGCTCAGTTTCACCAGCGCACATCGCGAAAAAACTCGTGATACCATCTATACCACCTGGATGATTGGCGGTCAACCACTGTATGATTTAGAAGAAGTGTTCTTCCTCACACAACTTCCTTGTGGAATCGACTACCACCAGCGAATTTTCCGGACCGATATGACTTAGGGACCTTCAAGAAAAGAGCCTACTCATTTTTAAAAGGCCAGCAACGCATCTGCAATTCCTCTGGTGTATCAGTTGTTCGTGTGCGGCGGTAGTCACTCACCATCAGGTGAGCCGCATGCTCGTTTGCCCCCTCTCCTATAAAAAAGCGATTTAATCAAAACATGGTAAAAGAAAAACTCGATAAAAATAGAGACAATGACTACAATTATATCATTATCATCATCTTCATTATTACAACCTATCACAAGTCCATTGATGAACATAGGCCTCCCCATAGATTGCCTCATAGATATTTGCCTCATAGGTTTGCCATCGTTACCATGCTTTGCTTGCGGGTTGGCAACGTCGCTTTTTTATTTCTTTGAGTTGTTACCGGCAAGATGCTGCTGTTCATCTCTTTTTTACTGCTCTCGCCTCTAGCGACATTATTTGATGATACGGGGTAGTAGATTATCTTAAGACGTTACTATATGGCGCACATTTTTATAATATGATAATAGTAATAAATATATAAAAACTCTCTCACTCATACATTAACATACCCATAGCAAAAAGGTAATGTATTCCATTTATTTATGTGTGTACACAATATTTTATTATAAATTCTAAATTAAACATGTGAAAAACCTTTATCCGCGACTAAACGTTGCTGCTAATAATAAGAAGGCTGGTTCCTTTCTCGTTCAAAGGTTTAGCCATTCTGCGAGGAAACGCAACCAGCGTTCTCGGCACGCTACTACTGGGAGTAGGACTGTGTGATAATTTATTTTTTTGTGTTTAGTTTTTTTTTTATTTATTTTAAAACATTTCATATATTTCAGTGTTATGTAAATAATGTGTAAATAGTTTTTTTTTAACGTATACTCGTAAGATTTAATTTAATTCTAAAACTTCACGAAACGCTCAGTGGACATGCCCTCTCCCCGCCTATGAGGCAGTGTGCTGAATTCATTTACATAATGGTCCGCGTCGAACGCGTTACGTTATGTAAATTACAAGACCGTTAAATTTATTCAGGGTTATAGTAAATATAAACTGTCGAATAGGCTTTGGCGTAAAAACAAAAGTTGCCAATCGCAAACAAAAGTTGCCAGTTGCTTTAATGCCCATCAATACCGATGTGAGGTATTATACAAGAGTGTGCATTATATAATTTTTATATAATTGAAAATAATAATCCTGAGGTGTGATGAGAAAGGAAGAGGAGCGGCGGTTTGCACAATAGGCTTACCGAAACAAAGCTGCCACTTAAGAAATTTTTTTCTCCAACACAGTGTAATAAATTTTAGAGGAATATGTGGCTCTTGAGATACCCTCATACATTTATTTAAACTCTTCGGTGTATACCAAGGTTGGAACGTATACCTTTATAACGTTCAGCTAATACCGTTTACGTTTAGTAATACACTAGTGAATATTAGGAACAAAATCCTCGTCGAAACACTCCTTACCTTAACAACGTTTTGACATCCCCTTGCAACGGTTGGTCGTCCTTCCGGTAAGTTCTTTCTAAAATATTTATTTCCTACCTATATGAAACTATTCACATTTAAACTAGTTACACTCAAATAACCTGTAGTATTGAGGGATAGTTAACTACATTGTTTTTTATAGAATAAGGGTGACAACGAGCTCACGCTCCACCTGATGGTGAGTGGATGCTGTTGCCCATAGACATATGCATTTATCTTCTATTAAGAATCAAAGAAAAGTAAATAGTTTTTAAAAATTGGTAAAGCCACGCTGTAGCCATTTTATGGTTGTAATGCGAGTGGGCCATCTCGATCGGGGAAAGACCACGCTGCCAGAATACCAGCGTAAAATACTAGCGAAGTGCTGCTGTGATTCGTATGGGGAGTGTAGAGAAGCGGAGACAATTACTGGAGAAAAGGCATTCCATCTTAATTCTCAGGGGTGAAAACTCATCTGTATTTTAATTATTAATCGAGGATATACGTATATGTCTATGGCCGCTGGATTCACTTACAGTCAGGTGGACAGTGTGCTCGTTTGTAACCATTATTTTGTATTAAAAAAAAGACGCAAATAACATTTCATTAGTTTTAAATATTGTTTATTTTAGTCGCTACCTTCATATTATTTACATTGATTTTTCTATTTTCCTGAGCTATTTATCAATTGCCGTTTTTCGAACGATATACAGATAATCGCCATTTCTAAAGTAAATACTAACGATAAGCCCAATTTTTTTCGCAGTTCGTTAGTCACTTTGAGTTTTCAGGAAATGACTGCTTATTATAAAATTTACTTTCGGGTCGTCTTCCATCTAACCTCGTTATATGGAACGAAGGTTTTTCCGCGAATTTCACCGTGAATTTGAAAAGTGTTAAGGTTAAGGTGTTGATGATATTATGAAAATATATTATATACATATATATATTCTCATAATATATAATATACCTAAAAATGTAATGTGTATGATAAAAAATAAGGAAATTTATATATTATCCTTGACCTCTCAATAAATTTAATAAAATATCATGTATGTGTGTGTTTAAACGTGGTTGAGCCATGCTGCAGCTATATTATGGTTGTAGCACGAATGGCTCGCCTCGACCGGAGAAGAACCACGCTCATACAGAATACCAGCGTAAAATAGCAGCTTAACGCTGCTGTATTTCGTATGGTGAGTGTAGAGAACCGGAGACCCTTTTTACTGGAAACGAGGCATTCCATCTTAGTCCTCACGGGCGACAACGCATATGCATTTTGATTCGTAATCGAAGCTAGATATAGATGTCTATGGGCCACAGCAACACTTACCATTAGGTGGGCTGTGTGCTCGTTTATAACCCTTATCCTATGAACAAAATAAATAAAAGAAGTTTGAAAAGAAGAGTGATATTCACCCTGTAAATACTAGAAACAGACACAAGGTAGAAGTACCAAGTTATTTTACTTCTCTGCCTCATTAATTCATTCTTGTGGAAATGTATACGCTTTTACAACAAAACCCAGAAACTACACAAAATTTATCAACTGCCAAGTTCAAATATATTTTTTTAATGTGCCGCTCTATTTCTTGCTGGTTATTCCAAGCATAGAAGTATTTTCTGAACCATTAATAAACTAAACATAATAATGACTTTCAGTAAGTATAAATATATATATAATCTATACTGAAACAAACATTATATTTCTCTTACCTGTAAACATCTGTATTAGGCCGTGTAGTAGAGGAATAAGAGAACCACCCCACTTTTCTATGTGTATTTAGTTAGAGGCGACAATAGCATATTCTAGAAAGATTTTATGGCTTCCGATAGATAGGAGTATAATCACCTTGTTTGCGTTAAATGTAAAATACCCATGCTGGCGACGGGCAGCAATAGGATAGAATAGAAAGTAATAATTTTTATTCGTTACAAATTACAGGAATACTTCTTGAAATTATTTGAAACTTAACCACTGATTCGGAATGACGAAACTCTGTCCTGGAAAGCATCAGTGAGAAACCCAGGGGGACTTTTTGATAAAAATCTATTGGCAGCGCGCCTGGCAATAAACCCAACTCATATGCCGTAACGGCAAACGGAATTACGCTCTCTTAAGCCGTCATGTCCCCTGTACGCAACAGACTCGACCTCTCGATTCCCTTGTGTGAATCAAGAGGTCGAGTCGGTGGTTTTTTTTATTAAAAATAGTCTATATTAAAATATTTTCTTCTTTATATTTTATATTAATATATTGTGCTTTGTGGCATTCCATAGGGTGACGCCTATGTTCAGTAGTGGTCTTGTGAACGGCTGTAAGGATGACGATGATTGGGATATTCTTCATTGTGTATTGTATTTATAACTATAATAATATTATATATGATCATATTGTAAACTGGCAAACTGAAAATATATTTATTTTTATTAACGAAAATATTAAAATGAAACCAATTTTTACGGATTTTATTGCGTTTAATTAAATTTAATTCGCGACGTTTCAGGTGCTTTACAGCTTACAGCACCCATGTTCACGGGGGGGGGGGGGGGGGGGGGGGGAGACTGAGATGTTTGACGTCCCGATGTCATAGTTAGCTCGGCTATCTTCAGTTTTTGAATATTAACTATTGTTCCGATCTACGCAGAATGAGCTTACAGTATCTTGAAGTCTTGCAGTGGTATGCTTGAGTTTGGATTTTATTTTTTAATTATAAGATCCCAAGCAGATGGCAGCACCCATCCATTTTCTCTATTGAAATTAGGATGTGTTTTTTTAAATTCCAATGGCCTCGCGAATCATCCTTGGTAATCGGTGTTCTTTTGCGAGGATTTGTGGTCTATCAAATCTAATTTAATGGCGGGGATGATCTTGAACATGTTCACATACTGCAGTTATATGTTTAACATATAGCTCACTCGCGTAACTTGTACCCTTTGTTATCGACAAACGAAATCAAACGGTTGTCTTCGTCGTTCATAATGCTCACAGCAAAGGAGTGGAAAAATTTGCTAGCATCTTTCGTTCCATGCGATTACAATGTGGGTATCTTCAAGGTAGTAGTATCCTTCTCTATTGAAATTAGGATAATTTTTAATTTCAATATCCTCCCTTGGTAGAAAGTAGGAATCGACGTTCTTTCACGAGGATTTGTGGTCTATGAAGTCTAATATAATGGCGGGGGCTGTCTAGGATAGGATCGAAATATTTTTTATTCAATAAAAGTATTAAAATGAAAGATTTAATCGGTTTACTTATCTAGTTGCTACCGGCCAACTTTCGCAGGTCATCCTTCAGCTCGCTCGATCAATTGTTATAAATAATTTAATTATTTAAGAAGCGGCGGCCAATGCAGTTAGTGCTGAAAACTGACTGTGCAAGTGGTCTGTATATATTTTCATTTCATACTTTTACAATTAACGAATCCCTACAATCAGCAAATTTGGCGCTATGCCACTGATAGTTAAAAGTTATTCCCATAAACGTAACATGTTACAAAAATACTATATGTATTATTATATTAAATAATGTAATGCCACCATTTTCAACTTATTTTATTTACATGTGTGTGATACTTGACAAATTATAGATTATTGACTGACCAATAATATTATTTTATTAAAATCTAACTATAACTATTGTATAAATAAAATTTAAGTGTTTATCTTTATTATCGAGATTACTACTTTAAGCTCGGATTATTATGTTTGCATGTAAGGCATAAATAATTATTTTTAATAAAATTTGCCTGTCTGTCTGTCTATGCAAATCTTCAGAATAGCTGAACTGATTGTGATGAAACTCAACGAAGCGATAGATAGCAATGCCGGGAGTGATATAGGCTATACTTGAAACGAAAATCTTGGAGATTTGTTTAAAGAAAACGATAAAATGATCAAATAAATAGTCATTGATGATCATCTTCGAAAATGAAATGAATAAATAAATAACATTAATAGATACCATCCAGGCGAAGCCGAAGCGGGTTGCCAGTAATTTATAACATTAGTAATCAATTAGTTTTTAAATTCAAATACAAATTTTTATCAAAAATTTCGAATCGTTTCAGATAATACATACTAATAAATAAAATTGAAGTGTATAGTTAGGTTAGTTAGTAGTTAGTATGCTCAAGGGGTTATTTGCACGAATTTAAGAAATTAATAATGAATAATCATTTTTGAATTTTTGTCTGTCTGTTTGTCTGCCTTTTTGAGTCAATCTTTGGAATACCTGATCCAGTTGTAATTGTAAGTTGTAATGGAACCTCACAAACGAACAGAGAGAAATGCAAGAGGATCTAGGCAATTTTATCCGAATAATTTGGGGAATTAAAAAAAATTAAAACTTTATAAAACAATGACCTTCGACTACCTTCAACCTAAATAACGCAACATTAACAGATGCAAGCAAAAGGTGTTTAGCTAGTTATTTATAAAATTCTGAATTATAAATAACTTACTATTTTCTTTCTTAACACGCATTTATTAGTTTTGCGTGTATCTATCTATATAACGGAATTTTTTAATGTAATTTTTAACAACTTGTAGACGGTCGCTTGACTCGAGAATTTGCACTTGTATTAAGGAATAATGACAATTCATTAATTTAATAAAAATATCCTAGTATCCATTTCAGCGTCATCGTGATGAAATAAAATAATTTGATCTTTAGAGTGTTTCTTTAGTTTTTTTAAACTATACTTTATTATTCGTTAGCAAAACTTCCTGTTATTTTTTCTATACACCGTATTATCTATTTAAAATGTTGCTTATGTTTTTTTAAACTGCAATCATTTATCACATTACGTGGTAGAGCCATGCTGCAGCTATATTACTGGTACAGTTGTAGCATGAATGGGTCGGCTAGACCGGGGAAGGACACGCTCTCACAAATACCAGCGTAAAATGGCAGCTGAATACTGCTGTATTTCATATGGTGAGTGTAGGAAACCGAAGACCTTTTTTACTGGAAAAGAGGCATTCCATCTTAGTCCTCACGGGTGACAACGCATCTGCATTTTGATTCTTTCTTGAGGATAGATGTGGATGTCTATGGGTCATAGCAACCACTTACCATCAGGTGGACATTGTGCTCGTTCGTCACCATATCCTATAAAAAAATGAGAACCGGAGGCACTTCTAACTGGAAAGGAGTCACTCTATCTTAGTCCTGACTGGTGACAACGCATCTGCATTTATATTCTTAATTGAGGATAAATGTGGATGTCTATGGGCCAAAGCTCCACTTATTATCAGGTGGACAGTGTGCACGTTTGTCATACTTATTCTGTTAAAAAATATGTTCAAATCTCTATTAAAAAAAATCGGTTACGGACGATAGCTGAACGTGACAACGCCGATTGTGCCTCTTTGTCGCTCGTTCCGCGCTCTCGCTTGCACTTCAAGCCTAAAATGGAACGCCTCAGAGCCAAGTAACGACGCATGAGTCATGTCTTTTCGTGCGTGCAGCCAGCTTCATCGAATTATAAGACGTTGTCACGTCAATAAAAACTACATTTATCCAGTAATAATAGGCATTTTTTAAAAATACCAATATTTATTTTTTCTCGAGCGAAACATTGAATTAAATATGTAATTTATAAAATCCCGCTATTAATATTTTCATGGATTTTTAACTCGTGTGTTTTGAGTTAACTAAAAAAAGATTATCAACTTAAAACAGAAGTCATATTTTATTAATGAATCATTTTGAGAGGCAACGAAAATTTCAGTATTTACAATTTAAATTACACAAATTTCAGCTGAACGCTAAAATAATTTACAAAATGTAAATCTTCTCTTGATGTCAAGTAATACCATCAAAATTTCAGGCTGTTGGAATAATATAGGTATCACTTTTATTGTTTCAAAATTCTGAGTCAGTTTTATGCAATATAAAAAATTTGTCAATAAACAAGTTTAAATGTTTTACTAAAGAAAAATTGTACAAAATCAGTTATTAGGTCAAAAAAGCAGGTAATTAAAAATAGTCCCTGGGAATGAGGAAATCCCTACCATGCTGTTACTATTAAAATTAATTTAAAAATTGTACAAACAAAATTATTTTAAAGTGAAATATGTTAAAAAAGTCCCGCTGGGTTTCATGCTGGTTCTTCCCAGGACAGAGGTATTTTCCAAACCAGTGGTAAATAAAAAACTATTTTTCAATAAGTATTCTATAATAATCTATATTGAATAAAATTATTCTATTCTATATTAAAATAAGAGGGTACAAACGAGCATGCGGCTCACTTGATGGCAAGTGTCGGCCGCCGCTTAAAAACAACTGCAACTCCAGGAGAGTTGCCGGGCCTTTTAAAAAAGAATAGTCTCTTTTTTTGAAGGTCCTCAAGTCCAATCGGTTTAGAAAAATCGCTGGTGGTAGTCTCTTGTGGTATGTTTGTCTATGATATCAATTTGGTAAGATTAGAAAAGAAGCAAGCACCCCGGGAAAATATAAATTCTTTCGAGAACTTTCAAAGCAATGAATATTTAAATAATATATAAGCGTCAGAACTATAATCATCTACACTATTATAAGCTCAATGTTTCAATAGTCGCCTTTTGCGGTATGCTAGAAGTTAAGTGTAATTTTCGAGGTAGAGCCATGCTGCAGGTATATTACAATTGTAGCACGAATGAGTCAGCATGTCCGGGGAAAAAAACCATGTTCTTACAGAATACCAGCTTAAAATATCATTTCGATTCTGTTGTGATTTGTATGGTGAGTGTACAAACCAACAACCCTTTTCTGTCGACTTCCAAAAAGGAGACGGTACTCAATTCGACTGTATGTTTTTCTGTAATAAGTGTTACCTCATAACTTTTTACTGGGTGAACCGATATCGATGATTTTTTTTTTTGGAAGCTGGTACTTCTTTTGTGGTCCCATATGTATTTGATCAAGGTCAGACCAATAGTTATTGAGTTATTGTTAATAACTTATATTGAAGTAGTCTGTACAAAAATTTTAATTTTAAATTATTATATCCTTAATCAAAGATAGATGTAGACGTCTATGGGCTACAGCATCTACTTACCATGAATACTTACTTACCATGATAGAATGTGCGCTTGCTTATTTTAGAAAATGTTACCAAAAGTGGCTACTAACTGACAACTGTTTACAAACAACACAAACAAAATGTTTATGTGTGGTAGTTCCATACTTCAGCTATTTTAGTAGTATAGTTGTAGCACGAATGAGTTGGCTCGACCGGGAAGGACCAGCCTCTCACAGAATACCAGCGTAAAATAGCAGCTTAGCACTGCTGTGTTTGTATGGTGAGTGTAGAGAACCGGAGACCTTTTTACTAGAAAAAGAGGTATTCCATCTTAGTCCTCACGGGTGACTTACTACTATACTTTATTGAGGATCGATGTAGATGTCTATAGATCACAGCAACCACTTACCATCAGGTGGACTGTGTGCTCGTTTGTCACCCTACCCTATAAAAAAAACTTTACGGTGATTTATTACTAGAGTGACTTAAACTTAGGTGGAATGACGTACCTTCAAGGAAAGATGCCGCGATGTCGCAACTCATTTCCTCGTGTGGTTCGTGGGAACTTGGAAGCAACGCATTGGCTCGATGACGTATTACCGACTTACTTATACCTCCAGGGCCGTTTTTATACTTTTTATGTCTTTTTGTTATATACTTTAAATTACAATACAATTTCTTCGTGCCAATAAACAACAATTTGTTAGTCTTGGTACTGCTAAGTTTGCTCTTATATATTAATTGTACTTAAACTTGTAGTTGTATAAAATTGAAATTAACATTTACGTAATCGCAGTTTTACTTAAACGCTTTGATTCTACGCAGTGACATTTATGTTAACTAATGATTTATCTTTTATTGTATTTGGGCTTGCAAAGTTGCATTTTTGTTTCACTATTTCTTGTAAAGAATATCAAAAACTACCTTCTCCATAAAAAAAAATTGTTTAAGAAATACCCACTATAAATTTTATATAAAATAAAGTAAATGCCAAAAATTTATATAATTTTGTTACATCATTTAAGCAGAGTATTTTGTATTTAGTTTTAGTAAATGTTAATTCCATCTCGTGGTCAAGTTACTTTCTGCAATATGTAAATTGACCACGGGATAAGCCTAACCTGTCCGAGTCAGGGTGCCTCAAGTCCCCGAGCTTGCTTCGCTCGCTCTTGCGTCCTAAGTTCTCTGTGCCTTTTTACTAAGTCGGTAATCGACTACGTAATCCGTAGATTTTTTGAAAAACTAAAGTTTCATAACTATTCACTCAAAAAAGCTCAAATAACTGTGAAATTGTTCAACCTGAATAAAACAACAAAAAATAATATGATTAAAAAATGGGCGTCATTCTCTTATTTGAAAAAAAACGCATTATTAAAACTCACTAAAAAGCAACACCTTTAAACAGTGGTAGAGCTACGCGCAGCTTTCGCTGTCGCACGGATGGGCCGGCTCGATCCGGGGTGGTACCACGACCTCACAGAATACCAGCGTGAAGTAGAGGTTTACCTCTGCGTTTCGCTTGGTGAGTGCAGGTGGCCGGAGGCCCTTTTTACTGGAAATGAGGCATTCCATCTTAGTCCTCACGGGTGACAACGCATCTGCATTTTGATTCGCAAGCGAGGATAAATGTAGATGTCTATGGGCCGCAGCAACCACTTACCATCAGGTGGACTGTGTGCTCGTTTGTCACCCTTATCTTATAAAAAAAAAATCTGCTGTCAGAATTACGTCAAAAACAATAAAATAGTACAAAATTTGAGGTAAATTTGGCAAAGTTTGATATTTTTTATTTCAGAAAGTTTTTGTTTCCTAAGCCTGAAACTTAGGTAGATCAGGATAATAAGTACGGTGTATAAAAAATTGAAGAGTCTACTGTGGATCCCGTATATGTAAAACAAGCCCAGTGTGCTTTACCATTTTGTGCTGCATTATCACTTGTCACCTTTTTTTTTATAGAATAGGGGGCAAACGAGCATGCGGCTCACCTGATGGTAAGTGACTACCGCCGCCCATGAACAACCGAAACACCAGGGGAATTGCAGATGCGTTGCCGGCCTTTTAGAAAGGTGTAAGCTCTTTTCTTAAAGATTCCTAAGTCGTATCGGTTCGGAAAATTCGCTGGTGGTAATTGATTCCACAAAGAAGTTGTGCGAGGGAGAAAACTTCTTCTAAATCGCACAGTGGTGGACCGCAAATCATCCAGATAGTATGGATGGATGGTCACCTGGTGGGATGGCGGTTAAGCCTTGGCTTATAATTGTTAATTAATAAATTTTTCACATTTATCGTCATCATTACATTATATTGTATAGATGTACGTGATAGTATAGTTGTAGCACGAATGGCTCGGCTCGACCGGGGAAGGACCACGCTCTCACAGAATACCAACGTAAAATAGCAGCTTAACACTGTTGTGTTACGTATGTTGAGTGTAGAGAACCGTAGACCCTTTTTACTGGAAAAGAGGCATTCCAACTTAGTCCTCACGGGTGACAACGCATCTGCATTTTGATTCGCAAACAAGGATAAATGTAGATGTCTATGGGCCAAAGCAACCATTTACCATCAGGTGGACTACGTGTTCGTTTGTCACCTTATCCTATAAAAAAAATTACGTCGTCATTATTACATTATATTACATCACTTCACAAGGCTACTGCTAAATATGAATCAAGGAATGCCACAAAACACTGTCCCGAGTCACTTACATCGACTTCTTGCTTCTCTTACCAGGTCGTATCTCCATCTAAAGGGAGGCCACCTTACACTTACCAGTACGACGTTTCGCTTACCGATACGATACGGTCACTCCAAAACCTTTCTTCCCCATCGGACATCGGTTCTTTGTAATAACAGCCAAATTATCACTTCAACTTACTGTTTCTTTGGCGAATGTCGGTTATTCTGGTTTTCTGCGGTAAGCATAACTTTTCCGTGCTTACATATTAATAAAATTAAAGTGCTGTATTTAATATAATAATAACTAATTTCTTTAAGACTAACGGTGTTTTTAACAAGCTGTTGAGACATAAATAATGATTTTAAATTTGTTTGTCAGTGTGTCTGTCTGTCCGAACTAATATTCTAAATGGCTGAACAATTGCGATGAAACTTCACGTACAGATAGAGAACAATGCCAGGAGTGATTAAGAGTATATTTTATCTGAAAAACTTGGAGATTAAGAAACAACGAAAAATTCAAACAATAATAAATAAATAACCTTTGATAATTTTAAATCTAACTAACGCCATATTAAAAGATACTAACCAGGCAAAGACTAGTTTAATATTATAAACATTATTCAGGAAGCTACAGTACTATGTTGTTAAGAACATAGCGCTTAAACTTATTATTTTATATTTAAATAATAAAATGCAGAAAGTTATTATCAATGGTGAAAGTTCTTACGGGTCACCTGTACTAACGGATGTCCCCCAGGGCTCGATTCTCGGCCCATTCCTGTTTCTAGTGTATATTAATTACATACGTTCTCTAAATTTCGTGCAGTGACGGTATATATATACCCAATACCCCATATTTTCCCGTGGGAATCTTAAGAGGCGACAAAGGGATTGGAAGATGGGCAACAGCGTCTTTCAAATTACGACTAAAAATAAAAAAATAAAATAAAGGTTTTCAACTCGCTTGCCAAGGATGGAAACTATGGCACTATGATCCTGGATGATATCCATGTTCAGCAGTGGACTTTGATAGGGTGAACGGTACTTTCCCCGTTATAAGAGTTATAAGAGATATTATTTGATAAACCAGTTATCCTGAACATTATCTATTCATGTCAAAGTAGGACTACAGACTTAATAAAACAGTTTTCGTGTTCCACTCCCAACATCCAACGGCCTTATCAAACTTCACAATCAAAACTATAATAACAGTTGTTCAGTTTGCAACATAACGTTCGTTGTTCCGAGAGTTGTTGAAGATAAAGGGGAACTATTCCCACAAAGACGTGTAACAGTGATATGGAGCAAACGTTTGAATAAAACATTTGTGTTGCATCTGTTTTATACGCTGCAGCTATCAAAGCGTTTCTAACGTTCGAGCATTATTTTATCAATTTTCTTTCAAATATTCTAAAACATATTTACGTATCGATGTAAAGTTAATTAACAAACAACACGGATAATTAAATACGTATAATGCTCCTAACGCCGTGAAAGCTCAGGGGCTTAGTGCTTGCTATAAATTTCACAGTACGCGAGCAAACCTTGTACGATCCCCGTTGGTACCACCAATGAAATTGTTAATTGCAATTTTAAGCGCTTTTACTACTTGCTCGGCGGTAAAGAAAAACATCGTGAGGAAACATGCATGCTTGACAAATAAATAAAAAAATATCTCGAAGACATGTGAAGTTCGCCAACACGCATTGGGGCAGCGCGATTGCCCTAAACCCTTTCAGAAATGAGAGGAGGCCTGTGCCCGTGGGACGTATATATAGGCTGTAACTTTAATTTAAATTTTAATACGCTCATAATCCTTTCCCTACCTATACGAATATCTAATACCCCATATCATCGGTGTGGTTGTTGTAAAACAGTAAAAAAACTAACCATTAGATAAGCAGCAGCGTTTTTCTAATAAAAATGTAGCGTGTAGAGGGAAAAGGGGAGATCTCCCGCCTGGCAAGGTGTTGTGCCCGAGGAGCGCGGCCAACGCTCTAAGTGGTATTTCGGAGCTATTCTATATATATTATATTCTATATATTCTGTATATATTTTGTACGTGGTAGAGCTATGCTGCAGCTTTGTTAGTAGTATAGTTGTAGCACGAATGGGTCGGCTCGACCGGGGAAGGACCACGCTCTCACAGAATACCAGCGTAAAATAGCAGCTTAATGCTGTTGTGTTTCGTATGGTGAGTGTAGAGAACCGGAGACCCTTTTTACTGGAAAAGAAGCATTCGATCTTAGCCGTCACGGATGACAACGCATCTGCGTTTTGATTCGCAAACGAGGATAAATGTAGATGTCTATGGGCCACAGCAACCACTTACCATCAGGTGGACTGTGTGTTCGTTTGTCACACTATCCTATAAAAAAAATACTGCTTTAACATTTTTAAATAAAACTGATTTTACGGATTTTATCGCGTATATTAACTTATTTTTATATTCCCGATGTTTCACGTACCCAACGTAAAAAAAAAGTTAATATACGCGATAAAATCCGTAAAATCAGTTTTATTTAAAGATGTGTAGTGTTCGCGTAAATATAAGAAATCATAATGATTTCTTATATTGCTTTAATTTCAGAATTTTGTTAGCGCGTGATTTAGGCTTCGATCTGTTTCGCTTGTGGTGCGACGACAGCGCTGCCCCATTACCCCCCCTGCTCAGACCGGAGGTCGATAGTGAAGTCCGATTGCCCTTGCGTCATTAATGCCAGTGGGGAATGCATGCTGTGTGCGTAAGGGCAAGTGATACCGGTGCGAACGATATGCCGGTGTGTAATGCATGCCATACTACGCACTTGCAAGTGATGCAGGTGAGAACGATGAGCCGGAGCAAGTGCCAGGGATTGCTTTGTAATCTGCGGTGAGTCGAAAAGAAGGCAAGTAATCTGCGAGAGTGCCGTGAAGCAGAGGCGAGCAGTAAGGCTCAGAGCGAAGCCGAACATTGTAGCGCAGAGAGTAGCTTGAAATAACAGGACGCATTATTATTACAGTGCTGCGATGAACCTTTGTAAAGCTAGATGGCTTGCAAAATGTGAAAACTGCAGACAATATCTGCTCGGGAGCGAATGAATGGGGTACTTGAGGACGATGACGAAGGTTTTGAAGTTGTAGTTTCCGAAGGTTGTTGGTTGCATGCTCATATCAGGTCGGAGTCACCACTGTAGCGGAAAGGGAAGATCTCCCGCCGGGCCACTTTTCTGCCCGGGGAGCGACGAACGCTCCGTGTGGTAGTTTGGAGCTATTCTATATATATTGCTTTAATTTCGGAACTTTGTTAGCGCGATTTAGGCTTCGATGTGTTTCGCTTGTGGTGCGACGACAGCGCCGCCACAACAATTTAAAAAAATGCGGTGGCCTCCCTACCTGCCAAGCGTGGCAATTATGCCAAATATCCACCCTATGAGGCAACCTATGGGGGAGGCCTATGGTCAGCAGTGCACTTGTGAAGGGCTGTATATAATTATGATTATTAGTCCATTAGTCCAGATTGTTTTAACGCATCGTTCTGAAAATGCGCGCAGCGCAGACTTAGGCGGGCTTATGCAAATGTCACCGTGTTGCATAAATTTACACAGAATATATTTTAAGCGAATATAAAGCTCTTTTGTAAAATATTAATGGTGATGAATACTATTTATATCGTGCTACGAAAAAGTTTTTTAGTAATTCTTCTTTGCAGCTACTGCTAAACATACCCCCCTTCCTCTCATTGAATGCCTCATAGGATGGTGTTTGCCGTGATTGTCACGCTTCATGTTTGGCGTTTGGCAATCGCAGTTAGTTTTATTATTTTCGGTTCTTGTTAGGAAGACCTACCCATCTCGTATTTCAGTTTACTTCTGTCATATCTTATGACGCTTATTATTACAAAAACTTTAAATTTTCTGCAGACTTCCAAAAAGTAGACGGTACTCAATTCGACTATATGTTTTTTTTTATGTGTGTAACCTCATAACTTTTTAATGGGTGAACCGATTTCGATGATTCTTTTTATATTTGAAAGCTGGTACTTCTTCTGTGGTGCCATATGAATTTGATTAAGGTAAGACCAATGGTTTTTGAGTTATTCTTAATAACATATATTGAAGTCGGCTGTACAACATTTTAAATTTTAAATTATAAGTGCTTATGTATTATATATGGCTTATTTCCGGTAACGAATCCATTATTTCACAAAACTAATTATTAAATGGCGCTACTCTTTACACTATAGCACCATCAATCCACGACATATATTTAAGGAAATCTGCATGTCGAAGGAATAAAATATTCCAAAGACATGATGACATGACAGGATTCTAACGGATTCAAATCTGGACTGGAGGAGGGCCAGTCTTCGTGCCGGATGAAGTCGATTTCACGAGCCGCCAGCCAGTCTTGTGTGCTCTTCGCTCTATGAGCTGGCGCCGAATCTTGTTGGAATACCCAGTGCCTGTTATTGAACATGGTATGAGAAACAGGTTTCACAAGGTTCGTCAGGACTGTATTTTGATACACAACTGCATTCGTTTTTACACCTTTCTCACAAAAATGTACCTCTGTTAAACCCCAATAAGAAACTCCCAACCATACCATTAGCGAGGATGGAAAATGACCTCGTTGGACACGCGGAATACGATTGCTCGCTTCTTCACTACTGGGTGCGTACACCTTATCATTTTGTTTGTTGTAGCTCTCTTCTACGGTAAAAATTTTTTGATCCGAAAATATTATTTCCCGATATTTTTTTCCCGCGTACCGCTTCAACAAAGCGCGGCATCTCTTCAGTCTCAGGTCCATTAGACGAGCATTCAAACGATGTTCTGTTTTTCTTCGATATGCCCGAAGCCCTAAGTCTTAGAATCCGTTAGAATCCGTTATTTGAATTCGTCAAAGTGCAATGGAGCAACTCCATAAAAAATAAGAAAGTGCTGTGAAACACAGAACTGCTCTCATTTCTAAAAGGATTTTGATACCAAGAAAAACCCAGCTTGCTCAAATGTGTGTGTTACGGGCTTTACAGTTTGGCAGAACATTTATGATTTCTGAAGACGTTCCTGAGACTTTGATGAAAATTTAATCTATGGAGATTCATGTGTTAAGCACTTTTGATAAGATGTTATGAATAAACTAATGAATGTAGATGTACCGACTGTTCCACTTAATACTTGAAGTGTTACCTAAGTCAAAAGGAAATAAGAGTCCTGCCCTCGAAGTTGTATAGCTCGGTACCAACAGCCTCTAATATATTTTTCTGCCGCTTATCAACAATGCCTTCACTGTTGTATGCCATTCTACATTGTATCCAGTATCTTGAAATCTTGTATGAGGATGCTTGGGTTTGCACTTTACTGCAAGTCTTCAAGGTACTGTAAGCTCGTTCTGCGTAGATTGGACCAAAAATTATTATTCAAAAGCTAAGTGTTCCAGGGCTAACTATGACATCAGGACGTCAAACACCTCAGTCCCCTTCATGACTGTGGGTGCTGTGGAGCTCTCGATACGCCGAAAATTAAAAATAAGTAAAATAACCAAAATTAAAAGCAATAAAATCCGTAAAACTAGTTTTATTCAAGAAAGTTGATAGATATCACTACTAATTAAAATTCAAACTAAATTGATTATTCTTCATAAGTAACATTACAGTATTTCATTATTAACGCCATAAACTATATATATAATATAAAGTCGATATCGACTTTCTGCATCTCGTACCAGGTCGTCAGTCCATCTGAGGAAAGCCGCACTATACTTTGATCACCGACTTGATATGCCACTCAAGAACTTTCTTCTCCATTGTTTGTCGTTTCTTTGAGTTATATTGCTAGTCTATTACTTCAGCTTCCTTATCCGTAATTTTTATTGTTTCAATACAATAAATCAATCAACTATATAATATAAAACTATATAATCAAATATATGAAGATCTTCAAACTCCAAAAATATTTACCAACATTGACACTGTTTTACACGAAATGTGTCAACAACTACTTGCGACCCATTTGACTCGTTTATTTATTCATAGAGCGCTTTTCATATCAGCGCACGACCGACATTCTCACTGTTATTTTAGGGAGAGTTTTGAAAAAAAAAAAAAGTTTAAGGTATACAAATGGCCCAAATTGGCTCCTTATGGTATGTACTGCATCATACTATTGTAAGCAAATAATACAATTCAAGTTACATCATATCACTTTTATTAAGTGGCGAAGCTTGCGAAGTCACTTATTGATATCACGATGTCTGTCCGTCTGTCCGTCTGTCCCACGATTATCTCGAGAACGGTTTCGAATTTTCAAATTCTGTTTTCAGCAATTGATTACTGATCACCCAGGCATCTGAACCTCCTATTTTGAAACTGATTGCTCAACGGCAACCGTTAGAAACCGCTATAAAGCTGATTGCTTCGCAACTTTGCTATGCTGTTAGCTTGCTAGGTTTATTTGATCCGTTCATAACTCACAACTAATTTTCGTATAAATAATCACTTTTACTCAGTACTTTCACTACACTTTTACAGAAAACACTAAAGTTTCTTATAGTTTGAACACCTTATAATCGAATAAATAGCTTAGGTCGTGACGGCCTTTTTTATATTTTTTTAAGGAGTCAAATCCGGAACTATTACAGTAAAAATCTTACCGAAAATTCAAAAATACAAAAGCAGAAATCCGATTTACATTTATGTTTTTGAAAAGACAATGACATTAAAATTAGATTTAAATTACAATACTCTTTATTGTACAGTGTACACCAGGCAAAGATATATATAAGAAACATAAATATAACAAAATTAAACAAAGATTGATGGGAAAACAAAAAGTGGTCTTATCGCTACATATTAATCTCTTCTAGACAAGTAATTAAATAAGAGAAGGATTGTCGGGTAGGGTGCATTCAAACAAGAAAGGAAAGCAAATGAAAATACAACTAATAGGTATATCAATGACAATAAATAAAAGGAGAAAATTTACTGCTGGATATGAGCCCCTCACATAGTAGATATGATTTGCCTTAACAGTTACGCTCAAAAAGAATCAATAGGGACAAACATTAATAGAAAATCTAAAAATTACCCAGTTTGTACATTTATTTTGGGAGAAGGCACTGGCTACTGAGATACCTCAGCATGTTCATGCAGGTCTCCTCACGATGTTTTCTTTCACCGTCGAGCACGTGGTAAAATGACACTTAAAATTGCAATTAAGAATTTAGTTTGTACCGGCGAGGATTGAACCCAGTTTGCTCGCATACTTTGAAATTTTACAACGAACGCTAACCATCCGAGCTACCACGGCTCTTCCAAGACGAAGGGTCTTTACATTTAATTAAAAAGTTATTGGTGAAAGAAAGCTAATGTAATTATCAGAAAATGTGCTTTTCTGGTACCTAAAGTTAGTTGTCTTTTCATTTGCTTTCCTTTCTTGTTTGAGTGCACCTTAGCCGACAATCCTTCTCTTAATTAAATTTAATTATTTTTCGTGCCTTAGGGCTTAACATACAAGAATTTAAGTTGTACAATATAAAAGAATACAATTTACATACAAGAATTACTTTACAATTTTACATTAATTAATTTCTACATTCTGAATCTACGTTAACTCTCGCTATTCGTTCGGTGCCTTTATTGGGAGAGTTATTACATAGTTAAAATACTATTTATTTAAATACAAAGCTATATTTTTCAATATTCTGAATAAGGCTTTCTACGCGTTGCTGTGTGCAAACATCGCTAGTTGTTGAACCGTGAGCGCGGCACGACGATCGTAACACCCTCATGGCTCCGCCCACCGCCCCTAGGTTGTTCAACTAGAGTTGGTTACGACAAGCATTCTAGTAAGTATTTCGTAGTCGCTACGCTGCGATCCCTTTGGTAGCACGACGATCTTCTTTGTCGGTCTTCGTTGTACATGCCCACTGCCAGTGGTTACGTCCACTACTCGTACCTCTCCGTCGACGCCAGGATATACGTTGCTGATTTTTCCCCTGGGCCAGATGTTGCGTGGTAGATTGGAGTCACAAATGATGACTAGGTCTCCAATCTTCGGTGATACGCCTATGCTGCTGGGCTCCCGCCGGTGTTGGAGTAGGGGCAGGTATTCTTTTACCCATCTTCTCCAGAACACGTCGGCTAGGGATTGAGGCCGTTTCCACTGCTGGCGGGCCGTAACATCGCTCTCGCTGAAGTGTCCCGGCGCAGGTACGTGCGAGTTGGGACCGATGATGATGTGATTCGGCGTGATGGCTTCTGGGTCTCCTGGGTCGACTGAGACGTGTGTGAGAGGTCTTGAGTTGACCGTGTTTTCAACCTCGGCGAGCAGGGTCACCAATGTCTCGTCACTGGGATAGCGCTCGTTGAGGGTGACGTGTAGAGCTTCTTTCACGGAGCGAACCATTCGCTCCCATGCGCCGCCCATGAACGGTGCTGATGGTGGTATGTACTTCCACACAATTTGTCGACATGTGGTTTCGTGCTCGAGGGCTGCGAGTGCTGCTTCAGCCAGCTCCTTGTCTGCTGCCTTGAAGCACGTAGCGTTGTCACTCCATATTTCTTTTGGGCATCCTCTTCTGCTCATAAAACGCCTGAGCGCTGACACGGCTGAGTCGGCGCTTAACGAATGGGCTACCTTTATGTGTATTGCTCGTGATGTCATGCAGGTGAATAACGCGCCATAGCGCTTTTCACGATGTCGTCCCACTGTGACCTCTATTGGCCCGAAGTAGTCCAGTCCGGTGTATGTGAACGGGCGTGCGTGATGAGCGAGGCGTGCGGACGGCAGGTTTCCTGTAGATGGTGATGCAGGCTTGGCTTTTCTTAGACGGCACGGTAGGCAGCTTTTGACGACAAATTTCACCACTGGACGTATTTTTCTTATGTACAATCTCTGTCTTAATTCGTTCACGACTGCTTCCACGCCTCCGTGCTGCAACCTCTCGTGTACGTGTGTTATGTACAGATGAGTGTATGCGTGCTTCCCGTCTAGTATGGGAGGGTCGTACGTGTCCTACTCCACTTCTGATGCTGCTTTTATTCGACCTCTGAGGCATAAGGTCCCCTCTTCATCGACGTATGTGCTCAGGTGGCCTAATTTGTCGTCACCTCCCGGAACACTTCCATTGGTGATCGTCTTGAGCTCCTTCGTGAAGCTTTCCCGCTGACTGGCTTGCACCCACAGTTGTTCGGCTCTTACGTGATAAGCGGCCGGTATTCCTACAAGCGATGAGATTGTAGGAGTTGCCTTTTTCTCCTTGGCGAGGATGTTGCGTTTGTTTGTTCTTTGCCAGCCAGGGTCGAAATCTTATCTTGCTCTGTTGCGTTTACGCCAAGCCGTCACCACGTGCTTGTTTGGTCTGCACGTGTCGATGAATAGGAAGACTCTCGCTGTCGCCCTTATGAGGTGAATCCATTTTGAAAATCTTTCTATTTGTGGCAGATGTGTTGTTGGCGGGTCTTCCCTTCTAGCTGCGATGTTACATACTTATCGTTCTTCCCCGGTGTCGTATTGTGTCGTTTTCTCTTCCTGCGGCCATTCTGCTGGTGGACGTTGCAGAAACGGGGGCCCTCGGAAACACCGGTGTGACTCGTCGAACGTTTCTGGCGTGGATCGGGTCGCGTCGTCTGCCACGTTTTCTTTAGACGGTAGCAAACGCCATTCGTTCTGTTTGGTCGTATCTTCTATCTCCGCCAGGCGATGAGCGACGAAAGCTTTGTACGCGCGAGGCTCCGACCTTATCCACACTAGTGCAGTACGAGGATCGCACCAGTATGTCTTGCCCGCTATATCGCCATCGTGCTCCTCGACCACGGTCTGCGCGAGACGAGCTCCCAGTAGTGCCGCTTGTAACTCGAGCCGTGGTATGAAGACTGGTTTCAGTGGTGTTACGCGGCTCTTGGCGGCGGCCAATGATACGTTAACGCTGCCGTCTGCTCGCTCCGTTCTCCAATACACGGCTGCTGCGTAGGCCTCCTCGCTTGCGTCGACGAATTTGTGTAGTTGGCGCGTCGACACAGGGTTGTAATCGTAGCATCGCGGTATTCTCAATTGTTCTATGGTATTAAGTGAAGTAATCCAGTCTTCCCATTTTTCTTTTAACTCTGTGGGCAGAGGGTCTTCCCAGTCCGCTTTGTAACGCCATGTGTCTTGGAATATTCTCTTCGCTGGCGTGGTCACTGGTGATATTAATCCCGGCGGGTCAAATAATGCCATTATGACGCTCAACGCTTCACGTTTAGTTGGCAAGCGTTGTTTTTCTTTTACGTCGGCAGGCATTTTCATATTGTGAGTATTAAATCCAATATGATCGCTTTGTACATGCCAGAGCAGGCCGAGCGTCTTCTCAGTCCATTGTCTTCTTTCTGCGGCGCGGGTTGTGATGCAAAGTGCGACGTGGGTTGCGGCGCGGGTTGCGATGTAGGCTGCGGAGCGGGCTGCGATGCGAAGTGCGACGTGAGTTGCGGCGCAGGCTGCGGCGCTGGTTGCGATGTAGGTTTTTCTTGCAACCATGTACTAATGCGTACTGATGCTAAATCGTCTTCTATTTCTTCATCTTCGTCATCGGTTGATCCGACTTCTGCTTGTAGTCGCTGCACGTGTATTTCTAGCAATATTCCGTTCTTGCTTGCAACTGAGCCTGCTCGAGCTTGAGTTCGGCTAACCGCTCTTTCGCCTCTAACTCCGCGAGGAGACCTAGTCTCGTCGGGCCTTAGTGTGCGCTGCGATCCTTCTCTTGCTGGGTTTCTTCCGTTGTGGCCGTGTTATCGGTCGCAGAGGTAGCGGTTGTATCGCTGACCGTTGTGGTTTCGCTCGTGGTGTTGGATGTACCACTAGCGGTTGAGTCGCCCCCGGAAGCCTCTTCTGTGGCCCCCTGGGTTATTTGTTCATCCTTACGACGCTTCGATGATTCTCCGTTGTTACTACGCGTAATCACCATTTTTCTTTACAATAATATTTTCGTTCTTGCGGTTTGCTTCTTCCTTCCGGCAATACCAAGACCGATATTGTCTTTTTCTTCTAGTAATCCGGCTTCTCGAAGGACCATTAATGTTACGGATCGCCGTAACGCCATTCAAAAAATGAACAAAAACGCGCTGGTCTTGCTTAAACTGGAGGCAAGCGGCGGTGAGGAGGAACTTTTACTTTTTCTTGCTGTTCGGTGGCTGGAGAGCGACTGCCGACCGTTCCGGCCGGCCCGTCTTATATATGATTTGGCCGTTGCTGGCCAGCGGATCCTTGCCTCACCCCCGCGCCTTTCTTTATTGGTTAGATTTCTTACAAACTAACGAACAGACTTAAATATATGACATTCTTACAACTACTTATTAAAATAATACGTACATAACAATTTTTCTACATACTAAAAGGTTTAAACGTTGCTTTTCAACAACTTAGGGGTGAGGAACCTGCCTCAGTACTATAAACGTCGTGGCGCGGTGCGCGTAGCCTCATTTACTCCGCGGCCGCGTCACGGTAACATGCCCTGTTTATTATTTTTCGTACCTAAGGGCTTAATATACAAGAATTTAAGTTGTACTATATTAAAGGATACAATTTACATACAATAATTACTTTACAATTTTACATTAATTAATTTCTACATTCTGAATCTATGTTAACTCTCACTATTCGTTCGGTGCCTTTATTGGTTGAGTTATTACATAGTTAAAATAATATTTATTTAAATACAAAGCTATATTTTTCAACATTCTGAATAAGGCTTTCCCCGCATTGCTGTATGCAACCATACGCTAGTTGTTGAACCGTGAGCGCGGCCCGAAGATCGTAACACCCTCATGGCTCCGCCCATCGCCCCTAGGTTGTTCAACTAGCGTCGGTAACGACAAGCATTTAGTAAGTATTTCGTTCGACGTATCACTTTGTTTGCGTCGTGCACAGGCATATTGAATGAAAAAGTAATTGGGCCCTTTGAGTTACAAGGAAACTTACATGGAAATAGTTATTTGAACTTTTTACAAAACGACTTGTCAGAATTATTAGAAGACGTGCCTTTGCGTGACTTACAAACATGTGGCTACAAAATGATGGTTGCCCAGCTCACTATGCCCATCTTGTGCGAGAATATTTAAATCAAGAGTACCCAGGATGTTGGATCGGGTGACTTGGTCCTATCTTATGGCCACCCCGTTCGCCCGACCTAAACCCCCTGGACTTCTTCTACTGGCGTTGTCTCAAAGACAGGGTTTACTCAAAACCCATTTCAACATTGGATGGGCTACGGATCATATCAATGGTAGACGATATGCACGACGAATAAAAAGATCTTTTTTAAGGCGATGCCATGCCTGTATGAATGCCGGTGGCCAACAATTCGAACATTTACTGTAATATTAATAATGCAAAAAAAAATGTAAATATTTGTACCCTTTGTTTTGATTCATGCAACATTTTTCAGTAAAAATCCTGTGCCACACAGAAGTTTTTCTAGAGTATTATACCATTTTTGAATCTTGGTTAGTTGCGTCAATTTTTAAAAAACTTGCCATAGTAGTGTCAGTACTTTTTTTTTACACCACGATGAGTGAAAATGGACTGAAAGTAAAAATCTTTCAAAATTTAATGGGGAAAAAATAATTTTGATTGATTTTTGTGTATAAACTACATGTATTCTGGGATTTATAAGAGTTGTGGTAGATAGCAGTACTACTAAGGTTGCCGATACAAAAAAAAAATACAAAAAAAAATTAAAAATGTGCTCATGGTAGTTAAAAATACCATATTGGGGTGTCGATTTTCGAAGAATTTCATTTTTTTGTAATTTTAAAAATGATTTAGATTTTTTTCTTTTTATTTTTTTTCGAGTAGTCATGAGCAGGTCCACCCTCTGGTGTTAAATTTTGGGACACGTTGTATATATATCTTTGCCTGGTGTACACTGTACAATAAAAATATTTTAGTGTGTTATATTTAAAACTTTTAGTAGCCAATAAAGAAAATTGTATGATGCAGTGCATAAGAAGTACCATAAGATGGCGAATTAGGCCATTTGTATATCTTGAACTTTTTTTTTATAGGATAAGGGTGACAAACGAGCACACATTCCACCTCATGGTAAGTGGTTGCTGTGACCCATAGACATCTGCATCTATCCTCGATTACGAATCAAAATGCAGATGCGTTGTCACCCGTGACCCGTGAGGACTAAGATGGACTGCCTCTTTTCCAGTAAAAGGGTCCCCGGTTCTCTACACTCACTATACGAAACACAGCAGATTAAGCTGCTATTTTACGCTGGTATTCTGTGAGAGCGTGGTCCTTCCCCGGTCGAGTCGACCCATTCGTGCTACAACTATACCAGTAATATAGCTGCAGCATGGCTCTACCGCGTCAAATTTTTTTTACTTTTAAAACTCACCTTAAAATAACAGTGAGAATGTCGGTCGTGCGCTAATATGAAAAGCGCTCTATGAATAAATAAACGAGTCAAATGGGTCGCAATTAGTTGTCGACACTCGACACATATCATGTAAACAGTGTCAATGGTGGTAAATGTTTTTGGAGTTTCAATATTTTGGTTTAGTTGATTTATTGTATTGAAACAATAAAAAATACGGATAAGGGAGCCGAAATACTAGATCAGCAATATCACTCGAAGAAACAACAACTGATGGGAAAGAACAGTTATTGACTAGCAGCCCTTTTTACTGGAAATGAGGCATTCAATCTTAGTCCTCACGGGTGACAACGCATCTACATTTTGATTTGTAATAGAGGATAGATGTAGATGTCTATGGGCCGCAGCAACCACTTACCATCAGGTGGACTGTGTGCTCGTTTGTCACCCTTGTCCTATAAAAAAAATCAAGTCGGTAAACGAAATGTCGCCCTACTCAGATGGAGTGACGAGTACGAAACTGGTACGAGATGCAGAAAGTCGATATTGAATGTATATTATGTATGTTTAATAGCGTTAAAAATAAAGAAGTGTAATTATGATGTTAATTATGAAGAATAATCAATTTAGTTTGAAGTATCTATCAATTTTCTTAAATGAAATTAATTTTGTAAATTTTATTGCACTTTTTAGCTTATTTTATTTATTTTTGATTGCCGACGTTTTAGGACCTTTACTTTATGGTCACGAATGATAATGAGGTGTTTGACGTCCCGATATTATAGCCATCCCGGGTACAGTTAGCTTCTAAATATTAATTTTTGGTCCGATCTACGCAGAACGTGCTCACAGTATACAAGGACACGTCCAGATCGAAAAATTATTTTTAGACCACACAAATAATTTCTCCGTGCGGGATTTGAACCCGCGGCTCTCAATGCCGCAAACAATGGCTTAGCCACTGCTCCACGGAGTCATCACTAGTCACCACGGAGCGCTCAGCCCCGGGGTTACCACGGCTCAATGTAATATCATCGTCATCATCATCATGATTACAGCCCTTCACAAGTCCACTGCTGAACATAGGAATCAACTTAGATTGTCACATAAATTTTGCCAGAGTTTTCAGTTTATCACACGCGCAGTTTTGCACACGCGAATGCAAAGTGGAAATGCAGTGCTCTTTTGTCACCAAATCAAAAAATCGCGATCCACTCAACTAAAATCACTTCCACCAGCTTTATGGTATACTTATATAATAAAAAAGTACACCAATAGCAAGAGGTGTTTCAGTTAATACTTCTGACATAGACGACGTTATAGGATTATTTAAAAAAAGGGTAATTGAAAATAATTTTACTTGGACGTCACTTGGTTGGTCTGGAATTGAACTAGATATCTTTCGAAAAACTAATCTTAACTGTTTTTTTTATTAGCTTTAGATTTTAATAATTGAATTTCACTATTGTAAACCATCCCGTTTATTAAAAATAAATATTATAATATTTATTTTTAATTTTATTAATTACTAGCTGTGCCCGCGGCGTAGCACGCGAATATAGGTTTTACTTAAAGAATTTGACGTTTAGGGTAAAATAATATTAAACGATTTATATCATTACTGTATGAATAAGTGGTAACAAAATAAATCGTTATGCTCAAAGTTCTAAGTCGTTTATGATAGAGCTTCTGTGTAAACGACGATAGAAGTAGACTTAGCAGGGGCGTACAGAAAAAGGTTACGGGGACTAATAACGCGGGAAAAAGAAACATAGAGTTGGCCATGTGCAAAACAATCAGTACTGAGGTCCACTCCTGCAACGCGTAAAGTTTGACCTTGCGCTTTATTTACGATCGTCGCATAACACACGCTGAGTGGGAAACACACTTAAAATAGGGATGTTAAATGATCATCGATGTTGACATATGTCAAACATCGAAACATCGGCGTCAATGAACCCATAATCGATAATTGAGAACTTGCAAACAATGCGAACTCGCGAAATCAATATCAACTATATCTTGCATCTGCTCTGAAGATTATAAATTTTGAATAATTCAGAATTTCTGAACGCATCGTTAACCTAAAAAAATGTCAGTATGGTGAATCAAACTTAATTGTCAAGTGTCTCCTGTAATGTCACAATGGTCACTGCTTTCGCTTTATTTTGTAGTGTCGTTGTCGGTAGTCGCATAATAACTATTCTCCGTAAATTGATATTCAAGTTAATTGTTACTTTTCCCTTGCTGTGTATACCCACATAATTTTGAAACAATGTGTAACTACACATATACAAAAACCATCGATAATGGTCAACATCGATGTTTTGAGTAGCCTAAACATCGAACATCGATGTTGAGCTATCGATACCAACATCGATGTTATTATCCCTATCTTAAAACTGAAGCCTGAGACGTGGTAGCTCAGATGGTTAGCGCTCGTTGTAAGCTTCACAGTACTCGAGCAACCCGGGTTCGATCCCCGCCGGCATCAATGAAACTGTTAATTGCAATTTTAAGTGCTGATTTACCACGTGCTCGGAGGTGAAGGAAAACATCGTGAGGAAACCTGCATGTCTGAGAAATAAAAAGAAAATATTTCGATGACATGTGAAGTTCGCCAACACGTATTGGGGCAGCGCGATGGACATTTCCTTGCCCTAAAACCCTCTCAGAAATGAGAGAAGGCCTGTGCCCAGCAGTGGGACGTAAATAGGCTGCAACTTTACTTTAAACTGAAAGGAAAGTTATTTGGTATTAGAGGGATTCTGGGTATAAAACAATATCACTATCACGACATTTATTGCAATTTTGCTACTTTTAGTCGAGTTTTGTTGAATAATAATTGAATTGAATATTTCATTATCTCTTTTTTCTGGTTTTTGTTTCTGGTGATTTTTGTGGTGTTGTTAGCCTACATGGCTCTCACAGGCTTGCAACTTTGTCGGACTCATGGACATAATTTATTTCAGTGAGTCTCAATACGATTCACCTGCGAAAAATCTTAACACCGCAATTCAGAAAAGGTTGTAATTTTGTACAACGCCATCTATTACGTTCTTTGTGAGAAAACATCCTTTTTTAATTTGAGGAAAACATATTTTTTACTGTGTTTTAAGTACTATAATAGAACGATACGAAATATATTATAATAGAACGATTTTTTTTTACACACGAATCTTTTTATTACTATTTCTGAGATTTTGTGGCGCCATTAAACAGATTCGAACCTACATTTCAAAATAATAATCATAACTTTCGATAGAATTAACCAATTTCAATAAAACAAAGATTAAATGAACTTTATAATACGCTTTATGATTTTCTTAAGGATTTCATTGAAAAAAAGATGTTTACTCAAAACGTCATGCGTCCATAAACAAACAGACAGACCGTCAGATAGTACAATTCTAAAAATTATAAAAATGTACTTATTTAATGATTTACAGTCCCCATATTTTTATGATTTTAGTCACAAATTAATATACTATACAATATTCAGAAACAGACACAATTTTTAACCTGCCTTTTTGTATCACATTTGTGCCACACCACCATCTATCGATGAAATTGGTTAACTGTTGTACTTTAATTTAGTTTCTATACTAAGGTTAATATATTTTGTATATATTTATTACGTTCTTTATGTAATACTTTTGTTTACTGCGTTTTAGATATAATTATATCATTATAGAACATTAGTTTACATCATTTAATTATGATTATAATATGATATTAATTTTAAAATGTACTTGATGACTCATCCAACGCCACTATTGAACAAATTCGTACCTATACTTAGTACCCATACTTCAGATTATTTGTCATAACTTTTGATGGAATTAACCAATTTTGATGAAATAAAGACTAAATGTAACCTGAATATACACTTAATAATTTTCTTAACTATTTTTATGATATAAATTAGTACTTTTTACGTGATACGTTAACAAACAAACAGACAGACAGACAGATAGACAGACAGAAAAATCTAAAAATGGTAGAAATGTATTTAATTACTTATTTTAGTACCTCTCAATCACTTTTATTACAAAAATATAAAATGTACAGACATCTGCTATTTACATTTTTATTATATGTATAGAAGATTTGACTTTTTTTTTTTAAATACGAATCACCGGTATAAGCAATCAAAACAAATTCGTGTTAATGAAACAGAAACAATTTATTCGTAGCTTTAAACGAAATACGTGTTTCGGTAATTAAAAAAACAAATTGATTATTCAAAACATTACATGAGCGTTTGAGGAGTGAAACTTTGGATTCTCCAAAATATTTTACAATTTAGAGTTGATATCAGAAAGACACTGCCGCCTACTTCCTGTTTCAGTCTTCCTCTGTCGCCTCTTACGTCACTCTTGGGACGATATGAGGTAGTGGATATTCTTACACTGATGCATGTTTTAAAATTAATTTAAAATATATTTTTCAATTTTTTTTTTAGTATGAGCGTAACAAACGAGCACACAGTTCACCTGATGGATAGCGGGCCGTAGATATCTGTCTTCGATTAAGAATTAAAATGCAGATGCATTGTCACCCCCTAAGACTAAGATAGATTTCCTCATTTCCAGTGAAAAGGGTCTTCGGTTCACCACGCACACCACACAAAAGACAGCAGCACTAAGCTACTATTTTACCCTGATATTCCGTGAAAGCGTGATGTTTCCACGTGCTATAACCACACTATAGCTGCATCGTGGGCGTAATACGTAAATATACATATACATATATAGTATTTTATACGATTAAGAATGAAAACGTTATTCAAAAAATCATCACGTTATTATATCCGCTTGTTTATTTTTAAACTAAGATATTAGAGTAGCTAAACTCACTTCGAAAGTAAAACAGAACTTTCATATTTTATTCAAATATCGCCGCAACACAATGCCCAAAGCTTGAACCCTCTCAAGGCTAATTTCAGTTTCTTTTGTTACTGTTTTATTCCTTCTTAAAACTAACACTGGAAAATTAAACCAACTTCTCTTTTCTATATTTTGTACGAAAATTATTCTTAATTATTTAATGTTTATTTTTATTTTTTATAGAAGTTGGGTCTGGCAGAGGAAGCATGAGAGTAGAATAAATGCTGTAGAAATACAGTCATTAAGGAGTATGCTAGGGCAGAATCTGAATGACAGGGTGAGAAATAGTGTCATAAGAGAAAAGTGTGGTTTCCAAGATGGCGTTGTGACCAGGATTAAGAAAGGAATGCTTCGGTGGTTCGGTTATGTAAAAAAATGAACGAGGAAAGAGTGACAAAGCAAATTTATGTTGCAGAAGTGAACGGCAGAGTCGGGAAGGGACGCCCTAGACGAAGTTCTATCAACCAAATCGGCGATACATTGAAAATGGGCCAGATTAGAAGTACCCTTAACCGACGAGCGTGTATGTGTAGGTATATGGATGTAAAGGAGGCGAGAGAGTTGTGACAGGATCGCGCCAAATGGAAGTCTGTAGTCTCTGCCTACCCCTCTGGGTGACAGGCGTGAGTGTTTGTGTATAGAAGAAAAGTGACAAACGAGCACACAATCCACCTGATGGTAAATGTATGCTGTGGCCCATAAACATCTACATTTATCCTAAATTAAGTTTCAAAATGCCGATGCGTTGTCACCCCTGAGGACTGACAGAAAGCGTCGTTTCCATTA
The DNA here is from genome assembly GCA_963668995.1 of Parnassius mnemosyne. Lineage (NCBI taxonomy): Eukaryota > Metazoa > Arthropoda > Insecta > Lepidoptera > Papilionidae > Parnassius > Parnassius mnemosyne. Next base: position 37,063,891 of record CAVLGL010000085.1, read on the forward strand.
AAAAGGATCTTTTGTTCTCTACACACACCATAACGAATTACAGAGCCGACTCAGTCGTGCTATAACCATAATTAATATGTCTGCAGCGTGAATGTAGTGTATTTCTACGGTGTACTATTTTTTTATGCGATATTTGTTTAAATCACTGAAGGAATGTTGAAATTAGGTCACCCTTAGTATGAAGTATACTTGGTATATATTTTTAGAAACTATTCCACTTCTGATGTTAGAAATTATTTTCAAAATACGAGACTGGTAGAATTTACTCTTTTCTTTAAAAAAAAAACATTACACCAACACTAAGATTTTCTCCTGTATCGTGGAGGCAGTTTACAAACATAAATTGCACGAGGACAAACATCCAGACCCGGAACAATTATTTGTAGGCAATAAAAATACTTGTTCCGTGTGGGATTCGAAGCCGCGGCCCCGGCGCAACAACTCATTGCTAAGCCACTGCGCCACGAGCCGTCAGATGTCAATTACAAACTGATCTAAAACAAGTGCCTTCAATTCTTCTCATTTTCTTTTATTATTTTACCCTCATTCCCAACAATATACATAAAGAAAATGAAGTAGTAAATTTCACATGCTTCACACGCTCGGTTCGCAAAGCACTCGTCTCCATGGACGTCAGCAAGTCGAGTGGGCCGATGGAGTCCCTCCCATTGTGCTGAAGACATGTGCTCCGGAGTTGGCACCGGTTTTAACGTGTCTTTTCCGGTACTCCTACTCCCAAGACGTAGTCCCGAATTCATGGAAGACAGCTTTGGTCCTAGCGATCCCTAAAAAAGGCGACCGCTCAGACCCGTCCAACAACAGGCCTATCGCCATCACCTCCTTGTTCTCCAAAATAATAGAATCCATTATAAACTGCCAGCTCATGAGGTACCTTGAAGATCACCAGCTGATTAATGACCGCCAATACGGTTTTCATGGGGTCGATCAGCTGGTGATCTTATAGTCTATCCGACTCATAGATAGGCGGAGGCAGTAGAGTCTAAGGGGGAGGCATTGGCCGTTAGTTTGGACATAGCGAAGGCCTTCGATCGAGTCTGGCACAAAGCACTTTTTTCGAAGCTTCCTTCCTATGGGCTTCCCGAGAAATTGTGCAATTGGATCACCAGCTTTCTTGCTGAGCGGAGCATCACGATCGTTTTAGACGGTGCATGCTCTGATTTCAAGCCTATCAACGCTGGTCTTCCACAAGGCTGCGTGTTATCACCAGCGCTGTTTCTCCTGCATATCAATGACATGTTGCTAACTGGTAGCATTCATTGCTATGCGGACGACAGCACTGGTGATGCCTTATATACCGGCCGTGCCAATATTTCTCGGGAAAACGTCGCCGAGTACCGGGACAAACTTGTGTCTGAAGTCGAGTCTTTGCTTAACAAAGTCTCGGATTGGGGGCGACTGAATCTAGTCCAGTTCATTCCCCAGATGACACAAGTTTGCGCGTTTACCGCTAAAAAGAACCCCTTTGTGTATCTCCTCAGTTTCAAGGCAGTCCCCTTGCTACCTTAGCTAGTATCGGAATCCTTGGCGTCAACATATCGAATAGTGTGCAGTTTCGTGGTCACTTGGAAGGGAAGGCCAAATTGACCTCTAAAAAGCTTGGCGTGCTCAGCAGAGCGAGACAGTATTTCATGCCGGCACATCGCTTACAACTTTACAAAGCGCAAGTTCGGCCTCACATGGAATACTGTTCTCATCTCTGAGCTGGGGCACCCCAGTGCCAGCTCCTTCCACTTGACCGCATCCAGCGCAGAACAGTTCGAATCGTTGACGACCGAGTTCTTTCTGATCGGCTCGATACACTGACACTGCGTGGAGAGGTTGCATCTCTTTGCGTATTTTATCGCATCTATCACGGGGAGTGCTCTGAGGAATTGTTCGAACTAATTCCAGCCGCAATTTCACCATCGCACATCGCGACAAAACTCGCGATACCATCCACACCATCTGAAAGATTGGCGGTACACCACTGTGCGATTTAGAAGAAGTTTTCTCCCTCGCACAACTTTCTTTTTAAATCAATTACCACCAGTGAATTTTCCGGACTGATTTGACTTAGGAACCTTCAAGAAAAGAGCTTACACCTTTCTAAAAGGCCGGAAAAGCATCTGCAATTCCCCTGGTGTTGCGGTTGTTCATGGGCGGCGGTAGTTACTTACCATCTCGTGAGCCGCATGCTCGTTTGCCCCCTCTTCTTAAAAAAAAAATATGTTTGTAAACTGCTTACACGCTACAGGAGAAAATCTTAGTGTGGGGGTAACGTTTTTAAAAAAAAGAAAAGAGAAAAAGAAAAAGAGAAAATTCCACATGAAGATTCTGCCTAAAGTGATGCGGTTCTATTCGTGTAGTAATTCTTCTAGTGTAAGCAAGGAAGATTGTGTTGCTGAGAGGCTGACCTGTGTTACATCAAGAGAAGTAGTGTAGCTGTTGCTTTGCATACTTTGGTGTTATCGTGTTATAATATTCTTCATGTTACACGAATGTGTGATTGTGACTGGTACATATTGCGGTTGGTCAAACTGTACTTGCTCTATACTGAATGTGTAGTGCTGTACGTTGTCTTCTTCCTGATAATGATTGATTGCATAAGCAAGAGAGCAAGTTTAACATCCGCTCTCACACTTTTCTAATCGCAACGGAGGAGGCGTTCTAGTTGCTATCTCACGTGAGATACCTACTTCTCGGGTTAATAGTTGGGCGAGTGCATATGACTCATGACAATGTAAGAGCAATCAGTTACATTGTTCAAATTCTCCAGAAACTTATTTAAAAAACTCGTGTTGGACTGGAGGAGGCATATAACTACACAGTCCAATTATTTTTTTATTATTAGTATCCAACACTAGTTATTAAGAATAACTCAAAAACTGTTGGTCTAACATTAAACAAATGACATTAAATAACATTAGCAAAATATGGGACCACACGCAAAGTACCAGCTTTCAAATAAAAAAAGAATCATCGAAATGGGTTCACCCAGTAAATAGTTATGAGGTAACACATATAAAAAAACATACAGTCGAATTGAGTACCGTCTCATGTTTGAAGTGGTCAGAAAAGGCGACCACATCGACGTGATCCACTGTTAGTCTAATTTCACCACGGTAGCAGTTAGTTGATTTGGTGAAAATGTATTGTATTTAGAGGACAATGTTAAAGATACTTTGGAACCAAGGGTGTGTCAATGTTTGCTACAAAAATCTAAAAATCACTGATGCACACTATTATTGTAAAATATTATGGAGCACTGTTCTAACTTTTGGAAATTTTTAACAATTTTGCAACACTGTAGCTTTTTTTCCATTATACGAGAACACACTGTGAGTTCCAGAGGTTTCCAGAGGTTACAGGTGTAAACGCGTGCTATGTCAGTTGTTAATTAATTATTATATGCGGTGAAAACACTGACGCGGCTAATTTATACTATGATTTACGTTTTTGATTTTATAACTTTTTTTGCGTTTAATAACTTTTATTAATTCTGTCCATTTAAAAATAAAAATTGAATAGGCAACAAAGGTTTGACATTTTTAAACATTTTCCTTTACCAATGAGCAAGTGGTTAATCATCACTTAAATTGCATTTAACAAATTCATTGGTATCGGTTGATTTAGAACTCGAGCTCCTCGCATACAATGAAATATATCCTTAGCTATAACCATGTTGGGTTTTTAATTTAATTTTATTTATTTCTTGTTTTATTTAACTGTCTATTTTATGAACACCTCCCTTATTTACCATTCGTTGTAAACAACAGTTGTTTGAACAGTTGTTTGAATAAAAAAGCGTTTTCTGGAAGAAATCGCTTCCAGATCGATAAGACCGTGTTGTACCTTTTATAATTATAATTTTCTTCGTTTTGTTTATTGTAAGGTTAGTCTACACTTTTATTACTAAAAATGATTATTTAATATGATATTGATAATGATATATAAAATGATAACGACTGCTTGATATGAGTGCTTGAGTTGCACTGCTCGCCGAGTACAGGGCGTTAAAATGCTGTGTTATTAAGACTGCTAAGTTAACAAATTAAACACATTTAGGTCATTATGAAATATGTACGTTTCACTATACACTTGTTATCATTTTTTTTTGTTTTTTTAATATGTACTTAAATTAGGACGTACCTCGACATTATTTTTAAAAAACAATTTAAAGTATAAAATGATTGTGATAGAATTATTGAAGAAGTATTCTTTCGAAGATGGTTAGTGTTTTTTTTATAGGATGGGGTGACAAACGAGCACACAGTCCACCTGATGGTATGTGGTATCTGTGGCCCATAGACATCTACATCTATCCTCGTTTGCGAATCAAAATACAGATGCGTTGTCACCCGTGAGGACTAAGATGGAATGCCTCTTTTCCAGTAAAAAGGGTCTCCGGTTCTCAACACTTACCATACGAAACACAGTAGCATTAAGCTACTATTTTACGCTGGTATTCTGTGAGAGCGTGGTCCTTCCCCGGTCGAGCCGACCCATTAGTGCTACATCTATACCCGAAATATAGCCGCAGCATGGCTCTACCACGCATAAAAAGTTAGTTAGTTATAGAATGAATAAAAATTTATGTTAATTAAATAAGTCTTGGACAATTATCAAATCGCCACCTGATAGGTGTCGGAGTTGTTTGATGACGTTACTTAGAATTATAACTTCACTTCATATGCATATGCTGAAGTGGCTGTTTGGAATATTGAGCCAGGAATGGATTGAGGCAATATAACACCTCGATCCACAAGTTCGGGATTATCTCGAATTTTCTAGATTTGATGGATTTCAATTAATTTATGTTTAAAAATGATCCTTAAAATAATTCTTATTATAACTATAATTAAAATATTCACTCAACTAACACTTTTATTAGTAATTTCACTTTTTTCATTTTCACTTATCCCACTTTCACTAATTCCTCCTATACTTTTCTGCAGTAATAGATTCTGAAACTATACGTCTGCTATATTATTTCCATCGAGATTCATAGGCTTCTTCAGAGTACTTGACGGGTTGAGTATTATCTTTGGTAACGTTATTATTGGCTGTTTTAGGTAAGTTATTTCTTTACCTTACCTAAAACTTGATGTCTTTTCAGTTCCTATCCTTTGATTTTCACCTTGCAGTTATCATCCATAATTAAGAGATAGGTTCCTAGTAGCATCTCCTGGTTTACTTCATTTTCGCAGATTTTAGTCATGGCTGTTTCAGTATTTGAATAAACTATCCAGCAATGATGTGCTTTAACCATGTGCCTCGGAGAGCATGATGTATAATCGTTGGTTCTGCACCCGATCTCTCTCTAATTGTCACGGATTCCTGTTCCATCGGATTGTGAGAGTGAGAGAATAGAGTTAGTCGTACACTTGTGCTTACGCACTCACTCGTGTGCCCTGTCCTGCTGGTGGGGTAAGATTTTGAAAAATAAATTGTTTACGAATCTCCACGTGCATTAGTTATACCAAAACTAATATCTAAGACACAAGTCTAAATTCTGAATCATTAAATACAAATAGAGTTACACAAAAATATTCACGCCCGTCACCCCGACGGGTAGGCAGAGACTACGGTATTCCATTTGGCAAGATCCTGACACAACTCTCTCGCCTCCTTTACATTCATATAATATGTACTTACACACACATACTCTTCGGTTAAGGGGTCTTTTAGTTTGGCCCATTTTCAATATATCGTCAATTTAGTCTATAAACTTTCGCCTAGGGCATCCCTTCCCAACTCTGCCGTTAACTTTTGCAAGATTTATTTTATCACTCTTTCCTCGTTCTTTCCTTCTACATGACCAAACCACCGAAGCATTCCTTTCTTTGTCCCGTTCACATTAACTCGCAAACCATGTTTTTCTCTTATCACACAACTTCTCATCCTATCATTCAGATTTAGCTCTAACATACTCCTTAATGATCGCATTCCTATAGCATTTATTCTAATCTTGTGCTTCTTCTGCCACACTCAACTTTCACTACCATACATTAAATTAGGGACTTACACAGCACTGTGAATTGCCATACGTGCCTTTTTTGACATATTTGACACACTTTCCACAATAGAGTGTAGAGCCCCATTTACTCTATTTCCTGTGTTAACTCGTCTTTCTATATCTTTATCATATCTATCATCCCTGCTAAATACACATTCCAAATACACAAACTCATCTACTTACTCATCCAACCACCTTTCTATTCTTATTTCAAAAATCGTTTTACTTTCTTTTCTTTTAAAAAACTATAACTGTCGTCTTTCTTGCGTTCATGTTTTAAAGAGTTACAATTGGTGAATTTTAAAGCATATATAACTTTACAACAATATTGTATATTTTTTAATATGAATTGTATTAGAACCAGCATTGTACCGAACACCTAATTAGCAGGGGTTATTCTCATTCATGTATTCCTTATATTATGAAAATACCCTTTTTGTACAATTTATAAAAATAACTTTAAACATTTTCTGAGATATCGTTGTAAAAACGTATACATTGCCCCATAAATTAATTACTAATTCTGTGGAGTCTAGTAACTGCCATTACAAGCTTAATATGTTTGTTCCTATAATAGTATTTAAATTACGAACATCTCTATTCTAATTTTCCACGAAACTATTTAATGAAGATTATATAAATAAATAAATATTATTTGATGTCGCCGCAGTATCTTAACTTTAAATGGTAGAAACCAGTCTTTCGTATCGTTATTGGAAAACAATTCTCTCAATAAAATGTAACTGTATTGCACAGATTGATTGAAATTACTATTCGTTGGAATGATTCTTATAACTTTTCAATAATAAATCGAACTATTGTTTACCTTAATAATAACTTAAAAACGATATAGTAGACGAAATACGTAAAACTATTTATAACACAAAATAGAAGGGAAAAGTCCGCGAAAGAAAGGTTGGTATAAACAATTTAAAATTAAATTTTTATTACAGCCGACTTCAATATAAGTTATTAAGAATAACTCAAAAACTATTGGTCTAACCTTGATCAAATTCATATGGGACCACAAGAGAAGTACCAGATTTCAAATAAAAAAGAATCATCGAAATCGGTTGACCCAGTAAGAAGTTATGAGGTAACACACCGAATTGAGTACCGTCTCCTTTTGTTGCCAGAGAATGGTTCCAAAATCTGGCTATTGATATCTTTGAATGTAAAATATTATAAGGTTTTTATCGTCATAAAACGTATATGTATTCTGAAATGACATCACATGCCTTCGTCAAAAGCTTACAAGCTTCCAGAGAGTTTATATTTTTATAAAACTGAAGTGACAAACATACTTAAATCCGAAGTCAATTAAGAGTGAGGTGATATGTATTATTTTTAATATTGTAAGCCAGCACTGGACTACTATCCCACCTGATGGTAAGTGATGATACAGGCGAATATTAAGCGCACTGGCTTAACACAAACCTATTCACTTTTGCCTTGAAACACCTACATTGTAATCGGATGTAAAGATGCTAACAACTCATTCCACTCCTTTGCTGTACGCATGATAAACGATAAAAGTACATACTGATACGCTTGTAATTCCCGAGAGGGAGGCAAAGTCCAAAGAGCAGCAAGTTACTGATACCCAGTTTAGCTAAAAACTTTGCGTTTGTAGGGACACAATAGTTACATACATTTTGCTGATTTGACTTTTTACATTCGTGTCCGGAGTGCGCTCGACGGCGAACGCCATTCATTCCCCGTCAAAACCCACGCTAGGCTGCTACCAAGTAGGAAATATATTGTGTCGCCAAGTTTAAACGGAAAATTATTAAAGAAGTGATAGTTGGCTAGCCCATTGCTCACACGATTAGAAACCCAATATCCCACATAAACATGGGACCTATTAGTCCCAGATCAAATTGTGACACAGTTTCATTAATATTACTTTAGGGTTTTGTTAATAAACTAAAGTATCAAGCGAGCTCACAGACCAACTGAGGGTAAGTGGCTATGGCAACCTATTTACACCAGAAACCGACTTTAAATACAGGGGTTTCAGATGTGTTGTCACCTATGAGGACTATATGGAATATTTCACAGCATACCTAATAGGGACAGTAGTGGACTGTATGATTTTAATATGAAACTGGACTGACTGACTAACTGACTGATGTTGTTTGAGGTAAATTATTCTAGGGACTGCTTAAGAAAAGATGGTACTGTAGACGATAATATATTCAACCATTTACAATGCGGCTTTCAATAAACTATATACACAGAGGGGAGTCTTCAAGCTTCAATGGAGTATCAATTCTTCTCTCTTGATTTCTCTTGAGGTTTCTTCTCTTGCTGTTGTCTTCGAGTGCCACTCAGACTAACTCCGCGGTAGAAAAGTAGTCCTACCACGTAGTAAATGCTAAGCAAAGATAAAAAAATTGCAATACCAAATGTTCTCAATCCAAAATTCTTGAAATAAAATGTTTTTTCGATGAATCAGGCCTTTCTTTCAGTGCTTGAATGGCATTGTTCATGTCATTGTGCACAAAATTATACTCTTATTCTGCAAAAGTGCTGAAATTCAATGCTCGCTCTCATTTGCCTAAATTTTAATGTTGGATTGTTTATTAAGCAAAACTATTTTCAGTATTTTAGACCTTTATAGTTTACAGTTTAATTTAAAGTTTAAAATGTATTACATTTATTTACATAACATAATATACAATATTTTATTTAAACAATATTAAAATTAAAATAAACCTAGCAAGCTAACAGCATAGCAAAGTGGCGAAGCAATCAGCTTTGTAGCGGTTTCTAACGGTTGCCGTTAAGCAATCAGTTTCAAAATAGGAGGTTCAGATGCCTGGGTGATCAGTAATCGATTGCTGAAAATAGAATGTGAAAATTCGAAACCGTTCTCGAGATAATCGTGGGACAGATGGACAGACGGAGAGTCGGAAAGACGGACAGACATCGTGAAATCGCAAGCTTCGCTACTTAATAAGTGACTTCGCAAGCTTCGCCACATAATAACAAAGAATAAAACTAGTAACTTAATTATCATACAGTCCAAAAAAACCCGCCCAAGTGCGAGTCGGACTCGCGCACCGAGGGTTCCGAACAAATCCGTGGGTATATAAGTTTAAAATTATTAAAAATATTTTTATTTTATGATGTAACTAAAAATTAATGCTTTTCGCAATTTTTACATTATCTGTGCTATAAAACGGTGCTTTGTACCAAATTTCAAGATCCTGAGTTCACGGAAAGTACCCTGTAGGTTTCGATTCCCTTGCGAATGTCGAAAATTTGCGGCATAAACGGCTGTATCTTTTGATTGTGTTGGCTTAGAAGTTTGATTTTTTTCTCAGCTCTAAGGGACAGTAGACTTGAGTATTTGGTATGAATTTAAGCTTGATACCTCCACGCGTTCCTGAGAAAAAGGGTCTTGACAGACAGACAGACAGACGGACAACAAAGTGATCCTATAAGGGTTCCGTTTTTTCCTTTTGAGGTACGGAACCCTAAAATAATAACAAACAAGAAAAAAATAAGAATTATCTTTTAGTAAATTTTGGGAATCTTTCCCAATATTTTTTCAAGCTTTAGAGTATTTCACTTCATGATATTTTTGCTGCTAAAGTACTCAAAGTGCAATATTGTGCCGAGTCACTACGTCTCAGCGTTCGCATTCATCACTGTTAGCACAAAAAATAACACATAAAAATATCCCTCATAAAAATATCGTGTATGTGTTGACATTGAATAATGTCGGGTAATATGTGAAGAATATTACCGCCATATAAAATGACGTAAATATTTTTACTAGTTTTACAATCGTCTCCGCTTGCGTTTATTTCAAACAGACAGTTTTTTTTTATTACAGAAATTGCTTTCTGCCGACTTCCAAAATGGAGACGGTACTCAATTCGACTGTATGTGTTATTTTTTAATGTATGTTACCTCATAACTTTTTACTGGGTGAACCGATTTCGATGATTCTTTTTTTATTTGAAAGCTCGTACATTTCATGTGGTCTCATATAAATTTGATTGATCAAATGATCTGACCTTGAGGTCAGACGAATAGTTTTTAAGTTATTCTTAATAACTTATATTGAAGTCGGCTGTACAAAATTTTTAATTTTTAATTATTTCTTTTACCAAGCAATTACTTACAGCGAATATCTCAATATGAGGCAATTTATAGGCAGCATTGGACTTTGATAGGCTGTTTTGGTAGTAGTAGTGGTACGTGTGTATAGGTGTGTATAAATATTTTATTTATTTATTTATTTATTTATTTACATTTCCTACTAACATCTACCATTACAGGGAAAAACCTAAATCGATAAATGTAGCATCTCAATTCAAAATAATAATAATAATAATACAATTAAAATATGTTACTGGAATACATCATAAAGCATAAAGTAATAATTTAAATGGTAAAAGATAATAATATTAGTAATTACAACACACAATAATTAATTTAAATAACAACACATTACAATCAATTGTATAATTCAATTTGAGAATAACATATTATGAATAATGTCACTTTTGCAAACTCACTTCTTGAACATGAAAATAAGTCCAACTTCTCAGCAACCAAATTTAGTATGTGTATCGTTCGCGTGAGGGGGGTGTTGCGTACCAGTTTAGTCCTGCCGCGCGGCACCGCGAACAAGCTCGGGCGCCGTCGCCGCTGTACATATCTATCAGGCACGCGTAAGCCTATCCACTGCAGCACACCCGGGTTGCTAATGTAACCACGGAACACCTTTAAAATGTAGGTTACCAGCGCTAGATCCCTCCTAGTTTCCAACTTGTTGTATCCAACCATGCCCAAAACAAACAAGGTTGGGTACATCAAGGGATAGAAGGGATAAACCCCATAAAGCTTATGATATACAAATCGCGTGAATTTATTCTGAATGCGTTCCAGCATAAGACTGTATTTATTTTCATGTGGAGCCCATATTGCCGAGTTACACTCCAGTTGACTCCTTACTAGAGCATCATACAGCACTGAGATGGCTTTTATGTTGGTAAAATTTACTGCTCTGCGAAGGATAAATCCTAGTCGTTTATAAGATTTCTTACATATGTTCAAGATGTGCTCCCGGAATGTCAATTTGACATCCATCTGTACCCCAAGATCCCGGACTGATTCCTCCCTCTTCATTAGCTCGCCATCCACCTTATAGTTGTAATGGAGCGGTGCCCTTGATCGACTAAATGATAGAATAGAGCACTTTGAAATATTAAACTGCAGCTTATTTTTGTGACTCCATTCTACTACTTGGTCGATATCGTGCTGAAGGTGGCTACAATCATCCTCACTCTTGATGGCTAAAAGCAATTTTAGGTCGTCTGCAAATAATAGACATTTAGCCTCTCTTACTATTTCTGGCAAATCATTAATCATTATGTTGAACTCTAACGGCCCTAAATTACTGCCTTGGCTCACACCAGATCTAGTAAAGTAAGGCTCCGACCGGTACCCACCGTACTCCACATACTGTTTTCTATCTTTCATGTAACTCGCAAAAAAATGAAGCAGTTTAGGTGTGCAGCCAATTTTCGCCATCTTTGACAATAGGATATCGTTATCTACCAAGTCGAACGCCTTTCTGAAATCAAAGTAGGCGGCATCTACCTGCAACCCTGCATCGACATGAGGAACTAAATACGTCATGGCATTTAAGAGGTTACTGGTTGTGCTCCTCTCTGTCCGGAAGCCGTGTTGGGCGTCCGATAACTGCGGTGCAACTTGTTCCCGTACACTTCGCTGGATGGCTCCCTCAAACACCTTCGCAGGTGTTGAGAGAATCGCCACTGGTCTGAAGGATTCAATCGTAGATTTGTTACCCCCCTTAGGTATCGGAATAACACGCGTAATTTTCCAACTTTTTGGAAAATATGAATTCTTTAGACATAAGTTGAAAATGTGTAACAACGGTTCCGCTAGCACTGAGCGGCAGTCTCTCATCACAAACGCCGGTATACCGCCCGGGCCCGCCGAGCGCTTTGGTTTGAGCCGGGCAAGCGCCGCGCGCACCTCGCCGAGCTGTAGCTGCGGCACGTGCACGCGCGCGCTGCTCGCGCCGCCAGCCGCCACCGCCTCGCCTACGTCCAGACGTGCTGGCTCGCTGTTGTATACTGAGTAGAAGTATTTGGCAAATTCAGTCGTACTTTCTTGATCTGACAATGCTACTCCATCTTTCAATATTTGTTTACGTTTAACTGTCCCTTTTTTTGCCCTAATATGATCCCAAAAAGACTTAGGATCCTTTGCCAAGTTACTTTGCACACGATTCTGATAGTTTAGGTATTATTATTATTATTATTATATTATATATTATTATTATTATTTATATATTGTTTGGATCGATTCCATTTTCACAGAGAAGAGGAACTGGTGGATAAGTTATAGTTGCGCGGATCAATAGCTCTGCGGGATTAATTTGCACTTGCTGCGGTCAGTAAACGAATGAGTGACCATTTTCATAACATACCGAGATTGAGATAATAGAGAGTGTATCTGTATCCTCGGACACCCGGTGCACTTTACTCTGTTAAGGTCATAACTTTTTTAAATTCATGCAGTTAAAATGATAATAAGTTTATTATTACTTTATACATTTGTCATTCTCATCAGGAAGCTTTCCAGAAACATTAAAGTCCTCCATTGTAAAGCCTATACACAAACGTGGCAACAGAAACGTTGTTAGCAATTATCGCCCAATTACCCTTGTACCTATACTTTCAAAAGTATTTGAAAAGTGTATGTATAAAAGGCTCCTAGAATTTTGCAATAAGTTTAACATTATAAATAAAAATCAATATGGCTTTCAAAAACATAAATCGACTAACTTAGCTATTCATCACCTAATCAATACATTGTTGACCAATATTAATGAGAATTATTTGACTACGGGACTGTTTTTTGACTTGACTAAGGCATTTGACTTCGTATCACACGATCTATTATTAAATAAATTGGAAAAAATAGGAATAAGGGGTATTACGTTGCAATGGATTGCTTCGTATTTAACAAATCGTACTCAATGTGTCACGATAACAAAACTAATCAATAAAGAATTAAGAACATATAAATCCAACTGCATTGAAAATATTAATGGTGTTCCACAAGGCAGTATCTTAGGGCCCATATTATTTATATTATATATTAATGACATATCTGATGCGACAAGTCATGAATGTATTACATACGCTGATGACATTTCGGTTATAGTTAGGACTAAAAAAAATAAGAATTCAATATATAATCACGAATTGGACATAAATAATACAATTGATAATATAATTGAATGGCTACAAGCTCACAATTTAAAAATTAACTTGATAAAATCAAATTTTATTCAGTTTAATAAGTCAAAACATAACCAATACAATTTCAAGCTAAACATTACAAAAATCAATCAAATAGAAAAAACAAAATTTTTAGGTGTTGTCATAGACCAGAATCTGAACTGGAAAGCACATATCGATGAAGTTTGTAATAAAGTAAACAAATGTTGTTACGCGCTCAACCAAATAAAAAAAGTGACTGACATAAAAACATCTGTTATGACGTACCGAGCATATGCCGAGTCTATACTCCGTTATGGACTGGTGATGTGGGGAAATAGTTCGGATTGGAATCGGGCTTTTATTGCGCAGAAAAAATGCATTAGGGCAATCTGCGGAGTCCGACCTGATGAATCGTGTCAGCCTCTATTTAAAGGTCTTGGAATACTGCCACTACCAACGATATATATTTTAGAAGTTTGTGTTTTTGTGCAGAGACACAAACAATTATTTGAAAAAGTTTGTGAGGTACAGACTACTCGCTCACGTAGGGACCCACACAAGCTAGTACTTAAGGATATACCTAAATCACAAAAATATGGCAAAAGTTGCCTTACCATGTGTGTCCGAATATATAACAAGCTCCCTGGCGAACTTAAAACCCTAAATATTACATTGTTCAAAAAGAAATTGTACAAATGGCTGAATGAAAATAATTTCTATAGTGTAAAACAATTCTTAGAAAAAAATTAGATTATGTACTGGATAACATTTATTTAAAAAAAATCATTTAATTATTGTAATAAATATAAAATAATAAAATATAGTATTGTACAATATATCTTTGATTAAGCTGTGCGACTATTATTAGGTATTGAAATTGACATGTAATTAATTATTATAATATTATTTCTCTTTGTTAACTAAATCAGGTGACTAATGTACTTCAAATAGTTAAAGAAAATTTGACATTGTTTAAATATATTTGCATGCTATGTAAAATAAGCAAAACATGAGCGCTCGATTTTTACCTGTGAACAACATATATACCATGTTTTACGCAAATAAAGATTATTATTATTATTATTATTATTACATTTAAGCCTCATAAAAATATTGGCCCTTAAACAGAACAATCTTATTTAACTCATTCCTACAAGTATCCTTACTAAAATTAGTTCGTATTTAAGTTGAATGTTAAAATAAACTTCTATAATTTATTTCATTATTAAATGTTTGTAATTATCAAAAATAATACTTACATGAAAAATAAAGCAGCTATTATGTACTCTGTGTTCCCGTTTTTTATATCCCCATCAAAACTAATTATAAAATATAATTAATAGAATCAGGCGTTACTTTGCGGAAATCCATTATATAAAAACTTTTAGAAAAATTTACTTCGCAAATATCCACGTTATAAAATATAATGATGTGTCTCACCTAGTATGTGTATGTAGTTGAGAGCTCACTTAGCGGTTAGCCACCGTAGAGTCTATATCACCCGAAGTTGCCTCGTGTAGAGGCGAAACACGTGTCGTATTGTCGTCAGTGGTATGTCTTGCCTAGTGTAGTGATGTTGGGTGTAGCGGTGCTGGGATTAGTGGTGACGGGGATAGTGCACGGAATTGAGGGAGGGTGGGAGATGCTCTCCATACTAGGTAAGACACATCATTTTATTTTATAACGCGGATATTTGCGAAGTAATTTTTTCTAAAAACTTTTATATTTATAAAATATAAATAGGTATATATTTAGTTAAGTATCTACCTATTTTTTATAACAATATGTTAAAAAAAGAAATTCTGGGAAAACTGTCTATGGCAGCTAATATTTTTCTCCAAAGATCATAGCTCGAAAATAATACTTTCCGATCTGATTCTTGGGGAGTTTTTTTTTTAAGATTATCGGTAGAGTTACCTGGGATTTTCTATATTAGAATTAAAATCCAACAAAAGGCAGGTAGGCTCAGCTTATTCTCAGGAACATGTTATATGAAAATTTTTTAGTTATTTTAGATTTATCATGGTAAAAATCCAGTTAATTTTTGAAATTGTTCAATTTCCTGCACTACACTATTTTTTTAATTATTTTATTTGCCGCTTCCTTAACTATTATTTTTCGACAGTTCTTTTAAGTAAAATGTACATCACTAGCCAACGCACACAATGACAAATCAATATTAGTCACGCGTATTCGGGCTATCAGGTCGTCTATACGCCAGTATATTCTAAGTCTATGAATTATATTTAGACGTGTACGAAGATTGATACGTGTCAAAATGTTTTCTTTTGTTATTTACTATTTTATAAAATCTGACATTTGATGGCGTGTATCGGGTTTTTATAATATGCAGCTGATTAAATACTAACTTAAAAACTTATGTCTATTTCGTAATAGACTGCTGTCCCATCTGATGATAAGTGGTGAAGCAGCCGAAGATAGCAAAGTGAACTGACTTAGATTAATAAAGTCTATTCACTATTACCTTGAAGATAACCACATTGTAATCACATGTAACGAAAGATGCTAGCAAATTTTTCCACTCCCTTGCTGTGACCATTATGAACGACGAAGCCAACCGTTTGATTTCTTTTGTCGATAACAAAGGGTACAAGTCCGCTCTGCAAGTGAGCTATATGTTAAACATGTAACTGCAGTATGTGAACATGTTCAAGATCATCCCCGCCATTAAATTTGATTTGATAGGCCACAAATCCTCAAAACAAAGATCATGTTTAATGTCCATGTCACACCTATGCCGGTAGTTGTTGGGAACACTAAGCTCGAAGTTGTTGACGAGTATGTTTACCTGGGACAAATAGTCCGACTAGGTAAGTCCAACTTCGACCGAGAGGTCCATCGACGGATTCAACTCGGTTGGGCAGCGTTCGGGAAATTACGGCACATCTTCTCGTCAGATATACCTCAAAACTTGAAAACGAGACTGTACACCCAGTGCGTGTTGCCAGTGATGACATACGGAACTGAGACGTGGTCCTTCACTGCTAGCCGGATGAGGAAGCTCAAGGTCGCTCAGCGAGCTATGGAGAGGGCTATGCTCGGAGTTTCTCTGCGTGATAAACTCAGAAATGAGGATATCCGCAGTAGAACCAGAGTGACCGACATAGTGCAACGGATTAGTAAGCTGAAGTGGCAATGGGCCGGCCATATAGCTCGAAGAACCGACAACCGATGGGGAAGAAAGGTTCTTGAGTGGCAGCCTCGTACCGGCAGGCAAAGTGTAGGGCCACTAGATGGAGTGACGACCTGGTAAGATATGCAGGAAGTCGATGGATGCAGGTGGCTCAGGACCGTGCTTTGTGGCATTCTTTGGGGGAGGCCTATGTTCAGCAGTGGACTTGTAAAGGGCTGTAATGATGATGAATGATGAAATCCTCGCAAAAGAACACCGATTACCAATGATAATTCACGAGGCCATTGGAATTGAAAAAAAACATCCTAATTTCAATAGAGAAAATGTATGGGTGCTGCCATCTGCTTGGGATCTTATAATTAAAAAATAAAATCCAAACTCAAGCATACCACTACAAGACTTCATGATACTGTAAGCTCATTCTGCGTAGATCTGAACAATAATTAATATTCAAAAACTGAAGATAGCCGAGCTAACTATGACATCGGGACGTCAAACATCTCAGTCCTCCCCCCCCACCCCCACCCCGTGACCTGCTGTAAGCTGTAAAGCACCTGAAACGTCGCGAATTAAATTTAATTAAACGCGATAAATTCCGTAAAAATTAGTTTCATTTTAATATTTTCGTTAATAAAAATAAATATATTTTCAGTTTGCCAGTTTAGAACATGATGATATATAATATTATTATAGTTATAAATACAATACACAATGAAGAATATCCCAATCATCGTCATCATTACAGCCGTTCACAAGACCACTACTGAACATAGGCGTCACCCTATGGAATGCCACAAAGAACAATATATTGATATAAAATATAAAGAAGAAAATATTTTAATATAGACAATTATTAATAAAAACACCACCGACTCGACCTTTTGATTAACACAAATGAATCAAGAGGTCGAGTCTGTGGCGTACAAGGGACATGACGGCTTATCATCATCATCATCATCATTACAGCCCTTCACAAGTCCACTGCTGAACATAGGCCTCCCCCAAAGAATGCCACAAAGCACGGTCCTAAGCCACCTGCATCCATCGACTTCCTGCATGTCTTACCAGCTCGTCACTCCATCTCGTGGGGGGACGCCCTACACTTCGCCTACCGGTACGAGGCTGCCACTCGAGAACCTTTCTTCCCCATCGGTTGTCGGTTCTTCGAGCTATATGGCCGGCCCACTGCCACTTCAGCTTACTAATCCGTTGGGCTATGTCGGTCACTCTGGTTCTACTGCGGATATCCTCATTCCTAAGTTTATCACGCAGAGAAACTCCGAGCATAGCCCTCTCCATAGCTCGCTGAGCGACCTTGAGCTTATGCTTATGACGGCTTAAGAGAGCGTAATGCCGTTTGCCGTTACGGCATATGAGTTGGGTTTATTGCCAGGCGCGCTGCCAATAGATTTTTATCAAAAAGTCCCCCTGGGTTTCTCAACGGTTCTTTCCAGGACAGAGTTTCGTCATTCCGAATCAGTGGTTAAGTTTTAAATAATATTAGTAGGTATTCTTGTAACTTGTACTGAATAAAAATTATTATTTTCTATTCTATTCTATTGCTGCCCGTTGCCAGTATGGGTATTTTACGTTTAACGCAAACAAGATGATTATACTCTTATCTATCGGAAGCCATAAGATCTTTCTAGAATATGCTATTGTCGCCTCTAACACATAGAAAAGTGGGGTGATTCTCTAATTCCTCTACTAAATGGCCTAATACAGATGTTTACAGGTAAGAAAATATAATTTTTGTTTCAGTATAAATTATATATATTTATACTTACTGAAAGTCATTTTTATGTTTAGTTTATTAATGGTTCAGAAAATACTTCTATCCTGGGAAGAACCAGTAAGAAACACAGCGGCACATTAAAAAAATGTATTTGAACTTGGCAGTTGATAAATTTTGTGTATTTTCTGGGTTTTATTGTAAAAGCGTATACATTTCCCCAATAATGAATTAGTGACGCAGAGAAGTCAAGTAACTGGTACTTCTACCTTGTGTCTGTTTCTAGTATTTATAGGGTGAATATCACTCTTCTTTTCAAACTTCTTTTATTTTTTTATAGGATAAGGGTGATAAACGAGCACATAGTCCACCTGATGGTAAGTGGTTGCTTTGGCCCATAGACATTTACATCTATCGTCGATTACAAATCAAAATGCAGATGCGTTGTCGCCCGTGAGGACTAAGATGGAATGCCTCGTTTCCAGTAAAAAGGGTCTCCGGTTCTCTACACTCACCATACGAAATACAGCAGCGTTAAGCTGCTATTTTACGCTGGTATTCTGTAAGAGCGTGGTCCTTCTTCGGTCGAGCCGACCCATTCGTGCTACAATCATAATATAGCTGCAGCATGGCTCTACCACGTATAAACACACATACATGATATTTTCTTAAATTTATTGAGAGGCTAAGGATAATATTTTAATTTCCTTATTTTTTATCATAAAAATTATATTTGTATGTATTATTATATATTATGAGAATATATATATGTATAAAATATATTTTCATAATATCATCAACACCTTAACCTTAACACTTCCTCAATTTCACGGTGAAATTTACGGAAAAACCTTCGTTTAAACTAATAAGGTTAGATAGAAGGCGACCCAAAAGTAAATTATGTAATAAGCAGTCATTTCCTGAAAACTCAAAGTGACTAATGAACTGCGAAAAAAATTGGGCTTATCGTTAGTATTTACTTTAGAAATAGTGATTATCTTTATATCGTTTGAAAAACGGCAATTGATAAATAGCTCAGGAAAAAAGAAAAATCAATGTAAATAATATTAAGGTAGCGATTGAAATAAATAATATTTAAAATAATCGAAATGTTACTCGCTTCTTTTTTTTAATACAGAATAAAGTTTACAAACGAGCACACTGTCCACTTGATAGTAAGTGAATCCTGTGGCTATAGACATCTACGTATATCCTCGATTAACAAAAAAAATGCAGATAAGTTTTCACCCCTGACAATTAAGATGGAATGCCTCTTCTGCAGTAATAGGTGTCTCCGGTTCTCTGCACTAACCATACGAAACACAGCGGTATTCTGGCAGTGTGGTACTTTCCCGATCGAGCCGACCCACTCTCACTACAACTATAAAAGAGCTATAGCGTGACTCTACCACTTTTTAAAAACGATTTACTTTACTTTGATTCTTAATAGAATATAAATGCAGATGTCTATGGGCCACAGCATCCACTCACCATCAGGTGGAATGTGAGCTCGTTTGTCACCCTTATTCTATAAAAAACAATGTAGTCTCAATACTACAGGTTATTTGAGTGTAACTAGTTTAAATGTGAATAGTTTCATATAAGTAAGCAATAAATATTTTAGATAGAACATACCGGAAGGACGATCATCCGTTGCAAAGGGATGTCAAAACGTTGTTAACATGAGGAGTGTTTTGTCGAGTATTTTGTTCCTAATACTCACTAGTATATTACTAAACGTAAACGGTATGAGCTGAACGTCATAAAGGTATATGCTCCAACCTTGGCATACACCGAAGAGGTTGAATAAATGTATGAGGGTATCTCAAGAGCCATATATTCCTCTAAAATTTATAACACTTATACATTTAATACACACTTGAAGAAAAAAAAGTTCTCGAGTGGGAGTTTTGTTTCGGTAAGCCTATTGTACAAACCCCTACTCCCCTTCCTTTCTCATCACACCACAGGATTATTGCTTTCAATTATATAACAATTATATAATGCACACTCTTGTATAATACCTCACATTGGTATTGATGGGCATTATAGCGACTGGCAACTTTTGTTTTTATTCCAAAGCCTACTCGACAGTTTATATTTATTATAACCCTGAATAAATTTAAACGGTGTTGTAATTTACATAACGTAACGCGTTCGACGCGGACCATTATGTAAATGAATTCAGCACACTTCTTCATTGGCGGGGAGAAGGCATTTCCACTGAGCGTTTCGTGAAGTTTTAGAATTAAATTAAATGTTATACGTTAAAAAAACTATTTACAGATTATTTACATTACATTTAAATATATAAAATGTTTAAAATAAAAAATTATAAAAAAAAATAAAAACATAAATTATCACACTATCCCACTCCCAGTGGTATCGTACCGAGAACACCGACTGCGTTTTTTCGTTGAATGACTACACCTTTGAACGAGAAAGCAACCAGCCTTTTTATTACTAGCAGCAACGATTAGTCGCGGGTAAAGGTTTTTCACATGTTTAATTTAGAATTTATACTAAAATATTGTGTACACACATAAATAAATGGAATACTTTACATTTTACAATATGATAATAGTAATAAATATATAAAAACATTCTCACTCATACATTAACACAAACATAGCAAAAAGGTAAAGTATTCCATTTATTTATGTGTGTACACAATATTTTAGTATAAATTCTAAATTAAACATGTGAAAAACCTTTACCCGCGACTAATCGTTGTTGCTAGTAATAAGAAGGCTGGTTCCTTTCTCGTTCAAAAGTTTAGCCATTCTGCGAGGAAACGCAACCAGCGTACAACAGTAGGACTGTGTGATAATTTATTTTTTTGTGTTTAGTTTTTTTTTATTTATTTTAAAACATTTCATATATTTCAGTGTTATGTAAATAATGTGTAAATAGTTTTTTTTTAACGTATACTCGTAAGATTTAATTTCATTCTAAAACTTCACGAAACGCTCAGTGGACATGCCTTCTCCCCGGCTATGAGGCAGTGTGCTGAATTCATTTACATAATGGTCCGCGTCGAACGCGTTACGTTATGTAAATTACAAGACCGTTAAATTTATTCAGGGTTATAGTAAATATAAACTATCGAATAGGCTTTGGCGTAAAAACAAAAGTTGCAAATCGCAAACAAATGTTGCCAGTTGCTTTAATGCCCATCAATACAGATGTGAGGTATTATACAATAGTGTGCATTATATAATTTCTATATAATTGAAAATAATAATCCTGTGCTGTGATGAGAAAGGAAGAGGAGCGGCGGTTTGCACAAAAGGCTTACCGAAATAAAGCTGCCACTTAAGAACTTTCTTTCTCCAACACAGTTTAATAAATTTTAGAGGAATATATGGCTCTTGAGATACTCTTTTTTTTTTTATAGGAGAGGGGGCAAACGAGCATGCGTCTCACCTGATGGTAAGTGACTACCGCCGCCCATGAACAACTGCAACACCAGGGGAATCGCAGATGCGTTGCCGGCCTTTTAAAAAGGAGTACGCTCTTTTCTTGAAGGTCCCTAAGTCGTGGAAAAATCGCTGATGGTAATCGATTCCACAAGGAGGTCGTGCGAGGAAGAAAACATCTTCTAAATCGCACAGTGGTGGACCGCCAATCATCCAGATGGTGTGGATGGTATCGGGAGTTCTGCCGCGATGTGCGTGCGTGAAATTTGGCGGCTGGGATTAATCCGAACAATTCCTCAGAGCACTCCCCATGGTAGATGCGAAAGAAAATGCAAAGGGATGCAACATCTCTTCGCAGTGCCAATGAATCGAGCCGATCGGAAAGGGCTCGGTCGTCGACAATTCGAGCCGCTCTGCGTTGGATGCGGTCAAGTGGAAGGAGCTGGCACTGGGGAGCCCCTGCCCAGAGATGGGAACAGTATTCCATGTGAGGCCGAACTTGCGCCTTGTAAAGTAGCAGGCGGTGTGCCGGCATGAAATACTGTCCCGCTCTGCTGAGCACGCCAAGCTTTTTAGAGGCCAATTTGGCCTTCCCTTCCAAGTGACCACGAAACTGCACGTCACTCGATATGTCGACTCCGAGGATACCGATACTGGCTGAGGCAAGAAGGGGAGTGCCTTGAAACTGAGGAGATACGACAAAGGGGTTCTTTTTAGCGGTAAACGCGCAAACTTGTGTCTTTTGAGGATTAAATTGGACTAGATTTAGTCGCCCCCAATCCGAGACTTTGTTCAGCAAAGACTAGACTTCAGACACAAGTTTGTTCCGGTACTCAGCGACGTTTTCCCGAGAAATATTGGCACGGCCGGTGTATAGAGCATCACCAGTGCTGTCATCCGCATAGCAATGAATGTTACCAGTTAGCAACATATCATTGATATGCAGAAGAAACAGCGTTGGTGATAGCACACAGCCTTGTGGAACACCAGCGTTAATAGGCTTGTAGTCAGAGCATGCACCGTCTACAACGACCTTGATGCTCCGATCTACAAGGAAGCTGGTGATCCAATTGCACAATTTCTCGGGAAGCCCATAGGAAGGGAGCTTCGAAAGAAGCGCTTTGTGCCAAACCCGATCGAAGGCCTTCGCAATGTCCAGACTAACGGCCAACGCCTCCCCCTTGGACTCTACTGCCTCCGCCCATCTATGGGTCAGGTAGACCAGAAGATCACCAGCTGATCGACCCCGACGAAAACCGTATTGGCGGTCACTAATCAGCTGGTGATCCTCAAGGTACCGGATGAGCTGGCAGTTAATTATGGATTCCATTATTTTGGAGAGCAAGGAGATGATCGCGATAGGCCTACAGTTGGATGGGTCTGAGCGGTCGCCTTTTTTAGGGATCGGGTGGACAAAAGCTGTCTTCCATGAATTCGGGACTACGCCTTGGGAGTAGGAGTACCGGAAAAGACGCGTTAGGACCGGTGCCAACTCCGGAGCACACGTCCTCAGTACAATTGGGGGGATTCCGTCAGGCCCACTCGACTTCTGGATGTCCAGGGAGAGCAGTGCTTTGCGAACCGAGCGCTGTGAGAACAGCACATCCGGCATGGAGCACTCACACCGCGGGATGGTCGGCGGTGTTTTCCCCCCGTCATGAAGAGTCGAGTTGGACGCAAAAAGGGAGCCTAAAAGGTCGGCTTTGTCTTTTGCGTCATGGGCCAGTGAGTCATCCTCCCTGTGCAGAGATGGTAGTGATGGTTTACAGAAATTCCCTTGGACAGCCTTGGCGAGAGACCAGAATGCACGGGTTCCCGAAGGAAGGCGAACTAGTTTCTCGCCAATTCTGCCTATGTGCTCTGACTTTGCCTTGGCAATAACTCTTTTGAAGAACCTGGAGGCGAAGTTATACTTCTTTTTAAGTGTGCTGGTATTTACATCCCGAGTCGCCGAAGCCGCAGCCCAGGCTTGATAACACTCCTGCTTACTGCGTAATGCAGTCTTACAGGAGCGACCAAACCAAGGCTGAGATCTGCCTCCGATGGGTACCACAGATGATGGAATAAATAGTTCCATTCCCTGCAGCACCACATCAGTGACAGAGTCAGCAACAGCGCTGTGATCATCCGGCGAGAAGCAAACCCGCCACCATGGGTAGGATGCAAAGAAGGACCGCATTCCGTCCCAATCCGCTGACCTGTAATGCCAAACACGGCGGCAACCTGCAGAACGCAACCGCGAAGGGAGCGTGAGTGGCACCACACTCCGGATCAGACAATGGTCCGAAGAGCCGAGAGGGGCATCGACGGAAACCAGATATCCGTCCGGATGAGAGGTCAGCAGAAGGTCCAACAGGGAAGGTGTATGATCCTCCACATCTGGAATCCGCGTAGGCGAAGTAACCAGTTGTGTCAGACCATATGCCAAGGCAAAGTCATAAACAGATCTCCCCGCATGATCGGTTAGACGTGAACCGAGCCATTCGGCATGGTGGGCGTTAAAATCGCCAAGGATCACGATCTCTGCGGATGGGACCTGTTGTAGCAAGAAATCTGTAGCCATTTGGACGTGGTCGATGAGTCGGTCTGTTTCGGCATTACCGCTATGGGACCTATAGAGGCACCCGTAGACGCGCGGATGGTCGTCGCTGTCTACGCGTAGCCAAAGGATGGACAGATCCGAACCTTCAAGACTGCCGAGGCGTCGAGAACAGATGTCCTCTCTGACACACACGCAAACTCAAGCCCGAGGCACAAAGGAATGCTCCAATTTGTACCCCGGGTAGGAGAGATACGAAATATCAGCCGGAGAGGAAACCTGCGTCTCGGTCAGAAAGAGCAAGGCCGGCTTCGCCGTCTCGAGATGGTAGTGGACGGCGTTTAGGTTAGAGTGAAGTCCCCTGATGTTGCAGAAATTCACGGATAGCGTGGCAGGGGTCGCCTTGGTGTTCTTGCTCAGTTTGCCCCTAGCAGTAATGCTTTTGAGCGGAATTTTGCCCCCCCCAGAATACGCGGGGCAGCCTGAGCACCCACGCTCAGGATCGGCATAACATGGTCGTGGATGCTCAGCGAGGGATTCTCCAGGGGTGCTGGTACCCTCCTGGGGTAGTTCTTCGTGTAATTCCGCTACCATGTTGATGGGGGGGGGGGGGGGGAATTGGGCCTCCGGCCACCTGCACTCACCAGACGAAACGCAGAAGCAAAGCTTCTACTTCACGCCGGTATTCTGTGAGGTCGTGGTACCAACCCGGCTCGAGCCGGCCCATACATGCAACAGCAAAAACTGCTGCGTGGCTCTACCACCGTTAATATATTTACTCTCTCATACATTTCCTCAACCTCATCGGTGTATGCCTAGGTTGGAGCGTATACCTTTATGGCCTTCAGCGAATACCGTTTACTTTTAGTTATACACTAGTGAGTATTAGAAACAAAATCCTCTTCGAAACACTCCTAACCTTAACCAAACTTTGAATTCCCCTTGCAACGGATGGTCGTCCTCCCGAAAAGTTCTATCTTAAATATTTATTGCTTACCTATTTAAAACTACTCACATTTGAACTAGTTACGCTCAAATAACCTGTAGTATTGTGGCAGAGTTAACTACATTACTTTTTATAGAATAAGGGTGACAAACGAGCACACACTCCACCTGATGGTAAGTTGATGCTGTGACCCATAGACATATGCATTTATCTTCTATTAAGAATCAAAGAAAAGTAAATAGATTTTAAAAATTGGTAAAGCCACGTTGTAGCCATTTTATGGTTGTAATGCGAGTGGGCCACCTCGATCGGGGAAAGACCACGCTGCCAGAATACCAGCGTAAAATACTAGCGAAGTGCTGCTGTGTTTCGTATAGTGAGTGTAGAGAACCGGAGACAATTACTGGAGAAAAGGCATTCCATCTTAATTCTCAGGGGTGAAAACTCATCTGTATTTTAATTGTTAATCGAGCATATACGTAGATGTCTATGGCCGCTGGATTCACTTACAGTCAGGTGGACAGTGTGCTCGTTTGTAACCATTATTTTGTATTAAATAAAAAGACGCGAGTAACATTTCAATAGTTTTAAATATTGTTTCTTTCAGTCGCTACCGTCATATTATTTACATTGATTTTTCTATTTTCCTGAGCTATTTATCAATTGCTGTTTTTCGAACGATATAAAGATAATCGCCATTTCTAAAGTAAATACTAACGATAAGCCCAATTTTTTTCGCAGTTCGTTAGTCACTTTGAGTTTTCAGGAAATGACTGCTTATTATAAAATTTACTTTCGGGTCGTCTTCCATCTAACCTTGTTATATTGAACGAAGGTTTTTCCGCGAATTTCACCGTGAATTTGAAAAAGTGTTAAGGTTAAGGTGTTGATGATATTATGAAAATATATTATATACATATACATATTCTCATAATATATAATAATACCTAAAAATTTAATTTTTATGATAAAAAAATAAGTAAATTTATATATTATCCTTGGCTTCTCAATAAATTTAAGAAAATATCATGTATGTGTGTGTTTATACGTGGTAGAGCCATGCTGCAGCTATATTATGGCTGTTGCACGAATGGGTCGCCTCGACCGGAGAAGAACCACGCTCTTACAGAATACCAGCGTAAAATAGCAGCTAAACGCTGCTGTATTTCGTATGGTGAGTGTAGAGAACCGGAGACCCTTTTTACAGGAAACGAAGCATTCCATCTTAGTCCTCACGGGCGACAACGCATCTGCATTTTGATTCGTAATCGAAGATAGCAACCACTTACCATTAAGTGGGCTATGTGCTCGTTTATCACCCTTATCCTATAAAAAATAAAAGAAGTTTGAAAAGAAGAGTGATATTCACCCTGTAAATACTAGAAACAGACACAAGGTAGAAGTACCAAGTTACTTGACTTCTCTGCCTTATTAATTCATTCATGTGGAAATGTATACGCTTTTACAACAAAACCCAGATATTACACAAAATTTATCAACTGCCAAGTTCAAATACATTTTTTTAATGTTCCGCTGTAATTCTTACTGGTTCTTCCCAGGATAGAAGTATTTTCTGAACCATTAATAAACTAAACATAATAATGACTTTCAGTCAGTATAATTATATATAATCTATTCTGAAACAAACATTATATTTCTCTTACCTGTAAACATCTGTATTAGGCCGTGTAGTAGAGGAGTAAGAGAATCACCCCACTTTTCTATGTGTATTTAGTTAGAGGCGACAATAGCATAATCTAGAAAGATTTTATGGCTTCCGATAGATAGTAGTATAATCTTGTTTGTGTTAAACGTAAAATACCCATACTGGCGACGGGCAGCATTAGAATAGAATAGAAAATAATATTTTTTATTCGTTACAAATAACGAGAATACTTCTTGAAATTATTTGAAACTTAACCACTGATTCGGAATGACGAAACTCTGTCCTGGAAAGAACCAGTGAGAAACCCAGGGGGACGTTTTGATAAAAATCTATTGGCAGCGCGCCTGGCAATAAACTCAACTCATATGCCGTAACAGCAAACGGCATTACGCTCTCTTAAGCCGTCATGTCCCCTGTACGCCACAGACTCGACCTCTCGATTCACTTGTGTGAATCGAGAGGTCGAGTCGGTGGTTAAAAAGTCGGTTTTTATTAAAAATAGTCTATATTAAAATATTTTCTTCTTTTTATTTTACATTAATATATTGTGCTTTGTGGCATTCCATAAGGTGACGCCTATGTTCAGTATTGGTCTTGTGAACAGCTGTAATGATGACGATGATTGGGATATTCTTCATTGTGTATTGTATTTATAACTTTAATAATATTATATATCATCATATTGTAAACTGGCAAACTGAAAATATATTTATTTTTACTAACGAAAGTATTAAAATGAAACTATTTTTTACGGATTTTATCGCGTTAAATTAAATTTAATTCGCGACGTTTCAGGTGCTTTACAGCTTACAGCACCCATGGTCACGTTGAATGAGATGTTTGACGCCCCGATGTCATAGTTAGCTCGGCTATCTTCAGTTTTTGAATATTAATTATTGTTCAGATCTACGCAGAATGAGCTCACAGTATCTTGAAGTCTTGCAGTGGTATGCTTGAGTTTGGATTTTATTTTTTAATTATAAGTTCCCAAGCAGAAGGCAGCACCCATCCATTTTCTCTATTGAAATTAGGATGTTTTTTAATTCCAATGGCCTCGCGAATCATCTTTGGTAATCGGTGTTCTTTCGCGACCATTTGTGGTCTATCGAATCTAATTTAATGGCGGGGATGATTTTAAACATGTTCACATACTGCAGTTATATGTTTAACATATAGCTCACTTGCAGAGCGGACTTGACCCTTTGTTATCGACAAACGATATCAAACGGTTGGCTTCGTCGTTCATAATGCTCACAGCAAAGGAGTGGAAAAATTTGCTAGCATCTTTCGTTCCATGTGATTACAATGTGGGTACCTTCAAGGTAATAGTGAATAGACTTTATTAATCTAAGTCAGTTCGCTTTGCTATCTTCGGCTGCTTCACCACTTATCATCAGATGGAACAGCAGTCAGTCACTGGCTTATTTTAATTAGAAAATATATTTAAGAAATAAACATAATTTTTTAAGTTAGTATTTAATCAGCTGCATAATATAAAAGCCCGATACACGCCATCAAATGTCAGATTTTATAAAATAGTAAATAACAAAAGAAAACATTTTGACACGTATCAATCTTCGTACACGGCTAAGTACAATTCATAGACTTAGAATATACTGGCGTATAGACGAACTGACAGCCCGAAAACGCGTGACTAATTTTGATTTGTAATTGTGTGCGTTGGTTAGTGATGTACACTTTACTTACAACAACTGGCGAAAAATGATAGTTAAGGAAGCGGCAAATAAAAAAAAAATTAAAAAAAATAATTTAGTGCAGGAAATTGAACAATTTCAAAAATTAACTGGATTTTTACCATGATAGTTCTAAAATAATTAAAAAAATGTTCATATAACATGTTGCTGGGAAAAAGCTGAGCCTACCTGCCTTTTGTTGAAATTTAATTCAAATATAGAAAATCCCATGTGACTCTATCGATAATCTTAAAAAAAACTCCCCGAGAATCAGATCGGAAAGTATTATTTTCGATTTATGATCTTTCGAGAAAAATATTTACTGCCATAGACAGTTTCCCCGGAATTTCTTTTTTTAACATATTGTTAATATAAATAGGTAGATACTTAACTAAGTATATACCTTTTTATTTTTTATAAATATAAAAGCTTTTATAAAAATTTACTTCGCAAATATCCGCGTTATAAAATAAAATGATGTGTCTTACCTAGTATTGAGAGCACCTCCCACCCTCCCTCAATTCCGTGCACTATCCCCGTCAGCACTAATCCCAGCGCCGCTACTCCCAACACCCCTACACTAGGCAAGACACACCACTGACGACAATACGATACGTGTTTCGCCTCTACACGAGGCATCCTCAGGTGATATAGACTCTACGGTGGCTAACCGCTAAGTGAGTTCTCACTTACATACACATACTAGGTAAGACACATCATTTTATATAATGGATTTCCGCAAAGTAATGCCTGATTCTATTAATTATATTTTATAAATAGTTTTGATGGGAAAATAAAAAACGGGGACACAGAGTACATAATAGCTGCATTATTTTTTATAATTACAAACATTTAATAATAAAAATAAATTATAGAAGTTTATTTTAACATTCGACTTAAATACGAACTAATTTTAGTAAGGATACTTGTAGGAATGAGTTAAATAAGATTGTTCTGTTTAAGGGCCAATATTTTTATGAGGCTTAAGCGTATAAAGTAATAATAAACTTATTATCATTTTAGCTGCATGAATTTAAAAAAATTATGACCTTAACAGAGTAAAGTGCACCAGGTGTCTGAGGATACAGATGCACTCTCTATTATCTCAATTTCGGTATGTTATGAAAATGGTCACTCATTCGTGTACTGACCGCAGTAAGTGCAACTTAAATGCAGATGCGTTACCACCTATGGAAACTAAGAACAAATGCCTCATTATTCTATATCTATAAATTAAAAATATATTTTTTTTTATTAGATGATGTGTCCGTCATTGGTCGGCAAAAGAGTTTTTTTACATAGTAGGAGATAACCATGATATAGTATTATTTGCAGATGACACTTCTTTAATTTTCAAATTAAGTCGACAATTGCTAAAATATGACGAAGTAAATAATGCTATATCTAAATTAGTAAATTGGTTCAATGTTAATAATTTGCATTTAAATGGCACTAAAACGAAATGTATGAAATTTATGACTCCAAATGTTAAACAATTAAATACTAATGTAACTTTAAATGGGGAGAAACTGAGTCTTGTAGATACCACCATTTTTCTTGGAATCACACTAGACGCGAAGCTTCAATGAAGCCTCCATATATCAAAACTAGCAAGCAGACTTAGTTCTGCAGCATATGCCGTAAAAAATATTAGAATTCTAACTAGTGTTGAAACAGCTAAACTAGTTTACTTTAGCTATTTCCATAGCATAATGTCGTATGTTATTTTGCTATGGGGACACGCAGCTGACACTGAAATTATATTTGTTTTACAGAAGAGGGCCAAAAGAGCAATTTATGATTTAAAGCCTAAAGAGTCGCTGCGACAAAAATTTAAGAAAATTAATATATTAACTTTGGCCTCTCAATACATTTATGAAAATGTAATGTACGTACACAAAAATAAAAGTAGTTTTACAAAAATAAGTGATATTCATTCTGTAAATACTAGGAACATACACAAGCTAGTAGTACCAGTTACTCGACTCCATCGAGTCAGTAATTCATTCTTGGGGCGATGTATTAGCTTTTACAACAAAATTCCAGAAAATATACAAAATCTGACCTGCTCAAAGTTCAAAAACTTTATTAAACTAAGTTTGTATAAAAAGGGTTACTATAATATTAATGAATTTATAGATGATGATAACCCCTGGAAATGAGGTGATCGCTACCAAGCTATTTCTAACTTATTGTGTTGTTAATTTGTGTAACATACATGATTGTAAGCTGTCATTTAAAAAAAAAGTCCCACTGGGTTTCTTGCTGGTTCTTCTCAGGACAGAGGTTTTTTTTTTCGAACCAGTGGTAATCATACAAAAGAGTGACTTTCAATAAGTATTATTTATAATATATATTGAATAAAAAAGTTTCTGTTTCTGTTTCTGTTTCTGTTTTATCAACTATTAAACTACTTTTAAATTTTATTGCTGACCGGTGATGAATACACCATCTAATAAAATATATATTTTAAATGTATACAGAATGTAATTGAAATAAATTTAAAATTCAATATGTAGAAATAATGTCCTCCAGATCGACTTTCGATCAGCGGCCAGTCTAAAAGGAGACAGGATTCTAGTGCACGAATGTGGGCGCAAACACAGGTACACTCTCTATTCATATTAATATATTTAATATATGTCGGAGATTTAAATAGAGTATTCCAATTTTGATCTCGGAAATACATCAGGATAGCGTTACCACAACACTATCTTAGCACTAGTAGAATGACCACATCGTTGAATGACTTAGGCGGAATCCCTCGCGCTCGGCATCTACAGTTATCTTTATACTGCACAAACAAGTGGGAGGTTTCTCGATATACCCTCATTTCCACCTTGATCCAAGTGATATTTTATAGACGCTCCGACATATACATTCCATATTAACATGCTTTCCGAGGCACGTAGGTAAAACCTGCAACTTCCAGACTTCGTGGTGCTACTGAGAATTTCTTGACAGAAAAAGTCAATAACTGATTTTTGACCCGACCTGAGATTCGGACCCAGGACTAATTGATAAATAGTCGCGCTTACGACCTCTAGACCAACGAGGCAGTCAAAAAAAAACTGAACATATAGTCATGATACATTAAAATAAACGCATTAATAATAATCATTAATAAATCGTTAAGTCTCAAAATTTAGGAACCACAGTTAATGGGTCAGAGTTAATATTCACGATTTTTTTTTGCTTTGTTTAAAATTTACTTTAAAATATTGTCGTGAAGCGACAATTAAAAAAAAATAGAACCTAACCTAAGTACAACAAAACAACAAAAGTAGAGCCAGAAAACAATATATTTAAATTTATAAAAGGTATTTACAATTTTATAAAAAAATGGAATGAGGATGATGATGAATGAAGTGAGAGTACAATTAGATTATAAAAAAAAAATAAAGGTGAGAGAATAGGGGAATATAGCGTTGAAGTGGGGCCTAAAAGTCGAAGCGACACACGTTGCGTTTGTAGAAGTAGGTTTCTTAGCAGCGACGGCACGCAGCGCCTGAAGCCAGCACACGCCGTTTGCGCTTGTAGAAGTAGGTTTCTTAGCAGCGACGGCGCGCAGCGCCTGGAGCCAGTACACACAGCGTCCGGAGCCGGCGCACGTAGCGCCTGGAGAAGGGGCGCGCAACGCTTAGGGCCAGCAGTTGCAGCGCCCAAAGGTAGCGCCGGCGGTAGGTGCACTCGGCGCCTGGAGTAAGTAGTAGTAGTGCCCGGAGTAGTGTGGCCCCCGCGCTTGTAGTAGACTCGAAGCGACTTCCGAGGTAGATGGAGGCTTGTAGGATTCCGGAGTGGCGCGGCCCGAGTTTGAAGAAGGCTTCGCCGAAGACTTCACGTGTAAATGGAGGCTTGCAGGATCCCGGGGCAGTGCGGCCCCGGGATAAGGCCTTTAGGAGATACTTCCAATTCGCGAACTGAAGCGAGACTGCCTTTCTTCACCGATTGTTCGGCTTTTATACCTTTCTAGAGAGAACGGAAAAATGATTTAAATTATACGCAAATTTTTTGTAAATGGTCAAGAGAAAAGAGGATTTATGTGGAATTATCGACATAGGAATAACAGATCGGTAGCAAATTTGAATATAATTACCATGGAAACGATATAAATAAGAAAGACAAAATATGTCAAATTTTTGTTTTTGGTTTATAATAAGAAAACGGTAAGATTTAAGTGGAAAATGAGATATTATTGATATAGGAAAAAAGGTAGCGCAACTGCCCACACAAAGCTCGAGATTGTAGAATTACGGAAAACTAGCTAAAAGATCGAAAAAAGGTAGACTCCATTGACACCAATTTAAAAGTGCTGATAATGTGAAAATACGAAGTAGAAATGATTTGTTATTGTGATCTTATGGTTTAAAATCGTTACAGGATCCTATGGAAATAAAGGTGATGTAAAATATCCAGTTTTGAGGTGAATGCAGAAAATCGAAACAGAATGGAAAAATGAATTTAAAATAATGTAAAATGATACGTAAGTAGTATAACACTACATTTTCCCCCCGACCCTGGAAAATTTTTGACTCAGCAAAAATTTTGATATATACATTCTAAAATAAACCATAAAAACACAGCTTTGCAGAAACAGACATCACCAGGCAAAATCAGATATACCATCTCTTACATTCATCATCTGCCATTCAGGTAAGGGTGGAGTTCACATTCAATGACTACCACTCTAAAAGTGTGTTTTCGAAACGACATTAAGGCTTATTTAAGGAGTAGTCATCCGCTCCTGCGTGGGAAAAAAAAATAAATTAGTCGAAGAAACACCACTCTTAAAAGTGTGTTTTCGAAAGGACATTCAGGCTTATTTAAGGAGTTGTCATCCGCTCCTGCGTGAAGATAAAAAAAAATTATTAAAGGAGTAGTCAGCCGCTCCCAAGTGAAGATAAAGATAAAGAAATCAATCTTAAGCAAGCTTTAGTCGCTATGACTTAAGTAAAGATAAAGAACGGCCAGAGCGGTAGGGCTCAAAACCAGAGATCAGCAACATCACTAGCGAGATGTGTCTGAAATAATAAGAAGTGAAGATTAACCCACCAAACAAACAAACAAATTAAAAGAAATAAAAATAATAAGGTGAGAATGATGGTGATATTTATACATATATACAAATTAATAGTTAATAAAAGTTAAGAAAATTTATGATTTTACATCTTTGATGTGCCACTTGCCTCTAACTCCATTAGGGTCTTCAAGTACATAGACTAGTGGTGACAGTTTAGCTATCACTTTACACTTGATGAACTTAGGGGCAAGTTTAGCATTAAAGTATGCGCCGGCATTGCTTAAAATATGATTTTTACGCCAAACAGTATCTCCCACATTAAATTCTTTAAAAGCCCGGCGAAGATCATAGCGAGCGCTATTTTTAGCGTGCGCTATGTAAAGTTTAGTTTGAACTTTGTGAAAGATAGATGAGAGGAGACCAGCATTAGACGCGTAAATATCACGAGGCATAAATATTAATTCCTCGAGGTTCTGAGTTGGAGTATAGAAGGAACCACAAGGTATTGTTTCCCTACCAAAGACTAAAAAGTTTGGAGTAAAGCCAGTAGCTACATTTGTAGCGCTGTTCATTGCGTACTGAATTTTAGTAAGATGGTTGTCCCATGATCTATGATCGTCTCCTACTAGAGATGCTAGAGCTGTAATAATTGTACTATTAAACTTCTCCGTAGGATTAACCTGAGGACAATATAAAGCTGTGTGAAAAATAAAAGGAACGTTATAAGAATTTAAGAATGAGTGGAATTCTCGCGACTGAAATTGAACAGCATTGTCCATTATAATAGTTTGGGGAATGCCATGAACTAGAAAAACTGAATTTTCCAAAACATTAATAATATTAGCTGAAGTAGCACGTTTAAGGGGAAAAATCATAGTAAATTTAGTAAAATTGCAGTTAATTACTAGAATATACTGATTTCGTTTTCGAGTCATAGGCAATGGACCCATAAGATCTAAGGATATAGTTTGAAAAGGTCTGGAGCAAAGTTTAGGTTTACCCATAAGACCATAGGGAGAATGATTAGGGTGTTTGTAGGTTAAGCAGGTTTCACAAGTTGAGATTAAATTGGCAATATCCTTAAACATACCAGGCCAATAGTATTTTAAAGATATTTTCTTGAATGTCTTGAAGATACCAAGATGGAGTTCTGAAGGGGAACCATGGTTAACTTCAATAATTGCATGTCTATCTTGAGGTAGTGGAACTTCTTTCCAAATAAAGTCATCGTTTAGACGATCGGGAGAATGGATGCAGCGGTAAAGTTTGTTATCCCTGATAGTATAGTTGGGATATGAGTCTGGGTTGTTGGAGCATCCGAGAAAAATCTTGTTGTAGTGCTCAAGTTTACGATCGGGTGGTTCTTCAATAGTAATAGGATGTACGCCTTGAGGTGAAATTTCTCGTGTATCAGGACGTTCTTGATTCTTATGTCTTGATAATAAATCTGGAACAACGTTATCCTTTCCTTTTTTATGTTTCAGGACAAAGTTAAAGCAAGATAAGCGTAAAGTCCAGCGAGCAAGTCTTCCTGATGGATTCGATAAGTTCTGAAACCATTTAAGTGCAGCATGGTCAGTATATATTGTAAATTCTTTACCATTGTCTAGGTAACATCGCCAATGTTCTAACGCAGTTATTACAGCCAATGTTTCTCTTTCAGTAGTTGAGTAGTTCTGTTGATTTTTGTTTAGTGCTTTACTCATGTAAGCAATCACGACTTCTTTGTCATCTTGATGTTGAGTAAGCATTGCTCCTATGCCATAGTTTGATGCATCACAATGTACAGAGAAGGGTAGTTCGAAGTTAGGACAAGCAAGGACAGGAGCAGTTACCAAAGCTTCTTTAAGTTTCTGGAAAGCAGCTGCAGCTTGAGAATTCCAAAGAAATTTAGGAGCGTTCTTCCCGGAACAGGTTAGTTGATTGAGTGGAGAGGCAATAGTGCTAAAGTTTGGAATGAATCTTCTGAACCAGCTGCAGGTGCCTATAAATCTTCGCACTTCTTTTCTACAAGTAGGTACAGGATATTCTAATATAGCTTTTATTTTATCTGGATCAGCACGTAGACCGTACTCGTCCACTAGAAAACCAAGGTATTTCAGTTCTTTCCTGAAGAATTGACTCTTCTCAAAGTTAATAGTCAGATTAGCATATGAAAGTTTTTCATGGACTTTTATGAGGAGTGATATGTGTTCATCAAAAGTCTCGCTAATGATAACGATGTCGTCCAGATAGCAAAATACCTTGTTCTCAAATTCAGGGGTAAAAAGCATATCCATTAATCTTTGTAGAGTTGCAGGTGAGTTAGAAAGACCAAAAGGCATTACCTTGAATCTAAACATACCTCTTCCAGGTACATAAAATGCAGTTTTATCCTTATCAGCAGGATTCAAGGGAATCTCCCAAAATGCTTTCGCAATGTCGATGCTTGATAAGTATTTGGCATTCCTCAAGTTGTCCAAAATTTCGCTTATTAGTGGCAGACTATAAGCATCACGACGTGTAACTGAGTTAAGCTTCCTGCTGTCTACGCAAAAACGCCATTCACCATTCTTCTTCGGAGTGATGAGAACTGGAGATAACCAAGGACTTTCGCATTGTTCAATGACGTTCCATCGCAGCATCTTGTCAACTTCATTAATTAACGCCTTTTGTTTTTCAGGAGACAGTCTGTAACATCTTTGTTTGATTGGAAGAGAATCACCAGTGTCAATCTTGTGGGTGATTAAGTGTGTGCATCCCAGGACACCTTTTTCTTCAAAAGAAATTGTCTTGAAACGTTGGATGATGTCATTAGCGATGTTCTTTTGATTAGGAGTTAAATGCTCATAAGGTAAAACTTTAGTATCTTTAGTTTCGATAGCAGAACATTTAGATTCTGTAAAGTTAAGAGAAGATAAAACACTAGGTAAAAGATTAAATTTTCTCCAAAAGTCAATACCTAATATTAGCGAAGGAAAAATTTCAGGAAAAACGTAAGCTTTAATTAAATGAGTTTGATTATTGAAATGAATAGGTAAGTCAAAATAACCCAAGGAATTAACTTTTTGATTATTAGCAGTAGAGACAGTAATAAGATCTGACTTGAAAAGTTTGCAGCCCAGTTTAAGAATTTCCAAATGAGAATTATTACCCAGAATAGTTACTGAACTGCCAGAATCTAGTAAACCAGATAAAGTTAAGTTATAAATTTTGACATTAACGAATGGACGATTAAGATCTTGTTCCTTGGAGTAGAGTGTAGAAGAGATTCTGTAACAAGAAAAGAAGTTTTGAATTGTTTTAATCCAATTAGTCCAATCGTCGTTATCAAAGTTTAAGTTACTTTTCAAGTCAGTAGTTAGTTTTTTGAACTAGTATTAGGTTTGGGAGAACAAGTAGGGCAATCTGCAGTTTTAAAACCCTTAAGACCACATTTGAAACAAATCACGAATCGTGGTTGAGTACAAGTGTTCAAAGAATGTCCTTGTTTACGACAGCGAACACAAAAGGAGGTTTGTTGAGGAGCTTTAGTTTGAGAGA
Source organism: Parnassius mnemosyne (assembly GCA_963668995.1). Taxonomy (NCBI): domain Eukaryota; kingdom Metazoa; phylum Arthropoda; class Insecta; order Lepidoptera; family Papilionidae; genus Parnassius; species Parnassius mnemosyne. Next base: position 37,100,876 of record CAVLGL010000085.1, read on the forward strand.
GACTATTAACTTGTCTAGAAGGGTATTTGTAGGATGGAGTGAATTTATTCATGAGGGGAGGAGAGGGTCGTGAGTTATTAGAAGAATTTGGAGAGTCAACTGAACTTGAAGTGGAATGCTTGTAGTTGAATTCAGAAATAAGAGGACTTTGTTGTACATTTGGTTCTTTAAATTGTTTGTCTCTGTCTAGAAATTTTTCATAGTTTTGGCAAGTAGCCAGTAGAGAGTCGATAGAGTCAATGTCTTTTAGAGCTACGAAGACTGAATAACATGGGCGAATATTCCTTAAAATAATCTCCAATTGTTCTGTTTCAGAAAGTTTCTTCGAAAGACGAGAAAACATTCCAGACATGATGGAAATATAGATGACAATAGGTTCATCTCGACCTTGAGTTCGATTCCTAATCGCTTCTAAAAGTTTGTGATCATAATCAAAACCACCAAAGTCTTTGATTAATAACGAAGAAAGTTCGTTCCACGTTAAGTTTGGATTCTGATTATATTTAAATCTGAACCAATGAAGAGCATTGTCAGTGAAAATTTCAAACGCTTGTGAAATCAACAAGTCTTTGGACAAGCCACGAGCTATACAGTATTCTTCCAGTTTTTGAAGAAAGGATCTTGGACAGCTTTTACCATTGAAGGTGTGTCTTTTCAGATCTTTGAAGACGTTGGTTGGAGAAAAAGATTGAGGTGGTGGTGAAGGATACGGGGTATGGACCTGAATAGAATTTTGAGAAACAAGAGGGAGTTCCGTGACAGTCGGGTCAACCGTGACAGTCGGGTCAACAGGAGGGTCATTTTCAGTTGGAGCTGGAGTCAAGGATTCAAATTGTTTAGTAATATCGTCATATTTCATCTTCAAAGTATCGAAAATAGCTTTAAAGTCTGGATATAAGTCAGTATCTATTCGTTCCAATCTGTAAAAGATATGATTAATAAAAGTTTCTATTAGTCGCAAGTATTTGGTTTCGCCTTGTAAAAATTTTTTAATTTTACAGTCCAAGTAGGTCAAGGTAGAATCAATTTGAGACAAGTCATCCTCAATCGGAATTGTAGAAGTCAAAATATCTTCAGGGTGAGAATTCGCAACTAAACGCAAAACCTGTTTTTTTAGAAGTAAAACAGTATTAGCTGGTTCCTCACATCTAATCTTCACTTCGTATTCGAGTTCGGCCTTGTTAAGAAATTCGTACTTAATAACCCTTTTCATTGTTATAATTATGTGTAAAGTTAAGTTTAAGAAATAAAAATTTAATTAAAAATTATACCTCTTTAAGTTATCTAAAATAAAAATATTAAAGTGATGGATGTAAGTAAGGTGTTAAATGTAGGTCTAAATATAATCTAGATAAGTTGAAAAACTAGATGAAGTTTTGTTCTAGAATAAAAATATTAAAGTGATGAATGTAAGTGTTGTGTGAAATGTAGGTCTAAATATAATCTAGATAAGTTGAAACACTAGATGAAGTGTTGTTTTAGAATTTGGAAGGTATGAAAAGGATGAATAAATGAATGATGAATAATGAGTTAAGAACGAAAGGGAGAGCAATTAAATCAAAAGGGAATGGACAAGGCGCAGTAAAGGTGAAGAATTAAGAGAGAAAGAGGACTTTTACGTTGGGCGCCAAATGTCGTGAAGCGACAATTAAAAAAAAATAGAACCTAACCTAAGTACAACAAAACAACAAAAGTAGAGCCAGAAAACAATATATTTAAATTTATAAAAGGTATTTACAATTTTATAAAAAAATGGAATGAGGATGATGATGAATGAAGTGAGAGTACAATTAGATTATAAAAAAAAAAAATAAAGGTGAGAGAATAGGGGAATATAGCGATGAAGTGGGGCCTAAAAGTCGAAGCGACACACGTTGCGTTTGTAGAAGTAGGTTTCTTAGCAGCGACGGCACGCAGCGCCTGAAGCCAGCACACGCCGTTTGCGCTTGTAGAAGTAGGTTTCTTAGCAGTGACGGCGCGCAGCGCCTGGAGCCAGTACACACAGCGTCCGGAGCCGGCGCACGTAGCGCCTGGAGAAGGGGCGCGCAACGCTTAGGGCCAGCAGTTGCAGCGCCCAAAGGTAGCGCCGGCGGTAGGTGCACTCGGCGCCTGGAGTAAGTAGTAGTAGTGCCCGGAGTAGTGTGGCCCCCGCGCTTGTAGTAGACTCGAAGCGACTTCCGAGGTAGATGGAGGCTTGTAGGATTCCGGAGTGGCGCGGCCCGAGTTTGAAGAAGGCTTCGCCGAAGACTTCACGTGTAAATGGAGTCTTGCAGGATCCCGGGGCAGTGCGGCCCCGGGATAAGGCCTTTAGGAGATACTTCCAATTCGCGAACTGAAGCGAGACTGCCTTTCTTCACCGATTGTTCGGCTTTTATACCTTTCTAGAGAGAACGGAAAAATTATTTAAATTATACGCAAATTTTTTGTAAATGGTCAAGAGAAAAGAGGATTTATGTGGAATTATCGACATAGGAATAACAGATCGGTAGCAAATTTGAATATAATTACCATGGAAACGATATAAATAAGAAAGACAAAATATGTCAAATTTTTGTTTTTGGTTTATAATAAGAAAACGGTAAGATTTAAGTGGAAAATGAGATATTATTGATATAGGAAAAAAGGTAGCGCAACTGCCCACACAAAGCTCGAGATTGTAGAATTACGGAAAACTAGCTAAAAGATCGAAAAAAGGTAGACTCCATTGACACCAATTTAAAAGTGCTGATAATGTGAAAATACGAAGTAGAAATGATTTGTTATTGTGATCTTATGGTTTAAAATCGTTACAGGATCCTATGGAAATAAAGGTGATGTAAAATATCCAGTTTTGAGGTGAATGCAGAAAATCGAAACAGAATGGAAAAATGAATTTAAAATAATGTAAAATGATACGTAAGTAGTATAACACTACAATATTCCTCCATATTCGTAGAATAATAGGTTCATTGGATGCCAATGTCTTCGATTTCACCCGTTTTAGGGTTCCGTACCTCAAAACGAATAAACAGAACCCTTATAGGATCACTTTGTTGTCCGTCTGTCTGTCTGTCAAGACCCTTTTTCTCAGGAACGCGTGGAGGTGTCAAGCTGATTCATATCAAATACTCAAGTCTACTGTCCCTTAGAGCTGTGAAAAAATCAAACTTCTAAGCCAACGCAATCAAAAGATACAACCGTTTATGCCGCAAATTTTTGACATTTGCAAGGGAATGAAAACCTACAGGGTACTTCCCGTGAACTCAGAATCTTAAAATTTGGTACGAAGCAACGTATTACAGCACAAATAAAGGAAAAATTGTGAAAAGTATAAATTTTTAATTACATCGTGTAATAAAAATATTTTTAATAATTTTAAGCTTATATACCTATGGATTTATTCGGAACCATCGGTGCGCGAGTCCGACTCGCACTTGGCTGGTTTTTTTTGGATAGGGTGACAAACGAGCACACAGTCCACCTGATGGTACGTGGTCGCTGTGGCCCATAGACATCTACATTTATCCTCGTTTGCGAATCAAAATGCAGATGCGTTGTCACCCGTGAGGACTAAGATGGAATGCCTCTTTTCCAGTAAAAAGGGTCTCCGGTTCTCTACACTCACCACACGAAACACAGCAGTGTTAAGCTGCTATTTGACGCTGGTATTCAAAGTATTAAGTACTCAATTAGTTCGTGTATGCATCTACCTTTCATATTTAACTTACTTAATTTGAATTTATACTTATAAGTAACTATGTAATATATCACTGTTTTTATCCCAAATTTTAAATAAGTCGAATAAATATAAATTAAAAAATGTAGTATATTCGTGTTATTGTAAAAAAATAATTTCTAATTACGATGTAAGTGAAATAAAATCGTTATTACAATGTAAGTAAGTAAAAAAAAAAAAACTATCATGCTCGATATTTTCGTATTTGTAAAAAAAAGGCGCAGTGTGAAAAAAAACTCGTTGCTGTGGCCCATAGATATCTACATTTATCCTTTGTTTGCCAATGAATATGCAGATGTATTGTCACCCGTAAGGATTAAGAAGGAATGCCTCTTTTCCAGTAAAAAGGGTCTCCGGTTCTCTACACTCACCATACGAAACACAGCAGCGTTAAGCTGCTATTTGACGCTGGTATTCTGTGAGGGCGTGGTCCTTCCCCGGTCGATCCGACCCATTCGTGCTACAACTATACTACTGATATAGCTGCAGCATGGCTCTACTACGTTTAACCCTTTAGATATCCCTATAATATACTTACTTATTTTGAGAATGATGTTTGAAATTTTAAAAAGAGTCGTGAACGTTGTGATTAAGTTAAAATGTGGCGAAATCAGACGCTTATTCAAAATCATGTATAGATCTTGTCCCAGTGCTGAAGCGCTGACAGGCCAACATGAATAGCGCTTGAAAAGTAGCCTGCTTTATCACTTTCTCGCATTGCCGTCTCAAGGAGCGCTTTAGCGAGTTTTTCTTTTTCACACTGCTCCTATTTTTACAAATACGAAAATGCCGAACATGATAGTTTTTTTTTTTACTTACTTACATTGTAATAACGATTTTATTTCACTTACATCGTAATTAGTAATGATTTTTTTACAATAACACGAATATGCTACATTTTTTAATTTATATTTATTCGACTTATTTAAAATTTGGGATAAAAACAGTGAAATATTATATAGTTACTTATAAGTATAAATTCTAGTTAAGTATCCACAGTTAAATATGAAAGGTAGATGCATACACGAACTAATTGAGTACTTAATACCTTGAATACCAGCGTGAAATAGCAGCTTAACACTGCTGTGTTTCGTGTGGTGAGTCTAGAGAACCGAAGACCCTTTTTACCAGAAAAGAGGCATTCCATCTTAGTCCTCATGGGTGTCAACGCATCTCCATTTTGATTCGCAATCGAGGATAGTACCTAGATGTTTATGGGCCACAGCAACCACTTACCATCAGGTGGACTGTGTGCTCGTTTGTCACCCTATACTATAAAAAAAAAACTTAAGATTAAAAATTAAACACATTAAAAATTATTGATTTATATTAGTTAAATGATTTATAATAGTTAAGGACTTGTATTGTGTACTGAATTGGATCAATATCGCTGTAAATACTATTGTCGGAACTTCATCATAAGATCCCACTTCTGATATCGGAAGTACAACAGGAAAGGTTAATTATTAAAAATAGTAAAAGTGTGAGAGCGGTTTCTCAACTTGCTCTCTTGCTTATGCAATTGATCATTATCAGTAATACGATAGCCTAACGCACAATATATTAAGTATTGTGCAATCACAGTTCAACCACACCCGTAACATGTCCCCCTCACAATCACACACCAGTGCAGTGTAACGAAAGAACCACGATACTATCTTAGCACTACTACTACGTAGAATGACTTAAACGGACTACCTCGCACTCGGCACCTATGCTGAACTTTATACTGCACAAACGAGCCAATGTACCCTTAATTCTACCTTGCCACCATCGATATGACGCTCCGCTAGAGTGACACAACCTCTCGCTCATTCATCAACGTTTCGTTCGTGAACTCGTGTGGTACCCAAATATTGAGATTTTTTGTATAGCCAGACTTATTCAAATGGGTCAAAACTATTTTCTGGTTAATTGTCTATTTTTCTGTTATGTGGTAACTACTGAGATGCCAATATAGTTTCATATTTTCGAAAATGGCATCTACTTTATCCGTATGAGGGCGACCAGAGCGAGCTGCATCTTTGACATCAAAATAATCGGACTGAAAACGTTTGAACCAACTTTATATTACTCTTACTGACACTGCATTAGGTCCATAAACGACACAATGTTTTTCGCAGCTTGAGTCGCATTTTCCCTTTTTTGTAATAAAACTTCAGAATGTATCGAATTTTTTCGTTAGATTCACTCACTTTGGCGGACAGAAGAACAATTTGAAATGGCGGGAAAATGTTTTTACTTTTTATTTTTCTTTTTCTTAATATCCATATGTACTGAAACTAAAATCAGCCAGTGCAATTTTATACAAACAAAATACGAAGAAAATTTTCCCCGACCTATTATAATTAAACATCTTTTATTTATTTAAATTGTTATAATATAGTATAAAATTAAATCTTACTAAAAAGTTACACACAATATAAAAAACTATAATAAAGAAAAATATAACTAAAAATTTAAATTGTCATACAGTCCTACTCCCGTGGTATCCTACCAAGAACGCTGGCTGCGTTTCCTAGCTGAATGGCTATACTTAGCCTTTGAGCGAGAAAAGAACCAGGCCCCTTATCGTCAGCAGTGACGACCAGTCGCGGATACAGTTCCTTTAGGAATTTCACCGAATGTTGACACCACGGACCGTAGGTCTCTACAGCAAATGCCACAAAATATGTAGTCATTTCTTAATGACTCATATTTGCGGCACTTACTTAATTCAGCTGTCTCTGATGCCGCCCCGGCTCTGAGAGGCCGCCAAAGTATCTACGCAAGTAGCATCCCACACTAGGGCTTTACCTCTCTCCCAAGAGACCAATGTCGGAACTCTTGCCATCGTCTCTAAATATCCCCCTTGCAAGGCTCCAAAACTGGGAGAACATTTATAGAGACAAAACCCCTTTAGAATAATAGCCGAGAGAATTTATTAAAAAAAATAAAGTTCAGTTTTCTGAAGTAAATTTATTACGTTTTTGCATATTTCGCGTATAAAGTTCATCAAATAATACCTTTTACCGAGAACTCAATAAAGGGCAATTAATTGATATTGCATGTAATAAAAATGGCAAATCAAAGAGGTTATTAACAAATAGTTGGTCTCTCGCTACGCGACGAACAGACAAATAGTCTAGTCAACAAGTTCAAAACCGTGTTCATTTTTGTTCCCGCTCTTAAAAATATATGCGATAGCTCATTCGATTCAGAATGATGTCTAAAAAATGTATTTCGAGGTCATAAAAATTGCAATTTTTATTAACAAAATAAGATGAAAAAAAAAGATATTCAGTTTTCGTTAATACCTCAATAACTTTTAATATTTAAGAACTATTGAAAAAACATGCTTAAAGAAGAGAAAATTTCCAATAAAAAGTCTGTACTCCTGGAATTCTATCTTCATTATTTATTATTTTTATTTAACGCCCAGAATAGGACTCCACGCGACCGTTACGGGTAGAGCGAAAAAAAATGTACTGATTTTTTTATAAAATATTTGTTACACATATTTTTAGGAGCGGAAACAATAATTAACACGTTTTTGAAGTTGTTGACTAGGCTGAAAAGAATAATGTTGCTAGGTGAAGGCTCTTGCAATATTGATAACTTAAATATTTCCGGATATTATTTGTTAATTAGTTGTATATTGCTTATGTGCTTATTGTATTGAGGATTTGAAACTAAAAAGGCATATTCTAGATAGATCTTTGTAATATTTTTTATAATAGTACCAGGTTAGAACCACGCTGAAATACTCAAAAAGTTCGAAGATTGAATTTTATAACTATACCAAATGTGTATCATGTATCATATTCGTAAATAAATCTAGAAAAACCTCTGTGACAGACAGATAGATACAGACGTGATATGATGAGTATTTTGTTTTGCAAAATTTGGCATGGAACACTAATAAACAAATATTATACAGCATTTCTCAGATAAAAAATTCTCCAAAACAAATTTGTTCTGAACTATTCGTTTTATTTCCAAAAGCGCTTATCGGCGAACTGGTTTTGCTTGTTTGTTTACAGTATTTCCATTAGTTATATTTTGCCGCAAAGACGGCACTCACAGAATACCCCGTGTAGTTATCGGAAAACAGTTTTGCCGGTAAAAACTATCTTCATACGGCAAAATACTCGCTACGTATTAAACATACAAGCGTATGAGTTATGGCGGTATTTTCAGCACTAACTGCTTTCCTTCGAATCAAAAACAAGTGTACTTTACTTATGCGAAACGCTTAAATGGTTTTGCGGAAAACACTTGATTGTATATTACGTTAAGGGACGCCCTAGACGAAGGTTTATCGACCAAATCGGTGATACATTAAAAAATGGGCCAGATTAGGAGTACCCTTAACCGACGAGCGTGTATGCGTAGATATATGGATGTAAAAGAGGCGAGAGAGGTGTGTCAGGATCGCTTCAAATGGAAGTCCGTAGTCTCTGCCTACCCCTCTGGGTGACAGGCGTGAGTGTTTATGTATGTATATGTATTTTATGATTGTATATTTTGTGTATTTAACTGAGATACTTATCACTTCAGTCATAGTAAAAAAAAATCAGGTCAGACTATTTTAATCAAATTAAAGTCATGAATTTAATACGTGCATCTATGAGAATTAACAGATCTCGAAACGTATATTAGTAGTTTCCATTACCTTATTTAAAACTAAGTACTAATATAGAAATAGGTAGAGCTATGCTGCAGCTATATTAATAGTATAGTTGTAGCACGAATGGGTCGGCTCGACCGGGGAAGGACCACGCACTCACAGAATACCAGCGTCTAATAGCAGCTTAATGCTGCTGTGTTTCGTATGGTGAGTGTAGAGAACCGGAGACCCATTTTTACTGGAAAAGAGGCATTCCATCTTAGTCCTCACGGGTGACAACGAATCTGCATTTTGAATCGTAATCAAGGATAGATGTTGATGTCTATGGGCCACAGAAACTACTTAACATCAGGTGGACTGTGTGCTCGTTTGTCACCCTAATTCTATAAAATAAATAAATAAGTACTGGCAGGCTGAATTTATAATAGGGCAGTATCATAAATTGATTGGCTAGACCGGGGCAGGATCACAATTGCGCAGAATACTAGCGTAAAATATCAGCTTAATACTGCTGTGTTTCCTATGGTGAATGAGGAGAACCAGAAGACCCTATTAACTGGTAGATACATAGATACTCCATCTTGGTCCTCTTAAGTTAGGTGCGTTGAATCTGCATTTTGATTCTTTATCGAGGATGAATGTGTCTTAAGGCCGCAGTAACCACTTACCATCAGGTGAACTAAGTGTTCGTTTGTTACCTTTTCTATTATAAAAATTGCAAGATATTTTAACTGCATGAAAAACTCATTTCCACTTACAAAGTGCACTCGTTCCAAGCTTTTAATATTTAAAAACCTAACAACTACCGCAGTGCCATTGTCTGAAGCACTCACTTGTGCGGCAACGAGTAAATGATTTTTGCTGTAAAATTACTTACTTTAGGTACACTGTCCCGTCATTCGCACTCGTAGTGCTTAGTCAGCAACTTTTTTTTTTAGAAGAGGAAGCAAACGAGAGAGAAACACCTAATGGGAAGTGTCGACCGCCGCTCATAAACGACTGCATCACTAGTTGCACCATGTGCATTGCCGTTGCAACATTGCAGGTGCGTTGCCAGCATTTTAAAAAGGATTCGGGGCTCGATTCTTAAAGGTTGAAAAAAATCGCCGATGATAAGTGATTCATCAAAGTAGTATTTGAGGAAGAATACTTCTGGTAAATCGCATTGTAGTGGACCACCAAGCATCCACATGATGTTTTCTTTTTTTATATACTGGGGATGACAGACGAACACACAGTCCATCCGATGGTAATAAGATGCTATAGCCCACAGACATCTACAATTATCTCCGATTAAGTATCAAAATGCAGATGCCTTGTCACCCCGGAGGACTACGATGGAATGCCTATTTTCCAGTAAAAAGAGTCTCCGGTTCTCTACACTTACCATACGAAAGACAACATCATTAAGCTATTATTTTACGCTCATATTCTGTAAGAGCGTAGTCCAACCCTGTTGAACCAACGTATTCGTGTTACAACCATAATATACCTGCAGCATGGCTCCACAATGTATAAAATATTAATGATACATGATGTTGATAGTAACGTGAGTTTTTCGCGATGTGTGTTGGTGAAATTTGGCATCTGGAATAAATCGAAACATCTCCTCAGAGCACTCCCCATGGTAAATGCAGCAAAATTCAGATGCGTTTTCGACCCTGATTACTAAGATGAAAGGTCTCATTTCCAGTAAAATGAGTCTCCGTATCTCTAAACTCACCATACGAAATCTATGTTAACCTTTGTTCAGCATTAAGCTACTTTGGTCATAGGAGGAAATGGGGAGATCTCCTGCCGGGCAAGGTGAAGAGGCAACGCTCCGAGAGATAATTCAGATCTATTCTGTATATTCTATATACCGCAGTACTTCGAATCTTTGATAGCGTGATTTAGGCTTCGGTGGGTTTTCGCTTGTGGCGCAACGTTAACGCCGTCACAACACAAAAATAACAATAACAAACACATATATATCTCCCTAAAAACTTCCAACATTAAATTTCACTATGTAAGTTTTCGCTTGACTGACGCAGCACTAGTGTTAAATAATTGTGTACTGTTAAGGCTGTTTAGAAGAAGACGTTGCTTATCTTGCGGCATAAAAGAACATTCATAAAACATTTGCAAACACCATAAAAAAGTTATATTTCCATTCGACGTCCCATATTAAGGACAAAGACATAAAATACATGAATGACGCGTTTCATTATTTATGACGTGGCGCATTAAAATATTTAGCGAACAAATCATTCAGAAACGCCACACATAGCGCAAACTTTTAGATGTTTTTAAACAAAATATACTAAAATACAAAATAACTATGATAAGCAATCACTTCCGTACAAGTTTTAACATTTGAATTAGAATATTTGATTGTTGATAAAGGTACCTTTTTTATAGGAGAGGGGACAAACGAGCATGCGGCTTACCTGATGGTAAGTGACTACCGCCGCCCACGAACAACTGTAACACCAGGGGAATTGCTGATATTGTGTGATACGCTAGTAATATATAAGTCAATATCTGTGAGTCAAACTGTATATTTTGTGTTATTAGTAATTTTTACATAGTTTACTTGCACTTGAGCGAAGGTAACAGGCATAGTACAATTAATTTACACTATGTAGCGCACGCATCATACTGAGAAATTTATTTGAAAGTAATTAAAGTTCAATTTCAATGAATGTATTATTATTGATAATTAAAGAATATAACTCTTCCAAATTTGAAACGATATTTACATAATTATAGCTTCTGCGGTAGCAACGCACTGGGATCAACTAGTAATGAAAATGAAAATGAAAATGTTTATTTGTCTCAAAACAGTTACGTGAATTATAAATGAGACATCCCCAGTAAGTTATTGATAATACTTGTGTTGGGGCTATCTTGCTCTTTCCCTTAATTATTAACAATATTGAGACTAATATACAAAAGGTAAGTAAAGATAAATTTATGAAGAAAAAATATCAGTAAGTGACTTATAAAGTAATTATTAGCTCTTTGTGTAACTGTAGTTGTACGCCTGTGTGAAACTGTAGTGCATCTTGTTTTTAAACAGTGTTTGTGCTGTTGAACGTGCGTGCGCGCGCGCGTGTGTGTGTGTGTGTGTCTGTGTGTGCGTGCGTGCGTTTATGTGTGTGAGTGTGTGTCTTCTTTGTAGTGCCGGTGTGTTCGAAGTGCATGTAATAGATTAACCTCGGTGAGTACATTTATTACATAAAGAAGAAAAAAAATTGCTTTACTAAGTCTATCTAAAATTTGTTCAGTTTCTAGTAAATAATAATTGTTTATTTATCGTTTTTGTTTCACATTATTTTTTAAATTGTTAAATATAAATTAAATTATTAGTCACTGTATTGACATAATTATTATCAAAAAAAATTGTCTCATAGTTTTTTTAATTGCATTTTCGAAGCTGTTATAACTAATTTACTTATCAGTAATAAATATTTATCATAGTGTTTTACTTTTTTTCTAAATATTTTGAATTGTATATTTATTACACATTTGAATTCAATTCAGATTTCAAGCGACAATAGCCTAATGGCAAGATGTGAACCGCAAACTCAAAAGGTTGTGGTTCGTGAACCACTCCTAACGCAACCATTTAAAGCTTACCAGGAGTGGTTACAGGGAATATTATTAAATTAAACAGCATTGCTAATATTATTTAATAAAATAACTAAATTCAAACTGTTCTTACGTTCAGTTTTGACAGACCATTGTGCGATATTATTTGAACCAATGCAATTGTAACTTAATGTTTAGCTTTTACAAGTTTGCAGTTTCTCATCACTCACCATAGAATAATATCAGTTAATTAGGAGTATTATTTTTTTTTTTTTTTTTTTTATTGGAGAGGGGGCAAACGAGCATGCGGCTCACCTGATGGTAAGTGACTACCGCCGCCCATGAACAACCGCAACACCAGGGGAATTGCAGATGCGTTGCCGGCCTTTTAAAAAGGAGTAGGCTCTTTTCTTGAAGGTCCCTAAGTCGTATCGGTCCGGAAAAATCCCTGGTGGTAAACTATTCCACAAGGAAGTTGTGCGAGGAAGAAAACATCTTCTAAATCGCACAGTGGTGGACCGCCAATCATCCAGATGGTGTGGATGGTATCGGGAGTTCTGCCGCGATGTGCGTTCGTGAAATCTGGCGGCTGGGATTAATCCGAACAATTCCTCAGAGCACTCCCCATGGTAGATGCGAAAGAAAATGCAAAGAGATGCAACATCTCTTCGCAGTGCCAATGAATCGAGCCGATCGGAAAGGGCTCGGTCGTCGACGATTCGAGCCGCTCTGCGCTGGATGCGGTCAAGTGGAAGGAGCTGGCACTGGGGAGCCCCTGCCCAGAGATGGGAACAGTATTCCATGTGAGGCCGAACCTGCGCCTTGTAAAGTTGCAGGCGGTGTGCCGGCATGAAATACTGTCCCGCTCTGCTGAGCACGCTAAGCTTTTTAGAGGCCAATATGGCCTTCTCTTCCAAGTGACCACGAAACTGCACGTCACTCGATATGTCGACTCCGAGGATACCGATACTGGCTGAGGCAAGAAGGGGAGTGCCTTGAAACTGAGGAGATACGACAAAGGGGTTCTTTTTAGCGGTAAACGCGCAAACTTGTGTCTTCTGAGGATTAAACTGGACTAGATTTAGTCGCCCCCAATCCGAGACTTTGTCCAGCAAAGACTCGACTTCAGACACAAGTTTGTTCCGGTACTCGGCGACGTTTTCCCGAGAAATATTGGCCCGGCCGGTGTATAGAGCATCACCAGTGCTGTCATCCGCATAGCAATGAATGTTACCAGTTAGCAACATATCATTGATATGCAGAAGAAACAGCGTTGGTGATAGCACACAGCCTTGTGGAACACCAGCGTTAATAGGCTTGTAGTCAGAACATGCACCGTCTACAACGACCTTGATGCTCCGATCTGCAAGAAAGCTGGTGATCCAATTGCACAATTTCTCGGGAAGCCCATAGGAAGGCAGCTTCGAAAGAAGCGCTTTGTGCCAAACCCGATCAAAGGCCTTCGCAATGTCCAGACTAACGGCCAACGCCTCCCCCTTGGACTCTACTGCCTCCGCCCATCTATGGGTCAGGTAGACCAGAAGATCACCAGCTGATCGACACCGACGAAAACCGTATTGGCGGTCACTAATCAGCTGGTGATCCTCAAGGTACCGGATGAGCTGGCAGTTAATAATGGATTCCATTATTTTGGAGAACAAGGAGGTGATCGCGATAGGCCTATAGTTGGACGGGTCTGAGCGGTCGCCTTTTTTAGGGATCGGGTGGACAAAAGCTGTCTTCCATGAATTCGGGACTACGCCATGGGAGTAGGAGTACCGGAAAAGACGCGTTAGGACCGGTGCCAACTCCGGAGCACACGTCCTCAGCACAATTGGGGGGATTCCGTCAGGCCCACTCGACTTCTGGATGTCCAGGGAGAGAAGTGCTTTGCGAACTGAGCGCTGTGAGAATAGCACATCCGGCATGGAGCACTCACACCGCGGGATGGTCGGCGGTATTTTCCCCCCGTCATCAAGAGTCGAGTTGGACGCAAAAAGGGAGCTTAAAAGGTCGGCTTTGTCTTTTGCGTCTTGGGCCAGTGAGTCGTCCTCCCTGTGCAGAGATGGTAGTGATGGCTTACAGAAATTTCCTTGGACAGCCTTGGCGAGAGACCAGAATGCACGGGTTCCCGAAGGAAGGCGAACTAGTTTCTCGCCAATTCTGCCTATGTGCTCTAACTTTGCCTTGGCAATAACTCTTTTGAAGGACCTGGAGGCGAAGTTATACTTCTTTTTAAGTGTGCTGGTGTTTACATCCCGAGTCACCGAAGCCGCAGCCGAGGCTTGATAACACTCCTGCTTACTGCGCAATGCAGTCTTACAGGAGCGACCAAACCAAGGCTGAGATCTGCCTCCGATGGGTACCACAGATGATGGAATAAATAGTTCCATTCCCTGTAGCACCACATCAGTGACAGAGTCAGCAACAGCACTGGGATCATCCGGCGAGAAGCAAACCCGCCCCCATGGGTAGGATGCAAAGAAAGACCGCATTCCGTCCCAATCCGCCGACCTGTAATGCCAAACACGGCGGCAACCTGCAGAACGCAACCGCGAAGGGAGCGTGAGTGGCACCATACTCCGGATCAGACAATGGTCCGAAGAGCCGAGAGGGGCATCGACGGAAACCTGATATCCGTCCGGATGAGAGGTCAGCAGAAGGTCCAACAGGGAAGGTGTATGATCCTCCACATCTGGAATCCGCGTAGGCGAAGTAACCAGTTGTGTCAGACCATATGCCAAGGCAAAGTCATAAACAGATCTCCCCGCATGATCGGTTAGACGTGAACCGAGCCATTCGGCATGGTGGGCGTTAAAATCGCCAAGGATCACGATCTCTGCGGATGGGACCTGTTGTAGCAAGGAATCTGTAGCCATTTGGACGTGGTCGATGAGTCGGTCTGTTTCGGCATTACCGCTATGGGACCTATAGAGGCACCCGTAGACGCGCGGATGGTCGTCGCTGTCTACGCGTAGCCAAAGGATGGACAGGTCCGAACCTTCAAGACTGCCGAGGCGTCGAGAACAGATGTCCTCTCTAACATACACGCAAACTCCAGCCCGAGGCACAAAGGAGTGCTCCAATTTGTACCCCGGGCAGGATAGATACGAAATATCAGTCGGAGAGGAAACCTGCGTCTCGGTCAAAAAGAGCAAGGCCGGCTTCGCCGTCTCGAGATGGTAGTGGACGGCGTTTAGGTTAGAGTGAAGTCCCCTGATGTTGCAGAAATTCACGGATAGCGTGGCAGGGGTCGCCTTGGTATTGTTGCTCAGTTTGCCCCGAGCAGTTTTGTTTTTGAGCGGAATTTTGCCCCCCCCAGAATACGCGGGGCAGCCTGAGCACCCACGCTCAGGATTGGAATAACATGGTCGTGGATGCCCAGCGAGGGATTCTCCAGGGGTACTGGTACCCTCCTGGGGTAGTCTATTGTCTAATTCCGCTACCATGTTGATGGGGGGGGGGGGGGGGAATTGGGCCTCCGGCCACCTGCACTCACCAGACGAAACGCAGAAGCAGAGCCTCTACTTCACGCCGGTATTCTGTGAGGTCGTGGTACCAACCCGGCTCGAGCCGGCCCATACGTGCAACAGCAAAAAACTGCTGCAGGGCTCTACCACCGTTAAATTTTGCTCTTCCTGCAACTCCTGTAAAAGAAAAAAAAATCAACTCTAACTTTTATACGTATTGGAGCTACATTACAGTTGGAGCACGAACTAGTCGGCTAGACCAGGGAAGAACCATGCTCTCATAGAATACCAGCGTAAAATATCAGCTTGATGCTCTTGTGTTTCATACCATGTCTACCTGTGACTCTACACACAAAACCAAATACCCTTTTTACTGGAAACGAGGCATTCTATCTTACTCCTCAAGCGTGACAACGTGTCTGCATTTCTTTTTTCTTTTTTTTTTAAAAAACGTTACCTCCACACTAGGATTTTCTCCTGTGTCGTGGAAGCAGTTTACAAACATAAATTGCACGAGGACAAACATCCAGACCCGGAACAATTATTTGTAGGTCATACAAATACTTGTTCCGTGCGGGATTCGAACCCGCAGCCCCCAGCGCAACAACTCATTGCTAAGCCACTGCGTCCGTTTCGATTCTTTATTGAGAATAGATGTAGATGTCTTAGTGCCACAGCATCCATTTACCATCAAGTGGACTGAGTGCTCATTTGTTACCCGTATTGTATTAAAAATATACGGTTGACCCTACAGGCCAACCCTGGAACTTCCAGCTAATCTCAAATGGGGAAATAAAAAAAGGGGGAAGAAAAGTACCTCTTTCCTGGGAAGAACAGCAGGAAAGTCAGCCAGACTTTTTTTTAAAAGAACACTTTACAATCACTAAAGTTACACAATAATTAACAACATAAAACAAATTATAATTAGCGTGGTAGTGATCACCTAATTCTCAGGGGTTACTATCATCAAAAATTCTTTAATAAATATAATAAACAGACTTGCATTACGCAAAAACCACTATGGACACTGGCTAAAAATGTAATACTTGAGTATACTCGTTAAAACCTCATCGGAATCTTAAATTTGAGTATGACTCTCAAAAGAACTTTTGCGCATTTTATAAGAGAATGAAATTGTGCAGCATAATTTTGTACTAAAGAATATCAAATATGTCAAGCGTTTGTGCTTGAAATTATTTTAATATCACTTTCTTGGTGTCGTTGAGCTGTAGGCTTTTCACCGCAACAACACAATTTCTGACATTTATAATCGAAATTTAGTTTTTTATTAAGATAACGTCGTTATGTATTATCAACATAAAGATGTTATGCTGTTTAGCTAATAAGTCATTTTATGTACACTATAATATTTATGTTTAAAGAATTGTGTGAAAAACATTACTTACTTATCTTCACGCACAATCCATGACGGGGTAGCCAGAGAGAACAGATCGCCAAGTGTCACGATCCTTACATACCTCTTTCGCTTCTTTCAGATTCATTATCTTCTTCAAACATGCACGTCTAGGTATCCGAGTACTCTTGACCCTCCCCTCTTCGAGCAATTTGCTCACATGGTCTTCGAAAGTTAGTCTCGGTCTACCTCGACACCTTTTAATATTTACTTTCGCACTTTATATTTTCTTCACCATTACGTCAAATATATTATACTGAATATGGACGACAAAGACTGCCTCGTTGATGTAGAGGTCGTAAACGCAATTTTTGATCATGAGGTGCCGGATCAGGCCTTAATCAGTTTTTGGGGGCTTTTTGTCAAGAAATTCTCAGCAGGCCGGAATCAGGAAGGTGACGGTATTTGCTGTATGAAATACACTCTAGTACCACGAAAAGCACGTGAAGCCGTAGGACCTGCGCCTGATCTCTCCCCGGTCGTGTCGGATTACCGTTCCATGAGTGAAGGAATAGAGAGCCCATCTATGCTTACGCATACACTTGGGCACTACAATCCTACAGAACTGCGTAGATCGCTAGTCTCCGTTGAGACTGACCACTGTGACAGTCCACTGTTGGACATTTGTTACGAGCCAGGGCCACGCTGTAGCGTATTTTTGTTGCAGAATGTCTCGCTCTTTTGATGCTGCTCCCACGTCTGATATATTCGAGACGTTTATACCGTAGTCAGTGGAAGTTCATGAGATCTTTCTAGTACTTCCCATAGCTGTCTAGCTGTCTCTTAAATAAATATTTAAAATTAGATATACACCCGAAATAATAAACAAGTAGGGTTCAGGTTGTCGGTTAATAACAACTTCGGCTTTCCCAGTGAGAGTTTTGAAATTATTCCGGGATTCTCGGTTTAAATATATATGGCCAATATTTTCAAATATGACTTTGTATGCCCGCAAAGATTTTACATAACTATGCTTATAAATTCTAGATGCTTTTTAATTTTCTCCTGTAACACAAATCAAATCGCTAACAATTATATAATAGTATAGAAACATTTTTATTCAAAATAGCTCACAAAAATACTCACTGAAAGTCACGTTTTTTCACTGGCTCGGAAGTAAAAAAACCTCTGTCTTGGAAAGAACCAGCAAAAAACCCAACAAGACCTTTGAAAAAAGTTTGTACAAACTACTTACAAAAATTATTTAAGAAACAGCTTGGAAGCGACCACCCCATTCTCAGGGGCTATTATCAACCATGTATTTATTTATATAATAAAAATACGTTTTATTCGGTTTTTGTTTAGGAAAATATTTGAACTTTTATACGTGGTAGAGCCATGCTGCAGCTATATTAATAGTATAGTTGTAGCACGAATGGGTCAGGTCGACCGGGTAAGGACCACGCTCTCACAGAATACCCGTGTAATATAGCAAATACTGCTGTATTTCGTATGGTGAGTGTACAGAACCGGAGACCCTTTTTACTGGAAAAGAGGCATTCCATCTTAGTCCTCGCGGCTGACAATGCTTTTGCATTTTGTTCATAATCGCAGATAGATGTAGATGTCTATGGGTTGCAGACACCACTTACCATACCACATACCACATGAACTGTGTGTTCGTTTGTCACCCTATTCTATATAAAAAAAGAAACGACGGGTTGCACTCCGGGAGTGCCGGCAGAAGTGAAAACTTGAATATTAACGTTGTGCATTTTTGATATTTTGGAATGACGGAGATTATTTATTATTATCTTATTTCATTTATTTTCATTCGAAATTATTTGTTTGGTAAACATACACCGTACATGTGCTTATTGTGATGTTATGAAAATATAGGTTAATGCTATAAAGTATAAACATATTACAAATATTACATCTATAATGTGTAAGTACATATGTATCTATACTAATGATTTCGTCAAGCAGTAGTAACAGTAGACTCGATCGAAACCTAATCTTAATAATAAAATTATATTAATTAATAAATGAAAATTAATTAAACCTAACCTAACCTGAATAATACTACTACGCCGCGCCGGCTGTCTACTCTCCGTCCGTCTTACGAATTTTCAATCAGGACACGTGACCTGACGCGAGTTTAACATTTTTTTCCCATTAGAAAAAAAGTGCACAACGCCGCTAAAGAAGTTTTCACTTTAAAAACTTGGTAACATAAGGTCGGGGAACAAAATTCTTCGTATTTTCTTTGTGTATAAAATTGAAGAAAAATCTCTATGGTGTCAGTGTTTGCATTTGGCTAGTTTAAATATAAATATTATATATTATAAAAAGTAAAAAAAATCACTTTCCCGCTATTTTCAATTGTTTTTATAATATAATAATTAAAATGAGTGAATTTAACGAAGAAATTTGAAGTTTTATTTCAAAAAAGGGAAAAATGCGACACAAACCGCGAAAAAAATTTTTATGGACCTAATGCAGTGCCAGTAAGAAAATCACAAAGTTAGTTCAAACGTTTTCAGTCCGGAAATTTTCATGTCAAAAGAAAGAAGAAGTCGCTCTGGTCGCCCTCATACGGATAAAGTCGATGCCATTTTTGAACAAGCGGAGCAAGATCGGCATAATATAGTACATATGTCATAGCCGAGGAATTGAAGATTGACCAAAAATAGTTTGACCCATTTGAAAAAGTCTGGCTATTCAAAAAAGGTGACTGAAAGAAACCTAATGTATCGAGTACTCATTTGCGATTCTCTATTGAAACGTAATGAAACCAAACCATTCTTGAAAAGATCACCTACAATAAGAACGTGCGAAAAAAATCATGCTCAAAGGGTTTGACAGAGCTTGGTTAGGAAGTGTTAATACATCCACCATATAGTCCTGACATTGCACTCTCAGATTTTTACCTATTTCGGTCTCTTCAGAGTTCGTTGGGTTGTGTTAGGTTAACATCAAGAGAGGACTGTCGAAATTTTTTTTTGATTAAAAATCCCAAGATTTCTACAGTAACAGGATTTTGTCACTACCTAAAAAATGACAACAAATTATCAAACAAAATGGTACATATATTACATATATTATATTTTATAAGTTATTAAAATTTGGAAAAAAATATCTTGAATTTGTCTATAAAATACGAAGAAACTTTTTCCCCGACCTTTTAGAAAGACATAATATTTCATTAATCAGTTCAACAGTGCCTATCAAAGTACACTCCTGATGATACACCTTTCTCATAATTTACCTCATTGGTGATGTTTGCTATGTTTGCCATGTTGGCAGGCGGATTGACAAACGCAGTTTCTTTTTTGATTCTGTGGCCTCTTAACAGAAGGCTGCTGCTATAGAAACCGAAGCAGGAGATAATATTTTCTTCAAAAATATAATTTTATTTTGATTCGAAACTTTTGTTGGCTGCTGGAACGGCGTCGCAGAAAATATCTTTTAGTAGAATGAGTTTAGCAAGAATTCCTTTTTTGGATCTACTATTTTCTAGTGTTTAAACTAAAAATTATCTTCGTTATATACACATTTATACATTAGTTACAATTTATCTCTCTTTTCTTAAGACTTTGGATTCCTCACATACAATTTGTTACATTTCTCAGCTTTATGATTTGTCAATGTCGATTGTATTTATATAAATCATTATTAAATTACTGTCATATTGGGTTTTATTGGTATATTTTTATCGTTTTCATTTCAGTCATTAGTAAGTTCAGTTGATAGGAAAGATATGAAACTAGTATAATACATGTAATCAGGTATAACTCAATCTATTTCAGAAATGGTGGTGGACTTTTATAAAGTTAGAGACAATATGCTATCGCATTCCAAAATATGGGAATGTAGTTTCTTTATACAGAATGGGGTCCCACATAAATTCAATAAATGAAATCACATACTTGTTATCGCCTTTTCTGACGATATACAAAAAATGAACGTAATCGGTCCAGTAATTAGATCAAAAAGTAGTTTTAATTTTAAGCAAATTTGAACTTTCTATAGAATTGGGTCACTAAGTCAATGATTCAATGAACTTGAATCCTTAAACATTAAAAAGCGACGTTGTCATGCAGTGCCAACTATTGCGACATATCGACAGCCGTGTCTTTTGGCGCCGTCCATAAACAAGCGGCACGAGGTACGCGGTGTTCTTCAAAGGCAACGGTCAGTTGCGCGCGCGCCTTTGTCGTAGAGTAGGACACCTGTTACCGACCAGTAGCTTCTTTCAAAAGGAGTAATAATCGATAAACAAAAAAAAATGTTTAGCTTTAAACACTTAGGGCATGGTTTTTTAAGAATTATCGTGTTGTTATGATAATTCTAAAAACACTACGACTAAAGTATTCAAAGCTAAACTTTAAAGCTATTTGTTTAAGTGTGTTCTTGTAGATTTAGAGATAATAAATAATTTTGACACGATAAAAAACCTATAAAAACAACCAATTAAAAAGTTATACTTAATTACCCGTTTCCTAGGAAGTCACAAAACGGTAGTTTCGTGAGTTCAATTGTACAATAATAAACTTTTTTTAACAATCAATAGCTTGTCGACTGTTATCAAATCAAAAATCAAAATTACTTGTATTCAAATGTAGTAGGTAAGTGTAAAAAGTAAAGTATCGATAAACGATAATTGCACTTTGTGGCCGTCCTATTTTTTACTTTTATTATTTTCGCCATTTTGGAACTTGGATGTTTGGCTTTCAGTTCACCGCAATTCTTCCACAATACATGTGTGTTTCGTTGCTTACGCGCATTGCTTCAAGTGGTTTATTTTTCTTAAGATAAATACAATTAGTCAAACAATTTTTTTTACAGAGAAATAGACACTTATTAGTTAATTGACTTTCTGTGTGTAAATTGTGTTTATAAGTACGTTTATTTTTATTATTTTTTGACTGTGATATTGACACCACTATTTATTAGAGAGTCTTTACTGCCACTGGGTACTGGAAAAAATGTCTCAAGACCAACGTTTCCAGTTGGCCAGCTCGGTTGCCCGACCTCACTCCTCTAGACTTCATTTTATGGGGATTTATTAAAAATGAGGTGTACTCAAAGATCTCTGAAACCGAAGATGAACTGCGCAATCGTATAGGCGTAAGGCGGCAACACGCCTTGTTGACAAATAAAGAGCCCTGGCTCTGGATCCTGAACGAAATCTGTTGAGCAGCCTTCAGGACAACATTATGCGGCGATGTAGATTGTGCATTCAAGAACTTGGCGGATATATTGAAAATTTTAAAATTTAGGGTTCCATTAAATTTTGCAACTATAATGCAATAATATTTTTTTTGTTCAGTTCCATTTTCTCGAAATAAAAAAAGTGGCGGTAAAATACTTAAACAGTTTAGTGAGTAAGTTTTTATTTCGTCGCAGATTGTCAAACGATTCCATCATCTGTGGTGCCCATCGGAGGCAGATCTCAACGTTGGTTTGGTCGCTTCTGCAGTAAGCAGGAGCTTTATCAAGCCTTGGCTGCGCCTTCGGCGACTCGGGATGTAAACACCAGCATGCTTAAAAAGAAGTATGAAATCGCCTCCAGGTCCTTCAAAAGAGTTATTGCCAAGGCAAAGGCAGAGCACATAGGCAGAATTGGCGAGAAACTAGATCGCTCGCCAAGGCTGTCCAAGGTAATTTCTGTAAGCCATCACTACCATCCAGAGATGGTACACTTGCAGACACAGGGAGGACGACTCACTGGCCAACGTCGCAAAAGAGAAAGCCGACCTTTTAGGCTCCCTTTTTGCGTCCAACTCGACTCTTGATGACGGGGAGTGCTCCGTGTCAGATGTGCGGTTCTCACAGCGCTCGGTTCGCAAAGCACCTCTCGCCCTGGACATCTACAAGTCGAAAGTGCCTGACGGAATCCCCCCAATTGTGCTGAGGACGTGTGCTCCGATTCTAACGCGTCTTTTCCGGTACTCCTACTCTCTTGGCATAGTCCTGTAATCATGGAAGATAGCTTTTGTGCAACCGTTCCCTAAAAAAGGCGAACACTCAGACCCGTCCAACTACAGGCCTATCGCCATCATGTCCTTGTTCTCTAAAATAATGGAACCATTATTAATTGCCAGCTCATGCGGTACATTGAGGATCACCAGCTGACTAGTGACTGCCAATACGGTTTTCGTCGGGGTCGATCAGCTGGTGATCTTCTGGTCTACCCGACCCATAGATGGGCTGAGGCAGTAGAGTCCAAGGGAGAGGCGTTGGCCGTTAGTTTGGACATTGCGAAGGCCTTCGATCTGTTTTGCCACAAAGCGCTTCTTTCGAAGCTCCCTTCCTATGGGCTTCCCGAGAAATTGTGCGATTGGATCACCAGATTCCTTGCATATCGGAGTTGCACCGTCTATAACGACCTTGAAGACGATGCATGTTCCGACAATAAGCCTATTAACGCTGGTGTTCCACAAGGCTGTGTGCTATCACCAACGCTGTTTCTTTTGCATATCAATGATATGTTGCAAACTGGTAATATTCATTGCTATGCGGATGACAGCACTGTTGATGCTCTATACACCTGCCGTGCCAATATTTCTCGGAGAAACGTCGCCGAGTACCGGAACGAACTTATGTCTGAAGTCGAGTCTTTGCTGAACAAAATCTCGGATTGAGTGCGACTAAATCTAGTCCAGTTTATCCTCAGAAGACACAAGTTTGCGCTTTTACCGCAAAAAAGAATCCCTTTGTCGTATCTCCTCAGTTTCAAGGCACTCCCCTTGTTACCTCAACCAGTATCGGAATTCTCGGCGTCGACATATCGAGTGACGTGCAGTTTCGTGGTCACTTGGAAGAGAAGGCCAAATTGGCCTCTAAAAAGCTTAGCGTGCTCAGCAGAGCGGGACAGTATTTCATGCCTCACATGGAATACTGTTCCCATCTCGGGGCAGCGGCCCCCCAGTGCCAGCTCCTTCCAATTGATCGCAATCAGCGCAGACCGGCTCAAATCGTCTACGACCGAGTCCTTTCCGATCGGCTCGATTCATTGGCACTGCGAAGAGATGTTGTATCCCTTTGCATTTTCTTTCGCATTTACCACGGGGAGTGCTATGAGGAATTGTTCGGATTAATCCCAGCCGCCAAATTTCACGAACGCACATCGCGGCAATACTTCCGATACCATCCACACCATCTGGATGATTGGCGGTCCACCACTGTACGATTTATAAGATGTTTTCTTCCTCGCACAACTTCCTTGTGGAATTGATTAGCATCAGCGATTTTTCCGGACCGATACGACATAGGGATCTTCGAGAAAAGAGGTTACTCCGTTCTAAGGGGCTGGCAACGTATCTGCAATTCCCCTGGTTCCCCTGATGTTGCAGTTTTTCATGGGCGGCGGTAGTCACTTACCATCAGGTGAGCCGCATGCTCGTTTGCCCCCTCTGCTATAAAAATAACAAACCAAATGCCGTGCCGACAATAACGCTGCCTACAGCCAACCGCCATGCCACCCGCGTGCAACGTTGCTACTCTTCCAAGGGGTCAAGGTACGTAGTATAAACAGAGTGTTTACTTTAACTGAATTTATTTTAATATTTATTTTGTTTGAAAATGTAACTTTTTTATTTTACGGGTTTTAATTTAATATTTTATTTGTCTACACTTCTATGGACTAGTTTTACTTCTGGTTTCATTTATTGCATATAATGTGAATTCCTTACTGTATACATATATTTACATATATTGAAATGTAACATTGACATACTACGAGTACAAAATTAGTGTAAGCGTAAACAGGCTTAAGAGAGGGCGAAAAAACATATAGGAATCGACACGTTATAAAACATAAATTAGTCCGCAAGCCCTACAGCGAGGTTCCACAAAATTTGATTTCCAGTTTACAGCAAAAATTGATTTCGACCAGTACTTTTTATAGTAGTAGCTCATGAAAGTTGGAATCATCAAAATAAAAAAAAATACCGATGAGACACCCTTGAAAATGACAATGCTCCAACTCATAGGACCTTTATTGTTCAACATTGGTGCAAAGTCATTTTAGTCTGATATGAATCCGATGGATTGCAGTTTATAGTCGTACAGTTTAACGTAAATATACGAAAAATTTGAAAATGTTGTATCTGTATAATACGTTAACGGAAATTCTTTTGGAAAATAATAGGAATTCTTACAAAAAATCATTATGACTTTAAGTTAAATTAATTATTAATTGACCTTTATAAACTAATAAAATAATACTGTTGCGCGCCCCTATTAATGTCTTGTACATGGCAACACTAACGGGTGTTTTTTTAAGCCCGATAGAACTTGAAATTGTAAAAAATAACACAAAAAATTAAATTGTAATCAAAATTTTTTTTTATTCGAAAGATCAATACGTGACATTAACATTTGAAAATGATTTCGGGCATATGGGCACCGCGGCTGTTCTTGACGAAGCGCATTCTGCACGTCCAATTTTGGCCACTTTTTCGAGCACTGCTGGCCGTATGTCACGAATAACACGAACAATGCTGGCCTCCAAGGCGTCAATTGTTGCTGGTTTATCAGCATAAACCAGTGACTTTACGTAGCCCCACAGGAAATAATCGAGAGGTGTCAAATCGCACGACCTTGGAGGCCAATTGACAGGTCCATTTCTCGAAATCAACTTATCGCCAAATTTTGATTTCAATAAGTCGATGGTTGCGTTCGCCGTATGGCACGTAGCGCCATCCTGTTGAAACCACATCTCCTCCGGATCAATGTCATCCATATTTTCAAACAAAAAATCATTGATCATGGTGCGGTAACGATCTCCATTGACCGTAACGCGAGCTCCGGCCTCATTTTTGAAGAAATAAGGTCCGATGATGCCACCAGCGTGAAAACCGCACCAAACGGTGCATTTTTCTGGATGTAATGGAGTCTGTAGGGTCTCTTGTGGATTGGTCTCTTTTGGATTGGTCTCGCTCCATATGCGGCAATTTTGCTTATTAACAAACCCGTTAAGCCAAAAATGCGCCTCATCGCTGAACACAATTTTGCGATAAAACAACGGGTCAGTTGCCAACTGCTCTAGAGCCCAATCGGCGAAAGAACGACGCATATAATGGTCTCGTGGCTTCAATTCCTGCACCAGCTGGATCTTATACGGGTGTAGGCCGAGATCTTTGCGCAAAATTTTCCACATAGTGGACGGACAGAGCCCCAATTCCTGCGACCGACGACGAATCGATAAATTTGGATCTTCTTCCACACTTTCGTTTACAGCGGCGATATTCTCTTCAGTACGCACATTCCTTCGACGTGTTGGTGTTATTGCATCCTCTAGAGAGTATGTGGTACGAAATCTATCCACAGTTCGACGAATGGCTTGTTCAGATGGACGATTATGTACGCCATAAAAATAACGAAGTCGTCTATAAGTTGCGCGAATCGACGACTGATTTTCAAAGTAAATTTGGATAATTTCGTAGCGTTGTTCAAGCGTGAGTCTATTCATGATGATTTGTCAGAGTATACTGAAACGATAAAAAAAAATATTTCATCAAAATTTAATTTTTTGTGTTACTTTTTACAATTTAAAGTTCTATCTAGCTTAAAAAAACACCCCTTAGTTACACTAGTGCCCTCTAGTGTCGAGTAAATGAAAATATTGCGCGCCACTATTAATGTCTTGTACATGGCAACACTAGTTACACTAGCGCCCTCTAGTGTCGAGTAGCAGAACTAGGAGAGTCAAGATCCTTCCAGAAATTTCGGGACCGACATGTACTCGAACATTCTAGATGTCGCTACAGTAGAAGATTCTGGAAACTATCTGAGGCCCTATATAAGGCCGGTATAGACCACGACCGAGGCAGTATTGAATTGGCGATACAAGAGAATACTTCGAAGCGAAATAACGGCGAACTGTGTTTTATTACTAGTGTGATTTTAGATTATAATTAGTGTTGTGTAATTAAAGTGTCAATTTTGGTAATTCAATCGGCAGTTTTTAATTGTCTCGAACCCCAAGCTCGTAACAATTGGTGTCAGAAGTGGGATCAAACATGCCGATTTTACCTAAAGACGACACCGAGGGTATCCGTACCCGAAGTCAACGCCAACAGGAGACGGACCAGAGACGATTTGGTGGTGCAACGTCACAGACGTCGGCGGGCCAGTTGCCGACCACGGAGGCCGGCCCGTCAGCAGCTCCTGCAGCACCTGACTTAGGTGTTCTGATGATGATGCTGCAGGAACAGGCTCGCCGACAGGAGGAACAGGCCCGCCGACAGGAGGAACAGGCTTGTCGGTTGGAAGAGCAGCTGCAGCGCGGACAGGAGGAACAGGCCCGCCAACAGGAGGAACAGGACGGTCGGTTGGAAGAGCAGTTCAAACGCGATAAGGAAGAGCAGATACTTCTTATGAAGGACCTTCACGCTACCTTCGGGAAAGAAATAAGTGAGGTGAAGGATAAGGTTGCTCAATATGACAACCGCCTGTCGGAAGCTGAAACCCGAATCGACCAAGTGTACAATCGGGTTGACAACGTGATGGCTGACGTGAAGAAAACGCTGAACGACCTCAAAATTGGGAGATCGAGTTACAGCTCCCGTGGTAGCTACAACACCTTCGCTACGTGGATTCAAAGTGCCACCGTTCGACGGGACTTCTTCCTGGTCGGCCTACAAAATCCAGTTCGAGGCTGTCATGAAAGCGAATGGCTGGAATAAAAGTCAGGCCATGAATGCTCTCACCCTAGGCCTGCGCGACCAGGCCTTAACTGTTCTGGAAGCTATCGGTAAGGAAGTGACTTACGAGCAGCTCCTTGAGGCATTGGAGGCGAGATATGGCGACGCTCACCTGGAACACGTCTTTCGTGCGCAGCTCAAAGATCGCGTGCAACGCAGTAACGAAAACCTGCAGCAGTGGGCCCTTGAGGTGGAGAAGCTGGTTCGAAAAGCGTACCAGTCTGTACCTGCGCTCATTGTAGGGAACCTGGTGCAGACATTCATCGACGGCATCCGCGATCTTGAAGTCAGAGCTGCTGTGAGGCTCGGGCACCACGAGACGCTTAAGGACGCCTTGACCCATGCACTGGAGGTGGAAGCCGTGCGGCAGGATCATCGTTCCTACCGCGTCAGGGAGGTTGCAGCAGCTACAGTTCAGGACCGCAATAAAAGCTACAGCCCTAGGTGCTACGGCTGTGGGGAAAGGGGCCATCTTCCATCAAGCTGCCCAAAGCGAACTGTAGAAAGGTAAGGTGATCGATCTCGAGAGGGTAGTACGGCTAATAGCACCGCCCAGCAGCAGCAGGGAAACGAGTAAAAGCCAGGACTGCGGGGCGGGTGCTGGCTGATGCTAAAAGAGCCCCAAGGATTTCGATCTCACAAACCCATGATGGGAACAGCCTAATCATCAAGGGTGAAGTCAACGGAACGCCGTGTAAACTGACCATAGACACTGGAGCCTCTCGCACGGTTGTCAGTTCCCAACTTATAAGTCGGTTCCTTGGGGACTCCGCATACAACCGAGAACGCATTAATTTGGTGACAGCCACTGGTCAGCGCATACCCGTCCGTGGAGAGAAGGAGATGGAGTTGAAGCTAGGCAACATGATCTACCTGCTTAATGTCATCGTGGCTGATATAATGCACGACTGCATCCTGGGCCTAGACTTTATGAGGAAGAATTGTTGTGAGATCGACGTTAAGCAAGGTGTTTTGAAATGTGGACAAGAGGAACTTTTCGTGGAAGGGGCGTTACCAGGGAATGTGTATAGCCTTAAGAAGATTGTTCTTCCGCCGAGATCGGAAACGATTGTGCCGGTTAGTCTTCCTCGGAGTCCTGGGCAAGCTCATCGTTATGTACTCGTGGAAAGGGTAGACAATGACCTTCCATGGAAAGTGGCTCGAACCTTGATCAGAACCACCGACATCTCAGGAGTACGTGTGTTGAACCTTTGTGATCAGGAACAGATTATAGAAAAAGGCACATTGGTTGGTACTAGTGAAGAAGTGGATTGGTTGCGTCGGTGCGAATATCTATCGACCGGGACCCCCAGCAAGGATGGAAAAACGAGAGTGACCACACTTTTAGAAGACTGTCGCAGCGTTCTTTCCCCGAATGAAATGGTCAAGGCGAAGAAGTTGTTACTCAAGTACGCCAATGTTTTCTCGTCAAACGAAGCTGACATAGGAAAGACTGGCTTAGTTCAACACAAAATAAACACAGGACAAGAATTGCCTATTCGTCAGCGGCCAAGAAGATTGCCTGTAGCACGTGAAAAGGAAGTGGAAACCATGATTGAGGGAATGGTGAAGGGTGGTGTTATTGAACCTTCATCTAGTCCATGGTGTTCACCTGTGGTGCTGGTAAAGAAGAAGGACGGCAGCATGCGGTTTTGAGTTGACTACCGCCGCCTGAACGACGTTACAAAAAGGACAGCTATCCCTTGCCAAGAATTGATGACACCCTGGACATGCTTACAGGTGTAAAGTGGTTTAGTACGCTGGATCTGAAAAGTGGCTACTGGCAGGTTGAAATTGACCCTAAGGACAAGGAGAAAACTGCATTCTCCACAGGAAAGGGTCTGTGGCAATTTAAAGTCATGCCGTTTGGATTGTGCAATGCTCCAGCAACGTTTGAAAGGTTGATGGAGCTTGTACTTACCGGGCTAATTGGAGATGCCTGTCTCGTCTATTTGGATGACATCATCATCGTAGGCCGTACGTTTGAGAAACACCTTCAAAACCTGGAACGCGTGCTCATGAAGATCCAAAGTGCCAACCTCAAGTTGAGTCCAAAGAAGTGCTCACTATTCAAACGGCAAGTTAGTTTTTTGGGGTATGTAGTGTCGGAAGAAGGTATCCGCACGGATCCAGAGAAAATTGCTGCTGTCAAGGAGTGGCCGGTCCCAAAAGACAAGACACAGGTTAGAGCATTTTTGGGTTTGTGCTCTTTTTATCGGCGATTTGTGAAGAACTTTGCAGGTATAGCCAAACCTCTGCACAAGCTAACCGAGGAGAAGCGACAATTCTGCTGGGATGAAAGTTGCGATATTGCATTCCAGGAGCTCAAGAACCGTCTGTGCAAAACACCTATTTTGGGGTACCCTGATGCGGGCAAGGAATTCATAGTTGATACAGACGCAAGTGATATAGGACTTGGAGGTGTGTTGTCTCAACGGAATGGTGATCAAGAGATTGTGATAGCGTACTTCAGCAAGTCGTTGTCAAAGCCGGAAAGGAACTATTGTGTCACAAGACGGGAATTGCTTGCTGTGGTAAAGTCCTTGCAGCATTTTAGCAAATATCTTCTAGGGCGGAAATTCCACTTACGAACTGACCATGCTGCACTGAAATGGCTATTGCAGTTCAAAAATCCGGAAGGACAAGTTGCGAGATGGATTGAACTACTGCAGGAATACGACTTTGTGATCGAACATCGCAGCGGGAAATCTCATGGCAATGCAGATGCATTGTCAAGAAGACCTTGCCCTAAAGATTGCAAGCATTGTACTAGGCAAGAGGGTAAGGAAGTGGTATCTGTGAGAATGCTCAGCACAGACCAGCTCAGCAATGAGTGGAAGGACAGCCTACAACATGCACAGCAGGAAGATTCGGACATTAAGCCGATTCTGGAATGGATGAAGGCCAGTGCTCCTAAACCCAAGTGGAGCGACGTCTCAGCAATGAGTTCGACCACGAAAAGCTATTGGGTCCAATGGGACAGCTTGCTGATTCAGGATGGAGTCCTGTGCCGTAAATGGGAAAATGGTCGGGGAGACAGGTGTCATTTGCAAATGGTTGTCCCTAAGGCTAAAGTGCCGGATATTCTACAGCTGTACCATAGTGGTTGTTCAGGAGGCCACCTGGGAGTTAAACGAACTCTCCTAAAGATCCGAGAACGGTTTTACTGGGTCCACTGTCGTGACGATGTCGAAGACTGGTGCCGCAAATGTACAAGTTGTGCGGCTGTAAAGGGACCTCAAATTCGTAGTAGAGGCGCATTGAAATTGTACAATGTTGGTGCACCATGGGAGAGAATCGCCATTGACGTTGCGGGGCCGTTTCCAGAAACTGAAAGTGGTAACAAGTATTTCATGGTTGTGATGGATTACTTCACTAAGTGGCCAGAAGTCTTCGCCATTCCAAATCAAGAAGCTTCAACCGTTGCAGATAAACTAGTTCATGAAGTCTTCTGTCGTTTTGGAGTACCTTTAGAGATTCACAGCGATCAAGGAAGGAATTTCGAGTCTCAAATATTCCAGGAAACTTGCAGAGTTATGAGTACTCATAAAACACGAACAACTTCTTACCACCCACAATCTGATGGAATGGTAGAACGATTTAATCAGACATTGGAAAGGTACCTGGCAAAAGTTGTGGAAAAACGGCAACGAGACTGGGACAGGCACATACAACCGTTTTTGTTGTCATATCGAAGCGCTGTTCACGAAAGTACGTCAGTGACACCAGCTTTCGCAAACTTTGGGAGAGAATTACGGCTGCCTGCAGACCTGATCACCGGAATACCACCTGATGTCCCACGCAGTATAACCGATTATGCAAATGACTTGCGGAACAAAATGAATGACATCTATGAGCACGTCAGACAGACGGGCCAGCAAACGTCTGAGAAGATGAAAACACGGTATGACCGCAAAATGAACAACAAGGGGTTTGATGAAGGTTCACTAGTGTGGTTACACAATCCAGTTCGCAACAAAGGGAAATCTCCTAAGCTTCAAGCTAAATGGGACGGACCGTACCGGATTGTGACAAGGATCAATGATGTAACCTACCGGATACAGAAAGGTGCCAGGGGTACTCCTAAGATTGTCCATGTGGATCGGCTGGCGCGTTATTATGGGGCCAATAATGCTCGGGACGAGCATGTCTTAGGAGGGGGCAGTGTTGCGCGCCCCTATTAATGTCTTGTACATGGCAACACTAGTTACACTAGTGCCCTCTAGTGTCGAGTAAATGAAAATATTGCGCGCCACTATTAATGTCTTGTACATGGCAACACTAGTTACACTAGCGCCCTCTAGTGTGGAGTAGCAGAACTAGGAGAGTCAAGATCCTTCCAGAAATTTCGGGACCGACATGTACTCGAACATTCTAGATGTCGCTACAGTAGAAGATTCTGGAAACTATCTGAGGCCCTATATAAGGCCGGTATAGACCACGACCGAGGCAGTATTGAATTGGCGATACAAGAGAATACTTCGAAGCGAAATAACGGCGAACTGTGTTTTATTATTAGTGTGATTTTAGATTATAATTAGTGTTGTGTAATTAAAGTGTCAATTTTGGTAATTCAATCGGCAGTTTTTAATTGTCTCGAACCCCAAGCTCGTAACAATACATTGTAAAATAACTCATTGCACACCTATATTTTGATCCATTGTGTTTGACCGATAATAAAGTATAATGGGGGACGAGTTTAAGTTGTATGTTATGTTGGTGAATGATTATTTACTACAATCATATATTTTTTCTTGTATAAAATAAATGTGAAAAACGTGCATATAATACACCCGATCAATCAAAATGCAGATGCGTTGTCAAACTTGGGGACTATGATAGAATGCCACCTCCAATAAAAAGGGTCCCCAGTTTCCAAAACCTACCATACAAAACGCAGCAGCATTAACCTGCTAGTTTACGCTGGTATTACGTGGGAGTTGGTCCTTTTTTAGTCGAGCCGATTCACTTATGTTACGTCCATATTATAGCTGTACTGTGGTTCTACTACGTTTGAAAATATATCGTTGAAACTCGGAGTTATCAGATTTTTTAATTTTTTTTATTATTAGTTTATTAAATAGTAATATTAGTAGTTTATATATATTATTTAATAGTATTTTATATCCTCCATCGTAGTGGACCACTGAGTTTACTTATATCAAATGTTCTTGTGGTGTTTATCTCGAAGGTTACAAAAAATTAGCCCGCCTTTGGAATTCTGAATGAACTCTCAATACCAACTCTTTATTGTATACGTATTAGAGCCATACCGCAGCTATGGTATAGGGCTATGTATGTGTTCTTCTTAACCTTCTTGTGTGTTGAACGCTTAAGAAATAATATCCATAAATACAGTCCATTTCGCAAATTACATTGATATAATACTACTGTTATTTGCAAAGACGTAAGCATATGCGAACCATTTTCATTCAAGAAAATCACGTTAAAATTACAATAAAATCTTATGCACACTGCAGCAATGACCAAGCAGCATGCAAGCTGTATACGAGCTGTATTGAAGTTCGCTTTTACACTAAAGGCTGTATTTTCTGATTACGTTAAAGCTGTATAATCGCTTATAAATATCTTATAAGTAAAAAATTCACACAAATTATGCGTTAGTAGCGCTGTACAGTAGCTGTACAAGTATGAAAAGGCCGTATGATTGCTGTATTATAGCTGTTATTTAGTGTGCAAGGAAACTATTACACTACTAATTCTTTCCTATAAGTAACTTTTAAAGAAAAACGTTGTAAATTGCTTTTTGATCGGAATTCTAAATTAATATAAAAGAAAAAGAATGTTTATTGAATGATGGCGACATTTAATGTCTTAAAATATATTTAAGATATTCATAAGATAGTCGGATTTGAGTTCAGTTTTGACGTTGATAATTGGTGAATTAAAATAGCAAAATTACATTTACCGTAAACTTGACAGCAAAATAACCAAATAATATAAGAACACAATACGAAATATGGTAACTAAATATCGGTTGTATAGTTTACAATAAATAAAATATTAAATTAATGGATATCAAGGTACATTGGAGCACAGTGATCATTAGTCAAACTGAAATCAATGGCTTAGACTAATGTCTACTATTCCTAAATTATATTTAAAATTTTGTTTTTATAAGTCTTAAAATGGCGACAATTAGCTAATCAGCCTAAATGGTATTCCGCGGATCTTATAGTATTAGTAGCCGTACTATGTATTTTATGGATTATATATTATATTTTTTTATATTTATATTGATTATATATATATATATATATTTCATGCAGCCATTGGATTTTAATCAGTTCTATAATACGATATTTTTATTACTTAAGCTGTATAGCAGTTTCTTTCAACATAACATGTAATTATTTTTTATAAAAGTTATAAAAACCTTACCTTCGGAACGGTGTTGGTTAAATTTAATTTAGACTTAACGCGATCTTTTTACTGCACCAAATCTTTTTCTTTTTTCCTCATACTGATAAAGCCAGGACTGCGGGGCGGGTGCTGGCTGATGTTAAAAGAGCCCCAAGGATTTCGATCTCACAAACCCATGATTGGAACAGCCTAATCATCAAGGGCGAGATCAACGGAACGCAATGTAAACTGACCATAGACACTGGATCCTCTCGCACGGTTGACAGTGCCCAACTTATAAGTCAGTTCCTTGGGGACTCTGCATACAACAGAGAACGCATTAATTTCGTGACAGCCACCGGTCAGCTCATACCTGTCCGTGGAGAGAAGGAGATGAAGTTACAGTTAGGCAACATGATCTACCTGCATAATGTCATCGTGGTTGATATAATGGATGACTGCATCCTGGGCCTAGACTTTATGAGGAAGAATTGTTGTGAGACCGACGTTAAGCAAAGTGTTTTTAAATGTGGACAAGAGCAACTTTTCGTGGAAGGGGCATTACCAGGGAATGTGTACAACCTTAAGAAGATTGTTCTTCCGCCGAAATTGCAAACGATTGTGCCAGTAAGACTTGCACGGAATCCTGGGCAAACTCTTCGTTGTGTACTCGTGAAAAAGGTAGACTATGACTTTCCATGGAAAGTGGCTCGAACCTTGGTCAAAACCGCCGACATTTCAAGAGTACGTGTCAGCACACCTTTGTGGTCAAGGACAGATTATAGAAAAAGGCACATTGGTTGGTACTAATGAGGAAGTGGATTAGTTGCGTTGGTACCAATATCTATCGACTGAGACCCCCAGCAAGGATACACAAACGAGAGTGACCACACTTTTAGAAGACTGTCGCAGCGTTCTCTCCCCGAATGAAATGGTCAAGGCGAAGAAGTTGTTACTCAAGAACGCCAATGTTTTCTTGTCAAACGAAGCTAACATAGGAAAGACTGGCTTAGTTCTACACAAAATAATCACAGGAGAAGAATTGTGTATTTGTTAGCGGCCAAGAAGATTGCCTGTAGCACGTGAAATGGAAGTGGAAACCATGATTGAGGGAATGGTGAAGGATGATGTTATTGAACCTTCATCTCGTCCACGGTGTTCACCTGTGGTGCTGGTAAAGAAGAAGGACGGCAGCATGCGGTTTTGTGTTGACTACCGCCGCCTGAACGACGTTACGAAGAAGGACAGCTATCCCTTGCTAAGAATTGATGACACGCTGAACATGCTTTCAGACGTAAAGTGGTTTGGTACGCTGAACGTGAAAAGTGGCTACTGGCAGGTTGAAATTAACCTTAAGGACAAGGAGAAAACTGCATTCTCCACAGGAAGGGGTCTGTGACAATTTAAAGTCATGACGTTTGGATTGTACAATGCTCCAGCAACGTTTGAAAGGTTAATGTAGCTTGTAATTACCGGGCCAATTGGAGATGCCTGTCTAGTCTACTTGGATGGCATCATCATCGTAGGCCGTACGTTTGAGGTTTCTTCAAAACCTGGAACGGGTGCTCATGAAGATCCAGAGTGCCAACCTGAAGTTGAGTCCAAAGAAGTGCTCACTATTCAAACGGCAAGTTAGCTTTTTGGGGTATGTAGTGTCAGAATAGGGTATCCGCACGGATCCAGAGAAAATTGCCGCTGTCAAGGAGTGGTCGGTTCCAAAAGACAAGACTCAGGTTAGAGCATTTTTGGGTATGTGCTCTTATTATTGGCGATTTGTGAAGAACTATACAGACATAGCTAAACCTCTGCACAAGCTAACCGAGGAGAATCGATACTTTTGCTGGGGTGAACGTTGCGATATTGCATTACAGGAGCTCAAGAACCGTCTGTGCAAAACACCTATTTTGGGGTACCCTGATGCGGGCAAGGAATTTATAGTTGAAACAGACGCAAGTGATATAGGACTTGGCGGTGTATTGTCTCAACGGAATGGTGATCAAGAGATTTTGATAGCGTACTTCAGCAAGTCGTTATCAAAGCCGGAAAGGAACTATTGTGTCACAAGACGGGAATTGCTTGCTGTGGTAAAGTCTTTGCAGAATTTTAACAAATATCTTCTGGGGCGAAAATTCCACTTACGAACTGACCATGCTGCACTGAAATGGCTATTGCAGTTAAAAAATCCGGAAGGACAAGTTGCGAAATGGATTGAACTACTGCAGGAATACGACTTTGTGATCGAACATCGCAGCGGGAAATCTCATGGCAATGCAGATGCATTGTCAAGAAGACCTTGCCCTGAAGATTGCAAGCATTGTACTAGGCAAGAGGGTAAGAAAGTGGTATCTGTGAGGATACTCAGGACAGACCAGCTCAGTAATGAGTGGAAGGACAGCCTACAACATGCACAGCAGGAAGATTCGAAGAAGATCGGACATTAAGCCGATTCTGGAATGGATGAAGTCCAGTGCTCCTAAGACCAAGTGGAGCGATATGTCAGCAATGAGTTCGACAACGAAAAGCTATTGGGCTCAATGGGACAGCTTGCTGATTCAGGATGGAGTCCTGTGCCGTAAATAGGAAAATAGTCGGGGAGACAGATGTCATTTGCAAATGGTTGTCCCTAAGGCTAAAGTACCGAATGTTCTACAGCTATACCATAGTGGTTGTTCAGGAGGCCACCTTGGATTTAAACGAACTCTACTGAAGATCCGAGAACGGTTTTACTAGATCCACTGTAGTGACGATGTCGAGGACTAGTGCCGCAAATGTACAAGTAGTGCGGCTGTAAAGAGACCTCAAATTCATAGTAGAAGCGCATTAAAATTGTACAATCTTGGTGCACCATGGGAGAGGATAGCCATTGACGTTGCGGAGCCGTTTCCGGAAAGTGAAAGTGGTAACAAGTATTTCATGGTTGTGATGGATTACTTCACTAAGTGGCCAGAAGTCTTCGTCATTACAAATCAAAAAGCTTCAACAGTTGCAGATAAATTAGTTCATGAAGTTTTCTGTCGTTTTAAAGTACCTTTTGAGATTCACAGCGATCAAGGAAGGAATTTTGAGTCTCAAATATTCCAGGAAACTTGCCGAGTTATAGGTACTCATAAAACACGAACAACTTCTTACCGCCCAAAATCTGATGGAATGGTAGAACGATTTAATCAGACATTGGAGAGGTACCTAGCAAAAGTTATGGAAAAACGGCAACGAGACTGGGACAGGCACATACAACCGTTTTTATTGTCATATCGAAGCGCTGTTCACGAAAGTACGTCAGTGACACCAGCTTTCGCAATTTTTGGTAGAGAATTACGGCTGCCTGCAGACCTGATCACCGGAATACCACCTGATGCCCCACGCAGTATAACCGATTATGCAAATGACTTGCGGAACAAAATGAATGACATTTATGAGCACGTCAGACAGACGGGTCAGCAAACGTCTCAGGAGATGAAAACAAAGTATGACCGCAAAATGAACAACAAAGGGTTTTACGAAGGTTCACTAGTGTAGTTACACAATCCAGTTCGCTGCAAAGGGAAATCTCCTAAGCTTCAAGCTAAATGGGATGGACCGTACCGGATTGTGACAAGGATCAATGACGTAACCTACCAGATACAGAAAGGTGCCAGAGGTAATCCTAAGATCGTCCATGTGGATCGACTGGCGCGTTATTATGGGGCCAATAATACTCGGGTCGACCATGTCTTAAGAGGGGGAAAAGTTGCGCGCCACTATTAATGTCTTGTTTGTGGCAACACTAGTCACCACTAGCGCCCTCTGGTGTCGAATAGCAAAACTAGGAGAGTCAAGATCCTTCTAGAAATTTCGGAACCGATATGTACTCGAACATTCTAGATGTTGCTACAGTAGAGGGTTCTGGAAACTATCTGAGTTTCTATATAAGGCCGGTATAGACCACGACCGAGGCAGTATTGAATTGGCGATACAAAAGAATACTTCGAAGCGAAACAACTGCGAACTTAAGTGATCAGTAGTACAATTGTGTTTTATTATTAGTGTGGTTTTAGATTGTAATTAGTGTTGTGTAATTAAAGTGTCAATTTTGGTAATTCAATCGATAGTTTTTAATTTTCTCGAACCCCAAGCCCGTAACAATACTATAAGGATAAGGTCTAGAAGAGGGTTTGTATACACCATTATTCAGTAATAAGATTTTAGTGATACTATAATAACACTTAGAGCTGTATAAGCAAGGTAAAGCATGCAAAACAACAGGTTCCATACAAATTTAATGAAAAAATCAGATTGAAGTGTTACAAAATACTTAAAGTTGTATACTAGAATATTCATATTCTGATTATGAACCCTAAGTTTACTTAGATCCCATAATACAGACTTTATACAGCTTGAGCTGTATAATAACTCATAAACCACTCTTATAAAGATACAACCTCTTTTCAACACACTTATTTACTTTTAAAAGTCTTATACACTTCTAAGTTCTATGTGGGCTGGTATATAGATGTTCATAACGCTTGTGTGCTCTTTGTTTACCACCCTTATTTTATAAAAAACGAACCTTTTTAATGGTCTATTTTATAGTGCCGCACACTTGCCTGCCAAAAATACACTGATTCTTCTGATGTAGATACTTAAGTACGCCTCAACTGAAGTGTCGAAATCAGTCACAACAAAACTTTTGGCCCGTACAAGTTTACCAACCGCGACGAAATAGGTATTCGAGTTCAGCTGAATGTAACGCGATATCACGATCTGCTTTAATGTCGATAATGTGGCTGCGGTATTGCAGAAATTCTTTTCAGAACAACAATATAGGAAACTGAAATAGTTTGGTATAATTCATTTTCATTTCAGCCTACAAAAGTCCATTGCTGAAGATGATGCATGCCTTTGATTGCCTCATAGCTGGATTTAGCCATAGTTTCCATGCATGGCAGACGGGTTGCTAATGGCGGTCAAAAAAGGTAGGTACCTAAGTCAAAGTGATATAAAATTAAAACTTTATTTGTTACATATTAAATATTTTTAAACATTAACATATCCTATTAAATACTAACAAATCTTTCTAACAGTGCACTATATAATATTCATTTCACAATGTATTATGCAATATCATTTGTTAGATATTGATTGATGTTATTATATCAATTGTGAGGAAAATAAATAATATGAAATTTTCAATACAAATATCAATAACAAAAGTGGAAATATTCGATAATAAATACTTTGCTTTTGTCGTTTTTTTATACATGAACAGATAATATAATAAATGCTCACGACAGATTTGTTTTGTTTTGTATTGTTAATTAAAATAAAGCATAATATACACAAAGTAAACTTTTCAAGTGGTCAACATAACTGCACTTAAGGCATGTCGGTGACGCAAACAAGAATATACTACGCGTCGTTAGTCCGGCGCGAACCCAAGTTTTTCCCCTACCAAAAATCGCTTAACACGGCTAAAGAAGTTTTCACTTTAAAAATCTTCATCAGCAGCAGTTGGCAGCTTTATCACAAAACTAATTAAGCGTTCCAGTAATATGGAATATCTCAATTAACGCTCAGCTGAATGTAGCAGTTTATTTTGAGTTTAATGACTGAAGTAATGGCGACGATGGAAGAAAAAAAATATTTGATTTATAAGTTGAATTATTGGATGAAGAAATCGAAAAATATGAACACATTTAAAAACGAAATATAATGTTTGTTGCTAACAAACGTTTTTATAATTGTTCTTTATTTTTATTGGCGCAGAACATTCATTTTCTCTTACAGCTCTTTAAAACTGCCAAAACTTTTTGCATAACTGTATCTTACAGTCATTATTGATAACATGAAGGAAGAGGCCTATATGCAGCAAAGAACTTTTATGGGCTTATAAGAAGAAGTTAGATATTGACCTTAATACTGACACGACATTCAAAAAACGAATCATTTAATTTTCTACAAGGACGTGAGCGCAAACAGTATATAAGAAAAATATACCTTACAATAAAAGGAGTAAAGATATATTAAAATTCCCCTAACAGCATTCTTCCAATATGTACTTTAGCGTTTCAAAATAGCAAAAGTTAGTCAAGAGCAATCAATCACACCGACCTCCAGATTGTGTTCAAACAACAGATTTGTAGACGATTGTATCGCAGCAAACGATCCAATCCAATTACACTTACAAACTTTCATTATCCTAAAGGCATCTTAAGCCATTGATTTATATAAAATTGAAAGTCGGTACAAGATTTCCTTTATAAAATGATAAAAATGCGTAAATTAAGAAAAATATAGTATTTTTACTTCCAAATAAAAATAGAACCTCACATTGAAATTAAAGTAACTATTTGAACTTTACTTTTCAAGGCAATTTACATTTTAGAGATAACATATAATCACGCCTCTTTCCCGTAGGGGTAGGCAGAGACCACTTCTTTCCACTTGCTACGATCCTTACATACTTGTTTCGCTTCGTCCACTTTCATTATTCCCTTCATACATGCTCTACGGTTTAGGGTACTCTTGACCTGGCTTTTTTTCAAGACGTCCCTGATTTGGTCTAGAAATGTCCGCCTAGGTCTATCCTTTCCAACACTTTCATTTACACTCGCCTTGTACACTTTTTTTGTCAATCGTTCTTCATTCATTCTCTCAACATGGCCAAACCATCTCAGCATACCTTTCTCAATTTTTGTCACTACATCTTCTTTCAGAATAGTCACTTCGACTTAAAGTGATAGAGACAATACGAGACTTAACGGAGTCTAGTTATCTTAAAATTGAGTAGTGTTTGAATATTTGGGGATCAGCGTATTAGGGTGGGTGTACCAGTCTCGAACCAGTTAAGGACACATTTTCACTTCGAAATGCTCTGAACTGGTATTATTTAATTTTAACATAGAAACGTTTATACAAAGTTGTTTATTGATCACTAATGTTGCTATATAGATAAATTACTTGATTCCAAATATTTAAGTTTTTTATACATTTCATTAATTATACGAAAAACGGAAGTGTGCCTAAGTTTGACCAGTGCACTCCAATAAATGACCACTTTTGTGCCAATAGTTGACCACTGATAAACTTAAGTAAAGGTTGCTAATTGAAAAGAAAACACTATTTTGTTACACAAATTGACTTTCATATGATGACTGAAAGTTTATCTAGACTTACAACCAATTTTAATGACACAGTCGAAGTTAATTATTAAGAAGACAAACATGAAAATTAGACCATTAACGTTAACAACGCTTATTAGCAAACTACAATAGAAAAATAACTTTGCACATAAATTATCAGTATCACCCATCACTTTGAGATTAAATAAATCAGTCTCATCATATTGAGGTAGGCGATTTTGACAAAATCTCCGAACACGAGAAGATTCTGACTCATCATTCATCATTACAGCCCTTCACACCCACTGCTGAACATAGGCCTCCCCCAAAGAATGCCACAAAGCACGGTCCTGAGCCACCTGCATCCATCGACTTCCTGCATATCTTACCAGGTCGTCACTCCATCTAGTGGGGGGACGCCCTACACTTCGCCTGCCGGTACGAGGCTGCCACTCGAGAACCTTTCTTCCCCATCGGTTGTCGGTTCTTCGAGCTATATGGCCGGCCCATTGCCACTTCAGCTTACTAATCCGTTGGGCTATGTCGGTCACTCTAGTTCTACTGCGGATATCCTCATTTCTGAGTTTATCACGCAGAGAAACTCCGAGCATAGCCCTCTCCATAGCTCGCTGAGCGACCTTGAGCTTCCTCATCCGGCCAGCAGTGAAGGACCACGTCTCAGTTCCGTATGTCATCACTGGCAACACGCACTGGGTGTACAGTCTCGTTTTCAAGTTTTGAGGTATACCTGACGAGAAGATGTGCCGTAATTTCCCGAACGCTGCCCAACCGAGTTGAATCCGTCGATTGACCTCTCGGTCGAAGTTGGACTTACCTAGTCGGACTATTTGTCCCAGGTAAACATACTCGTCAACAACTTCGAGCTTAGTGTTCCCAACAACTACCGGCATAGGTGTGACATGGACATTAAACATGATCTTTGTTTTGTCCATGTTCATC
The DNA here is from genome assembly GCA_963668995.1 of Parnassius mnemosyne. Lineage (NCBI taxonomy): Eukaryota > Metazoa > Arthropoda > Insecta > Lepidoptera > Papilionidae > Parnassius > Parnassius mnemosyne. Next base: position 37,142,732 of record CAVLGL010000085.1, read on the forward strand.
TTAAGACCTATCCGTTGGGAAACACTATTGAGGTCATTGAGCATAGTGCTTAGGTCCTCCAGCGATTCTGCCATAAGGACTATATCGTCGGCAAATCGAAGGTGAGTGATGTACTCGCCATTGATGTTGATACCGTATTCTTTCCAGTCCAGAAGCTTGAAAACATCTTCCAATGCAGCGGTAAAGAGTTTCGGGGATATGACGTCACCCTGTCTTACACCTCTCTGCAATTGGATAGGTTTCGTACTCTGGTTCTGTACTCGGATAGCCATCGTAGCCCTACTGTACAAGCACTTCAACACTTCGATATACCGACAGTCAACTTGGCATCGCTGAAGGGACTGCAGCACCGCCCAAATTTCGACGGAATCAAAGGCTTTCTCATAGTCCACATACGCCAGACATAGTGGCAAATTGTACTCCTCAGACTTCTGTACAATTTGCCGAAGGGTATGTATGTGGTCTATGGTGCTAAAGCCTTTTCGGAAACCGGCTTGTTCGGGAGGCTGGAAGTCGTCAAGTCTGCGCGCGAGACGATTCGTAATGACTCTCGAAAACAGCACGTAGACGCGGCTCAGAAGGGAAATCGGTCTGTAGTACTTCAAGAGAGCGTTGTCGCCTTTCTTGAAGAACAAGACCACCGCACTTCTGCTCCACGCCTCCGGTGTAATGCCACCATGGAGGACGGAATTAAAGAGCTTCTGAAGGACTTCAAGTACCGGTTTTCCACCCGCTTTCAGAAGCTCCGCTGTAATTCCATCCTCGCCTGGGGCCTTGCCGTTTTTAAGGTGCTGGAGAGCCATTCTAATCTCGCTCAGACTGACGTCCGGGATATCATCGGAATAATGTCGGATAAGACTCGCTCTTGGATCGTTATTCACACTTGCGTGCGGCTCCAATGATGACGTGTACAGCTGCCCATAGAACCTCTCAATCTCACTCAAAATCTCAGGTGTCCCGGAAACGATGCTGCCACATTCTGTCTTCAGCTTTGACAGTTGGCGCTTTCTGGCAGACAGATCTCTGGCAAAGACTTTGGAGCCTTGGTTCCGCTGGATCGCTTCTTCAATACGAGCTGTATTGAAGTTGCGTAAGTCCCGCCGTATGCATTTGGAGATCTGTCTGTTCAGTTGCCTGTATGCTGTCAAATCTGTTGAAGAATGTAGCTTCATCTCCCGTCTAACAGCCATGAGATTGAGAGTGTGATCGGAGAGTTTTTGTGTTCTTCTGCGGCGGGTCTTGCAGAACTTAGCTCCGACCGCATGGACAGTTTCCACGAGCTTGTCATTCAAATCGTCCACTTCATTGCAGTCTTCTAGGCACTGAAAACGGTTTTGTAAATCGAGCTGAAAGGTTTCGGGACTTTGGATTAGAGCAAGAGGGGGACGGAGCGTAGACTTCATTAGACGAGACCTCTCCAACTTAACGTTTAGGTTCAGTGTGCCTCTAACCATTCGGTGATCGCTGCCGGTTTTCACCCTCGCGATCACTGAGACATCACTGAACAGTTGTCGACTGGTCGTCATAATGAAGTCAATCTCATTTTTTGTCGAACCGTCGGGGCTCGACCAGGTCCACTTCCTGTGGGGCCGCTTCTGGAAGAAAGAGTTCATCATAAAGAGTCCCTCTTTCTCCATGAAGTCGGCCAGCTGCTGGCCCCTTGGGTTCCGTTGCCCTATTCCAAATTTCCCCACTTTCAGCTCACCGTTCTCTCTTGTGCCTAGTTTTGCATTGAAGTCTCCCATTAACACCGTATATTGGGTTTTGGAGGAATGCATGGCTCTAGAGATATCCTCATACATTTCCTCCACCTCCTGATCGGGGTGTGCCGAGTTTGGTGCGTAAACCTGTATGACCTTCAGCGAATACCGTTTGGTGATTCTGAGTATAAGGTACGCAACCCTCGTCGACACACTCTCAATCTTTACAACGTTGTTAACGAGAGACTTGTGGACGATAAATCCGACACCTCCTTGGGACAGATGTTTGCCCTCCCGGTAATAGAGCAAGTTGCCGGATTCGAGGGTTACCGTGTCCTCCCCCTCTCTTCGGACTTCGGATAAGCCTATAATATGCCAGCGTAACTTGTCTATCTCTTCTTCCAGCTCCACAATCTTCTCGTCAGTCCTCAGGGTGCGTGCGTTATATGTTGCCAGGTCGAGTCGTCGTAGGTGGCTACCGAACCTCCACCGGAGATTCTTAGCACCCCCTGCCCCGCCGTTACCATGGTCGCCACCGTAGTCAGGAATAGCGGGGCCGCCGGGGACTGGGGGCCGTTTATTATTGTCATTGCTCATGGGGGGTATATTGCCATAGTTGCCACGCTTGGCGAGCGGGTTGGCAACCGCAGTTTTTTTTTTATTGTTCTTTTGGCTATTATCAGGAAGATGCTGCTGCCCATCTCCTGCCTGTTTCCCTTTGTCGCCTTTTACGACACCCACGGGAAGATATGGGGTAGTGGATATTCTTAACCGCCACTACACGGCCTTTCTGATTCTGACTACATCTTGTAAATTGGTCAGCACGGCAGTGGATGGATCAAGCCTCACAGCTGTGCTTGTAGGAAACAAGGGTCTAGACGCAGGATCAAGCTGATTTAGTAATAAGAAAAGACATTTGAAGACCCGAAAACAATAGTAATAGCCAATATTCCACCAAAGTCTATTGAGAGAGAGAGTATTTGTATATGTTTCATTTATTAGAACAGTTATATATAGATTATGATAATATTGTTCTCGTTGCTGATCTTAATACGTATTCTGCAAATCAGGATATACAGTGTTATTATGAATACTTTGTCACCTACTGCGGATTTCGACAATGTAATAACATTTTTAATTGCAACAGTCGAACGCTCGATGTCGTACTGACTACTTTGCCGGAGGATGAGATCGTCGTTAGGGACGAACGTGATGAATGCTTGTCATGCATCGACCCGCAGCACCCGCCGTTGCGAGTGCGCATTAAATGCATGAGCCCAGCTACTGTCCCCGTCGGACCCGCGTCGGCAGCCGCCTCCTACCCCCAGTGGAACTTCGCTAAGGGTGATTTCCATACGATGTACTTATCGCTGGCGCAAGCGGACTGGAGCGCGTTTTATGAAAGCATTGAGGAAGCATACGGTAAGTTTTATGACACATTTAATAGGATTCTAGATGATAACACTCCTAGAAAAAGACCTAAGGCTAACCACTCGCGGTATCATTATCCGGAATGGTACGCAACTTATATAATATATGATATAAGCCGAAAAGCTTTCTATCACAAGGCTTATAAGATAAGTGGTTCAAGCAATGATTATAAAAACTTTTCTTACTATCGCACAGTAGTAAAAAATAAAATTAAAACCGCATACCGTAACTACCAAAATAGTATCGAAACGCAATTTGTTAAAGAACCGAGGTCCTTTTGGAATTTCATAAATAACAAGCGCTCGAAGCGAGTAAAACTCGGATAGTTAAAAATGGAGTTCCGTTGTTAGAAAGTGAGTACGCACAGGAGTTTGCTAATTATTTCCAAACAGTTTATGGAGATGCAGCTCCACAGCTGGATGCAACGGCCGCCGCGCAAACAGCGCCTGAACGCGGAGGGCGCGTGCACGTAGGACAGTTGTCTCTTAGCGACGTGCATGCGGCCCTAGCGAAACTTAAACCCAAACGATCGGTAGGTCCAGACGGTGTCCCCCCCTATATTGTTAAGGACTGTAGGATGGTACTAGCTCGCCCTCTTCTACATTTGTTCAATGTTTGTTTGCGTGATCGCTCGTATCCTGACGGTTGGAAACTGACTAGGGTAACTCCGGTCCCGAAGGGTGCTCTGAGTTCAGATGTTAGTGGATACAGACCTATAGTGGTGCTGTCAGCGTTCGCGAAGGTCTTCGAGTCAGCATTGTGTTTCTGCATTTACTCGCAGGTTAATGTACAATTTAATGATGCACAGCATGGTTTTCGGACAGGTCGCAGCACAAATTCCAACTTGATGTGCTTCATGAATCACTTAGCACCAGCTCTCGATTCAGAGGCAGGTGCCCAGCTGGATGTAGCCTATTTTGACTATAGGAAGGCTTTCGATAGTGTGGACAATGACGTCTTGTTGAGGAAATTCGCAATGGCTGGTTTCACTCCAGACCTTTTGCAGTTCTTTTCTAGTTATTTAGAGAACCGAAGGCAATTCGTGGACTACGCTGGCTACACCTCAAACTCGTATCTAACCCTTACAGGAGTCGGTCAAGGGAGTAATTTGGGTCCGTTAGAATTTATCATTATGATAAATGACCTTCCAGAGGTAGTGAGAGACGCGGGTTGCTTACTCTTTGCGGATGATCTCAAATTATTCCTGAGGATTACTTCCGACGAGGACTGCAACCGCTTACAATGTGATATTGATCGGGTTGTGGAGTGGGGTCAGGAGAATAAATTGCTGTTTAATATATCAAAATGCAATGTGATGTCTTTCACACGCTCGAGGACCCCGATACATTTCAACTACCTCATGGAAGGGGATGTCATCAATCGCGTTGTCTGTATACGTGATCTTGGCGTCTTATTTACCGATGACGTGACGTTTCGTACTCATATTGTACAGGTGTGTAAAAAGGCCTTTAAAAACCTGGGCTTAATAATGCGTGAAACGCATGACTTCCTCAACACTGCCACCGTGAAGTCATTATATAATGCTTTAGTAAGAAGCAATCTAGAAACCAGTGCTATCATCTGGAGTCCTTATGAAACCAAGTATAACCTCATGCTGGAAAAAGTACAGAATAAGTTTACGCGGTACCTCTATTTAAAGCAATACGGGTTGTACCCTTTTTATCCTCTTATGTATCCAACCCTTTTCGTAATAGGAATGGTTGGATATTATAAGTTGGAGGTTAGACGGAACTTTGCGCTACTTAAGTATATATACTTGATATTACGTGGTAGAATAAACAATCCGGAAATTCTGGAATCACTGCGGTTCCTCGTGCCTAATTCTAGGCTGCGACGGGGTGAGGGGAGGGTTGCTGGACGTACCAGTTGCTTGTACAAATATCTTAAAGTACGCACCGGTTGTTCGTGCAGCTAGAATGCTTAACATCGTAGCACAACGATTAGACATATTTAATTGTACATTGGCGGCATTCGAGAGGGTGACATTAAACTATTTGTCTTTTTTACATTAGTGGCCACATTGTTGCATTAGGCTCCACTCCTGTAATAACAATCGTGAGTTAGTAAATAAATAAATAAAATAAATAAAACTTAGGAACCAATATGAAAAGGACTCACTCCTTTTTTAAAAAAGGTCGACGACGGCCTTGCAATTGTACAGGTGTTGCATTGTTCAAATGAGTTGTATGCTTATTTGTCCCCTCTTAAAAGGGGCAATAACTGGTACCGGAGATTGAGTTTAAATCACGAGGGTGGATAAAGAAGACCATGGACTATAGGAGTACCTGCCATCAAAGAGAGTCTCAAATATAACCATGTAAAAAAAACTTAAATTTTCAATGTGAATGGGATGTGATAAAACGAGGCAGAAATTTTATAACATTTATTGAATAAATATCAAACTGAAAAATTTCATGTTGTTTTTATTTGATATTCTCGTTAAGCCCATACGCTCGTTTAAAACTTTAAACGAGCGTATGGGCGTATAAGTAAAGGAAACTCAAGATCTCTTAGCGAGCTATGGAGAGGGCTACGCTCGGGGTTTTAGAGCATAATGCAGTAAAACCAGAGTAGATAATAATAATAATATAATTTTTTTTATAATAATATAATTTATTTTCTCACCACATTAAATTAACAAAATCGATTTTTGACAAAAAAGAAAAGGCACAAGGTAATGTGAGAGACTGATGCCCAAACTAGGCGACGAACCTGTATTTCAGGTCATCAGGTCTCCCTCCCAGTTGTCAAATACAAAAGTATGTAATCTTAGAATACATATTTTAATAACCATGATACGTTATAATACGTTATAATTCATATGATTCATTTAGGTAAGTATTATTATAAGTAAATATTTAATAAATTTAATTTGATGGATGTTTGTGTTTTGTGTGTGTGTGTGTGTGTGTGTGTGTGTGTGTGTGTGTGTGTGTGTGTGTGTGTGTGTGTGTGTGTGTTTGCGTGTGTATGTGAATGCGAAAATTACAACATTTACACAAGTGTTGTAAAGAGATCTTCTGTATACTTATAGTCCCTTTTCAGTAACCATTCATGGACAGATTTTTTTGCTTTTACTTTAGGTAGGGCGTGGATATTAAGTTCCTTGTTAACTTTATTATACAGGTATCCGCCAAGATAGCAAAAAAATCTCCTAGAAAAGTAGGTACAATGGTCATAATGAGAGGTACATACCCGGTCTTTGCGTCTCGTGTGCTGTGAATTTTTTTGATCATATTTTAATTGAGCATGTTTTTTTAGTACCGTGTATATAATAAACAATTGCCGGACTGTAAGAACTTTGGAAATTTTATAAAGTTGACTGGTTGGAAATTTAAAGGGAAGAGAGTTACTTACCTTTAAGATTAACCTTTGCGATCTTTCAAGTGGAAGAAGCGATGATTTGGTAGCTCCACCCCAGCACGTAATACAATATATTATTAAAGATTGGCATAGAGCAAAATAGACAGATTTAATAGTGTTAGAATCTGCTACGCAACGGAGTTTTTTAAATATATATGTTAATTTCCGTATCCTATTTGAAAGTGTATGTATATGCTCATGAAAAGTTAGCTTATCATCCAACAAAATACCAAGGTATTTAATTGAATTTACTTTTTGATAACATAGCCCAACGGATTAGTAAGCTAAAGTGGCAATAAGTCAGCCATGTAGCTCGAAGAACCGACAACTAATGACCATGTTGTTTTAACATTTTAAAATATATATATAACATTAAATTGTTAACTAATTCCTAATTCATTTAAGAGCAAAGTTGCAAATTTAACATATTTAAGTCTATTCTTGTTTTAGTATTTGGTGGTAATATCATTAAATTCTCTATATGGAACTTCGATTTAAATTTTTTATTCGGGTCAGCCGACCTCCTTTTGCACAATTCATATGAGAAACAGTACCAATTCAGCGTAACTCTGCACGGAGCCTCGGCTAGCCGGATAATATACATTTTGTATGTTGCGTTGCAACATCGCATGTTCCAATCCTATTGCCACCGTTAATTGTAGATATTATTTTATCTTTGTTTGGTGTTGTTTGATGGTTAATATATTTTAACGTGACTTTTAAAATAGAGAAGGTTCTAAACATTGGTACGTCGTGGAGCCATACTGCAGCTATATTATAGTTGTATTACGAATGGATCGGCTCTACCGGGGAAGGACCACGCTCTCACAGAATAACAGCGTAAAATAACAGCTTATTACTGCTGTTTTTCTTATGGGGAGTGTAGAAAACCGGAGACCCTTTTGACTGGATACGAGGCATTCTATCCTAGCCCTCAGGGGTGACAACACATCTGCATTTTGATTCATAAATGAAAATAGATGTAGATGTCTATGAGCTACAGCATCCACTTAAGATGAGGTGTACTGTGTACTTAATTATCACACTTATTCCGTAAGAAAACATATTATGTTTTGTTATGAACCGATTTTAAGAATTTTTGTTCTTATAAATAGGTTACACTTGAGGGGTAGTCTAAAAATTGCATTTCTAAGTATGTAAAATTAGGGCATGGAAATTTTATTGTTCACTCTGTAACGAAAAAATTTACTTTAAAACATAAAAGTCGACTTTAATATCGATATAGTAGGTATGAAATAATTTCCACAAAATAAGTTCTGAATTCGGGGCTTGAATTCTTCCTTACAGGTGGTAGAGCCATGCTGCAGCTATATTAGTAGTATAGTTGTGGCACGAATGGGTCGGCTGGACCGGGGAAGGACCACGCTCTCACAGAATACCAGCGTAAAATAGCAGCTTAATGCTGCTGTGTTTCGTATGGTGAGTGTAGACAACCGGAGACACTTTTAGCTGGAAAAGAGGCATTCCATCTTAGTCCTCACGGGTGACAACGCATCTGCATTTTGATACACAAACGAGGATAAATGTAGATGTCTATGGGCCACAGCAACCACTTACCATCAGGTGGACTGTGTGCTCGTTTGTCACCCTATCCTATAAAAGAAACACTTTGTCTTATCAGCTTATTACTGTAAACATCGAATACTTCCGAAGCTATTACGTGGATTATTTATTGTTTTAGTTTTCGAAGTCAATTTTAAATTCTTTCAAGTTTATTATTACCGGTTTAGTCTTAGCAAGTTTCATCAGACTAATGTTACAGGTCCGGTTTCAAAAGATCTTGCCAAGTTAGTACAAGGGTATTTCTAAGATGCTTTTTGAAGATGCTCGTTATTCTATAACGAAGAAACTGTAATTTATTGATGCAAAGTAACAAGGAAAAAGTTTGCAAGAAAAACAGTTGCTACGATACTGTTGGCGCTGAACCAGCATAAGGCAGTTGATGTACCTAGCCGTGAGAAATTATAAAATTGATGAAAAACACAAATAATATGATAAGAACATAATAAACTAAATAGTAATTTTTTGTGATGACAATAGAATACAATAATAATAATGATTTTGTTCAATATACATTACAAGAAAACTTTATCACCATCATCACCGTCAGACTCTACAAGTTCACTGGTAGAAGTAGGCCTCTCCCGTTGTAGAGAGAATTTGTCTTAGTCGTCACGGTTGGCAGGCGGATTGACATCGCAATACCAGACGTGAGCACCTTTGACTATGCCGCGATCGCAAGTGGGTATTTTACTTCTGGTGTAAATAAGACGTACCGTGCCCGTGGGTGTTAAGAAGTGACAGAAGAAATCAACCCAGAAGATGAGCAGCAGCGTCTTCCTAATGACACCTATAAGATAAAAAACTACGGTTACCTTACCTGCTTGCCAAGCGTTGCATCTATGCAAATATCCTCACTATGAGGCAATAATTGGGACGGCTTTTATTTGGCTGTAAGGATAACGGTAACGGTAAATGAGATGCTTGATTCTTTATCGGAAGACATGGACAAAATGGGGTGATGAATTTATCACGCCGCTACCAGATGCCTATTGCAGCAAAATTAATTTACAATAGAAATAATATGTCGTCATCATCATTACTGCTCTTCACAAATCCACTGTTGAACATATGAGGTATATGTTGATGAACATATACCTCCCCCAAGGAATGCCACAAAGCACGGTCTCGTGCCACCACGTGCTTCCATTGACTTCCTATTCCTTACCAGGTAGTCACTCCATCTAGGGGGGGGGGGGCTACACTTCGCCAGCCAGTAAGAGACTGCCACTCGAGAACCTTTCTTTCCCATCGGTTTTCGGTTCTTCGAGCTAGATGGCCAGCCCATTGCCACTTCAGATTACTAATCCTTTGGGATATGTTGGTTACTCTGGTTCTACTGCGGATATCCTCGTTTTTAAATCAATCACGCAGAGAAACGCTGAGTATAGCCCTCTCCACGGCTCGCTGAGCGACTTTGAGCTTCCCCATATGGCCAGCAGTGAAGGACCACGTCTCAGATCCATAGGTCATCACTGGCAACACGCACTGGTTGTACAATCTAATTTTAAGGTATTGAGATATGCCTGACGGGAAGATGTGTCGTAATCTCCCGTTAGCAATAACTTTGTATTCTATAATACTATTAAAACCCTTTTAAGCAATACCTTAATAAAAAGTTAAGATTTTAGATAGTATGTCTTGCATATTTTCTGGGTATTTGTATCAAAATGTAGATGTAAATAGCTACACGAAGGAATTACTGACTCTTTTGATTCGAGTGCTTGTTTCTATTATTTAAAGAATGTACATCACTATTTTATTAAACTGTATGATATGTCTATGAGTCACAAAAACTACTTACTTTTATTTGTTGTGTGCTCGTTTGTCACTCCTATTCTTTAAAAAAATAGGCTGTAACTTTATTGTACTTTAAAAGTGCACTGCATGAACATAGGTTTCCCTCTGAGATTGATCTCGAAAGAATGATATTTACCCTAGATTCCACCTAGGCAAGCAGGTTCGTAACCGCAATTTATTTATTATTTAGTTGTAAAAAGACGTCGCTGCCCATCTTCTGGCTCCTTTTATAGTTTTATTGATCTTTTTAAACTGTACAATAGGATTTTCGCCTATTATAAGCGGGTAGTTTCCACACATAAATTGCACAAAACCAGAAACAATTATTTGTATAGTATACAATATCTCTGCACCGAAACTCAATATTAAGCTACTGCGCCACGGAGCCGCCTATTTTTTTCCATCTGGCACCTCTTACAACACACTACACGATATGGGGTAATGGATACATTGTCAACACTACGCTTTTGACTTCTTCCATCATGATCTCATTTTCTTTTCTTATTTCATAAAATCTCTTGAAATTCTGTCTAAAATCCTGCACATGTGATATTTTGGTCGTATGGATTTGGAAAAATTGTATTTAGATGCGTCTAAATTAAAATGGGACCAAGTGGTGGCAGCCCTCACTGTGGACAAGAAAGTTGCTACGTTTAATGACAATGCTCTCAAGCTTTATGATATACATGCTCCAGTCAAGAGCGTGAACGTCAAGCGACCACCTGCTCCATCGATGACGAGAGGTGTTTAAATAGGCAGGAGATGTAGGGACCGGGCTTTCCAACGCTTTAGAAAAGAGCGGGGTGATGAGAAATGGAACTTCTATAAAGCTAATAGGAATCGTTGTAATCAGATGATACGCAACGCTAAACGCCGATAGTTTACTAGTTACTTAGTTGACTACTTAGTGATGATTTTTTTGATATCTAATAGTTAAAATTATAAAAAAAAGTCACAGGTTCAACCATTGTATGAATAATTTGCTTTACATAATTATATTAACATAAATATAAAAATAATTACATTATATTTGATACTATTTATTGATTAATTTTAAAATTTAAGTGAATAAAACACAATAAAATGTGTCACTATTTATTTATTTTTAATATTTTTAGGTGATTATTTAAAAATGTACATAATAAAACATAGCTATTATTCAATATATTTATATCATAATTAGATTTCTAACATACTTAACTCTAATGTTTTGTATACGTTCCATTTTTTTGTTATTTTTATTTAGTTTAAATGATTTCCAAAAATATTGTACTTCGTATGCCCACAGGGTAGGACATAGTTGAACGTGATTATATAATAATGTATCTAACATCTATGTAATACTTAGGATCCACGAAATAAATGATTATGATTATGATTATAATAATAATAATAATAACGCCTCTCGAAAATCGACCGCGACTCCCGCGCATACCCCTAAGCAAGCGGAATCGGACTGTCGTGAGGGCTCTCAACCCAATGCTGGTCACCTATTTGGAAGCCAGCCGGGACCTTTGCGAGACGGACTCAATTCTTTTTGGCGCCGCACTGGCAGTTTGTCGTATTGTTGGCGCCAAACTTCCCACGGCTGGACGCGCTACTAGACAAAGTAGCGCCATCCCAGCCTGGAGAAGAAGGATTGAGGACCGTATCGTAAAGGCAAGGGCCCTCATCGGCAGGCTGATAAGCTTCAGGTCGGGCAATAATAGGCCGCGAATTGTGCGCACCGTCAGAATGGCGTTTGCTGGGACAAATATCAGTTTGTCCCAGCCGGATATAACGCAAAAACTGACGGAGCGCATAGACGACCTGAAGCAGAGAATCGCTGCTTGGGGGAAGCGGATTCGGCGATATACCGAGAGGTCGACACGGTTCAACCAGAATCGTCTCTTCCAGAGTGATCAGAAGAGGCTATATAAATCATTGGAGCGACCAATGGTACGTGGAACGGGCCAAGCACCGAATCAGGCCGACACTGTCGCATTCTGGCGCGGCCTGTGGTCAGAGCCCGTAAACCACCGCGAGGGCCCTTGGACGGAAGCTGTGGTGAGTCAGTGTGCGAATCTTACGCCCATGGACCCCGTCATTATAACGCCGGACGATGTAGCTGAGGCGGTCCGAAGGGCCCCGAACTGGAAAAGTCCGGGGCTCGACGGGCTGCATCACTACTGGCTGAAGGGGTTCGTGGTGTGTCACTCTGTGCTCGCCCGACAATTTCAAGAGGCTCTCGACCAAAAGTCGCTCCCGAGCCTCTTCACTACTGGGATCACTCATTTGGTTCCTAAAGACCGGGATACCATAGACCCGAGCAAATACCGCCCCATCACGTGTCTACCCACGATATATAAGACACTAACATCCATTTTGAGCGCGAGAATCACTCGTCACCTGAACTCAAATCAGGTGATGTCGCGCGCTCAAAATGGATGTCGGGGCGGTGGTCGTGGAACCAAGGAACCACTCCTCATTGACGCGGTCATTGGCAAAGTGGTTAAACGCAACCGTCGGAACCTATCCGCCGCCTGGATAGACTACAAAAAGGCATTCGACTCGGTGCCTCTGGAGAGGGTCCTCGAGCTGTACAAGGTTGACTGTACAGTTAGAGACTTCCTTGGGCAGTGTATGGGGCAGTGGAGTACGATCCTTTGTCATCTAGGCGAGCGGATGACGGCTGCGGAGAACCACATAAGGATAAGAAGGGGTATCTTCCAGGGCGATTGTCTGAGTCCAATCTGGTTCTGCCTCACACTGAACCCTCTCAGTACCTTACTGGAGGGCTCCGGGAGGGGATTTCAGCTTCGGAGGGGAGGTACAAAAGTGACCCACCTTTTCTATATGGATGATCTCAAGTTATTCGCCTCCAGTCGCTCTCATCTTATGGAATTGCTAAACATCACTTGTGATTTTAGCAATTCTATTAGAATGGAGCTGGGGACGGATAAGTGTGCGGTCCTCCATGTTGAAAGGGTAAGGGTTGCTAACTCTGAGGGCATAGATTTATCTATGCCCATCAACATAAGGACCCTTTCCGAGGCTGAAACATACCGATACCTGGGTATGTCACAGAACATCGGTGTAGATGAGGCGGGTATGAAACAGTCAGTTTGCGATGTGTTTTATGCACGCTTGACCAAAGTGCTTAACAGCCTTTTGTCCGGTGTGAATAGGACGCACGCATATAACGGTTGGGTCATGCCTGTTCTCATGTATACCTTTGGCATACTTAGGTGGACTCAGACCGAACTAAACGCTCTGGACAGAAAAGTCCGCACTATAATGACGTCCCACAGGATGCATCATCCGAGATCGTCAGTAATGAGGCTGTACTTGCCGCGGAAGCATGGCGGGCGCGGCTTTTTAGCCTCCGTAATTACTTTCTGACGAGAGCGGATGATCCATACTATAGGGACGTTATTTCTTGTGATAAAGGACTGACCCCTCTATCCTTAGCCAACGAGCAATGGCAAGACCCAGCAGTACAGTGCGTTTCCGACCGGGAGACCGTATGGAAGGAGAAGGAGCTCCACGGGAGGTTCTACAAGGCTCTACATGAGCCTTTCGTAGACACAGTCGCCTCCCTTCACTGGCTACGTTTCGGTGACCTCTTTGGGGAAACCGAGGGTTTTGTCTGTGCGATACAGGATCAGGTTATTAAGACCAACAATTATCGGAGATACATCCTAAAGGATGGCGCCGTCGACATCTGTCGAGCTTGTCGCCATCCCGGTGAGTCACTTAGGCATGTCATCTCCGGTTGTTCGGCGCTTTCTAACTCTGAGTATTTGCACAGACACAATCTAGTAGCCAGGATTCTACACCAGGAGCTCGCTCTGAAATACGGCCTCGTGGATCGGAAACTGCCGTATTATAAGTACTTGCCGGAAGCCGTGCTCGAAAATGACCGCGCCAGGCTCTACTGGGACCGGGCCATCATCACAGACAGGACTATTCTTGCGAATAAGCCTGATATTGTGCTGATGGACCGGGCACAGTCAAGGATCTTTTTGGTCGACATTACCATTCCTTATGACGAGAACCTCGTGAAAGCCGAAACAGATAAGGTGACAAAATATCTGGACCTGGCTCACGAGGTTACCGGCATGTGGGGTGGTCTGCCGACCGAAATTATTCCTGTGGTCGTTTCTGCGAATGGGTTAATCCCAGTCAGCCTCCCGGGTCATCTGAGGCGACTGGGACTCCGTGACGGACCGCTCCAGGCTCAAATGCAGAAGGCGGTGCTCCTCGATACCGCCCGCATCGTCCGCCGGTTTCTTTCCCTTTCCCCCTAACCCTCGGCCGTCTGGTCTCCCCTGCCGAGGGCTTCCATCTGGTTGGGTTTTTAAATATTTATGTATTTTTTATGTATTTATTTTATTTTATTCATATTTATGTATGTTTACCATTTTCATTTACAATTATATATTTATACTGCCCAACCAGATGAGAAAACTTTATAGATACCCCAAAAATAATAATAATAATTCTTTATTTCAGATATCAAAGATCCATAAGTTGTTAGTATGACTTAAGGTTAGTAATTGAGAACATTAAATAAATTTAATTAAATTAAATCAAAACTAAAATCAAATCTATACCCAAAATTAAATTACAATAAAATCAAAAATAAAAATAAAATTTAATTCAATTTAAATCAATTCAATATAACTTAATTCGATTCTTTAATATATTAATTACTTGAATAAAATTAATCTATAGTATAATTCATGTATCTGCCACCCTCTTGGGCACGGGGCACATGCATTTGTAACCAGTGCCACAGAAGGGGGCTGTCAGGCTTATCGCTGAGCACGTTCAGGATGGTGTTGGCGCTCCCCCGCGTACGGAGCATCAGTGAGGCGATGCGGCGTCGCAGCACGGCGTGGAAGCCGTCCGTGTGCGCGTGCGCAAACATCGCAGACGCACTACAGCAGCGCGGGAGCGCCACCAGCACCCTGAATGCGTTATTATATTGTACTCGGAGAGCGTTGATGGCCCGCTGCGTGTAGTTGACCCACAGATTGCAAGTGTATAGAGTTTGGCAAAAGGCTTTAAAGAGACTTATCTTTACTCCAAAGCTACACCGCATGAATCTGCGTGCCAGCATATTACAGCGGACCGCCATCGCCCTCCTTTCCCTTTCGATGTCAGCATCGTCTTTTAAATCCTCGGTAACCACATGGCCGAGATATTTAAACGCATTTACCTTGCCTAGAGTGACGCCATTTAGTAGCACACGTGGCACATCTCCCAGCTTACGACGCCTAGCTTGAAAGATCAAGAGCTCGCTCTTTTTAACATTGTACAGGAGTCCGTGTGACAAAGCGTACCTCTCACATACACCTATTAGTTTTCTGAGACCTGCGATTGATGGGCTTAGCAATACCATGTCATCTGCATAACTGATACTGTTGATGCAGTGACAGACAGTCTGTCGAGCAGCCGACCCTTGTGTCGCTCAGCTCATCAATCAACCTATTCACATACAAGTTGAAGAGAGAAGGAGAAGTTAGCCCTCCCTGTCTCACTCCACACTCCAACCCGTACTCGTCAGAAAGCTCACCAAGCCATCTAACCCGGTTAGTTTGGTGTTCATACCAATGTTTAAAAATATTGATCAACCCACCCGGCATACCTGTGTCTTTTAATTTACGCCAAAGAATATCATATCTAACCAGGTCAAATGCCTTAGTGAGATCAAGAAAGGCTTCATACACAGGCGTGTTCCTATCCGTGTAGTACCTAACAGTCTGTTTGAGAGACATAATTACGCATTCAGTCGAAAGCCCTGGTCTGAAGCCGAACTGAGCGTCATGTAGGTGGAGATGCTCTTTAAGTTGTCTCTCAAACAGTCCATCAAGCACCTTAGATGTGGTTGTAGCTAATGATATCGGACGGTAGTTGTACTTGTCGGAAGTATCACTAGTTTTATTTTTAATAATAGGTACTATCACCGTCTTCATTAGCTCATTTGGCAGATAGGAATGCCTAATGCATAGCGTGAACAGCAGCCCTAAGAGTCTCGGTAGGTGTGGCCCCGCATTGTGAAAAAGTTCAATGCTAAGGCCGTCGTATCCAGGAGACTTCCCTCGCGTCATTCCTTTTATCATTAGAGCAACTTGCTTAGCTGTGACGCGGTCCGGCACCTCCGATACCACGACCTCCTCATCCACTACCTACGTACTTTTTAGCGGAGACTCCACTTGAAAGTGACATCTGAACATGTTCGCTATATCCCGTGGTTCACTGATGCCGTTAACACTCACAGGGACGCTAGGCTTTGGACTTAGTTGTTTTGTTTGTTGCCAAAATCCCCTAAAATCTTTATTCCTGTGTTTTGAAGCTAAAATATTCATTTTTATTTGCTCCTGATTATTCTGACAATACTTTAATTTGCTTTTGAAAATTTTTCTCGAATCATACATTTCATTAAAAATAGTACCACTACTAGGCCGACCATAACATACCCAGGTTAGATACTTTTGCCTAGCGTTCTTGTGAGCGTCACGAACATACTTGTTCCAACCTACAATAGGACGACCGCGATGTGGTTTGCCACCTCCCAAACGACCAACATAGCTGACCACAGCAGCCTCCTGTAACGCTGTTACAATATCACTGTAAAGCGAGTCAATCGCGGCCAGGTGTGCTGCGTCACTATTACTACACAAACAATCGCTACACTGATCGAACTCATGTGGAAAGCCAACCTTTCGCAATTTATCATTACAATATTTAGTAAACATTTCTATTTGGCTTAGGTCTCTTTCTCCCCATAGAACCTTATTTACTTTAGCACGCGGCAGCTCAATAGTCTCACAAACGGTTTTTATGTTGCATTGAATTTCTAGCGGGTAGTGATCAGACCAGTAGACACCATAATGTACTTTTACCGTTAGCACCTTGCTTAGTGTAGCTTCAGTAACAACACAGTGATCAAGCAATCTATGGCTTCCGTGCGCTTCACTAACAAAAGTGTATGCATTGGAATCTATACCTAACATTTGAATATCCACACATGTCCAATTTTGTTCACTACAGAAGTCTAAAAGTTCATTACCAAACAATCCCCCGGGGTGAGCGTTAAAATCTCCTAAAATATATACGGTTTCGATATTGCAACTTTCAACTATAGATGCAATTTCACTTAAACATTGAACATATTCGAAGAGATTGTCAGATGAGTCTGTAGGCATATAAACAGTGAAAATAAGTATTAGCCGTTCCAACACACACGCATTGATCGCACTAATTCGATTACTTTCACATGGAATCACAGACACACATTTAAACTTACTGTTTTTCCATAACAGTGCTACGCCACCGTACGGTCGCCCACACAGTATTCCACTAGATATGCCCACAGCTGATTTACCGCAAAAACCAAAGTCGTTGCTTATTTTGCCAAGTTCCGGTATTTCGTGAGGTAGGAGCCAAGTTTCTTGCAGCGCAATAATATCAGCACTTTGACCAAGCACTTTTACTTCGTCAATGGATCTTTTGAAAGACTTACAATTAAAGCTAATTAATTTTAAATTAATATTGTTAGTCGTACTATCCATTTTAGTTCATTATTTTTGCGCCAGTATCAGAATTCTCTTGTCTGTTTGAATGTCTCTTGCTAAATTCAACAAAACGACGGAATGTTATACCATTGGGCCACAGGTTACAGTCCAAGAACAAACTTAAATTATTATTAGGTACATATATTTTATATGAGTTGTTTTCTCTCTGTTGCTTGGATTTGATCTTATGAAGGGTCAATTCCACATTCGTTTTCTTTTTATGTAGGATACTATGTCTTCTTCACATGTTTCTTGGTGCACATTATTTATAAAGATAGGAACACTGGTATTTGCAACCTTAAAACTAATTTCAATAACGGTGCACGTTCCTTTTCTACCTAAAAATCTGTTTTGACGCTTTTTCCTCTGTACAATTTGCCAATCTTCATCCCGCCTATTCAAAGCGCTTTGCAATTGCGGTGATTGTATCAGCTGATCGTTCTCTGCACCGACACCTGCAGAGGTATTAGTCACAGCAGTGGCTGAGGCGCCATAGATTTGTACCGCGGTTTCGACAGCCGAAACCGCAGTGGGCTCCTCCACGCGCATACTGGCCGGGCTCGGTGCAATAGATAAATTGCCTGCAGATATCAAATGCGACAGAGACAGTGAGTGTTGCTCAGTTCGTCCTCCTGCCGCTTTGTCAGTAACGGTCGGATTGTTATTTTTGTTGTTTACCGTCTCTTGAGTAAAGTGTAAAAATTCTGTAGGGCCACTATCACAGTTATATTCGGAGCCATTCAGTATGCAGTTTGTACCTCGCTTTGTATTAAAAAAGTTATCCTGCTGGAGATGGTTGACTATCGGTGTTTGTTGTAGGTTGATGATTTCATTTTTTAATTTTGAAAACTGGTCTATAGGTGTATACGTCTCCCTGATAGTTTCAACTTCATGTCTGACATCATTATGACAACCTAATTTCCTCTTCCTCAGCCGATATTCGGCAGTTCCATGGAACTCTCGAAATAGGTTAACAGCCTAGTTTTGAATTTAAGAGGACACTTGGTTTGGATGATACTAACAGTCATTAAGTTTCTTATACTCTAATTTTGAAGTTTTTGTGTATTAATAATTTATTCATATACAAAAGTAGGTATGTGTTCAATCGTGACGGGTATGCCACAAACAGATAGAAAAAGCTTTTATGAAATGCCATATATGCAGTTTTCTATCTAACCCTTAATTATAAATAAAAATCTACAAGAATCGTTGGCACCTAACTCAATGTCAACCTTTTGCTCTGGAGATGTATTCTTAGCAACTGCAATTAAATGAGGAACTTCTAAGCCCAGAGTTTACCAGTGATGTTTTTATTATATATCTACATATTGTTTGATATAATATTTCAAGGTATATAAAATAGGCTGAGAGTAAACTTCTATTAATGGTGATTAATGATGAATAACAGCTCCGTGGCGCAGTGGCTTAGCAATGAGTTGCAGCGCAAAGGGCCGCGGGATCGAATTCCGCACAAAATAAGTATTTGTATGGCCTTCAAATAATTTTTTCGGTTCTGGATATTTGTCTGGATGTATGTAAACTACCCAAATAATACAGGATAAAATCTTAGTGTTTTAGGAGCTGACTCCATATGGGTCCCTACGGGTGACCATAATGAAAGATTGCACAACTTTTATGACATATTTATTATAGAGGAGCGTGTAATACAGTTGATGGGCAACTAGCTACTGGCTGAAATTTTTAGTACTAAGAAGAGGTACAATATTACCTCGTATACATATATGTGGTAGATATGTACAACATTATTAAGTATACATGTGTGTGTGCGCAACACACCTACAGTGTGGATATAACGTTTAATTAAAAAAAGAAAAGAAGAAGAAATAATTAATATTGCTACTGATCTTGAGCTTATACTTAACAAACTCTTCTAACGAATCTAACTCATTAATCATTTTCTCTATTTCAATTGAATATTTTGAGTGTCGTTGATTTAATTTCTTTTTCATTTGTTGTTATAGAAATTAAATAAGATTATTTGAGTTTGATTTGTTAGAGTATGATATAGGTTTTTAGTTTTAGGTTTAAAATATCGGTGTTAGATTTGTCATATATTATAATATAGTTTTATTTTTGTTTTATATAGATATTTAAGTAGGTAGTAGTTTGTCTTAGAATTTAATAATAATTAATTTATTGATCCCAAAAACACTTTACATAAAACAAAACTTTATAATATTTATATAATTAAGACTTAATCCAATTCAATACTATAATTATGGTATCTTTAGCAACTGTGCTAGGTCACAGACCTGTGTTACAGCTGCTAAGCTCTCCCCTTTTAATACATTCGAAACAGAATAACAGAATCATAAAAAACACATTTTATACGACGATTCATAAACGATGTAAAATGGGTAGATGTAAAACAATTAGTTAAGTAAAAATCCGACAAATGGTTCAATAACATTATGGATATATGTACTAAAAGATTAGTTGTGTGGTACAAGATCAAGGCAGAAGCGACATGTTATAAATATATCACACACTTATTGATATTATAGCAAACTCTTACAAGAACTTATTCTAGATTCCACATAAAAATAATTGTTACAACTAGTGGGTTGTGACTCAAATAATATTACATTTCCTTAAAAAAAAAACATAATAATAAAAAAGCAAAAGGATAATAAGTAAAATGTTTTATAGTATGTAATAATTTATTAATCCTAACCAATATTATAAGCTTAAACTAAGTGTAAAAAACTAATAGGTAGATGCGAGTGTGTAGTAAATAAGTGTGCGTGTTTGTTAGTCTGTAAATGCAGTGTGTATATGTGTGTATGTTATTGTATGTGCGTGTGAGAAAGAAAGTGTGAGTGTGTGATATTTCCTTAAGAGTTTGTGTTTCACCTATCTATATTTAATAATTTTTCAGTTTCCTCATAAGATAAAGACATTAAAAACTTAAAGCTTGCTTACATTTAAAACGCGTTAGCGTATATATCGTTATAATATTGCTAATTTTTTTATAAAGGACCCAAAAAGTTTATTTGTCTTTGAGCATAAGACGAGTGAAATTTGTCTGGTAGTATAATTCGATCTTTTCTTCTTAACTGTTGAAATAAATTTAAGTTACAATTATCATTCTTATGTGTTTTAAGAACAGATTTTAAAATAAATAGCTGTCGGACTGTAAGCACATTTACTTCCGAGAACAACTTGCTTGTGGGAAACTTAAAAGGCTTAGAAAGCATAACTTTCAGCACAGCTCTTTGAGATCTTTCAGTGCGCAAGATATAAGTTTTGTAAGTACCTCCCCAAGCAGTAATACAGTGTGACAATAGCGAAGGGCAGAGAGCATTATATATGGTTTTGAGTAGTTCAATTGGAATATGTCTTAAACGTTTAAACACTGGTATTAGTTTTCTAATGTTACTTTTTAATTTAATTATATGCTCTTGCCAGTTTAAGAGGTAATCAACAGTAACACCTAAGTATCTAATGGATTTCACTCTCTCCACCACATATGTGCTTTAAGAGAATAAGAGTCAAGTTCATTTTGACCTACTGAAGATTTCATAAAAGTAAGATACTTCGTCTTATCAATGTTCAAGGTTAGCAAATTCTTTCTCAACCATGACATAACTTCTTCGAGACCTATCTGAGCTAAATCAATGTTTTCATGCCAGGAGGGTGCATGACACAGTAGAACAGTATCATCAGCATAGGCAACAATTTTACAACCGCGCATTTTAAGCCCACATAGATCATTCACATTTATTAGGAACAAGGTAGGGCCAAGTATGCTACCTTGAGGTACACCATAATTAATATTAGTTTTGCACTTGTTAGGCTCCCAATTCTTACAAGTTGAGTTCTATTTGATAGGTAACTTATAAACAACTTCAGAGATGTACCCCTGATACCTAGTTTTTCCATCTTAGCTAACAGTATCGGCACAGAGACAGTATCGAACGCCTTTGCGAGGTCCAAGAATATTCCAATACATTTATTATTACTGTCAACATGTTTTACAATGAACTCTGTTAGAGATAAAACTGCATCTTCAGTAGATTTTCCATTTACAAAACCAAATTGATTTTCAGAAAGTAAGTTATATTTAGAAAAATATGATTTTAAACGATTATTTAATAGACGTTCTAATACTTTAGATAGGGCTGGTAGAATGGAAATGGGACGATAGTTACTGATACTGTCTCTGTCTCCACCTTTATGTATAGGACTTATCAAAGCAACTTTGAACTGATCAGGAAACACACCTGATTCAAGACTAAGGTTACAAATGTGCACAATAGAGGGAATTATCAGGTGCTTAGTAGATTTAAGCACCTGATTGGAAATTCCATCGTAGCCTGGTGCAGAATTATGTTTAAGATTACTCAGTAAGCACTCGACTTCAAGTGGATCGGTGGGTCTTAAGCCCAAAGATTGAGACTGATTTATTAAATTCGAATCCGGTGTTGTTGACTCATTCCTTACGTAATTTATTGAAATTTCATCTGCCAGTTTCTTTCCAATATTGGCAAAATAATTATTAATATAGTTAATTGATTCTACTGGACTGGCTTTTAGGCTAAGAAGATTAGTATTTAAAGATGTAACATTACTATTTAATTTAGCTATATTTTAACGATTTTCCACTTTATTTTGTTATCATTTCCAGCTTTATATAATTTATCAAAATCTGCCCTAACTTTTTTTAATAATTCGTTACAAAATTTTCTATAGCGTTTATAAGTAATCGTAAGTTTTATGTTATCAGGATGACTTATGACATCACGATGTAGTTTGTCTCTATGTCTAATGCACCTTAGTAGCCCTTGAGTAAGCCAGGGAACTTTTATTCTCTTACGAGCGGGAACGGTCTTCATTGTGGTATGTACGTCTATAGCTCTTTGTATCTCCTTTACTAGCATATTTGTAGCAATATTAACATCTGTACAATTTAATATATCGTTGAGAATTTCCAAATTCAATTCATATGCAACTTTTTCATAGTCAATAAATTTGTAGAGTTTTGATTTACTTAGAGGAGTTATATGGTTTTCGAGACAAAATAGAGCTGTATAGTGATCCTTTACAGTAGAAGAAATTATTAAAGTTATTGCCTTTAAACGAGATTTTAAAAATACGTGATCTAGGCATGAGTTTAATAAAGTTTAATTTAGTTTGTATTGTTTTTCGCAATTTCCATACATTTATAAATTATTCTATGTCTATTTTTAAAAATAGGAGTAGAGTTGGTTAACAACAATTAGAAATTAATAAACATTACTATTGTAGCAATAGTGGGTTAATATTTCCCGTACGCTTTCTTATTTGTTGTACGGCACACAATAACGCTTAATGGATGGATATTCGTAAAGAAATTGTGCGTCATGTGACGAACAATTGGGATGAATTTGCTGTTATATCTCACGACTATCATGGCAACAATCATGGGACAAGAGAACAGTATACATTAGATATGATACAACACTCTACATATGGAAGTTTCTACGCGTTAGTTGCACCTGGTCAAATATACCCATTTGTATTTGAAGTGTATTGAAATTGCAACCTGTGTGCCAAATTTGGTACAGAAGACCAACCCATCAAAAGGTTACTTTTTTCTAATGGTCATTTTGATGCCTACGTTGATGCTGATGGAGATAATAAAACTGATGAGCGTCCAATAGCCAAAAACGATGCATTGAAATGGCTGTATCTCCGACGTTTAATCAACCTTCACAAATGTCTAATGTTATGCAAGACTTTCATTCGCATACTTATACATTTATTGCATCTGAATATGAGTCACATTTCATTTTTTCTATGTCCACGTAAAATTGCATAGAATTTCCAACATTAACTACCCAAGAGTCAGTCCAAAATGAAATAAGTTTGACAAATAAGTCAGATAAAAAGGCGAAGAAACGCAGGGCTAGGGTTACCAATGTGGATAGAAAATTGCATTTCAGGAAGCAAGAAAAAATATAATCAAAATAAACCATCAAATTATCGTAAACATGCAGCTAATTATCAGAAAAAATGCCCCAAAATTTCACAGTCAGTCTGTCTTTGATTATCAGCGGGAACACCCTGAAGTACATAAAGAGGCTGCAAGTAAATATCGGCGCAAAGTACGTAGTCGTCTGCAGTGTGCTAAAGCACACAGCAAGTAGCGGGCCTCGGGGCATGCCCCCTTTGCTCGGAATATCCTCGCGGTGCATCATTATGCACTGGTCGTAGGAGCCGTTATGGCCTTGTAGGTTGAAGTGGCGACGCGGGTTCGATTCCCCGGTCGCTGTATGTTGGTTTCAAATTTTTCTGAAAAATTCCCTGAAAATGGCGGGTAATTTGGCCTCTGTTCTGAAAAGGCGCTTAATTTGATCTATGCCTGAAAAAGGTGCCTAATTTGGTCTATGGTGTTCTAATTTTGCCTGGCCGGTTAAGTCACCCTATAGGCGGCTAATTTGGCCTAGGCCTCTAAGTTGGCCTGTCTACGGCATTGAGGGTTGTTACTCGACTCTCTAATCGCTATAGAGAGGAGTACTCTTGGCAGAGGTCGCCCGTCCGGAGGTCGAGCGTAAAGAGGTGCAAAATTATGTAGGTGTTCATGTGGCCCGTTGTCGGCGCGGTCGAACATGCCGCGCGCTAGTCGGGCCACGAATTACTCGACAGTCTCCATCTTTAGATCAGCCGCGATGACGTCATTCCGGACGTAGCGACCTGCACCAACGATGGTCCGTAGTGGCAAATTCTGCTGGACCTGTAATCGCCGCTCGAGAGATCGCACGCGAGATCGACGTGCGCTGTCATGCGTAGCATCCGGTCGATCCGGCACCCCAGGTACGTCACGGCCTTTTCATATCTGATTTCCTGGCCCCTGAGCGTCAACGGTGGTGGGAAGTTCCTGAAGCGGCGAGTGAGCAGAGGGGTCGTCTTGCCAACATTGACGGCCATCCTCCACTCGTCCAGCCATGGTGGCAGCGGGTCCAGCAGGCGCTGCATCCTGGCAGTGGCTATGTGGGCTCTTCTAGACGATGTGAAGTAGGCACTATCATCCGCGTATAGCGCTAATTCAACATCGTTTTCCCATTCGCGCAGGTGGTCTGCCAGGGTGAGGATGTCATTGGTGTAAGCCGCGTACAGGATCGGCGACAGAGAGCTGCCCTGTGGTACGCCGGCTCTAATTGGTCTCGCTGCGGACTCGGCGTCCTCTACACAGACGTAGAACTTCCTATCTCTGAGGAATGACGCCACTAGCCGCAACATAGCAGGAGGGGTACTTGTTTGTGTTTCTAATTTATAAAGTAGTCCAGTGTACCACACCCTGCCGAACGCCTTCTCTATGTCGAGAAAGACGCCCAACGATGTGCGGCCGCGGTTGTACTCGGCCGCAAGATAGTGCAGCACCCTGGTCAGCTGTGTTGCTGTTGAGTGGCTCTCCTGAATCCGTGCTGTTCCACCCGAAGGTGTACGCACGGGCGGAAGCTTCTTAGCAGCAATCTTTCGCACAGTTTAGCTAAGTGCGGTAGCAGCGTGATCGGCCTATAACTGGCAGCTCTACGCCTGTCCTTCCCTGGTTTCGGAAAAACGATCAGTTTGATCGGCGCAAACACTTTGAAGTTTACAAAGTATCCCAGTTATTATATGAACGAAATCACGAAGGGTAGCTTTAGTTATTGTTGTACAGCAATTTTCTAAGCGCCATATTGTAATTGAGAGCCATAATAACATATTGCATCGAATAAGTGAAATCCATCGCTCATACGATGCATTACAGTACCCACTTTTGTTTTGCTACGGCCAAGATGGATACACCATTTCTATACCGCAGTGCGATCCTAAGATCCTAAGATCCGATTCTTACCGTATAATGAATACAAAAGGAGAATATAATCATCTGCGATAGTTTCATTCGCTGTTAAGACAGTTTTAGTTGACATAAGATGGAAAGTTTGAGTTATATTAGGAACAATCAGGCGCAACTTAGAGTGGACAGTTATATACACTTGCAAGATGCGATAGGGAGACAGGACGGTGATGCTAACCAGCTGGTACAAAAGGTGGTGCTGCCTTCTTCTTTTACTGGGGGGGCATTATATGTACGAGCAGACACAAGACGCCATGACGTATGTGTGCCACTACGGTTGTCACGATCATCATCATCATCATAATTATAGCCGTTCATAAAATCACTGCTGAACATAGGCCTCCCCCAAAGAATGCCACAAAGCACAGTCCTGAGCCACCTGCATCCATCGACTTCCTGCATGTCTTTCCGGGTCGTCACTCCATCTAGTGGGGGAACGCCCTACACTTCGTTCGCCAGTACAAGGCCGCCACTCGAGAACCTTTTTTCCCATCGGTTTTCGGTTCTTCGAGCTATATGGCCGGCCCATTGCCACTTCAGCTTACTAATCCGTTGGGCTATGTCGGTCACTCTGGTTCTGTGATATCCTCATTTTATTTATTTATTTATTTATCAACAAATTACAAATAACGTCTTATAATAAAGTAAAACTAAATTATTTCTAAGTTTATCACGCAGAAAACTCCGAACATAGCCCTCTACATAGCTCGCTGAGCAACCTTGAGCTTCCTCATCCGGCCAGCAGTAAAGGACCACGTCTCAGTTCCATAAGTCATCACTGGCAAAATGCACTGGTTGTACAGTCTAGTTTTAAAATTTTGAAGTATACCTGACGAGAAGATGTGCCGTAATTTCCGGAACGCTGCCCGACCGAGTTGAATCCGTCGATTGACCTCTCGATCGAAGTTGGACTTACCTAGTCGGACTATTTATCCCAGGTAAACATACTCGTCAACAACTTCGAGCTTAGTGCTCCCAACAACTACCGGCATAGGTGTGACATGAACGTTAAACATGATCTTTGTTGTGTCCATGTTCATCTTAAGACCTATCCGTTGGGAGACACTATTGAGGTCATTGAGCATTGTGCTTAGGTCCTCCAGCGACTCTGCTATAAGGACTATATCGTCGGCTAATCGAAGGTGAGTGATGTAGTCGCTACTGATATTAATACCGTATGCTTTCCAGTCCAGTAGCTTGAAAATGTTTTCCAATGCAGTGGTGAAGAGTTTCGGGGATATAACGTCACCCTGTCTTACATATCTCTGCAGTTGGATAGGTTTCGAACACTGGTTCTGTACTCCGATAGCCCTACTGTACAAACATTTCAGCACTTCGTTATATCAAAGTCAACTTGGCACCTCTGAAGACACTGCAGAACCGGCCAAATTTCGATGGAAACAAAGGCTTTCTCATAGGCCACATACGCAAGGCAAAGTGGCAGATTGTCTTCTGTACAATTTGCCGAAGGGTGTGTATGTGGTCTATGGTACTAAAGCCTTTTCGGAAACCGGCTTTTTCGGGAGGCTGGAAGTCGTAGGTCTGTAGTTCTTCAAGAGAGCATTATTGCCTTTCTTAAAGAACAAGACCACGGCACTTTTGCATCACGCCTCCGGAGTAGTACCACCATGGAGGACGGAATTAAAGAGCTTCTGAAGGACTTCAAGTACCGATTTTCCACCCGCTTTCAGAAGCTCCGCTGTAATTCCATACTCGGCCGAAGTGCCATGTTTAAGGTTCTGGAGAGCTATTCCAATCTCGCTCAGACTGACGTCCGGAATATCTTCGGAATAGTGTCGGATAAGACTCGCTCTTGGATCGTTACTCGCACTTGCGTGTGGCTCCATAGATGATGTGTACCAGCTGCCCATAGAACCACTCAATCTGTTCAGTTTGGAGATCTGTCTGTTCAGTTGCCTGTATGCTGTTAAATCTGTTGAAGACTGCAGCTTCATTTCCCGTCTAACAGCCATGACATTAAGAGTGTGATCGGAGAGTTTTTCTGTTCTTCTGCGGCGTGTCTTGCAGAACTTAGCTCCGACCGCATGGACAGTTTCCAATATATAAGTAGACGATATGAATGATAAGCTATTATTCATATTATCTACTTTATTGCAGTCTTCCAGGCAATGAAAACAGTTTTGTAACTCGAGCTGAAAGGTTTCGGGACTTTGGACTAGAGCACGAGGGGGACGGAACATTGACTTCATTAGAAGAGACCTTTCCAACTTTTCGTTGAGGTTCAGTGTGCCTCTAACTATTCGGTGATCACTACCAGTTTTCAGCCTCGCAATTACTGAGACATCACTGGACAGTTGTGGTCTGGTCGTCATAATGAAGTCAATCATTTTTGTCGAACCATTGGGGCTCGACCAGGTCCACTTCATGTGGGGCCGCTTCTGGAAGAAAGAGATCATCATAAGGAGTCCATCTTTCTCCATGAAGTCGGCTAGCTGCTGCCCTCTTGGGTTCTGTTGCCCCTTTCCGAATTTCCTTACTTTCAGCTCACTGTTCTCTTTTGTGTCTAGTTTTGCATTGAAGCCTCCCATTATCACCGTATAGTGGGTTATGGAGGAATGTATGGCTCTAGAGATATCCTCATAAATTTCCTCCACCTTTTCATCGGGGTGTGCTGAGGTTGGTGCGTAAAAGTATATGACCTTCAGGGAATACCGTTTGCTGATTCTGAATATAAGGTACGCTACCCTCGTCGACACACTCTCAATTTTTACAACGTTGTTAACGTGTCTTTCGGATAATAAATCCGACACCTCCTCGGGACAGATGATCGCCCTCCCGGTGATAGAACAAGTTGCCGGATTTGAGGATAACCGTGTCCTCCCCCTCTCTTCGGGCCTCGGATAATCCTATAAAATTCTAGCGCAACTTGTCTATCTCTTCTTCCAGTTCCAGGATCTTCTCGTCAGTCCTCAGGGTGCATGCGTTATAAGTTGCCAGGTCGAGTCGTCGTAGGTGGCAACCGAACCTCCACCTGAGATTCTTAGCACCCCCTGCCCCGCCGTTACCATGGTCGTCACCGTAGCCAGGAATAGCGTGGCCGCCACGGACTGGGGGCCGTCCTTTCGTAACATTGTTGGACGTGGTAGAGACAGGCTGCAGCTATGTATAGCTAGCTAGTATAGTTTTAGCACGAATGGGTCGGTTCGACTTGGGAAGGGCCACGCTCTCACAGAACACCAGCGTAAAATAACAGCTTAACGTTGCTATGTTTCGTATGGTGAGTGTAGAGAACCGGAGACCCTTTTTACTGGACAAGAGGCATTCCATCTTAGTCGTCACGGGTGACAACGCATCTGCATTTGAGTCTTTATTGAGGATAGAGATATCTATGGGTCCACTAGTAACCACTTACCATCAGGTGGACTGTGTGCTCGTTTGTCACCCTATCCAATAAAAAATATTATTCATTTGGTATATTGCCATAGTTGCCACGCTTGAGGAACGGGTTGGCAACTGCAGTTTTCTTTTTAGTGTGATATTGCTATTATTAGGAAGACGCTGCTGTCCATATCCTGCCTGTTTCCCACTGTCGCCTTTTACGACACCCACGGAAAGATAAGGGGGTAGTGTATATTAACCGCCCTTATATGGCAGATATATATATATATATATATATATATATATTTTATAAGTATGCAAACATTATACTATAATAAATTATATGTTATAACAAAATTAATTACGTAAGAAACCAATTAAAATGCTATTAGAACCAATTTCTTCTACGCGGACGAAGTCGCGGGCAAAAGCTATATTAATATATAGCTATTAAAGCAGTTCATATAAAACTCATTGTTAAATGTAAGTTGTATGTAGTTATGTATTTAGCCAATAAATATTAACCGAAACTACCTGAATGACAAACTGACCAACAATACATACATACTTACATACATGCAAACTATACTTACTCGGCTTGCAAACGACAGGGCTCGACCTCCTCGAGATGTTCAGTTATTCATTGCATCCTATTCACATTTGCTGTGGCCGACATGTATTATATTCTGGGTTTTGAGGTTGTAGGTTAGTTATACAAACTTATAGTTTAAAATGTTGCTTTAGTAACCGTGGCAGTTAAATGATTTCAAACGTGTAATACGGAAAAAAATACCGAAAATAATCGTTCAAGAAATGGTAGAAAATCACTGCCTCAGCTGTTTCTTGCTGCAGACAAAATACTTTTATTTGGTCTGCAATAAGAATTTGTCGGCTCCGCTGAAGAAATTACATACTCTCACAGAATCACAGCTTAGAAAGGCAGCAAGATGCTGCTGTGTTTCATATGGTGTGTGATGGGGACCATTTTTACAGGTCCTCATTATAATTCTATTTTGGTCCGCAGGGGTGACTGCACGTCGCATTTTTTGATCAAAAACATAAGAGTTAAGAATTGATGTAAGTGTCTGTGGACTACAGCATCAACTTACAATTATGTGGACTGAATGCTCATTTTTATAAATATATAGAGAGATAACTCTTACTTATATAAAAAAGTAAGGGACTGTCAAGCAAGAGCGAAACAACTAATATTCAAAATCTTATTTCAGAAAAAAATTAAAGAGATTTCATAATAAAGTCCTTTTAGGAGCTACTGCTTTCTTCGGATAATGTATTAAGTATAATTTTGACGGAAATTTTCTGGTAAGTTTGTTAAAATAATAATAATCAAATTGAACATGTTTTAACTGGTTCATCAGATTTTTATATATAATTGTTAGGAATGAGGGTAAAATAATAAAAGAAAATAAGAAGAATTGAAGGTGGAACTATCTTTCACTTGTTTTAGCAGTATATAGTATCGCGCAGTCTACTAAGAGGGATCAGACTGTAATTCAACGAGTCTCATATCTTTATTATGCCCTGTGGGCTAAAAGATTAGCTCCATACGGAGATTCTGCCTAAATAATGCAAGTGATGTGGTTCTATTCGTGCAGTAGTTCTTCTAGTGTAAGCAAGTAAGGTGATGTTGCTGAGAGGCTGCCCTGTGTTACATCGAGAGGAGTAGTGTAGCTGTTATTTTTCATACTTTGGTGCTATCAAGTAATAATGTCCTTTGCGTAACAGGAATGTTTGATTGTGACTGCTACATATTACGGTTGCTCGAACTGTATTTGCACTATATTGAATGTATAGTGCTGTACGCTGTCTGTTTCCTGATAATTATTAAAATTGCGTAAGTAAGAGAGAAAGTCGAACATCCGCTCTCACACTTTTACTATTTTTAACAATTAACCTTCAGAGTATATTCTAATATGAGTAACATTATTTTATTCAAATAATTTTGAGAATAATTTCTCACATCAGTGGAATAGTTTCTGAAATTATTTATCTCTTAATGTAGATTTTATATGTATAACGTTGTTATACTTATAAATACAATAAAATTATACTAGTCGATTATGAGCTCTCTTCATTTTCAACTAACGCTGGCTTACCCAAAGTAACGAAATTAAATAACGGCACTGACAATATTATCGTGAGAAGCTGAGGCCTGAGCTTCGCCGGCTGCGACTCGGCAAATCCGCTCTAAGCGCTCGCAAGGCTTATCAATATCCTTGTGACATTATTTGTTTACTATTTACGATATTGGTTCACGTTATTAGCTTCTCATAGAATATTACAAAACAATCATCGCATTCTACGCACCTTTGTTATTTAGATATATAGTATTAGTAAGACATTTTGCTATAAACATCATTGGTTATGTTTTTTATTTTTTTATTACAAATCTTTAGAGAAAAAATGCCATAATCGCCATATTTGCCTGACGGAATGATGATAACGATATTTCGGACGTCAATATGTCTTGAATTTTTGACGTCCGAATATCCTGAAGTTATTTTATATGAGTTGAATATACTGCCATCATTCGGAAGTCATGAGATTTTTCTAACATTTCAAATAGTCATTATATGAAACTAATTTTATGTATAAGTTAGTTTTATCGCGTTTTATTTAACTTATTTTTAATTCCCGGCGTTTCGGGTGCTTTACAGCATTTATGGTCTAAGATGATTCAGATCCCAGTTTCATAGTTAGCCCGGCTATATTCAACCTTTGAATATTAATTTTTGCCCGATCTACACGGAACGAGCTTACAGTATCTTGAAGTCATGCAGTGTTATGCTTGGGTTTGGATTAAATTGTATTAATTATAGGATCCCAAGCAGATAGTAGCACCCATCCAGCTTTTCTATTGAAATTAAAATGTTTTTAAATTTCAATAGCCGCGCGAATCATTCTTGGTGGAAATCGTTATTCTTTTGGGAGGATTTGTGGTCTATCAAATCTGATGTAATGACGGGGCATCTTGAACATGATACACACTGCAGACTTCCCGGAGCATCGGTGCTTTACGTCAGCTCCATGTCTTTTACGCGGGTTTTCATGTCCTATATAACACATAACACTATTAGTCACACTGTGTATAGGAAAAAGACCCATACTATCCGATATTTAAATGGTAAATGTATTGAATGGCTTAGTAGATTGATTGGCAGACGCAGTTTTTGATTACTTAAATTAATATCAGAAAGATGCTGCTGCCCAACTGCTTTTCATACTGAAAACGTGGCATTCCATCTTAGTCCAACGCATCTGTATTTTGATTTTTAATCGAAAATAAACGTATATGTGCACAGCATCTACTTAAATGAACATTATGTCGAACTCCAGAGCGTCGTTTTTTACTTTTATCATATAAAATAACTTTGCGTTATTTTATAACACTCTTACACGAATTTGTTAAGAGAAATAAATAAATATCTGCAGGAATACAGGATACATTGACAGTTTATATTTTGCTACGAAAATATATTGCATTTTGCGGAACGCAGTAAATGTATCGTCTCGTTAGATAAACTGCTGCGAGCGACGAAGACGACGCAAACATTGCTAGCACGAGTTTTCGACGACAATATGTCTAGTAAACTGAATGTGCCATATAAATTTGTCTCGTGGGAAGATAAGGAGAGCAAGCAAAATGATCCAACAGAAGCGAAAATAAGAAATAAACTTTATCTGGATTTATTCCCACATGTGGTGGAGGAAGGAAATGTAAGTATTTTATACGTATTAAGTTTGTAACGCAATTGATACAGAGCCAGAGGTATGGAAATTGATATCGACGAATATGTTTCTTGGCATAAAGTACAATGGCAGACTTTCATACATAAAATTAGTTGAGAAGGAATGGTAGCGTCTGTATATCAAAAATATCTTAAAATATTAATCGTCACTCCCTGAATAACTTTGTCAAAGAATTTTGTACTGAGAAGGTGTCAAATAAGATATTTAGATTTGAACCTTTTTAGGTTATGTCTTATGTCACTTGGAAAAACTCATGCGATCTGTGGTTGCTTGTTGTTAGCTTAATACATTCTCAACAAAATGTACCTACATATATAATTGAGAGTTTTCAGTTACTGTATGTCTCCAGGGCCAAGGCCAGGCTCCAGGACCTTTGTGTCATACAGTGACATTCTTAGAAGGGCTAGAACCCAGAACCGTAAAGACAGTAAAAAGCAGTGACATTTTGTTACAGCTAGTGTTGCCATTACATTAAACGGAATTGTTACATAGTACTATGATTGAGATAATGTATTATTGTATGAAGTTCTTTGTAAGATACTTATTTTCAACCATATCACTTTTATTTTTATTATTACTGATAGTATAGTTATTACTAATAATAACTTAACATAAAAATATTTTGTGTTTGTGTGTTGTACTGGTAGTCTTACAAAGTGTATACGATAATTTTATAATATAGTAAATGGCATCACTTGAATAAAGTAAAATGATTTAACTCATTTTATATTCTGGCTATAATTAAAGTGGCTATAATTAAAATACATTTTTATTTGAAAAATTATAGAAAAATTTCATTCTTTCTCATTTTATATATAAGTTATTTCTAGACGCAATAATTTTGTCAAATATTTTTCTGCTATTGTTCTTTCATTTTTGGCGTAGTGGATTCACTGTAATGTAAAAAAGTTAGAATGCACAATGTCTGTCTGCTGCAGACGTTTTTATCAAAAACTAATGTATAATATAATGGCGCTCTCTGCATCATGGTTTGATTCACAACTAAGTAGCTTTGCCCAAGTTGGGTTCCATGATGATGGGGCTGCACAGTGTCTGGCCTCCATAATGTTTATGCATTTAACAACATAATAAAGTATCTCTCTAAATTTCCCACCTTTGAATGATTGAAGGCAACTTTATTTATTTATTTATTTCAACACGTACAACTCATCTTTACAGGTTATCCTAATACGATAGTGTAACTATTAGGTCCTTACATATGAAATTAGCGTTTTGTCGTATTGACCACTTTGATCTGAAATATCTCCTCTTTGGTTAAGAATTCCAAATTCAAATTTATAAATTCATTTAGCTAGTACATTTGAGTTTTAAAAACTCATTCATTTGTTTTTTTCCTCATTATTGTTTTCTTTGGCGTCGCTTATTACCGCACAATGGAATACATGAAATATCGGTATATTTACGAGTATGAGTTCTACCGTGGAACCAGTGCTGCAGAAACAGCTCCAAGGATTAATGATGTGTACGGCACTGCTATCGCAAAAGAAAGC
The DNA here is from genome assembly GCA_963668995.1 of Parnassius mnemosyne. Classification (NCBI taxonomy): domain Eukaryota; kingdom Metazoa; phylum Arthropoda; class Insecta; order Lepidoptera; family Papilionidae; genus Parnassius; species Parnassius mnemosyne. Next base: position 37,176,654 of record CAVLGL010000085.1, read on the forward strand.
ACGGTAATTTTTTGGCTTCATCGTTTTAATTCTGGAAAGTCCGACCTTCAGAACCAACCCCGTGGACGGCCGGAGACCAAAGTGGAAAATGAAGAATTAAAGGCTATTGTGGAAGCGGATCCATCACAAAGAACTTAAGAGATAGCTGCAGGTTTCGGGGTAAGTAATAAAACTGTATTAATCTACTTAAAGCAAATCGGGAAAGTAAAAAAAAACTTGAACGATGGCTACCTCATGAATTGAGTGAATCGAACTTCGAGCAAACACGCGTCGACTGCTGTGTTACTTTGCACAACCGACACAATAATGAAGGGATTTTAAATCGAATTATTACTTGTGATGGAAAGTGGATACTGTACGATAATCGGAAGTGCTTGTCGCAATGGCAGTACCCTGGAGACCCAGCCAAATCCTGCTCTAAACGAAAATTGACTCAGAAAAAGTTGCTTGTGAGTATTTGGTGGACTAGTGCCGGTGTCGTTCACTACAGCTTTCTAAAATCTGACCAAACGATTACGGCAGATATCTATTATCAGCAACTGCAAGCCATGAAGGGAGAACTATTTGCTAAACAACCAAGATTGGTCAATTGCTCTAGGCCAAGGCTGCTTCACGACAATACAATTCTTTACACTGCACAACAAACAACCACTAAGTTAGATGAGCTACAATTGGAATGTCTGCGACATCCACCGTACTGTTCGGTGCTTGCTCCAATAGATTACAATTTTTTCTTGAATTAGGACAACTTCTTACAAGGAAAAAAATTCAACTCCGATGAGGCAGTCCAAACCACCTTTAAAGAGTTTATTGATTCTCGCACCCAAGGTTACTTTAGTAAAGGGATCAATAAACTACCTATCAGGCAAAAGTGCATAGATAACAACGGTGCATACTTTGGTTAATTAAATATATTTTACGGTGCAATAACATATATATGTAGTTTGAGGTCAAATACGATAAGAGAAATCGTCAGACTAGTAACATAGAGACGCTTGGAACATAAGCCAAGACACATCGAGTGGAACCAGAAACCTTTTTAATGATTTGTTAATTACGGTAGCTTACGTTAAACGCAATCAGGTTCTTAAATACGACAAAAATGCAAAAATTGTAAATAAATGCATGCCTTAAGCGTAAAGCGCGTAGGTATGTTCTACTAGCGCCTGAAAATCAAAATTCTATCTAACAATCCTATTGAACATATAAATGATATAAAAAACACATTTTCAGAAAGATAAATGATTGCTGAACTTATTAATATTTTTTTAATCGATTAATTGCTACATTTACATAAAAAGTGGTTTTAGTGGCTTATGGCGTAGATTTATCAAGCCCGCGTGGTATGGTTAACACGATAACTTTTGAAAATATCAATTGTTTAACTCAATCTATTTTTTAATCTCTTCATCTATCATGTGAGAAGCCATGGAATTTCTTTTGTTTAGTTATCATTAATTTTTTCCGGCGTAGAAATCCGGCAATTTTCGGTGTTATAGCAGCCTTGTAAATAAATAAATTTATCTCGTGGGAAGACAGACTGCCTCTGCCTCACACACTTACTTTGGCGTCAATCGCCGTCGTGAGTGGATACTGTGTCGGTTCTTTGCAGCGGCTCAAAAAGATTGCTGTACAAAATACAATATATTGGAAAAACCAAATTTAATACATTATCATTATAATAATCAGAGATTTTTATAACAATGTTTTTTAAAAGCACAGAATAAATAATTAAATATTGGTAAATCAAATTGGGCATGCCCTAAGCGCATTAAAAAAATTACGTATAACATGAGTATACGGAATTTTTAAAAGTAGTTTAAATACATTTCGACACAACACACAAAAACCATGAAAATGACACCCATGATGAAAAAATTTATACCTACTGCAGCGGCCATCTTGTATTTAAATTTCGATAGCACTATCGGCTTCAACACCCTCGAAACCCATGAAAATGACATTCATGATGAAAAAATTGTTACCTACTTCATCCGCCATCTTGGATTTACATTTCAACTGCACTATCGGCTTCAACAGCCGCGAAAACAATGAAAATGACACCCAAGATGAAAAAATTGATATCTATTGCAGCCGCCATCTAGGATTTACATTTCGACAGCACTATCGACTTCAACACCCTCGAAAACAACGAAAATGACACCCATGATGAAAAAATTGGTATCAAATTCAGCCGCCATCTTAGATTTACATTCCGACAGCACTATCGGCTTCAGCACTTTCGAAAACCATGAAAATGACACCCATGATGAAAAAAATAATGCCTTTTGCGGCCGCCATCTTGGATTTACATTTCGGCAATCCTATTAACACCCTCGAAAACCATGAAAATGTCACCCATGACAAAAAAATTGATACTACTTACTTTTAGTACGTACTACTATTATTTATTCTGTGCTTTTAAAATATAGTAATATAAAAAATCTCTCATTATTATTATTATCAATTATTTAAGAAATTTGGTTATTCGAATATTGTGTACTTGTACAGCGATCTTTTTGAGCCCCTGCAAACAACAGCGACTGACGCCGAACTGAGTGAGTGAGTAAAGTACTCTGTGACTGTAGCTTAGAGTGCGGCTTCCGCTTATTTACAGAAGTAATTTACATACAAAACTACCAAATCAACGAAAATTTCGCCATTTCGCAGCCGAAAAAAAAAATATTTAGAGCTAAACAAAACAAAATTACACTGCCATTTTCATTCAGTGGCTTCCCACATGATAGATGAAGAGATTAAAAAATAGATTGAGTTAAACAATTGATATTTTCAAAAGTTAGAGTGTTTACAAGCCTTGCGAATTTGATAAATCCACACCATAATCCACTAAAACACCTTTTTTATTACAAATAGCAATTAATCGATTTTAAAAAAAATATGAATTCTAACACAAGTTTGCTAAAACACCGAAAATTTCGATATTTACTAGCTGAAAAAAATTAATTATAACTAAACAAAATAAAATTAACCTGCCATTTACATTCAATGGCTTCCCACATGAAAGATGAAGGGTTTTAAAAATAGATTGAGTTGAACAATTGATATTTTCAAAAGTTATCGTGTTTACCATACCATGCGGGCTTGATAAATCTATGCTATAAGCCAATAAAACCACTTTTTATGTAAAAATGCTCACAACATGCTTTACTTCATTACTTGGGATGTATATGTTCAGGAGTTGCCTTGCGAAAGGCTATAATGATGATGATGTTTTAATGCAAACACTTCACTGACATGATACGTGAAAAAATACGTCTTATAAAAACCATGATAAAGTAAAAATAGCAACAATAATAGGTAATGTAATCGTTGTTTATAATTCTCTTTAAAAACTTAACACAGTTTAAAAAAAATAAACATCTATATAGATGTAAACATCTGTAGATGTCTATGGGTCACAGTAACCACTTACCATCAGGTGGACTGTGTGCTCGTTTGTCACTCGATCCTATAAAAAAAAATTATTACCATTTTTGCCGCGTTTTCAATTCTTACCTATATTTGAAGTTTCAAGTATCAAGTTCATCTTAAAGTTATTTTAAGAAAAATTGCAAAATTTGTAACAAAAGTAAAAACAAACAAACAGACAAACAAACTGACAAACAAAGAAACGAGTCATTACAAACGTACTAAAATATTATGTGTATTTTTCTTTAGGGTTTTGAACCAAAAATATAAATTACTTTAATGTAATATTTATTGTGTCCATACTATGACATTTAATGTGACTTGTGTGATAGTGTACAAAACCAGCGAGAATCTGTGTTCTTGTCTATTGAACTTTATTAGTAACGCCGGTCCCTTAACATATTCGCTAGCCTGTCAGCACTCCATATGGCAAAATCCTAAACTGTAATTGATATTGCTACACACGTCCGTGTGACTTTACAGCACGCAATACAAAAATGATTGAAGAAAGAATTTAATCTTAATGCGTTGAAAAAAATCCATTAGATACTTACTGTAATGTACTGACAGATACACTATAGATACCACCAAGTGCTATAATTACTACGCTATAGAATTTGTTATTAGAAATTCAATAAGTTGTCGCTATTCACGAAGTTCTCGTTCTGTCCGTTGTTTTTCAAATCAATATCTAGCAGTCCACGTGGTCTATCAACATAAATTCTTCAGAAGTGAAGCAAATAAACAAAACCGTAATTATAAAAATTGATTTCCTTCAAAGCCACTTACATCACAAGAACTCTTACATATTGGCTTAGAAAGGTCCACAAACAAACACAAAAATTCTGCATTAAAATCATAATTATAGACTATGCGAATCCCCATGTATTGAAATTAAAGGCAATTGGTAGCCAGTTCCTAAAATAGCGGTCACTTTTATCACTTTTGACGACGTGTTCATACATTACGTGTAGTTTCAGGATATTGATTTCAAAAGAAGTCGGTTCAGTGACAAGAGTTTTTAAAAATGCCGCCCACTTTTTTCAGTTTTAAGGAAACGTTACACCCGGACATCAAATTTTTAAGGGATTAGTCCAAAAACAAAAGTTTTAAAAGAGCCGGTTATTTTTTTTTTAGTTTTCAATGAATTAATTCATATTTTTCAACCACTTATTCCCGTATTAATCTCAGGTTTTAATCATATAGTTTTTTACGGCTTCTAAAAGGTTGAATTTTCATTTAGTCTTATAGATTTAATTATTTTTCAACACAATAATCACAAAATGTTATATAAACTAAATACAAAATATTATATAAAATTAACCTATTAACACTATTTAGTGTCACTTATACTCCACATTTCTTACATTATGCGGATGACACAGTCCTGTTATTCTCAGCTAAATCACGAGATGAGGCTTATAAATACGCTCAGCAAGGCTTTAACATAGTATCTAATTGGCTTATTAATAATCTCCTACGTTTAAACGCTGATAAAACACAATATATGTTATTTTTAATGAGAAATAATAACATACCTACTCACCTAAATATTTACGCTCATAACTGTAACTCGTGTAATGACACTGCATGTACATGTTCCGCATTAACAAAAACAGACAATATAAAATATCTAGGTATCACGCTTGACACAAATTTAAATTTCTGCAAGCACATCGATTTACTTTGTGCTAGAGTTCGTAAATTAATATATATTTTTAAATATCTTCGTAATATCGCTGACTTCAAATTGATAAGACAGGTCTATTTAGCTTTGTGCCAATCCATATTCACTTATGGCATTACTTCCTGGGGCGGTGCTTCCAAAACAATATTGCTCCCACTAGAACATGCTCAGAGAGCAGTTCTAAAGGTAGCCACTTTCCGTCCATTCATGTTTCCTACACATCAACCTTACTTGGCATGTAGTGTAGTAACTAGTGTACGTCAGTTGTTTATCCTGAACATCATATTAAAACAGCATACCGAACTTTCATTTAACTTATAATCCATAGACAGGAGAAGAATGGACCTAGTTTGTGTAAAACCTCAAACCAAACACGCATTTGTGAACAAATTTTACATATTTTTAGGACCCTTTCTATATAACAAGCTCAACAAGTCTACTAAAGGTATACAGTCTAAGTTATAAGAACTGTAATATAAGTGTAAGGGAATTTCTAAATAGAAATTCCCTTGCACGAAGACACAGAGAAATTGTTAGAAATTCTAAAATAGTTTGTATTAATAATTAGGTAACAATTAATTGTTATTTAGTTATTTTATTTATTATATAATATAGTTTAATTATTTAAACATCTAGTGTCCTACATTATTAAACCCATTGTGTAAGTGATGTCTGAAACACAGGTACTCAACCTAGTTCAGGCAGGTAGCTAATATTATAAAATTGACTTTTTTATTTTTCTTTTGTATATTCTACATTATTAAGCTACACATAGTTTTAATTTTATTATAGCATGTTATTTTTGTTAGACTTATTGTTACTTTATTTACTTGTAATCATATTTTTCCCTGTATATAAACATGTGTAATTGGAAACGAAATAAATATTTATTATTATTTTTTCTTTTCTCTTTTTTTTCTCCATGTAGGGTATTATGATGATACGGGCTTTAAGCCAAGTAGTCATCATTTGCTGGTATTAATGTATTATCCAGAGCATTTTCTGGGATTTGTAAAAATTTTCCGACTAAGCGACATGTATTTAAAATAGCTGCTTTTTGCATTTTAATATATAAATTTGGGAGTAAATCTAATAACTTAAGGCAGTGATGCAAATATTTTGGTATTAATCCTGTAGCTGAAAGTACAACTGGAACTATGAACTTTATTTAATTTTCATATTCCTTTTATTTGTTCGCTTAGTTCGTTATATTTACTAATCTTTTCGGCTATTGTTTTTTGAATATTATGCGTATTTGGTACAGCTATGTCAATGAGAAAAGCTATATTGTTAACTTTGTCTTGCAAAGCTATATCGGGACAATTGTAATGGATGGTCTTATCAGTAAGTATGGCTCTGTCGAAATATAGTTTATGTGTGATGTTTTCTAACACAGGGTTGGGTTCATATTTGTAGTATGGTTGTAAAGTGTTATCGATGAGTTTATGTTTCTGGGCTATCTTTTGGTGTATTATGTTTGCAATTTGATTATGTCTGTGGGTGTAATCTGTTGATGCTAAGTTTTGACATGCTCCTGTGATATGCTGTATAGTTTCTGGAACTAAATTACATTTTCTGCATTTGTCATTTATAAGATTTAGTTCTCTAATTATAAATTTTCAATAGTTTTTAGTACTGATGACTTGATCTTGGATAGCATTTATAAAACCTTCTGTTTCGGCAAATAATGTGCCTATTGTTAAATATTTATTTGATTCTGATATATCTATATGTTGTTGGCATAGGTCATGAGCATGTCTACCATGTAATTCCTTTTGTTTCCATTGTTTTATTTTTTCCTTTTCTTGATCTATTTTATTAGATGTTTCTTGAGTTTGGTTTGCTACGAGTCTAAGTGGAGTATAGTTATCATTGTGAACTATGACTTTATGGATATTGCTGCTTGTTGACTTCTCAAGGAAGAAGTTTTTAAGACGCATGATTTGGTTCTCTCTAAGCACGGTTATATCAATAAAACCTCTTCCGCCTTTGTCTCTCTTAATTTTCAATCTTTCAACAGCAGCAGTAGTGGACTTGTGGAGGGCTGTAATAATGATGATGATGAGGAGTTTAAATTTATGCATTTTTATCGTATTTTAGAACATAATTGCATTTTACGTGAACTACATTTACTTACTAAACATGAAATAGATTTTCTGATCATATACGTACAGTAAATCTTTTTATTCAAACTTAAAATTCTCTTTTTCTTTGCAGAGTAAAAAGCACAAACAGGACATGAAAAAAGAAAGCAAATTATCTAATAGTTCCGCGTTGTCACTGGGGAGCTCCGTGTGTAGCGTTCACACCTAATTAGTATTGCGGCTAGGCGAGCTTGTGTTCCAAGCATCTCTGTGTTATTAATCTGACGACTTCTGTTCTGATGTCTGACCTCGGCCCCATACTCATTTTTTTTAAGCTGATTTTATTAAAATAAAATCAAAAATTAAAATTAAAATAAAGTTAAATTTTTTTAAATAAACATCTTTTATTACTTGTTTAAAAAAGAACTCGAAAGTAAAAAATAATTAATTGTGATAAGAAATATTATAACATTTATATGTACATTATATCCAATTTTTTCAAATAAAAGCGAGTTACACTTTCTTTTGTTTCTCTTGGCGTCAAACTGTAACACGCTTTTATAAAATAATGGATATACTCTTATTGTAGCTATAAATAAAATGATATGTTTCATATCATAATTAAATGATTTTAACTCTTTAGTTTTTTTTATTAACAAGTAATGAAAGCTGGTTATTTAAAAAAACTTAATTTTTATTTTTAAAATTTTGTGTTTATGATTCGGGATTTACTACGGCGTAGTTCGTAGCACGTAGTGGCGTTTTTCCGTAGCACGTTGTAATTTGTAGTATGCACACATATTATGTGACTAATATAATAAAGCGGAAGAGTTTTTTTGTTTGTTTAAATGCGCTAATCTCTGGAAGTACTAGTCCGATTTGAAAAATTCTTTTTGTATATTATAGTTAGATTCATTTGGAATAGTATAGGCTATCTAATATTAAGCTATATCACTCAGCTAGCCTTAAATATGGATATTTGTTAAGAATGTCAGAAGAAAAAGCACTCCCGAAATGATTTATCCGCGTACGCTGGTGTTATCATCAGGGATACGTTAATACAATGTTCTAAAAAAATATATATCTTTACTCCATCTAAAAAAAGTCCGTGATACCATATGTCTATTTCATATACATAAGCCATAATTAGGTATTTTGTGACAAAAAAATATTGAAAATTTAAAAGTGATTTATGAGCGTTATTATTAGGCATGGCCTATTTATCCTTACGAACGAAAGTTACTTCATCATCAAGACAATTTTATGAAGATAAACTTTGTTCTCTATACCATGTTATTTGGACGCATAGATTAAGAGATAATGTAAATAATAGAATCAGGCGTTACTTTGCGGAAATCCATTATATAAAAGCTTTTACAAAAATTTACTTCGCAAATATCCGCGTTATAAAATAAAATGATGTGTCTTACCTAGTATGAAGAAGCACCTCCCACCCTCCCTCAATTGCGTGCACTATCCCCGTCATCACTAATCCCAGCACCGCTACTTCCAACACCACTACACTAGGCAAGACACACCACTGACGATAATACGACACGTGTTTCGCCTCTACACGAGGCATCCTCAGGTGATATAGACTCTACGGTGGCTAACCGCTAAGTGAGCGGCGAGCCAAAACAAGTGCCTTTTATACAAACCGATGATGCAACCGCTCTCTACCTAACGAGCGAGCGATTGCGTCATGCGATAAAACATGCGACCAATCACCGCTGGACTTACGCAGCCGTTTGTAAAATTAAAAACAAACCGCCGCGCAACGCCCACATTATTAGAGAGCAGGCTTGAAAATATTTAAGAGAGGTGAGTTAGTAACATTTGTTTGTTCATTCAGCAATGCAACGGTATTATTATTACTTTTTAATATCTCTAACTGTTCCAGCACACACAGTCGCAGCCCTTTATTACACGTATGTAAGACTTTAAAGGAGTGGTCGTTGGCTAGGTTGTGTCCAGTGTCCAAAAGATGTTTGGCAAAATGGGATTTATCGGGATTGCAATTCCTGTACGCGGCTAAATGCTCTTTATAACGTGTCTCGAAATTGCGACCAGTCTGACCCACGTAAACGGCGTGGCATTCGTCACAAACAAGTTTGTAAACACCTGACTTTTGACGAATATCTAACTTATCTTTACTATTACAGATATTTCTAAGAGAATTGTTTGTTTTGAACGCCACATGAACGCCGTTTTGTCGAAGAGTATTAGCTACTTTTTCAGATATGGGGCCTAAGTAGGTCAAACTGCTCACATATCGATGAACACTTTGAGGTTGAACCGCGTACAGAGAGTTGCGAATAACATGCTTTTGTTTCTTTTTAATTAAATTGTTAATGAGATTTTTTGAAAAACCGTTAGAGACCGCTATTTGATAAATTATATTAAGTTCTTTTAAATAATTTTCTTTACTTAATGGGACAGTGAACAAACGGTTAATGTAACAATAAAAAGCGGCTACTTTATGTTGCCATGGATGACATGATGACGCGGGGATGACCGTGTCGGTGTGAGTTGGCTTTCGATAAATTTGGAAAACATGTGACGATTCTTTTCTTGTTATTGTTAAGTCAAGAAAATTAAGGGAACAATCTTGTTCCAATTCAAGTTTAAATTTAATTTTGTCATGGACTCTATTTATTTTATTGAGGAAAACATCCAGTTGTCTCCTTGTGCCAGTCCAGCAAATAATTATGTCGTCTACATATCGATAGTAATATAAGATATTTTGATTGACAACTATATGTTGTTTTTCGAAATTATCCATGAAAATGTACGCCATAAGGGGACTTAGAGGGGACCCCATAGCTAACCCTTCTTTTTGTAGATAGAAACGCTTATTAAACCGGAAATAGTTTTGTTTCATACAGAGAGAGGTTAAGTTAAGAAGATCATTTGTTACCCCGGGATGTAGACGACGTTTTTCAAAGAGATCTGCGAGTATACGCAAACAGTCTGGGGATGGGACATTTGTGAAAAGACTATCAACGTCTAAAGATAACAATATGGATTTAGGAGGAATACGAATATCTTTAATTTTGGAAATGAGATCTAAGCCATTTTTTAGGCTGTAAGTGGGGTTGAATCCAGATTTCTCTCGAAGGAGGAAGTTTAATTTTTTAGCAAGGAAATAAGCTGGTGCACCAATGTATGAGACAACTGGACGAATAGGAACATGTTCTTTATGTATTTTTGGTAACCCATATAAAATGGGTGCTTGAGGATTCATTGGAACAAGATTGCTCCGAGACAAGTTGTGATCGGGAAAAACATATGATGACTGTTGTATACATAACTTAACATCCGAAGTAAACTTTTTGGTTGGGTCAGACTCCAATAGCTCAAAGTCATCACCTTGGATAACATCGTTAACTTTCTGGCTGTACCCACTACTCTCCATAATAACAACAGTATTGCCTTTATCGGCTTTAGTAACAATAAGGTCGTTTTCCCTTATTCTCTGCTTTAGGGACTTAAAAACAGGGAACTCAGGATTGAAATGGGAAGACGTGGGCACAGCCCGAATTTCATTAGCTACCAAACTTTTAACGATGTTATCTTTCCTCCCGATCACAACAGCCACCTCCGCGTCAACAGCCATAGTCTCTAACGATTTTTGGGAGACCGAAGGTGTTAAATTATACTTTAGGCCTTTATGTAAAAGGGACAACTCATCTGTTGGAAACTGGATATCGAAAAGATTTTTAACTCGGGGATGATTGTCTGACCCAACCAAAAAGTTTACTTCGGATATTAAGTTATGTATACAACAGTCATCATATGTTTTTCCCGATCACAACTTGTCTCGGAGCAATCTTGTTCCAATGAATCCTCAAGCACCCATTTTATATGGGTTACCAAAAATACAAAAAGAACATGTTCCTATTCGTCCAGTTGTCTCATACATTGGTGCACCAGCTTATTTCCTTGCTAAAAAATTAAACTTCCTCCTTCGAGAGAAATCTGGATTCAACCCCACTTACAGCCTAAAAAATGGCTTAGATCTCATTTCCAAAATTAAAGATATTCGTATTCCTCCTAAATGCATATTGTTATCTTTAGACGTTGATAGTCTTTTCACAAATGTCCCATCCCCAGACTGTTTGCGTATACTCGCAGATCTCTTTGAAAAACGTCGTCTACATCCCGGGGTAACAAATGATCTTCTTAACTTAACCTCTCTCTGTATGAAACAAAACTATTTCCGGTTTAATAAGCGTTTCTATCTACAAAAAGAAGGGTTAGCTATGGGGTCCCCTCTAAGTCCCCTTATGGCGTACATTTTCATGGATAATTTCGAAAAACAACATATAGTTGTCAATCAAAATATCTTATATTACTATCGATATGTAGACGACATAATTATTTGCTGGACTGGCACAAGGAGACAACTGGATGTTTTCCTCAATAAAATAAATAGAGTCCATGACAAAATTAAATTTAAACTTGAATTGGAACAAGATTGTTCCCTTAATTTTCTTGACTTAACAATAACAAGAAAAGAATCGTCACATGTTTTCCAAATTTATCGAAAGCCAACTCACACCGACACGGTCATCCCCGCGTCATCATGTCATCCATGGCAACATAAAGTAGCCGCTTTTTATTGTTACATTAACCGTTTGTTCACTGTCCCATTAAGTAAAGAAAATTATTTAAAAGAACTTAATATAATTTATCAAATAGCGGTCTCTAACGGTTTTTCAAAAAATCTCATTAACAATTTAATTAAAAAGAAACAAAAGCATGTTATTCGCAACTCTCTGTACGCGGTTCAACCTCAAAGTGTTCATCGATATGTGAGCAGTTTGACCTACTTAGGCTCCATATCTGAAAAAGTAGCTAATACTCTTCGACAAAACGGCGTTCATGTGGCGTTCAAAACAAACAATTCTCTTAGAAATATCTGTAATAGTAAAGATAAGTTAGATATTCGTCAAAAGTCAGGTGTTTACAAACTTGTTTGTGACGAATGCCACGCCGTTTACGTGGGTCAGACTGGTCGCAATTTCGAGACACGTTATAAAGAGCATTTAGCCGCGTACAGGAATTGCAATCCCGATAAATCCCATTTTGCCAAACATCTTTTGGACACTGGACACAACCTAGCCAACGACCACTCCTTTAAAGTCTTACATACGTGTAATAAAGGGCTGCGGCTGTGTGTGCTGGAACAGTTAGAGATATTAAAAAGTAATAATAATACCGTTGCATTGCTGAATGAACAAACAAATGTTACTAACTCACCTCTCTTAAATATCTTCAAGCCTGCTCTCTAATAATGTGGGCGTTGCGCGGCGGTTTGTTTTTAATTTTACAAACGGCTGCGTAAGTCCAGCGGTGATTGGTCGCATGTTTTATCGCATGACGCAATCGCTCGCTCGTTAGGTAGAGAGCGGTTGCATCATCGGTTTGTATAAAAGGCACTTGTTTTGGCTCGCCGCTCACTTAGCGGTTAGCCACCGTAGAGTCTATATCACCTGAGGATGCCTCATGTAGAGGCGAAACACGTGTCGTATTATCGTCAGTGGTGTGTCTTGACTAGTGTAGTGGTGTTGGAAGTAGCGGTGCTGGGATTAGTGGTGACGGGGATAGTGCACGCAATTGAGGGAGGGCGGGAGGTGCTTCTTCATACTAGGTAAGACACATCATTTTATTTTATAACGCGGATATTTGCGAAGTAAATTTTTGTAAAAGCTTTTATATAATGGATTTCCGCAAAGTAACGCCTGATTCTATTAATTATATTAAAAAGGCTAGCACGGCCGACCAGGCAAGACTCTATGTCAAATTAACAAAACTCCATCGAATTGCTGCCCAAAATGTTTGGTTCAATCAGCAGTGCAAACAACTTCATGTTATTCCCAATTATATTCAAATACGTTCCAGCACAAATAGTCGAGCGGCCAGTATTGCTATTTCTAAAGCTCAGAACATTTGGCTTAATGAGGAGTGTCGTCGTTGGTTTTCCAATAGAGATAATTTAAAAATCCACCTTAAAGTATTATGCTCTGAACTTTCATATAAATTACATAATATTAAATTTGATATTTTGGATGGGAAAACCAGAGAACTTGCTTCAATGGCTGTTTATGAGAAATATCAAATTCAGTCCCGTAAATTACAACGACTTGTATCCTCTTCATCCCGTAATCGTAATAACGACATACATACAGAATATCACCAATTTTATCCCCGAGTTAAAAATCTTTCCGATGTCCAGTTTCCAACAGATGAGTTGTCCCTTTTACATAAAGGCCTAAAGTATAATTTAACACCTTCGGTCTCCCAAAAATCGTTAGAGACTATGGCTGTTGACGCGGAGGTGGCTGTTGTGATCGGGAGGAAAGATAACATCGTTAAAAGTTTGGTAGCTAATGAAATTCGGGCTGTGCCCACGTCTTCCCATTTCAATCCTGAGTTCCCTGTTTTTAAGTCCCTAAAGCAGAGAATAAGGGAAAACGACCTTATTGTTACTAAAGCCGATAAAGGCAATACTGTTGTTATTATGGAGAGTAGTGGGTTCAGCCAGAAAGTTAACGATGTTATCCAAGGTGATGACTTTGAGCTATCGGAGTCTGACCCAACCAAATAGTTTACTTCGGATATTAAGTTATGTATACAACAGTCATCATATGTTTTTCCCGATCACAACTTGTCTCGGAGCAATCTTGTTCCAATGAATCCTCAAGCACCCATTTTATATGGGTTACCAAAAATACATAAAGAACATGTTCCTATTCGTCCAGTTGTCTCATACATTGGTGCACCAGCTTATTTCCTTGCTAAAAAATTAAACTTCCTCCTTCGAGAGAAATCTGGATTCAACCCCACTTACAGCCTAAAAAATGGCTTAGATCTCATTTCCAAAATTAAAGATATTCGTATTCCTCCTAAATGCATATTGTTATCTTTAGACGTTGATAGTCTTTTCACAAATGTCCCATCCCCAGACTGTTTGCGTATACTCGCAGATCTCTTTGAAAAACGTCGTCTACATCCCGGGGTAACAAATGATCTTCTTAACTTAACCTCTCTCTGTATGAAACAAAACTATTTCCGGTTTAATAAGCGTTTCTATCTACAAAAAGAAGGGTTAGCTATGGGGTCCCCTCTAAGTCCCCTTATGGCGTACATTTTCATGGATAATTTCGAAAAACAACATATAGTTGTCAATCAAAATATCTTATATTACTATCGATATGTAGACGACATAATTATTTGCTGGACTGGCACAAGGAGACAACTGGATGTTTTCCTCAATAAAATAAATAGAGTCCATGACAAAATTAAATTTAAACTTGAATTGGAACAAGATTGTTCCCTTAATTTTCTTGACTTAACAATAACAAGAAAAGAATCGTCACATGTTTTCCAAATTTATCGAAAGCCAACTCACACCGACACGGTCATCCCCGCGTCATCATGTCATCCATGGCAACATAAAGTAGCCGCTTTTTATTGTTACTTTAACCGTTTGTTCACTGTCTGTGAATATAAAGTAAGTTAATACGAGTATATGCGATTATTTCGTAAAATTAGTTTTATTTAAATATAACAAATATTCTTTCATCACTACAATTCACATTATTAAAAGAGAGTATATTATTGGAAAATATTGTAAATATAGTTCAGTGCGAAACATAGCAAATAGTAAGTAAGCTTAATTAGTTATAAAATAAATTCTCAGATTTTTTTCCTTCATTGAACGTTATAAATCAAAGTCCAGCTGAACATAGGCAACATCATACGAGGGACATTTGCCATAGTTGCCACGCTCGCAGGTGAGTTAGCAACTGCACTTTTTTGATTATTTTAGCTCACCACAAGAAGATGCAGCTCCCCATCTCCTTTTAAAGTTTCCCTCTGTCGACTGTTATGACACTGACTGGATGCGGTGGTGACGTAAGAGATTGTACTAACTCCTATCAATTCTTAGTATAAACAAATTGTAGGACAATAATACTTTCTTGAATAACAGAAAATTCTACAACTTTATTTAGATACAAAACGCATATTATATAAAATACCATCAATAATCTTTTGATAATCTGTTATGTTTTATGTCAACGCAAGACTGTTTTCCGTTACATTCTATTTCAATAATTTGTCAAGTTCGGCGAAGTGCAAAACGGGTCGCCTGTGGACGTCAGTCAAAGAGCACTCCCATTTCAATTTCATTTATCTTTTCCTTAAAATGAAAAGGAGTTCCATTTAAACCCTTTGATTCAAAGGAATATTTTAATATACAACAGCTTAAGATTTTTCATTTCTTTTAAAAACATTTTTCAAAAAGATTTCGTCTGCTTTATTGTGAAAAACGCAAGATGCTATACAATTTTTGTTTAAGACGAAATTTTTTTAACAAATAATGTCGTTTGAGCCACGGTGGCATAATCTGGTTTATATTTTTTCACTTTCTTTACTATTAACTATTATCTAGAATTAGGCCAGTGCTCATATCCTGCCTGATGGTAATTGGTGACGAACTCAAAGATGGTTAATTGCACTGACTTAGCTTAACAAAAGCTCACTCTCATCCCCAAAACATCTAAACCAATCCAAAACAAACCAGAACCACAGGATGTGTCGAATCAGATCCATCACAAGGCGCATTCATTCTTCATCAATATTACTGTTTTTGTAATTATAAGCAGTACTTCAATAAGTATGACTACTATTAATACATTATCATCATCTTCATTATAACAGTCTATCAAAGATTCCATAGATTACCTCATATGGATTTGCCTGACAGTTTTTTGTTCCTGTTTAGTTCCTATTGCGACACCTATGTGACGATAGACGGGGTAGTAGTTACGGCGTCGATATATCTTGTCTACGTCCGTCTATTATCACAATATTATAACAGTATTAAAAATATAAAAAAAGTACTTTTATAAGTGGTAGAGCCATGCTGCAGCTCTATTAGTAGTATAATTGTAGCACGAATGGGTCAGTTCGACCGGGGCAGAACCTCGCCCTCACAGAATATCAGCGTAAAATTGTAGTTCAATGCTGCTGTGTTTCATATGGTGAGTGTAGAGAACCAACACACTGGTTGTACAATTTCGTTTTCAGGTTTTGAGGTATGTTTAACGAGAAGATGATGCGTAGTTTCCCGAACGCTGCTCAGCCGAGTTGAATCCGTCGATTGACCTCTCGGTCAAAGTTGGACTTACCTAGTCGGACTTATTGTTCCAGGTAAACATACTCGTCAACAATTTCTAACTTAGTGCTCCCAACAACTACTGGCATAGGTGTGACATGGACGTTATACATAATTTTCGTTTTGTCCATGTTAATCTTAAGGCCTATGTGTTGGGAGAAACTATTGAGGTCATCGATCATAGTGCTTAGGTCCTCCAGCGATTCTGACATAACGACTACTCGTATATCGTCGTCAAATCGAAGGTGAGTGATATACTCGACGTTGATGTTAATACCACATCCTTTTCAGTCCAGTTGCTTGAAAACGAGTTCCGAAAAATAGAGTTACTTGTTATATTGCCTTTTCTTATTCCCACTCTTTGGCTGGTGGCAGCATGATTTACGTAGTTTGGTCGAGTGGGGGGTGAAGATGGGATAGTTGAAATTCGGTGATTTGTAGGCGACCTCTCGACCATTTTTGTTTCATCTTTGCCTTCTTTTGTCTGCGCGTTCGTATTGGTTCTCTCATCATTTTGAGATATATCGGTCACTTCTTTTCCATTGATGATTAACTTGTTGTTTCTTATAATTGCGTGGTGTCCATGTTGTCGCGCTACGTATAAGGCATGTTTCAACTTTTGCCTTTCTTGTAAATCTTGTGGACTTAAATACTCTGTCACACTGAAACCAGCTTCTTTTAAATATATATAGTTATCCAGGATGTATTTTTTCATGCTTTTGCTAATTAGTTCGATTTTTAGCGGTCTTTTATAGCTTTTTTTACCTATGAATGTTAGTTCTTCTATATAGCCTGATAAATATATGTATAGTAGGTCATAAAATATATGTATTACTCTTTCCATTACTTTTTCGTCTGTTTCCCAATAATTCTCTATAAATCCGTGTAGAATTATTACCTTATCATGGGTTTGTTTGTATGGTTGGTGTACATTTTCGTGTATTTGTTGGATCTCTTTTTGTAACTTTTTATTTTCATCTTGGAGAATAAGGCATTTTTGTTCTAATTGCAATATTTTGGAGTTTAAATTCGATAAGTCTTTTTTAAATTGTGTTTGTTCGAGTAAAATTTTATTGAAACTTTGTTTAAAATCGGCTTTGATTTCAGATATAGGGTTTTCTATTTCTTTTTGAAACGAGGATTGTATTGCTTTCAATATGTATTGGTTGTTTTCTTGTAATATAGATGTATTTTTTTTAAGGTAATTTGTTCGTCATCTTTATTAAAACAAATAATCACATCTTTCTCGATTTGGGATTTTGAAGTTTCAAGTGCTACAGTATTTCCTTGGGGCGATATTATAGAGTCATCGTCACTAACTGTTGAGTTTTCTTCATCGAAACGTGATATTTTCTGTCTTTTAGTAATGTTTGGATCTATTGTTACGTTTAAATTTTCAGGATGTTGAGTTCGAATAGGCGTGTTACTGTTGTCTGCTTTTGGTTCATTTGATCGGCAAAATTGGCATTTCCACAACAGCTTGTAGTCTTTTGTCATGATATTATAAAAACGAACTTCAGTTACGTTAGCACATTCAAGATCATAATTTTGGTAACAAATAGAGCATTTCAAAAATCTCCTGTCGAGTATTTCTTGACGGCAGCCTGCACACACGCCTGCCATACTGAGAGCAGTAGCGGGAGCTTTGTAACGATTTTAGAAATTTTTAGAAATCTCTCAGCTTTCTACACTAGATGGCGTTACGTAGTTACGTGAGATAATAATAGGGATCCCGGTCTGAATCGATTTACTATAGATGTTTACGCTATTTCACACTAGTTGGCCTTAAGTGTAACTTACGAGATACTTAAACAGTTAGGGTACAAAGTTCATTTATTAGTTTTCGACAAAGAACAATAATTAGTTATATAGATTCAAAAACTATGCACTGTTCACTTACATTTTTCACATACTTATTAGGTTTTCGTTTATTGGTGTATTGTTCAAAGATTATTTACTAAAATAATTTGTTCTTATTACAGTTTAAAGCGTCTACGCTGTTAATTATTTCACTGTAGATTTATTAACTTATTTCTCCTAAATTTGTTTCACATACACTGTCACACATTACTTGCTGTTTACTTATCACTTTGATTGTAATTTTTTATAGAATATTATTGTTTACTTTTTTTTTAATTATTTAAATGAAGAGCTATGTTTACATGGTCAGCGCCCTCTGTTCTGTCATATACTCTTCTGCCTTCTGTACAATTTGCCAAAGGGTGCGTATAGGTGTAGGTATGCTCTATGTTACTAAAGCCTTTTCGGAAACCGGCTTATTCGGGAGGCTAGAAGTCATCAAGTCTGCGTGCGAGACGATTCGTAATGACTCTCGAAAACTGCATGTAGACTCGGCTCAGAAGGGAAATCGGTCTGTAGTTCTTCAAGGGAGCGTTGTCACCTTTCTTGAAGAACAAGACCACCGCATTTCTGCTCCACGCCTCCGGTGTAATGCCACCATGGAGGACGGAATTAAAGATCTTCTGAAGGACTTCAAGTACCGGTTTACCAATCGCTTTCAAAAGCTCCGCTGTAATTCCATCCTCACCTGGGGCCCTGCCGTTTTTAAGCTGCTAGAGAGCCATTCTAATGTCGGGACGTTAGGACGTCCCGACGTTAGAATAGCTCGGGACGTTAGGACATTGGACGTCCGGGACATCTTCGGAAAAGTGTCGGATAAGACTCGCTCTTGGATCGTTACTCACACTTGCGTGTGGTTCCAACGATAACGAGTACAGCTACCCATAGAACCTGTCAATCTTACTCAAAATCTCAGGTTTTGCGGAAAAGATGCTGCCATACTCGGTCTTTAGCTTTGACAGTTGGCTCTTTCTGGCAGACAGATCTCTGACAAAGACTTCAGAGCCTTGGTTCCACTTAATCGCTTCTTCAATACAAGCTGTATTGAAGTTGCATAAGTCCCGCCGCATTCATTTGGAGATCTGTCTGCTGTCAAATCTGTTGAAGAATGTAGCTTCATCTCACGCCTGACAGCCATGAGATTAAGAGTGTGATCGGAGAGTTTTTGTGTTCTTCTGCAACGGGTCTTGCAGAACTTAGCTCCCACCGCATGGACAGTTTTCACGAGCTTGTCATTTATATTGTTCACTTCATTGCAGTCTTCTAGGCACTGGAAATGGTTTTATAACTCTAGCTGAAAGGTTTCGGGACTTTGGAATAGAGCACGACGGAGTGGGACGGAGCCTTGACTTCATTGAAATAGAAACAGAAACAGAAACTTTCTTATTCCATATAGATTATAAATAATACTTATTGAAAGTCACTCTTTTGTTTAATTACCACTGGTTCAGAAAAACCTCTGTTCTGAGAAGAACCAGCAAGAAACCAGCGGGTTTTTTTCTCAAATAACAGCTTACAATCATGATGTTACACAAATTAACAACACAACAAATTAGAAATAGCTTGGTAGCGATCACCTCATTTCCAGGGGTTATTATCATCCATAAATTCCTAAATATTATAATAACCCTTTTTACACAAACTTAGTTTAATAAAGTTTTTGAACTTTGAGCAGGTCAAATTTTGTTTATTTTCTGGAATTTTATTGTAAAAGCGTATACATCGCACCAAGAATGAATTACTGACTCGATGGAGTCGAGTAACTGGTACTACTAGCTTGTGTCTGTTCCTAGTATTTACAGAATGAATATTACTTATTTTTGTAAAACTTCTTTTATTTTTGTGTACGTACATTACATTTTCATAAATGTATTGAAAGGCCAAAGTTAATATATTAATTTCCTTAAATTTTTGTCGCAGCGACTCTTTAGGCTTGAAATTGTAAATTGCTCTTATGGCCCTCTTCTGTAAAATAAATATAATTTCAGTGTCAACTGCGTGTCCCCATAGCAAAATACTATACGACATTATGCTATGGAAATAGCTAAAGTAAACTAGTCTAGCTGTTTCGACACTGGCTAGGTCATGAATGTTACGTTTTGTTGAATTTGGCATGGAACACTAATAAACCAAAATCATTAAGCATTGCTCATATATAAAAATGCTCCAAAACTAATTTGCTCTCAACTGAATGGTTTCATTTCTAAAAGCGCTTGTGGGCGAACTGGTTTTGCTTGTTTGTTTAGAGAATTTCCTATATATTTGCCGCACAGACTACTCCGTGCAGTTATCGGGAAACAATTTTGTCGGTAAAAACTATCTTCATACCACAAAATATTCGCTACGTATTGGACTTAAAAGCATATGAGTTATGGCGTTATTTTGAGCACTAACTGCTTTCCTTCGAATCAAAAGCAAGTTTACTTGATTTATGCCAAGCGCTTGAGTTTTCTGGAAATTTAAAGTACTTGAATGTATATTTTATATTATATTAAATGAGATACTTAACATTTGCTCAAAGTCATAGTCAAAACTTTTTCAGGTCACACTATTTTAATCAAATTAATGCCAATATATACATGCATCCATGAGAATTTGCAGATTTTGAAACGTACATTAGTAGTTTCAATTACCTAATTTTGAACTAAGTAGTAGCAGGCTGCATCTGTAATAGATCAGTAGTACAAATTGACAGGCTTGACCGGGGTAGCACCACAATTGCGCAGAATACGAGCGTAAAGTAGCAGATAAATGCTACTGTGTTTCCTATGATGAAGGAAGAGAACCGAAAACTATTTTAAGTGGTAGAGAGAGACGCCACCTTAGTCCTTTGAAGGGACAACGCATCTTCATTTTGATTGTACATCGAGGATGAATGTGTTTTAAGGCCAAAGTAACCACTTACCATCAGGTAAACTGTGTGCTCGTTTGTTACCCTTACTGTTATAAAATATTGCATGATATTTTAACTGTATGAAAAACTCATTTCCACTTACAAAATGCACTCGTTTCAAGCTTTCAATATTTATAAACCTAGCAACTACGGTAATGTACATGTAGTTACAATTTAGATGCATTGTCACCCCTGAGAACGACGATGGCCTCTTTTAAAGTAAAAAAGATCTCCGGTTCTCTATACCCCATACGAAACACAAAAGCTTTAAGCTGCTATTTTTTGCTGATATGCTCAGAGAGCTTGGTGAGAGAGAGTGCCTACCCTGGTCCAGCTAACCCATTCGTCCTATAACCATAATATACCTACAGCGTGACTCTACCATGTATTATATATTAATGGTAACGTTATAGGAATGTTAGCGTGAGTTTAGTCACGAAGTTTAGTAGTAAAATTTGGCAACCAGAATTAATCCGAATATTTCTTTAGAGAACTTCCCGTAGTAAATGCGATAAAAATACTCGGGAGCTAATAGACAGGGTACTTGAGTAGAGGACAATAGCTTGAAGTTGAGGTATCCGAAGTTTGTTGGTTGCGTGTTCACATCACGATGGTTAGTCACCAATGTAGCTGGGTGGAAGGAAAAGGTGAGATCTCCCGTCGGGCAAGGTGTTTAGCCCGGGCATTGGCTAACGATCCGTGTTTATTTTTTTCTTTATAGGAGAGGGGTAAACTAGCATGCGGTCCACCTGGTGATAAGCGACTATCGCCGCCCATGAACAACTGCAACACTAGGGGAATTGCAGATGCATTGGCGGCCTTTTAGAAAGGTAGAAGCTTTTATCATGAAGGTCCCTAAGTCGTATAGGTCCGGAAAAATTGCCGGTGGTAAAAAATTCCATAGAGAGGTTGTATGAGGAAGAAAACTACTAGTAAAATGCACAGTCGTGGACCGCCAATCATCCAGATGGTATGGATGGTATCGCGAGTTTTGTCGCAATGGGCGATGGTGAAACTGAGCGGCTGGAATTATTCCGAACAAATCCACAGAGCACTCCTAGTGATAGATGTGATATAATACGCAAAGATATGCACCACCTCTACGCAGTTCCAGTAAGTCAAATCGATCAGAAAAAACTCGATCATCGACGATACGAACCGGTCTGCGTTGGATGTGGTCAAGTGGAAGGAGCTGGCACTGGGGAGCCCCTGTCCAGAGATGGGAATAGTATTCCATGTGAGGCCCAACTTGCGCTTTGTAAAGTTGCAAGCGATGTGCCGGCATGAAATACTGTCTCGCTCTGCTGAGCACCCCAAGCTTTTTAGAGGCCCATTTGGCCTACCCTTCCAAGTGACCACGAAAGTGTACGTCACTCGATATGTCGACACCGAGGATTTCGATACTGGCTAAGTCCACAAGTTTTGTAGCTTGAATAACCGGTTTGCAACATATCATTGATATGCAGAAGAACCAGCGTCGGTGATAGCACACAACCTTGTGGAACAACAGCGTTAATAGGCTTGTAATCGGAGCATGCCCTGTCTACTACGACCTTGATGCTCCGATCTGCAAGCAAACTGGTGATCCAATTGCACAATTTCTCGGGAAGCCCATAGGAAGGCAGCTTCGAAAGAAGCTTTTTGTGCCAAACCCGATCGAAGGCTTTCGCTATGTCCAAACTAACGGCCAAAGCCTCCCTCTTGGACTCCACTGCCACTGCCCATCTATGAGGTAGGTAACCTAGAACATCACCAGCTGAGCGACCTCGACGGAAACCGTACTGGTGATCACTTATAAGCTGGTGATCCTCAAGGTACCGCATGAGCTGGCAGTTAATAATGGTTTCCATTACTTTGGAGAACAAGGAGGTGATAGCGATAAGCCTGTATTTGGACGGATTTGAGCGGTCGCCTTTTTTAGGGATCGTGTGCACCAAAGCTGTCTTCCGTGAGTTTGAGACTATGCCTAGAGAGTAGGAGTACCGGAACAGACGCGTTAAAATCGGCACCAATTAAGGAGCGCACGTCTTCAGCACAATATGTAGGACTCCATCAGGCCCACTCGACTTGTTAACGTCCAGGGATAGGAATGCTTCACGCACCGAACGCCTTATAAACAGCACTTCCTGCATGGAGCACTCACACCGCGGGATGGTCGGCGGTGTATTCCCCGCATCATTTAGAGTCGAGTTGGAAGCAAAAAGAGAGCCTAGCAGATCGGTTTTCTCCTTTGCGCCATGGGCCCGTGTCACACTTTGCAGAGATGGCAGAGATGGCTGACAGAAGTTCCCTTGGGCAGCCTTGGCGAGAGACCAGAATGCACGTGTTACGGAAGGGAGGCGAACTAGTTTCTCGCCAATTATGCCGATCTACTCTGACTATGCCTTGGCAATGACACTTTTGAAGGACCTGGAGACGTAATTATACTTCTTTTGAAGAGCGCTGGTATTTACATCCCGGGATGTTGATGCATCAGCCCAGGCCCGGTAACACTCTTGCTTATAGCGTGTTGCAATTTTACAGGAGTGACCAAACCATGACTGAGTTCTGCCTCCGATATATGCACCATAGATGATTTAATAAATGATTCCATTCCCTGAAGTACCAAATCAGCAACAGAATCTACAACAACATTGGGATCATCCGGCGAGAAGCATACCTGCCCCCAAGAGCAGGATGCAAAAAAGACCGCATCCTGTCGCAATCGGCTGACCTATAGTGCCAAACACAGCGGGACCATACTTCGGATCATACAATGGTCCGAAGAGCCAAGAGGGAATTGTCAGAGACCTGATATCCTTGTGTTATTTTGGAGCTATTATATATATATATATATATAGCTCAGTAACTTAGAAACTTTGACAGCGCGATTTACGCTTGGTGTGTTTTTAGTTGTGGCGCGACGACAGTGCTTCTACAGATGCAATATCACTTCGCAGTGCCGGTGAATCGGGCCGATCAGAGAGAACTCGGTCGTCGATGATTCGTGAAGATTAGCCTCCTCTTCCTAGTAACCACGAAACTGCACGTCATTTCATGTTTCGACGTCGAGGATTCCGATACTGAGCAGAGCAAAAAAACAACAGTAGTGCATTGAAACTGTATTAAGCATCACCAGTGCTGTTGTTCGAAAAGGAATTAATGATATTTGAAATATATCATTGATATTATGATGATGCACTATTATCAATAATAATTATAATTATTTTCTATATAAATTCATCTAAATATATCTTAAAACTACTATTTTGAACAATTAAAGTGTACTAATAAGCATAGTGTTCATCATCATCATCATTACAGCCCTTCACAAGTTCACTGCTGAACATAGGCCTCCCCCAAAGAATGCCCCAAAGCTCGGTCCTGAGCCATCTGCATCCATCGACTTCCTGCATATCTTACCAGGTCGTCACTCCATCTAGTGGGGGGACGCCCTACACATCCACCGGTACGAGGCCGCCACTCGAGAACCTTTCTTCCCCAACGGTTGTCAGTTCTTCGAGCTATATGGCCGGCACATTGCCACTTCAGCTTACTAATCCGTTGGGCTATGTCGGTCACTCTAGTTCTACTGCAGATATCCTCATTTCTAAGTTTATCACGCAGAGAAACTCCAAGCATAGCCCTCTCCATAGCTCGCTGAGCGACCTTGAGCTTCCTCATCCGGCCAGCAGTGAAGGACCACGTCTCAGTACCATAGGTCATCACTGGCAACACGCACTGGTTGTACAGCCTTGGAGCAAAAAAAGCATAGTGTGAAAATACATTAATTTCGAAAATTAAGTATAATACTAATTTAAAGGCTTAATAGTGTCTTTAAAACTTAATTGAATTTACTAAACTCTGCTTTAAATATTTAAAAGATTATTGAACACTAACACAATATATATACAAGTCAATTTTTTTTTACACTCACCATACGAAACAGCAGCATCAAGCTGCTATTTTATGCTGGTATTCTGTGTGAGCGTGGTCCTTCCCCGGTCGTGCCGACCCATTCGTATTACCACCATAATATAGCTGCAGCATCGCTCTGCCAGTTAGATTTTATTTTTAATAAACGCTTCGTTGTCTTCGTTGCGTAAAACGAATGGTATGTATTATGATTATAGTATGATTATGTGGATATTGTGCCGATAGATATCTACATCTTCCTATGGTTAATAATCAAAATGCAGATGGGTTGTCACCCCTGAGGACAAAGATGGAATCTCTCATTTTCAGTAAAATGTGTTTCCGGACATCTAGACTTACCATACAAGATACAGGAGCATTAAGTTCATAAGATCTTACGTGAGAGAAGGTGTTTGGCCCGGGGAGCGGCCAACGTTTCAAGTGGTAGTTTAGAGCTTTTCTATATACCGAAATATTTCGAAACTTTGATAGCGTGATTGTGACTTCAGTGCGATTTCGCTTGTGGCGCAACGTAGTTCCACTGGCGCTGCTACGCTACAAAAATAACAATAACAAACACATAACTATCTAATTAAGAACTACCAACCATAAATTACATTATGTAAGTTTACGCTTGGCTGACGCAGCGCTAGTGTTACATAATTGTGTACTTTTATGGCTGTTTAGAAAAAGACGTTGCTATGCGGAATAAAAAAACTCATAAAACATTTGCAAACACCATAAAATAGTTATATTTTATTTTACGTCCCATATTAAGTACGGAGACATAAAAGACATTATTCATGATACGGCGCATAAAAATATTAAGCGAATAAATTATTCAGAAACGCCTCATATAGTGCTAATTCTTCGTTTTTTTTTTAAACAAAATATTATACTAAAATACAAAACAGCTATGTCAAGAACTTCCGTTCATATTTCACCTTTTAATTAAAACATGTGATTATTTATAAAGCTGTTTTACTGGTATTTAATATTATATAAGTAATAATTATTTATTTATCGTTTTTGTTTCATATTATTTTGCATGCCTAAAGCGCAGGTATGTTTTACTAGCATTTAAAAATTAAGATTCCGACGTTTTGTTGCATTAAATTATATCTAACACTCACATTGAACATATAAATGATATAAAAAGCACATAGAAAGATAAATAATTGTTGAACTTATTGTTGTTTTATATAAATCGAAAAATTGCCTCACTCCCAGCCACAGAGTACTTTTATACTCCGGGATCTTACCTATGTGACGTGACTTGAAGATGTACTTCGGTATTTGCTACTGGAACTCTGACGAATACAACTACAATTAACAGTTTTTATCTTTTTACACTGTCATATGAGCATTATGAGTCGTTTCATTTGGATTTTTCTAAATTTTTTTTGATTGAAGTTTGACATGAAATAATCGGAAAATTGAAAGTATAATAATAAGGTTATTAGTGGAAATTTGTGTTTATTTAAACCACTTAAAAAAAAATAGATATAATCATGTTATACGTATTGTTTATGCGCTTAAGGCATGCACAATTGTATTTACCAATCATCATTTCATCATCATTACAGCCCTTCACAAGTCCACTGATGAACATAGGCCTCCCCCAAAGAATGCCACAAAGCACGATCCTGAGCCACCTGCATCCATCGACTTCCTGCATGTCTTACCATGTCGTCACTCCATCTCGTGGGAGGACGCCCTAAACTTCGCCTACCGGTACGAGGCTGCCACTCCAGAACCTTTCTTCCCCATCGGTTGTCGGTTCTTCGAGCTATATGGCCGGCCCCACTGCCACTTCAGCTTACTAATCCGTAGGGCTATGTCGGTTACTCTGGTTCTACTGCGGATATCTTCATTCCTAAGTTTATCACGCAGAGAAACTCCGAGCATAGCCCTCTCCATAGATCGCTGAGCGACCTTGAGCTTTCTCATACGGCCACCAGTGAAGGACCACGTCTCAGTTCCGTAAGTCATCACTGGCAACACGCACTGGTTGTACAATTTCGTTTTAAGGTTTTGAGGTATGTCTGACGAGAAGATGTGTCGTAGCTTACCGAACGCTGCCCAGCCGAGTTGAATCCATCGATTGAACTCTCGGTCGAAGTTGGACTTACCTAGTCGGACTATTTGTCCCAGTTTAACATACTCGTCAACAACTTCGAGCTTAGTGCTCCCAACAACTACCGGCATAGGTGTGACATGGACATTAAACATAATCTTTGTTTTGTCCATGTTCATCTTAAGACCTATCCGTTGGGAGACACTATTGAGGTCATTGAGCATAGTGCTTAGGTCCTCCAGCGATCCTACCATAAGGACTATATCGTCGGCAAATCGAAGGTAAGTAATGTACTCGCTATTGGTGTTAATACCGTATCCTTTCCAGTCCAGAAGCTTGAAAACGTCTTCCAATGCAGCGGTGAAGAGTTTCGGGGATATAACATCACCCTGTCTTACATCTCTCTGCAGTTGGATAGGTTTTGTACTCTGGTTCTGTACTCGGATATCCGTCGTAGCTCTACTGTACAAACACTTCAGCACTTCGATATACCGACAGTCAACTTGGCACCGCTGAAGGGACTGCAGCATCGCCCAAATTTCGACGGAATCAAAGGCTTTCTCATGGTCCACATACGCCAGACATAGTGGCAAATTGTACTCTTCGGACTTCTGTAAAATTTGCTGTAGGGTATGTATGTGGTCGATGGTGCTAAAGCCCTTTCGGAAACCGGCTTGTTCGGGAGGCTGGAAGTCGTCAAGTCTGCGCGCGAGACAATTCGTAATGATTCTCGAAAACAGCACGTAGACGCGGCTCAGAAGGGAAATCGGTCTGTAGTTCTTCAAGGGAGCGTTGTCACCTTTCTTGAAGAACAAGACCACCGCATTTCTGCTCCACGCCTCCGGTGTAATGCCACCATGGAGGACGGAATTAAAGAGCTTCTGAAGGACTTCAACTACTGGTCTTCCACCCGCTTTCAGAAGCTTCGCTGTAGTTCCATCCTCGCCTGGGGCCTTGCCGTTTTTAAGGTGCTGGAGAGCCATTCTAATCTCGCTCAGACTGAGGTCCGGGATATCTTCGGAATAGTGTCGGATAAGACTCGCTCTTGGATCGTTACTCACACTTGCATGTGGCTCCAACGATGACGTGTACAGCTGCCCATAGAACCTCTCAATCTCACTCAAAATCTCAGGTGCCCCGGAAACGATGCTGCCACATTCG
Organism: Parnassius mnemosyne; assembly: GCA_963668995.1. Taxonomy (NCBI): domain Eukaryota; kingdom Metazoa; phylum Arthropoda; class Insecta; order Lepidoptera; family Papilionidae; genus Parnassius; species Parnassius mnemosyne. The sequence goes on from CAVLGL010000085.1 coordinate 37,204,923, forward strand.
GTCTTCAGCTTTGACAGTTGGCTCTTTCTGGCAGACAGATCTCTGGCAAAGACTTTGAAGCCTTGGTTCCGCTCGATTGCTTCTTCAATACGAGCTGTATTGAAGTTGCGTAAGTCCCGCCGCATGCATTTGGAGATCTGTGTGTTCAGTTGCCTGTATGCTGTCAAATCTGTTGAAGAATGTAGCTTCATTTCTCGTCTAACAGCTATGAGATTAAGAGTGTTATCGGAGAGTTTTTGTGTTCTTCTGCGGCGAGTCTTGCAGAACTTAGCTCCGACCGCATGGACAGTTTCCACGAGCTTGTCATTCATATCGTCCACTTCATTGCAGTCTTCTAGGCACTGAAAACGATTTTGTTACTCGAGCTGAAAGGTTTCGGGACTTTGGATTAGAGCACGAGGGGGACGGAGCGTTGACTTCATCAGACGAGACCTCTCCAACTTAACATTTAGGTTCACTGTGCCTCTAACCATTCGGTGATCGCTGCCGGTTTTCACCCTCGCGATCACTGAGACATCACTGAACAGTTGTCGTCTGGTCGTCATAATGAAGTCAATCTCATTTTTTGTCGAACCGTCGGGGCTCGACCAGGTCCACTTCCTGTGGGGCCGCTTCTTGAAGAAAGAGTTCATCATAAAGAGTCCCTCTTTCTCCATGAAGTCGGCCAGCTGCTGTCCCCTTGGGTTCCGTTGCCCTATTCCAAATTTTCCCACTTTCAGCTCACCGTTCTCTCTTGTGCCTAGTTTTGCATTGAGGTCTCCCATTAACACCGTATATTGGGTTTTGGAAGAATGCATGGCTCTAGAGATATCCTCATACATTTCCTCCACCTCTTCATCGGGGTGTGCCGAGGTTGGTGTGGAAACCTGTATGACTTTCAGCGAATACCGTTTGGTGATTCTGAGTATAAGGTACGCAACCCTCGTCGACACACTCCCGATCTTTACAACGTTGTTAACGAGAGACTTGTGGATGATAAATCCGACACCTCCTTGGGACAGATGGTCGCCCTCCCGGTGATATAGCAAGTTGCCGGATTCGAGGATTACCGTGTCCTCACCCTCTCTTCGGACTTCGGATAATCCTATAATATGCCAGCGCAGCTTGTCTATCTCTTCTTCCAGCTCCACGATCTTCTCGTCAGTTCTCAGGGTGCGTGCGTTGTACGTTGCCAGGTCGAGTCGTCGTAGGTGGCAACCGAACCTTCACCTGAGATTCTTAGCACCCCCTGCCCCGCCGTTACCATGGTCGCCACCGTAGCCAGGAATAGCGGGGCCGCCGGGGACTGGGGGCCGTCTGTTTGTTGCTTTAATCATTGGGGGGGAATTTGCCATAGTTGCCACGCTTGGCGAGCGGGTTGGCAACCGCAGTTTTTTTATTGTAATTTTGGCTATTATCAGGAAGATGCTGCTGCCCGCCTATTTCCCTTTGTCACCTTTTACGACACCCACGGGAGGATATGGGGTAGTGGATATTCTTGACCGCCACTACACGGCACCAATAGTTTTTTTACCAGTAGTTTTTTTTTAATTTTATTGACATAATAATTGTCATAGACAATTGTCTAATAGCTTTTTTTAATTCATTTTCTAAGCATTTGTAACTAATTTACTTATCAGTAATAAATATTTATAACAGTATTTTATTTATTTTGTGAATATTTTGGATTATGTATTTATTACACATTCAAATTCCATTCCGATTTCAAGCGACAGTAGCCTAATGGCAGGGTGTGAATCGCAAACTCAAAAGGTCGTGGTTCGTTAACCATTCCTAACGCAACCATTTTAAGCTTACCAGGAGTGTTACAGGGAATATTAGTAATGTAAATACCATTGATTGTAATTTTTTAATAAAATAAATACATTCAAACTGTTTCTGGGTTCAGTTTTGATAGGTAGTAGGGATAGGCTACCATCATTATATGATATGTTTTAAACCATTGCAGTTTTTTTCCCTCTATTTTCATGCAGTCAACTTTTAAAAGCTAAACAGTTGTTTGTCACCCATTAAAATATTTCCTGTAATATTTGAAAAGAGTTTCAAACTCCAACTTAGTATGCGCTGTGGAAACTGTTTTGCTTGGCGTGTAGACAACAGCGTGCAATCCACTCGAACTGCTCAGTTATTCATGGCACGCTTTTCAGGTGCGCTGTGACCGACATTCATACATCAGTTTTGAAGTATATAGGTTAGCAGAAAACAACCACTTTTAAATGTTAGGGGGAAATAAAGTAACAAAACACAATTCGTTAGTTTACTTAAATCTATTCTTACCTAACTTTTTTATTCTTATGTAATATTTTATCTCACTTATTAGGACACAGGATCTCCTCTAAGGAATGCTACCAAACAAAAATCAATTTCCTGCATGTCTGACCAGGTTTTCATTCCATCTATTGGGGCCCAATATACAGAATGCGAAAGTACTAATGTGAGGATGCTGATCAAAACTATTTTTGTCTATTTGACATTAATAACCGGAGTAGTCTTGATGTTAATAAATTTTGCTTAGCAATAACAGATGAAGGTAAATTGCACCAAAGAGATAGTTTTGTCAAGTTATTTGGACTTTCCATATTTCTTTATTCTGTTCTAAAAAAAAACAGACGTATTATACTTTAACATAAGTGCATTGTACGTACACAAAATTTATACTTACAAATATAATAACTTATAGCAATAGCTTCATTTCTAAAGCGCACGCAAGGTTGAGGATTATTTTTTGTCGTTTAAATACAACTAAATGCAATAGAAAACTACTAACGCTATTAACATTACTGATGATTTGGTTACCCACTTCAATTAAGCTTAAAATACTTATGTTAGGAATTGTTCACGACAGCAGTCGAATGTTGGATTCGAATCACGACTCACCGAAGTTGCAGTCCGCGTCCAGCACCATTACTCTACTGTCATGTATACTGGGACATATTATATAATATACTATAATGATAAATGCCATACATACTGGATTCTGTTACCTGTATTTTTTTTATAGTATAGGGTGACAAACGATCACACAGTCCACCTGATGGTAAGTGGTTGCTGTGGCCCATAGACATCTACATTTATACTCGTTTGCGAATCAAAATGCAGATGCGTTGCCACCTGTGAGGACAAAGATGGAATGCCTCGTTTCCAGTAAAAAGGGTCTCCAGTTCTCTACACTCACCATACGAAACACAGCAGTGTTAAGCTGCTATTTGACGCTGATATTCTGTGAGGGCGTGGTCCTTCCCCGGTCAAGCTGACCCATTCGTGCTACATCTATACTACTAATATAGCTGCAGCATAGATCTACCACGTATAAGAATATGCTGTATATGCTAGTAGAAAGACATTGCGACATGCCAGCCTGACTTGAAGGAGGAGGAGGTATAGTTATTTTTTAATTAGTATTGTGATTTTTCTCCATTTTCAGATTATTTTGACGTCAGATAAAATATAACGTGGCGAATCTTTGCGAACTTAAAGTGTTTCTCAAGAAAAGTTGAATAAATATTAAAATATCTTTTTGTAAATACAAGTGTTTAAACAAATCTTTAGTTCATTATAAATATATATATATATATATATATATATATATATATATATATATATATATAATAGTATAAGCCACATTTTTTAAAATTTAAAGTCTAATTATACACGGCTAAAACAATTATTTGAAAAGAGTTCGTGTATTAAGCTGTATAACGATATATCAAATGAAATTCACCACATATTTAAAATAATATTATATTAATATAAAACAAAAGGTTAAGTAATAAGGAAATAAAATAAAAACTATTTCTAAAACGGTATTACTGGACGCACAAAGAACGTCAAATATTTAATACATGTTCAATTGGACAATCTGTCAATAAGAATGCTTTATTGGCGTCCGTTCGTAGTCGACTGTAAAACGGAAAAAAAAAATAAGTAACTGGGAAAGTTGCTGAAGCTTGTGATGAAATACAAAGGCTATTGACATTTTCATCTATGTTGTTAAAAAGCAAAGCTATCTAGAAGCAACTACTAGATACGTACGTGTTTACACATGGTAGAGCAACGCTGCAGCTATATTATGGTTGTAGCAAGAATGGGTCGGCTCGACCTTGGAAACACAACGCTCTTAGAGTACACCAGCGTTAAATAACAGGTTGGTTATTAACTTTTTGTTATTTATTTTTAATTTGTGTGGGTGAGTAAAATAGAATGCTCCGTTATCAGTATTAGAGTATCTAAATCCGATTCTCTACACTCACCTCAAGAAACACATCAGCATTAATCTGCAATTTTAAACTAGTAATTTCTGAGAGATTCTTCCTCGGTTAAACTGACCCAATCATGTTACAATCGTAATGTAACTGCAGGGTGACTCTATTGGTTTCTGTAGCCCACTAGAACTTGCGACCAATTTTAAATTATATTTGCGAAAGAATGACTGATGATCACAGTAAGAGAATCCATTATCCCCATTTCATTCATAGGATAAGATCTCGTGGCTTATAACCATCTCGTTGAAGCCAGGCACAAAATACCTAGACCCACAACGGGACGAGATGTCTGGTACTTTTCGTACTTAATTGTATAAAATATTATATTGTAAATTAATGCATAACAAAAATTCTCGCTGCACTTCTTTCTGAATCTTCTCAGGACAGAGGTTTTTATCTGAACCAGTGGTAAAACTTAAATGACTTTCAATAAGCATTTTTGTCATCTTTAATGAATAAAAAATATTCTTTTCTGTTCTATTCATGCCCTTTCGTATTTTTTTTCGGATTATATAGAAATCATATAATATATCTAACACCATAAAGTTATTGTACTTTTGTCATTCTAAATTTACTATATCATATTTTTAGCCAAAATCAACTGGTCAAATCTAGTTCCAGCTTTTAATACATCGAATACACGTAAGTTGAATCAACTGCGATTGGCTGCATCTTATTATAGCCAGCTAAATTAAGGTGTAACCGCCATTGGGCCTTTACCCATGATACATACACGACATGGTTTCTTGCGAGTATAAGCTTAATAATTAAATTAATTAGTTGATCTACTGGGATGTTGGGAGGAAGAATAAGACCTCAGTAGAAATCGTTAGCCGGGACTAGGCATTCTATATACATGACAGGTATACCTTCTTTTATAGCAGCCCAAGCGGCTGCTATAAAAGAAGGTATACCTGTCATGGCGTGGATTTCCATAGAGAAAATGCACTTTATTAGCGCCTTCTTCTCCGCTGCATGCATATTTGTCCAAGCAACCTCCAAGTAACCGAGCGTCATTAACTGATAAGAATTTTCTTTATTTGAAACATGTTTGCTTATTATCAGTAAACAAAAGATTCAAATAAATTGTAATTTATAATCCAATTCAATGACGTGTCTTTCGTCCTATCAAAAAATATTATATTATCACTAAATTAACAAGAGAAGTGTAACTTGAAAATTTTTATAACGCCGTATAATTTTCTTTTATGAAGATTAAGGAAAGTATTTCCATAATCCATTCGATAAAATACTTCATGTATACGCATATTTTTTCCGAACATATAATATTTCAAGAAATATCAATTTCCGAGCGAGTAAATCTTGTCTAAATGTGATAGTTTTGTCATACCTGCAGTACCCTCCACTCCGCTACATGCTTTTTACGTGTATTACCTATATTAATAGTATAGTTGTAGCACGAATGAGTTGGCTCGACCGGGGAAGGACCACGCTCTCACAGAATACCAGCGTAAAATAGCAGCTTAATGCTGCTGTGTTTCGTATGGGGAGTGTAGAGAACCGGAGACTCATTTTACAATTTTTTTTTAAATGTCAATGGCAGTTTAATTTTTTTTTTAGTTATAATTATTCTTTTTCGGCTGAGAAGTAGCGAAATTTTCGGTGTTTTGAGCAACCTTGTATTAATTTTTTTTTTTTACTAAATACACTTTGCCTCACTCCCAGCCACAGAGTACTTTTATACTCCGGGATCTTACCTATGTGACGTGACTTGAAGATGTACTTCGGTATTTGCTACTGGAACTCTGACGAATAGAATTACAATTTACATTTTTTAATTTTTTTCACTGCCATATGAGCATTATGATTCGTTTCTTTTGGATTTTTCTAAATTTTTTTTGATTGAAGTTTGACATAGTATAATCGATAAATTGAAAGTATAATAATAAGGTTATTAGTTGAAATTTGTGTTTATTTAAACCACTTTAAAAAATTAGGTATAATCATGTTATACGTATTTTTTAATGCTCTTGAGGCATGAATAATTGTATTTACCAATAGTTTTTTTTTAATTGTATTAACATAATAATTGTCATAGACTATTGTCTCATAGTTTTTTTTTAATTCATTTTCTAAGCATTTGTAACTAATTTACTTTTCAGTAATAAATATTTATAACAGTATTTTATTTATATTGTAAATATTTTGGATTATTTATTTATTACACATTCAAATTCAATTCCGATTTCAAGCGACAGTAGCCTAATGGCAGAGTGTGTATCGCTGTGGGTCGCAAACTCAAAAGGTACGTTAACCACTCCTAACGCATATTTTGAGCTTACCTCAGTTTTTTTGTTATTTAAGTATTATATAGTTAAATTATATATTTTTTATATTCGATATCAATGGCTAACACCAAAATATTGCATTATGATTTTGTTCAGGTGTTACTCTAAAAAAATACAAAAGCCTATTTATCTACAAAATTCATAAATGCATGTAACTAAATGACGATACAATAGTTATGGGATGTATCTAAGTGACCTTTATCCGAACGTTAAATGTGAATAGCGTTTATTGGTTTCGGTGCGAGAAGTTATCGAATCCCAGTCGATTTCGCTTTCCGAGACGATTGTGAATAGCCCGGCAGGAATGTTACAGGGAATATTATTAATGTAAATAGCATTGCTAGTATTTTAATAAAATAGATGAATTCAAACTGTCTCTGGGTTCAGATTTGATACGCTACCGTCATTATGTGATATAATTTAAACCATTGCAGTTTTCTTCCCTCTATTTTCATGCAGTCAACTTTTAAAAGCTAAACAGTTGTTTGTCACCCATAAAAATATTTCCTGTAATATTTGAAAAGAGTTTCAAACTCCAGCTTAGTATGCGCTGTGTGCGCAAAACTGTTTTGCTTGGCGTGTAGACAACAGCGTGCAATCCACTCGAACTGCTCAGTTATTCATGGCACGCTTTTCAGGTGCGCTGTGACCGACATTCATACATCAGTTTTGAGGTATATAGGTTAGCTGGAAACTTACTATATTAATTAAACTTATTATATTAGGTGGAAATAAAGTAACAAAACAAAATTCGTTTGTTTACTTAAATCTATTCTTACGTAACTTTTTTATTCTTATGTAGTATTTTATCTCACTTATTAGGACACAGTGTCTCCTCTAAGCAATGCTACAAAACAAAAATCAATTTCCTGCATGTCTGACCAGGTTTTCATTCCATCTATTGGGGCCCAACATACAGATTGCGAAAGTACTAATGTGAGGTTGCTAATCAAAACTATTTTTGTATATTTGACACAAATATATATATATATATATATATATATATATATATATATATATATATATATATAGATATATATATATATATATATATATATAGATATATATATATATATTATGGGGCACAGATTTTCTCTGGTCTGGTCTAGATATTTCTGACATGCTTTTGAACCAATTTGACAATTTAAGCGACAGCACGAGTAGCGTAGTGATGTTGGACGCGGACTGCAAAATCTGTGAGTTGTGATTCGAATCCACCATTCGACTGCTGTCGTGAACGACTCCTAACATAAGAATTTCAAGCTTAATTGAAGTGGATAACCGGATCATTAGTATTGTTAATAGCGTTAGTAGTTTTCTATTGTATTTAGTTTTATTTACAAGAAAAAAATTCCTCAACCTTGCGTGCGCTATGGAAATTAAGCTCTTGCTATAAGTTATTATATTTGTTAATATAATTTGTTTATTGGATAAGGGTGACAAACGAGCACACAGTCCACCTGATGGTAAGTGGTTGCTGTGGCACATAGACATTTACATCTATCTTCGATTACGAATCAAAATGCAAATGCGTTGTCACCCGTGAGGACTATGTTGGAATGCCTCGTTTCCAGTTAAATGGATCTCCGGTTCTTTACACTCGCCATACGAAACACAGCAGCGTTAAGCTGCTATTTTACGCTGGTATTCTGTGAGAGCGTAGTCTTTCCCCAGTCGAGCCGACCCATTCGTGCTACAACCATAATATAGCTGCAGCATGGCTCTACCACGTCTGTTGTTTAGAACCGAAGAAAGAAATACGGAAAGTCCAAATAACTTGACAAAATAACTCTTATCTTTGGTGAACTTCACCTTCATCTGTTATTGCTAAGCAAAATTTATTAACATCAAGACTACTCCGGTTATTTGTGTCAAATAGACAAAAATAGTTTTGATTAGCAACCTCACATTAGTACTTTCGCAATCTGTATGTTGGGCCCCAATAGATGGAATGAAAACCTGGTCAGACATGCAGGAAATTGATTTTTGTTTTGTAGCATTGCTTAGAGGAGACACTGTGTCCTAATAAGTGAGATAAAATACTACATAAGAATAAAAAAGTTACGTAAGAATAGATTTAAGTAAACAAACGAATTGTGTTTTGTTACTTTATTTCCACCTAATATTTTAAAGTGGTTGTTTCCAGCTAACCTATATACCTCAAAACTGATGTATGAATGTCGGTCACAGCGCACCTGAAAAGCGTGCCATGAATAACTGAGCAGTTCGAGTGGATTGCACGCTGTTGTCTACACGCCAAGCAAAACAGTTTCCACAGCGCATACTAAGTTGGAGTTGGAAACTCTTTTCAAATATTACAGGAAATATTTTTATGGGTGACAAACAACTGTTTACCTTTTAAAAGTTGACTGCATGAAAATAGAGGGAAGAAAACTGCAAGGGTTTAAAACATATCATATAATGATGGTAGCCTATCCCTACTAGGGGAGTCGTTCACGACAGCAGTCGAATGGTGGATTCGAATCACAACTCACAGATTTTGCAGTCCGCGTCCAACACCACTACGCTACTCGTGCTGTCGCTTAAATTGTCAAATTGGTTCAAAAGCATGTCAGAAATATCTAGACCAGACCAGAGAAAATCTGTGCCCCATAATATATATATATATATATATATATATATATATATATATATATATATATATATATAATATGTCATAAATACTGGATTCTGTACAGATGTATATGCTGGTGGAAAGACATTGCGATATGCCTGCCTGACTTGGAGGAGGAGGAGGTATAATTGGTAGTATTGTGATTTTCCTCCATTTTTAGATTATTTTGACGTCATGTGGCGCCTAATAATTAAATTCATTATACAGACATTTAAAAATGTCATAGAAATTATATTTTAAACAATTAAATGCAAATAATAAGCATAAAGTTCAAATATATTCATTTGGAATATTGAATATTATAGTATTAGTAAACGCATAAATTGTCTCTAGAAAATCTCCAAATTTATTAAAACCTGCTTAAAATGTTCAAAATGTATCAAATCATATAAATACAATTCGATTATATTGCAATAATAAAGATAAATAACATTTGTAATATAATAGAAAAAAACGGATTTAGACCTGGAAGAGGATGCACGGATCAAATGTTTTCTCTCCGCATGATCACGGAAAAGCTTCTGGCTGCTAACCAAAAGATTTTCTGTGCTTTTGTGGATCTTGAGAAAGCATTTGATAAGGTTGTAAGGAAGAAAATGTGGGAACTGTTGCCGGGGTATGGCGTGGATGGTCGATTGCTAAGGGCTGTGCAGTCTCTTTACTGTGACTGTAAAGCCTGTGTGCGGGTAGGGCATGACCTGTCACCCATGTTTAACGTCCAAAAGGGCGTAAAGCAGGGTTGTGTCATGTCTTCCTGGCTGTTCATACTGTATCTCGACAGCTGTTTACAGAAGCTGAAAGATAGTTGTTTGGGTGTGAAATTGGGTGACATAAAAGTAAATTGTCTGCTGTATGCTGATGATGCAGTGCTTATTGCACCATCAGAGGCAGAATTGCAGGCATTAGTCACGTGTATGAAAGAGGAATGTGAAATTAAAGGTCTCCATTTGAATACTAATAAAACTAAGGTTCTGGTATTTGAAAGGGACGAAGAGAGAACGAAGTGTGAAATATGGGTAAATCAGGAATGTCTAGAACAGGTAAATGAAATTGTATACTTGGGGAGTGCTTTTAGCCGGGATGGAAGATGTGATTTAGATGTGGACAGGCGTGTCGCTGCCGGGAACAAAGTCAATGGTGCCCTGACTGCGTTAGTCAAAAGGTAAGGCGTAGCGAAGAGTGCACGCCTTGCAATACATAACGCAGTGTTGTTACTTTTTTATATGGCAGCGAAACCTGGGTATGCCAGAAGAAGCATAAAAGTAAGTTGAATGCAGTGGAGATGCGATCTCTTCGTAAAATGTGCGGCGTTACCATGGCCGACCGAAAGTGAAACGAAGAGATTCGCAATATGGCAGGTTTGAAAGATGACCTTATCACAAAAATTGACAAGGGCGTGCTTCGGTGGTTTGGGCACGTTGAGCGAATGAGTGAAGACCGAATGGTGAAGAAAATATATAGCGCGAAAGTTAATATTAAAAGGTGTCGAGGTAGACCGAGACTAACTTTCGAAGACCATGTGAGTAAATTGCTCAAAGAGAGTAGGGTCAAAAGTACTCGGATACCTAGACGTGCATGCATGAAGAAGATAATGAATCTGAAAGAAGCGAAAGAGGTTTGTAAGGATCGTGACACTTGGCGATCTGTTCTCTCTGGCTACCCCGTCAGGGATTGTGCGTGAAGATAAGTAAGTAAGTAAGTATAGAAAAAATGGATCAAAATTTTGTAAGTTGATGAACGTGTTCTTGTAATGCTCCCTTGGGGCGTTGCCGGAGACACATACCCAAGGTTGTACATATATATGGGGTGACTTATCATAGTAAGGTCTAACGAACCAAAGCATTAATATAGAAGGTCTCTATGATGCATAAGCATTATGATAGCAGAGCTATGACTTGAAGTCCCATATGAATAAGACATACAATAGTATGGTCTATGAAATTAAGCAAATATGTAGAAGGTCTCAAATATGTAAAAGCATTATATTGAAAGAAATGGCACTTGAAAAGAATTATTATATTGGCGTGTAGGTTGCTTCACAGCCTCCGAGACCGAGGTAAACTTGGACTCGCTAACCGATGTGTCCTAGACATATCATCTTTAGGTCGGTGGTAAGCGGGTTTGTTGTAGCAATACGACTTGACCGTGGACATTGCACGCCCCTACCGTTTGTGGGCGACGTCTTAGCGCATAGCGTTATGATATGTCGGCTATCTTTCGGATTAGGGTGAGTGTGTTTGGTAGTATTTTTAAGTGCAGCAAGCATACTCAACTTCATGTCTTAGTGCAATAGCGCTATGATACGTGGAGTTTTGGCTACTGACGTCTTAGTATCGTGCTACTATGATACGTTGGTGGTATTGTTAGTTAACAACATTATCAATTTTGTTGCCAAAGTCGATAGGGATCATGTGGGTGTGTTGCGGTGGGGGCGCCATCCGTTTGATAGTTGCATTGATGCTTAATGCTACTTGCAGTATTGTGTCTTGTGATGGATCTGCGGGTGTGCACCTGATTCGATGCATCTTGTGTATCTGGTCGGTTGAGGTATGCGGGTGGTGATGTCTGCTGGGACTGTATGAGCCCGACGATAGTCGTATTGATGCTTGTTGCATTCTGCAGCATTGCGTCTCTGCGATGGTTGTTTGGCGGGTCGCTATACTCAATGGCGCTCTCTGCGTCTTGGTTTGACTCACAACCTAAGTAGCTTTGCCCAAGTCGGGTGAAGGGTCATTGCGGGGCTGCAGACTGTCTGTCCTCCATGATGTTTTATATAACAAATTAATAATATATCTCTAGAAAGTTCCCACCTTTGAAAGAAAGACTGAAGGCAACTTGTTGGTGGGTAAGACAAACATGATCGAAAAATGCATATACTCAACGTCAGTGACACAAACCCTTTCTGATGGCGAATTATTACTATTATCTTATAACTGCCTATTGGCTATATCTGCCATAGTATTGGTTGGTGGAGCATATGTGTCCACCTCATGCGGGTGGTAGCTGGAGGGAGAATCTGAGGAGGCTCTCAAGGCTGCGGCCGAAAGCCTCACAACGTGGGACCCCATTCCCTTGAGGTGAGCGGTAGACTCATGACACGCTCTGCGTCCAATTGGCCGTGCTGACCATGCAATATGTGGTGATGTCTTACACTTACATCACGTCTGCAGGAACGGCGGTCTGGCAGGTGGTGGCGCTTACGGACGGTTGTTCGTTACAATAACTACAACTTTTTTATTAATAGCGCTGGTAGTTGACTGGTAGGAGGTGGTATTTAGTATGAGCGTGACCTTTCATCGATTGAGCTGCCCCAATCGTACCGCACCCATAAACACCTGCAGCCTGCCTGTATCACGTACGATATTATTACATAAAGTAATTTAAATTTGTAGTATTTAAAGCTTAAATAGTACACGAACACACGCACTCATTTCATCAGAATATTAAACTGAAATGACAAACGGACTTAAGTCAACATCTACAGCCGACTTCAAGCAAAGTAGGTTACAGAGGAGTTGTCACCTCCGAGGGAATGCCTATAAGCTATAAGCTAAAGAGAGCAGTACCATGCTGTGCCTCGTCGACGTCGTACGTCGACCAGAAGTAAAATTTAAATAAAAAAATACACTCAAAACATAACTTGTATTATAAACTTCTTATTACATTTTACAATATCAATTATTAATTGGCAACTTAAGCAAATAGCTACTTCTTAGCACGTCCGCTCGCTCCGACCGACCGTTTTTGCCAAAGTGTTGCTGCAACCGCGACCGGCTTTTACACAACCATCTCGGTAACGCAACCATAAGCCACGCTTTCTTTTTAGTCATCATCTTGTAACACAGTCTCTCCTGACAGGCGGTCATCCTCATCCGCAACCTTTACGTGTTCGAGATATGACCTCGCCTCAGCCTCCTCCGAAGTGTCATGTAACTAACGAGTCATTTCGACCGTCACACCGATTTCGCTAAAAGTTACAAATGAATTGAACACATTAGATTTTATCATCATAGCTCAAACAGCAAACTCGTTACACAGAAATCGTTCATACTTCATGACATTACACTCATTTCGCATACAAAACGTTCAAACTATTAACCACGTTCATGCACATCGTTCTCTAGAGGGCCCTCATACACCATACGTCAGTTGGATATATTACGGTAGTAACTAGTATACCTTGACAGTACGTCCTTTGGACTAACTGTCCTGACGTAGTAGAGAATCACACTCGACACCAACGTGAACATGAAAAACTCCGAATGATTAGTCCATCTGCCGTGACAGAGAAAACATCTAAATTTCAACGTAAGTATGGAAGAGATTCCTTCGGAAACTTCCATCTGCCGTGGTAGAGAATCACACTCGATACCAACGTGAACATGGAAAACTCTAAGTGAGTGGTCCATCTGCTATGACAGAGAAAACATCTTAATGTTAACGTGTATATGTATAAGTACACTTACCTATACATACAATGAAACATAAGCAAAACATATGCATGACAGTCAAACATAATAACATCGGTGACTTACAATCAAAACATACATACAGCACAGGTCTCAGGAGTCCACTCTCCTGCCCACGGCACCATGTTTTCAGCTGCAGCTTCTGTACGTTTCCCGTGCGAGCCAGCCAACAGCTCCAATTTATACCGATGATGTGGATGTCGTTTCAATAACTTGTAGGGTCCGCGCGAACAGCAATCTAATTTCCCCGCTGACTGTGAAGCCTAAATCACAAATACCTAGTCGTTTATAACTGGGCTGGAAGAATCGCTTCCGATAAGGACCGGAGAAGGACCACGCTTTCGTAGAATACCAACGTAAAATAACAGCTCAACGCTGCTGTGTTTCGTATGGTGGGTGTAGAGAAACGGAGACCCTTTTTACTGGAAATAAGGCATTACATCTTATTCCTCACGGGTGACAACGCATCTGCATTTTAATTTGTAATAGAGAATAGCTGTTGATGTCTATGGGCCGCAGCAACCACTTACCATCAAGTGGACTGTGTGCTCGTTTGTCACTCTTATCCTATAAAAAATTGTTATGAGGAAGATGCTGCTGCTAATCTTCTATTTAGTTTCTCTCTGTCGCCTCTTTCAACACACACGACGATATGGTGTAGTGGATATTCTGGCACCACCACTTCTCGGTCATTAAGTTATTTATTTTAGAGGTTTTCCCACTGTTGTATTTCAGTCTGGAGGCCATTATTATTATTATTTATTGTTCGTCATTACCATCGTCATCCGGCTATGAAGTCCAAGAGGAAGTGCTGTGAAAATATATTTTTTATTTCGTTTGGAAGAATAACAGCTATAATAACTAAAATAGATAATACTTAATATATACAGTAAGCAAATTAAAGGTCCTCATTAATAGATATAGTGAAATAACAGAAATGAATGCGACTCAACACTTAAGTATCTAATACTGACAGTACTAAAACCAAACGAATGCGTAACTGATATAACGTGTAATTTACGAATATTACATTTTTCTAAATAAAATAAGGTTAATAATTAACACACAGTCCACCTGATGGTATGTGTTATGATGATGGTATGGTTATGGGGATACTGTGCCGATAGATATCTACACCTACCTTTGGTTAATAATCAAAATGCAGATGGGTTGTCACCCCTGAGGACTAAGACGGAATCTCTCATTTCCAGTAAAATGAGTCTTCGGATCTTTGGACTCACCATACAAACACAAGAGCATTAATTTCTTAAGATCTCCCGCGGGAGATGGTGTTCGGCTCGGGGAGCGGCTAACGCTCCAAGAGGTTGTTCAGAGCTTATCTATATACCGAAGTATTTCGGAACTTAGATAGCGTGATTTTGACTTCGGTGCGTTTTCGCTTATGACGCAACGTAACGCCGCTGGCGCCGCTACGCTACAAAAATAACAATAACAAACACATAATTATATCATTAAAAACTACCAACATTAAATTACATTATATTTGCGCCTCTGACGCGCGCACTCCATACGCTCAACTTAATAGCTAGTGAGACGGACCTATTCTGTTGTACTCTGAGTGAATTCACAAAGATAGCATTGCTTGTAATTTGTTACAAAAATTAAAGCATGAAGACAAATTAGTTAGACAGCTACACTATCGCATTAGGTAATCCTGTAATTATAGTTGTAAGTTTCAGAAATAGATAAATAAATAAAATAAATAAAAATTTTTTAAGTTTACGCTTGGCTGACGCGGCGCTAGTGTTACATAATTATGTACTTTTATAGCTGTATAGAAGAAGACGTTGCAATGCAGAATAAAAAAACTCATAAAACATTTGCAAACACCATAAAATAGTTATATTATTATTTTACGTCCCATATTAAGTACGGAGACATAAAAGACATAAATGACGCGTTTCATTATTTATGATACGACGCATAAAAATACTTAGCAAATAAATTATTCAGAAACGACTCATGTAGCCCGAATTCTTCGTTTTTTTTTAAACAAAATATACTAAAATACAAAATAGCCATGATAAACAATCCGTTCATATTTCATCTTTCAATTAAAATATTGCATTATTTATAAAGCTGTTTTATGTACTGGTATTGAATATTGAATTTTTAATTGATTATTTTAATTTTGGTCCGATCTACGCAGAATCAAAATTAATAATTAAAAAATCTGAATGTACTCCGGGTTAACTCTGATATCAGGACGTCAATCACCTTAGTCCCCCGTGACCACGGGTGCTGTAAAGCACCCATGCTGTAAAGCACCTGAAACGTCGGGAATTAATAAAAATAAGATAAATAAGTTAATTAAACGCGAAAAAAGCCGTAAAAGTAGTTTTATTCAATGTGTAGTGTTCGCGTAAATATAAGAAAAGTATTTTATTTATTCTCTGAATATTTTGCATTATATATTTATTACACATTCAAATTCAACTCCGATTTCAAGTGACAGTAGCCTAATGGCAGGGTGTGGATCGCTGTGGATCGCAAACTCAAAAAGTCGTGGTTCGTTAACCATTTTAAACATACCAGGAGTGTTACAGAGATTATTAGTAATGTAAATACCATTGATTGTAATTTTTTAATAAAATAAATACATTCAAACTGTTTCTGGGTTCAGTTTTGATAGGTAGTAGGGATAGGCTACCATCATGATATGATATGTTTAAACCATTGCAGTTTTCTTCCCTCTCTTTTCATGTTGTCAATTTGTAAAAGCTAAACAGTCGTTTGTTACCCATAAAAAATATTTCCTGTAATATTTGAAAAGAGTTTCAAACTCCAACTTAGTATGCGCTGTGGAAACTGTTTTGCTTGGCGTGTAGACAACAGCGTGCAATCCACTCGAACTGCTCAGTTATTCATGGCACGCTTTTCAGGTGCGCTGTGACCGACATTCATACATCAGTTTTGAGGTATATAGGTTAGCTGGAAATAACCACTTTAAAGATTAGGTGGAAATAAGTAACAAAACACAATTCGTTAGTTTACTTATCTATTCTTACGTAACTTTTTTATTCTTATGTAATATTTTATCTCACTTATTAGGACACAGTATCTCCTCTAAGGAATGCTACAAAACAAAAATTAAATTCCTGCATGTCTGACCAGGCTTTTATTCCATCTATTGGGGCCCAATATACAGAATGCGAAAGTACTAATGTGAGGTTGCTACTCAAAACTATTTTTGTCTATTTGACACAAATAACCGGATTAGTCTTGATCTTAATAAATTTTGCTTAGCAATGACCGATGAAGGTAAAGTCCACCAAAGAGATGGTTTTGTCAAGTTATTTGGACTTTCCATACTTCTTTATTCAGTTCTAGAAAAAAAAAACAGACGTTTTATGCTTTACCATAGGTGCATTGCACATACACAAAATTTATACTTACAAATATAATAACTTATAGCAAGAGTTTAATTTCCAAAGCGCATGCAAGGTTTAGGATTATTTTATTTCTTTTAAATACTACTAAATGCAATAGAAAAATACTAACGCTATTAACATTACTAATGAACATTACAAATTTTCTCCACTTATAGACTATTATTACGTCACATAAAATATAACGTGGCGAATCTTTGCGAAAATAAAGTCTTTCCCAAGAAAAGTTGAATTAAAATTAAAATATCGTATTAGATATACAAGTGTCTAAACAAATCCTTAGATTATTATAAATATATATAATAGCATAGTCGGGAAGGGTCGCCCTAGGCGACAGTTTATCGACCAAATTGACGATATATTAAAAATGGGCCAAATCATGAGTACCTTTAACCGACGAGCGTGTATGCGTAGGTATATGGATGTGTAGGTATATGAGCGTGTATGCGTAGGTAGACGAGACCGAGCGGGCATGCCAGGGAGTCGGTATCATCCTTTCAGAAAGAATGGGTCATTGTGTAAAAGAGTATGAATGTGTAAGCCCGAGACTGCTATGGATACGAATGAAAGTGGGCTTAAAGAAGTTGTTTGTTTTAGGGGTCTACGCCCCAGACATGTCTAAGCCCACTTATATCCGAGAGCAGTTTTGGGAGTTGGTAAGGATGGTGCTAATGAAATGCAAGGTTAATGAAAATATTGTGATATTAGGCGATTTTAATGGAAGGGTTGGGGTGAGGAGGCTTGGTTATGAAAGGATATTGGGAACGTTTGGTGATGAAAGTATAAATGAGAATGGTGAAAGCCTTCTCGCCGTATGCGTGGAAAAGAATCTTGTTGTGACGAACACTTTCTTTCGTCATAAGAAGATTCACACGTATACATGGGAAAGAGGTGATGATAGAAGTATGATAGATTTCATAATTGTTGATGAAAGAATGAGGAGCGCGGTGGTAGATACAAGGGTTTACCGGGGCTCTAGCGTAGGGACGGATCATTACTTGGTCTTATGCCGAATTAATGGTCTTTTCAGACGTTGGAGGCATCGGACATCTGTGTCTACCACAGCGTTACAGCGTATAAAAACAGAGAGGCTACAAGATGAAGGTGTGAAAGAGAAGTTCAAATGTAGATTGAGAGAAAATATAAGTGGTATGGCTGAATTGTGTATGAATGATTTAGACTTGGAGACTGTGTGGTATAATGTCAAGAAAGGTTTAGTGGATGCAGCTACCGAAGTATGTGGTGTAAGCAAGAGAACGAATGAAAGGAAAAATAACACGTTATGGTGGGATGATGAGGTACGGATGGAAGTTGAAGCAAAGAAGAAAGCATGGCTAGATTTACTAGCAACCAAGGCTAGTAATTCTAGCAGTATGAATGATGATATTGAAAGGAAAAAGGCGGTTTTTAGACACCTAAATAAGAGAGTAAAAGAAGTAGTTGAAAGGAAAAAGCAAGAAAGAACGGATAAGAATGATAGAAGAATATCCGATAACTTCCAGGAAAACATTAAAATGTTCTGGAAACTCGTAAGAACTACCAGGGGACACTCACAACAGCCTAGAATGAATGCTATACGAGACCAGAATGGCTGTATTCTGAATGACGAAGTTTTGAGTTTAAGGAGATGGAAGGAATACTTTGAAAGCGTGTTTATGAGTGATGAGACGTTTGAATTAAATGAAATAGAAATTCCGAAAGAAGAGGAAATAGATAGAGATATAAGTATAGATGAAATAATGAAAGCAATGAAAAGTATGAAAGTAGGTAAGGCAGCTGGTTATGATAGAGTATCTCTCGAAATGCTAAGGGCTGGAGAAGGAGTGGTGGCAGACCTGCTGTACACCTTGTTTAATTTATGTTGGGAACTTAAGCGGGTACCGGGAGACTGGTGCAAAGCCGTGATAGTCCCAATATATAAGGGAAAAGGATCACAGCAGGACTGTAAAAACTACCGTGGTATCAGCCTTCTTAGCATTGTGGGAAAACTGTATGCTAAGGTACTAATTGAAAGAGTTATGAAAGAAACTGACGGAAAAATTTGGGATGTGCAAGCGGGATTTAGAAAGGGAATGGGATGTACGGATCAGGTCTTTTCCATGCGCATGATCGCCGAGAAGTTTTTGGCCAAAAACCAAAAAGTTTTTTGTGCGTTCATGGACTTGGAGAAGGCTTATGACAGAGTGGACAGGGATGTGTTATGGCAAACACTGAACTCATTTGGGTTGAGCGCTGGTCTGATACAGGCATTGAAGTCTCTATATAGGGACTCTAGTGCTTGTGTCAGGATCAACGGGGCCTACTCGGACTGGTTTGACATCCATAAAGGTGTCAGACAGGGCTGTGTGGCTTCCCCGTGGTTGTTCAACCTATTTATGGACAGTTGTTTGGAAAATTTGAAAGTAGAAGAATGCGGGTTAAGAATGGGTGAGTTAACCGTCAAATGCCTTTTGTACGCCGATGATCAAGTCATACTTGCGTCGTCGGCAGCCGAGTTGCAAATGATGGTTACATTAATGAACAGGACATTAAAAGAAAAGGGAATGAAAGTGAACGCAAGTAAGACGAAAGTTATGGTTTTTGAAAGAGAAGAAAGTAAAACGATATGTGAAATAAGAATAGAAGGGGAGTTGGTAGAGCAAGTAGATGAGTTTGTATATCTGGGATGTGTGTTTAGCAGGGATGGTAGATATGATAAGGATATAGAACGACGAGTGAATGCAGGAAATAGAGTGAATGGGGCTCTACACTCTATTGTGAAAAGTCAGAATGTGTCCAAAAAGGCACGTATGGCAATTCACAATGCTGTGTTAGTACCTACTTTAATGTATGGTAGTGAAAGTTGGGTGTGGCAGAAGAAGCATGAGAGTAGAATAAATGCTGTAGAAATGCGGTCATTAAGGAGTATGTT
Source organism: Parnassius mnemosyne (assembly GCA_963668995.1). Lineage (NCBI taxonomy): Eukaryota > Metazoa > Arthropoda > Insecta > Lepidoptera > Papilionidae > Parnassius > Parnassius mnemosyne. Next base: position 37,224,919 of record CAVLGL010000085.1, read on the forward strand.
AGGGATGAAGCTGAATGACAGAGTGAGAAATTGTTTAATAAGAGAAGAGTGTGGTTTGCAAGATGATGTTGTGACCAGGATTAAGAAAGGAATGCTTCGGTGGTTGGGCCATGTAGAAAGAATGAATGAGGAAAGAGTGACAAAGCAAATTTATGTTGCAGAGGTGAACGGCATAGTCGGGAAGGGTCGCCCTAGGCGAAAGTTTATCGAACAAATTGGCGATATATTAAAAATGGGCCAAATCAAGAGTACCTTTAACCGACGAGCGTGTATGCGTAGGTATATGGATGTGGAGGAAGCGAGAGAGGTGTGTCAGGATCGTGCCAAATGGAAGCCCATAATCTCTGCCTACCCCTCTGGGTGACAGGCGTGAGTGTTTATGTTTATTATGTTTATGTATGGATGTGTAGGAAGCGAGAGAAGTGTGTCAGTATCGTGCCAAATGGATGTCCATAATCTCTGCCTACCCCTCTGGGTGACAGGAGTGAGTGTTTATGTTATACTTACTTACTTATCTTCACGCACAATCCCTGACGGGGTAGCCAGAGAGAACAGATCGCCAAGTGTCACGATCCTTACATACCTCTTTCGCTTCTTTCAGATTCATTATCTTCTTCATGCATGCACGTCTAAGTATCCGAGTACTTTTGACCCTACCCTCTTCGAGCAATTTGCTCACATGGTCTTCGAAAGTTTATGTTATGTTATGTTATGTTAGTATAAGCCTCATTTTTTAAATTTAAAGTCTAATTATACACGGATAAAACACTCATTTAAAAAGAGATCGTTTATTAAGTTGTAGAACGTTACATCAAATGAAATTTATCACATACTAAAATAATATTATATTTATATAAAACAAATGATTTAGTAATAAGGAAATAAAATAAAAATTATTTCTAAAACGGTATTACTGGACGCACAAAGAACGTCAAATATTCAATACATGTTCAATTGGACAATCGGTCAATAAGAATGCTTTATTGCCGTCCGTTCGTAGTCGACTGTAAAACGGAAAAAAAAAATAAGTAACTGGGAAAGTTGCTGAAGCTTGTGATGAAATACAAAGGCTATTGACATTTTTCCAATCATCTATGTTGTTAAAAAGCAAAGCTATCTAGAAGCAACTACTAGACACGTACGTGTTTACATATGGTAGAGCAACGCTGCAGCTATATTATGGTTGTAAAGAGAATGGGACGGCTCGACTGTGGGCCATAGAAACATACATCTATCCTTGATTAAGAATCTAAATGTGGATACGCTGTCACCTCTGAGTCTAAAACATAGTGAAAAGAGTCTCCGATGCTCTATATTTAACATACAAAATAAAACAACATTAAACCGTTATTTTATACCGGTATTCTGTGAAAGTGTGGCCCTTTCCCGGTCAAAACGAACCATTTGTGCCACAACTATATAGCCGCAGCATGGTTCTACCACTCTAATCATTTTCCGTTGAACTAACTTCTCCGTATATCTTACAAGTGATTTTTTAACTATCGATAGTAGCGTGATTTGAAGCCATTACTGGCGTGTTCACTCCAGTATTAAGTATTGCATCGCAGTTGTACCAAATGGAGTAAAGACAGGCGAGCACAATATTTTAAGACCGGATGCTTACTGAGCTCACCAGACACAAACTGCTTTATATAGTATCTTGAAACTCTTCTGTATTTTATAAGTATTAGAGTAACAAATGTAACATAAAAGTGGGACACTTGTAGCCAATTTAATATAAAAAAACCCGATGCGATGTCAGCCCATGATTAAGTTCGCTTTTCGTATTTATTGCATTTTATTGTATTAGAAAAACTTACAGCTTTTACTTATTTAAAAAAAAAACGTATAATTACGTAAATTTGATTTTAATTTTCATTCAAATTCTTTCGATGGTTGGCAGATTACTAATGTTTGTTTCACGAAGAATTTTCTGCCACGCACAAGTATTGTGGAACTTTTTTCTTATAGAATTGGGTGACAAACGAGCACGCAGTGCACCTGATGGTAAGTGGTTGCTGTGGCCCATAGACATTTACATCTATCCTCGTTTGAGGATCAAAATGCAGATGCGTTGTCACCGGTGAGGATTAAGATGGAATGCTTCTTTTCCAGAAAAAAGGGTCTCTGATTCTCTACACTCACCATACTAAACACAGCTGCTATTTTACGCTGGTATTCTGTGAGAGCGTGGTACTTCCTCTTTCGAGTCGACCCATTCGTGCTACAACTATACTACCAATATAGCAGCAGCATTGCTCTACCACGTATAAAAACTACTATTTTCAGTTATTTTTCGGACTGACACGACCAAAGAACCTTCAAGAAAAGAGCATGCTCGTTTCTAAAATCCAGCGACACCTACAAAGCTATTAGGGTTGCAGATGTTCATGGGCGAGGGTGCCCGCCTCCCATCAGGTGAGCCGCGTTCTCCTTTACCTTCTCTTATATAAAAAATAAGTTTTAAATTTTATAATTACAAAAAATTACAGATAACTACACAAAGCCTGTTTTATACCACTGCTGGTATAAGACTTTGCATAAATAATTATTGGGAGCAACGAGTCTATTACGATGGTGTTGATTCTACGCTCACCCACACTCTGTACATTGTACTGAGATTTAAAACGGCTAATGATAAACGATTCAAATAGAAAAACATAACTACAACTTTTTTGTTAATAGCACTGGTTGTTGGCTGGTAGGAAGTGGTATTTAGTATGAGTGTGTCCTTTCATCGATTGAGCTGCCCCATTCGTACCGCATCCATAAACACCTGCAGCCTGGCTCTATCATATACGATATTATTACATAAAGTAATTTAAATTTGAGGTCTTCACAGCTCAAATAGTCCACGAACACACGCACTCATTTCATCATAATATTAAACTGATATGACAAACGGACTTCAGTCAACATCTAGAGCCGACTTCAAACAAAGTAAGCTACGGATGAGTTGTCACCTCCGAGGGAATGCCTCACAGCCTGGTACTGCTCTTTTAAGCTTATATTATATTATTATCGACCAGAAGTAAAATTAAAGTAAGAAAAAAATACATTTTAGTCATCATCTTGTAACACGGCCTCTCCTGACAGGCGATCATTCTCATCCGCAACCTTTATGTGTTCGAGATTTGACCTCGCCTCAGCATCCTCTGAAGTGTCATGTAACGAGTCATCCGACTCCGCTAAAAGTTACAAATGAATTGGACACATTAGAATTTATCATCATAGCTCGTAACAGCATACTCCTTACAAAAAAAACGTTCATGCTTCATGATATTACACTCATTTCGCATACAAAACGTTCAAACTATTAACCACGTTCATGCACATCGTTCTCTGGAGTGACAGTAACTCCTTTGGACTAAATGTCCTCGTAGTAGAGAATCACACTCGACACCAAAGTGAACATAAAAAACTCCGAATGAGTATTCTATCTGCCGTGACAGAGAAAAAATCTTTTTTTTTTATAGGAGGGGGCAAATGAGCTTGCGGCTCACCTGATGGTAAGTGACTGCTGCCGCCCATGAACAACTGCAACACCAGGGAGGGAATTGCAGATGCGTTGCCGGCCTTTTAAAAAGGAGTACGCTCTTTTTATGAAGGTCCTTAAGTCGTATCGGTCCGGAAAAATCGCTGATGGTAATCGATTACACAAGGAAGTCGTGCGAGGAAGAAAACATCTTCTAAATCGCACAGTGGTGGACCGCCAATAATCCAGATGGTGTGGATGGTATCGGGAGCTCTGCCGCGATGTGTGTTCGTGAAATTTGGCGGCTAGGATTAATCCGAACAATTCCTCAGAGCACTCCCCATGGTAGATGCGAAAGAAAATGCAAAGGGATGCAACATCTCTTCGCAGTGCCAATGAATCGAGCCGATCGGAAAGGGCTCGGTCGTCGACGATTCCAGCCGCTCTGCGTTGGATGCGGTCAAGTGGAAGAAGCTGGCACTAGGGAGCCCCTGCCCTGAGATGGGAACAGTATTCCATGTGAGGCCGAACCTGCGCCTTGTAAAGTTGCAGGCGGTGTGCCGGCATGAAATACTGTCCCGCTCTGCTGAGCACGCCAAGCTTTTTAGAGGCAAATTTAGCCTTCTCTTCCAAGTGACCACAAAACTGCACGTCACTCGATATGTCGACTCCAAGGATACCGATACTGGCTGAGGCAAGAACGGGAGTGCCTTGAAACTAAGGAGATATGACAAAGGGGATCTTTTTAGCGGAAAACGCGCAAACTTGTGTCTTCTGAGGCTTGAACTGGACTAGATTTAGTCGCCCCCAATCCGAGACTTTGTTCAGCAAAGACTCGACTTCAGACACAAGTTTGTTCCGATACTCGGCGACGTTTTCCCGAGAAATATTGGCACGGCCGGTGTATAGAGCATCACCAGTGCTGTCATCCGAATTAGCAATGAATGTTACCAGTTAGCAACACATCATTGATATGCAGAAGAAACAGCGTTGGTGATAGCACACAGCCTTGTGGAATACCAGCGTTAACAGGCTTGTAGTCAGAGCATGCACCGTCTGCAACGACCTTGATGCTCCGATCTGCAAGGAAGCTGGTGATCCAATTGCACAATTTTTCGGGAAGCCCATAGGAAGGGAGCTACGAAAGAAGCGCTTTGTGCCAAACCCGATCGAAGGCCTTTGCAATGTCCAGACTAACAGCCAACGCCTCCCCCATGGACTCTACTGCCTCCGCCCATCTATGGGTCAGGTAGACCAGAAGATCACCAGCTTATCGACCCCGACAAAAACCGTATTGGCGGTCACTAATCAGCTGGTGATCCTCAAGGTATCGGATGAGCTGGCAGTTAATAATGGATACCATTATTTTGGAGAACAAGGAGGTGATCGCGATAGGCCTATAGTGGGATGGGTCTGAGCGGTTGCCTTTTTTAGGGATCGGGTGGACAAAAGCTGTCTTCTATGAATTCGGGACTACGCCTTGGGTGTAGGACTACCAGAAAAGACGCGTTAGGGTTGGTGCCAACTCCGGAGCACACGTCCTCAGCACAATTGGGGGGATTCCGTCAGGCCTACTCGACTTCTGGATGTCCAGGGAGAGCAGTGCTTTGCGAACCGAGCGCTGTGAGAACAGCACATACGGCATGGGGCATTCACACCGCGGATGGTCGGCGATGTTTACCACCCGTCATGAAGAGTCGAGTTGGACGCAAAATGGAGCCTAAAAGGTCGGCTTTGTCTTTTGCTTCATAGGCCAGTGAGTGATCCTTCCTGTGCAAAGATGGTGATGGCTTACAGAAATTCTTTTAGACAGCCTTGGCGAGAGACCAGAATGCACGGGTTCCCGAAGGAAGGCGAACTAGTTTCTCACCAATTCTGCCTATGTGCTCTGACTTTGCCTTGGCAATAACTCTTTTGAAGGACCTGGAGGCGAAGTTATACTTCTTTTTAAGTGTGCTGGTGTTTACATCCCGAGTCGCCGAAGCCGCAGCCCAGGCTTGATAACACTCCTGCTTACTGCTTAATGCAGTCTTATAGGAGCCACCAAACCAAGGCTCATATCTGCCTCCGATAGATACCACAGATGATGGAATAAATAGTTCCATTGCCTGTAGCACCACATCAGTGACAGAGTCAGCAACAGCGCTGCAATCATCCGGTAAGAAGCAAACCCGCTTCCATGGGTAGGATGCAAAGAAAGACTGCATTCCTTACCAATCCGCCGACCTGTAATGCCAAACACGGCGGCAACCTGCAGAACGCAACCGCGAAGGGAGCGTGAGTGGCACCATACTCCGGATCAGACAATGGTCCGAAGAGCCGAGAGGGGCATCGACGGAAACCCGATATCCGTCCGGATGAGAGGTCAGCAGAAGGTCCAACAGGGAAGGTGTATGATCCTCCACATCTGGAATCCGCGTAGGCGAAGTAACCAGTTGTGTCAGACCATATTCCAAGGCAAAGTCATAAACAGATCTCCCCGCATGATCGGTTAAACGTGAACCGATCCATTGGGCATGGTGGGCGTTAAAATCGCCAAGGATCACGATCTCTGCGGATGGCACCTGTTGTAGCAAGGAATCTGTAGCCATTTGGACGTGGTCGATGAGTCGGTCTGTTTCGGCTTTACCGCTATGGGACCTATAGAAGCACCCGTAGACGCGCGGATGGTCGTCGCTGTCCGACAGGTCCGATCCTTCAAGACTGCCGAGGTTTCGAGTACAGATGTCCTCTCTGACCTACACGCAAACTCCAACCCGAGGCACTAAGGAGTACTCCAATTTGTACCCCGGGTAGGAAAGATACGATATATCAGCCGGAGAGGAAACCTGCGTCTCAGTCAGAAAGAGCAAGGCCGGCTTCGTCGTCTCGAGATGGTAGTGGACGGCGTTTAGGTTAGAGTGAAGTCCCCTAATGTTGCAGAAATTCACGGATAGCGTGGCAGGGGTCGCCTTGGTATTGTTGCTCAGTTTTTTCCGAGCAGTTATGTTTTTGAGCGGAATTTTGCCCCCTCCCCCACCCAGAATACGCGGGGCAGCCTGAGCACCCACGCTCAGGATTGGAATAACATGGCCGTGGATGCTCAGCGAGGAATTCTCCAGGGGTACTGGTACACCCCTGGGGTAGTCTATAGTATATATATATTTCAATTATGTAAGCTACTGCTGTCGAATTTTAAGTCTATCATACCGTATTTTACTTATAATTAATAAATATAGTAATAGACAGAATATGTTTAGCGACTGCTGGTTTCTTCTTGAAAACCGCACCGGCAAAATATCAGCGCTGTGGCACAATGCTGAGTTGGATGCCTGTTTGTTGATGTGTTAATGTTATTGTTATATAATATACTTATATGGTACGGTCATTTAAAATGTAGCTGTAAATATAGATGTGTCTTCCTTTATTTCTTTCTAATTATACAACTGCAACTCCATTAGTGTTGCAGTGTTGTGGGCGGTAGTCAACACTTACCATCTGATGAGCCTCATGCTTGTTTGCTTTCTATTCTATAAATAAAATACACAGTTGGGTAATGTTTTCATCCCAATCTGAGCCTCTGCTCTGTGTCAACTGTTAATGGGATGAATATGCTGAGTGATCCAATCATCTCTTTCAGCGTCAAAAGTGCAAGACGTCTGGTACTGTGCTTGCCAGTCCGCCTGCCACGCGAGTTGATATGCTAATTGAACTGCTCACAATTTCCAAAATACATCCTTTAGAAGGATGGTTATCAAAGAGTCTTTATGTTTGCTTTTGGGTTGCTTTCAAACGTGGTTATATCACCTTTAACCTAACCAGTCACAGTGACTGGTTATATGGGACATTTAATACCTTAAAATGGTACTTTTTCTTAATCTGCTGGTTTTATAATATTACAAGAATGTGTTTATAAAAAGTACCCTTAAACTTGAATGAAAAGAGAATAAAAGAACCGAGATCCGTCCGATCATGCTCATAAAAAGATCGGACCCGTGACAAATACTTTATTCCCAAAGGCTTAAATTTTGCTTTTACGTACAATAAGTGACCTTATATGAAGAATGTTTCCTGCCAATGAGCAAACCTCAATATAAATAACGAAAAGCAAATTCAAATAGAAAAATAATGAATAATAATAATAATAAAATATTCTTTGGCGCCTTTTCCGTTTAGGATACGTAGATACGAGGAAAATAAAATTATAAAAATTAAAATAAATATTTAAATTTACAAATGAATAATTTAATATGTAATAATAGTTTAAATTTGACATATAACTGGAATGGTAATAATGAAAAATTTAATTTAATTGACATAAATAATTGAACAAAAAAGTTTTGGACAAAAGATAGATATTTCTAATCCAAATATATTATAAGACTGGTTGCAAATATGCTATTTTATTATTTAATTTTTAACTCAGTCAAGTTTTTGGATACAAAGACTGCTGTTAATTGTGTAACATACATGATTTAAGCATTTACTTAAAAAACAAAAGTCCCGTTGGATTTCTTGCTGGTGGTAATTAAACAAAAGAGAGACTTTTAATAAGTATTATTTATAATCTATATTGAATAAAAGAGTTTCTGTTTTTGTTTCTGCTTCTGCTGCTGTTGGGCAGCGTAATAATTTGCAATTTAATTTGGAATCAGTTCCAACTTATTAAAATTAGTGAATGCAACAATAGAGGCAATCTCTAGCAATAATAAGAGTTTAATTAATTTAGAAAGTAGCTAACAAATAAGTAATAAAATTATTTACACCTGGTGCATCAAAATATACAAGGCACGATATCGTTAAGGTAAAGAGAATCGATTACAAAGAGAAAGATATCGTTACCTATCTAAAACTGTTGATGTTAAGAAAATGGCAGAATTATGGTAGACTTCCGTTAAAGTTTTTTTTCTATAATAGATACAATAGCAGCTTATCTAGCCACCTTTTTATTACAAGAGTCAAATCTGGTGTGTTTTCTGATTTAATGAAACATAGTAAAGTAATACCTGTATTTAAATCTGGTAGTAACAGTGGTAGAGCCACGCGGCAGCTTTTGCTGTCGCACGGATGGGCCGGCTCGAACCGGGGTGGTACCACGACCTCACAGAAAACCATCGTGAAGTAGAGGTTTACCTCTGCGTTTCGCTTGGTGAGTGGTGGCCGGAGGCCATTTTTACTGGAAATGAGGCATTCCATCTTAGTCCTCACGGGTGACAACGCATCTACATTTTGTAGATGTAGATGTCTATGGGCCGCAGCAACCACTTACCTTCAGGTGGACTGTGTGCTCGTTTGTCACCCTTATCCTATAAAAAAAAATAGTACATTAGACCCCGCCAATTTAAGACCAATTTCTGTACTACCTCAAAAATCACTCTTATCTTATATTAATCGCGCTTTAACTTTTTTCATATTTAAGTATTAAAACTCAGAAAGTTATTATCAATGGTAAAAGTTCTTCCGAGTCACCTGTACTAATAAGTGTCCCTCAAGGCTCAATTCTCAGCCCATTCCTATTTCTAGTGTATATAAATGACTTACCTTCTCTTGTCAGGGATAATAATGATATAGTATTATTTGCTGATGTTACGTCCTTGATTTTTAAACTTAAACGTCAATCATTTAAATGTGACGAAGTGACTAATGCTATATTAAAATCAGTGCACTGATTTAATGTTAATAATCTACATTTAAACTTCACTCTAAACGCAAAGCTTCAGTAGGCCTTTATTTATCCAAACTAGCAAGACTCGAGTAGTATATTATAGATTAGTATACGAGTATTTCATTAATTTCCATGGCTTAATATCTTATGGGATTTTGCTGAGGGGAAATGCGGCTGATTTAGAAACTATTTTTGTTTTACAGAAGAGGGTCGTTAGTGCTATTTAGAACCTTAAACCAAGGGAGTCTTTCTCTTCTCTTTTTAATAAAAAGAAAGAAATATGTTAACTTTGGCTTCTCCGTATATGTACGAAAATTTAATGTATGTTCACAAAAAAGGTAGTTTTAGTCAAAAAAGTGACATACACTCTGTAAACACTAGGAACAAACACAAGCTAGTGATACCAGTTTCTTGACTCCACAGAATCATTAATTTATTTTTGGAGCAATGCATGCGCTATTACAACAAAGTCCCAGAAAATATACAAGCTCTCTCTATTATCAAGTTTAAATATTTTATTAAACTATAACTGTTTAAAAAGTGTTATTATAATATAAATGAATACATGGTAGAATATAACCCCTGGGAATGAGGTGGTTGCTTCAACAATTGCAACAACTCATGTAAAATTTATTTAAAAAAAAGTCCCACTGGGTTTTTTGCTGGTTTTTCCCAGGACAGAGGGTTTTTTCGAACCAGTGGTAAAGTAAAAATGACTTTCATGAAAATAATTCTATTCTATTCTATTCTATTATTCTATTGTATTTATATATTATAGTATACAATAAACAATAAAAATAAATAAATAATAAACAATATGCATCCACACCACAGGAAAAAAAAAAAACAAAAGCAAAATGCTAAAAAACGTATCGGCGTCACTATCATACATATAAACTGACCAACACAGACACCTACAAACACGGTTCTGCGCCATCTGCATCCATTGCCTCGAATAATTTTTTACTTGGTAGAGTCTCTCTACAGCAAGAAAACGGGCCGGTTTGTCTCGGAACAACCATGGTCTCATAGAATACCAGTGTTAAGATTTTTTTACTGTTAAAAGGTTATTCCAGATTATTCCTAAAGAAAGACAACAGAAAAATGTAAGTATCCATAAAATACAGTCTCCACTTATCATTAGGTATACTCTGTGCTCGTGTGTTGTCCATAAGCCTATAACAAAAGTTTATTTTTAATTCTTGAAAATAAAACTTTTAAACGTAAAACATCGGAAAATTTTATTCTACGAAAGTAAATTTCAAATAAATATATTGCTTCAAAGAAACGCATAAAGCTGCCATCATAATATATTGTCGCCAATACAACTGAAAGCTTTTACGATGTTCATTGTACTTAACTATGTAGAATACATTTACATAGCATATAATATGAGAAATCTATCCAGTGAATGTCACATTCGATTAAAAAAAAGGAGGTTCTAAATTCAAGTTTATGATTTTTTTATGAATATTCCGCGATTTCTTCGTGAAATGTGAATTGAAGGTGATGATTCTTGTTATTTTGTACATCATATACGTCAGATATATGATGTTTATGTTTTCAATAATGAAGTTTTCAATGTGACTATTTACATATTTATTATTATAAGAGCTAGAAATATTCCTTTAATAGTACACTCCAAAGGTTAAAAAATCAAATAAACTATGTCTTAGCACCGACTTCAGAATGTAAAATTATTTTACTCGTTCTAGTTCTTTGGAGTAGGCTTTTATTTTGTATCAAAAGTTTAATGTTAATTACAAGTATCCGATCTGATATATTTATTTATCAGTCATGGTTTCATTGCACGCCTCATAAGGCGAAGCGTTATAAAGAAGTGCTTTACTCTCGACACGTCAAGGCCAAGCAATTTTGTGTTCTTAAAATGTTTCTATCATAACCATGTGGCACTAAAACAATAATATTCGTAGCTGTATATCAAGAAAACACTAATTAATCCATCTCATATTTTCTAAAAATTATTTTATATTGCTACTTTGAAAAAATAAAACGGCTTGAAAAAAATTTTACGTGAACATCCGGATGTTGGCTTTGTATGTGGCCACGATAACTCCTGAAAAAATTGACGTATCGATCCGGTTTTTTTATTAGCTTCAGAATTACATCAACTGGTTCCCTATTTCATATCAATAGCCTACGTACGCGTTATTTGTTAATAAAATGATTTTAAACTTTGTAAAGGGCAAATACTAAAATCATTTTATTAAAGAAGTTTTATTGCTATTATGAATTTAAAGGCGCTTTCATATTATTTTAGTCATTGATAGACAAAGCTCAAATGTACCATAGAGCCTATATCGATTTTATATTTTGTGTAATCGATTTATGTTGGTAAATATTATAATTTTTTTCCCTGTACACTACCTGTTAATAAAAAGCACTTAATTTAAAACACGTGAACAATATATTTTAGTTAAAATCTTTTCAGCCGTTCTGAAGATTATCCCAGACAGACATATATACGAAATTTAAAATATATTATTTATATACGAAAGTTTAAAAATGGTTATCTATGTCATAATAGCATACAAATATCCCCCTGAGCTAAATAGAAGCTATTTCAACTTTACACACACTCTTCAATTTTATTTATATGTATGGATTAAGTTAATCGCAAATGCTTTCCACTCTTAACTTTGAGCACACAGTCTAAAGTGAAAAAGATTTTTCTTTTATCTATATTACAGAATCATTTTATCCGGAAATATTCATAAAGAAGTTTTCGGATCTGTCCATTCAAAGACATAAGGCGATCTGACCCTTAAAGAAACAGAAACTTTATTCATATGGAAACTGGCTTTTTATACTTTAGTTCAGTGTCTTTATCTTGAGAATATACGCATATGGTTGCTAAATATACGGTGGACATCTTTTTAATATATTCGCTGTCCCGTGTTCTGCATATAGTTATGCAGAACACGGCATATGGCTATTGTATTACGAATGTGTCTAAAATCGATGAATGTATTTACCCACTTTTTGTTGGCTTCACTTGTAGGTATGTGTGTACTCTGTTTGAATATAATGGATTTTTTACATACTACATCTACCCTCAATTAAGAGTAAAAATGTATATGCGTTGTTACCCCTAAGAACTAAGAAGGAATGCCTCGTTTCCAGTAAAATGTATCTCGGGTTCTCTACAGTCACCATACGAAACACAGGTGCATTAAGCCGCTATTTTATGCATATATTTTTGAGAGCGTTATCCTACCCCGGTCGAGCTAACACATTCGTTGTACAATCATAATATAGCTGCAGCACTACTAAATATTTCGAAATTATGTAGACGTATTAGAAACCGATGAGAATAGAATAACTTTGTGCCTCTTGTTCTCACTGGAATCATCACAGCTAATGATAATTTTTTTTATATAAAGCTTGACCTGTATGTATGAATATATGTATATTTTATGAATGTTATATTCTAAACTTAATTTCATCTACTGCCGGATGTCTGAGTGTACTGAAACTTTGCAGTCGCATGAACCGAAGGCAATAAAATAGTTTCACGACTATGACCCAGTAATCTTACTAGAATCATTAAATTTAATGACCAATGTGTGTCGGTAATGTTTTTATTACCTCATCTCATTTAAACTCTGATTTTAATTTTGTTAGGGTGATAAACGAGCCTTGATGGTCACTCTAGTCTATGGACACCTGCGGCCAACTTAAAACAAAATGGCTTCAGATGCGTTGTCACGTCTCATTACTAAGATAGAATCCCTAACAGCCAGTAAATATACTCTCACGCTTGTCACCCAGAGGGGTAGACAGAGATCACGGTCTTCCATTTGGCACGATCCTTACACACTTCTTTTGTTATTTTTCTCAATAATATTCTGCACATAATCATAGACGAGCATGCTCGTCTATGATTATTCTTGATTTCTTATGATTTATACGATGTATTTGTACCAACACGCATACGCACACAATCAATCAAATCGATCAAGCATGCACACACATACACACGTACACACATGCTTACGCACACACGCCCGCACACTTGCGCGCATATACATACAGGTGCACATACGCGCGCGCGCACACGCACACGCATGTACATATCACGTGACCATGGTGGCTGTAATGTACCCGAAACATCGAGAATTATAAAAGTTACAATTAAACGCGATTAAATCGGCAAAATTTGTTTTATTTAATACTCGAAAGTAGTTTTTTTTATGTAACTATATGGGCGATATTCTTGTCGTTAAGCTTGTGCTATTCTTTAACCTACTAAAGAGTCTAGAAACCTTAAAAAACCAAAAAGGATATATAACAATTTCTACAAAATTTAATTGCTTCACTCTTTGTTGTTCGACATGTGATGGCAGCGTAAGTTTATCCACCACTCCATTTCGTCCCATGGGTGTTATAAAAGGTGACTATGGGAAATGACAGAAAAATCTTATGACTACCGATAGATGGCGCTGTAACTATTTCGTTATCACCAGACACTTACTATCTAGACCAGCGACGAGGGGCAGAGTCAAAGCTGCAAGGCGTCTTCTTTTATAGAATATTGGTGACTACCGACACACTATTAACGTGATGGTAAGTGAATAATGACGCCATAAGACCTACATTTATTCTTTTTAAATCTAAATGCAGATGCGTTATCACACATTACTACGACTAATATGTATCAAAAAAATATTAAAAAATAATGTAACTAAAATAATAAATGATATCCTCCATATATGTAGTACACGTGTCTTTATGAAAAGTACAAATAATTTCTAATTAATTCAGTAATATTATATTATATGTATGGAAGAAGACACCATTCTTCACATGTGTCTACCTGGATTCACGTAACATTAAACCTACCCACTACCTTTGCACCTATGTCATAATTATTATATATAAGTCTTATTTAATAAATTAATTTAATAAAGAGAGAGTTGTTAAACTGCATCAGTGAGTTTAATTTCTTGCCTTGCTCCCAACATCACACTTGCTTCTAGTAAAAAGGTTCTCCCATTCTCTACAGTCATCATACGAGACACAGTAGCATTCAAGCAGCTATTTTCGATAGTATAGCGTGAGAGCGTGGTCCTTCCCCGGTCGAGCCGAACACATGCTATAACCATCATACAGCTGCAGTGTGGCTCTACGACGTATCTGTTGTATTGATTAATCACGAAGTGGCTTAAGCAAGAGATAAATTATATATTTTCAATCACCAATAAAGTTGTTAATTATAGTTTTCAGTAATTATAACCCATTCGTCCTACAGCCACCATGTTTGGTTCTACCACGTGTAAAAAGTCTAGTAGTGTGTCGGCAAAGCGCGGCAATTAATATTTTAAATAGCAGAAGAAGCAAACGAGCATGCGGTTCACCTGATTGTAAGTGTCAACCGTCGCCCATGAACAACTGAATCACTAAGGGAATTTTTTTTTGTTTATTTATAGGGGGTATGTTGCCAACAATTTAAAAAGTATTAAACTCGTTTCTTGAAGGTTTCTAAGACATATTGGTCCGCAAAAATTACAGGTGGTTAACAATGCCACAAAGAAGTCGCGTGAGGATGAAAACTCTTAGTAAATCGCACAATAGTGGACCGCTCATCATCCAAAAAACTTACGATAGACCCATGTCCAGCAGTGGAATTTCATAATCTGATGAAGAATAACAAGTGTCACTTCAACTATGTTATGAGGAACATACGTGATAGAGCCTTGCTGCAGCTATAATATGTTTGTAGCACGAATTGGTCCGTCCCACCGGGAAACTACCACGCACAAACACAATGCCAGTGTAAAATAGAATATTTATATTGATATGTTTTGTATGATGAGTGTTAAGAACCGGAGATTTTTTTAAGTCAATACGAAGCATCCCATCTTAGTCCTGACGGGTAACAACGTATCTGCATTTTTATTGTTGTTCGAGGATAGATATAGATGTCACGGGCCACAGTATCACGAATCAACTGTACTCCATAAAACAAACGAACTTTATGAGACAAAACAAAAAATAATAATATACGAGTAGAGTTCCAAAATAAACAGAGCAATGTTTGCAAATAAAATCATAACCTCCTAACACAACTACGGAAGTAGAACGCGTGTCCCGCGGGCTACTGGCGGGATTATTGCAACAGAGTTAGTAAATACACTAATTAATCTGAAATTGCTTGTTAAAGCTGTAAAACCAGACGCGACTGCAGGTGCAATAACTGAAACAGTTTATAGAAAGGAATGGATATAATTTTAAATAGCTTTAAAACGATTATTACATAACTGTAATGATTTTTTATATTTACGCGAACACCACACATTGAATAAAACAATTTTTACGGATTTTATCGCGTGTATCCATGGTACAATACAATGGATCCTGCAAAGTACTAAAACGGCGGGGATTATAAATAAGTACAATCAAATGCAATAAAACTTTTAAAATATTTTATTCAACGACTTTTATTTTGACGGCTCCGTGGCGCAGTGGCATAGCAATGAGTTGCTGCGCTGGGGGGCGCGGTTTCGAATCCCGCACGGAACAAATATTTGTATGGCCTACAAATAATTGTTCCGGGTCTGGATGTTTGTCCTTGTGCAATTTGTTTTTGTAAACTGAATCCACGATACAGGAAAAACACTAGTGCGATTTATCAGTTAGAAGTATTTAAAACCACATAAAATTTTCAAATAAAAATTAATTTAAATTTAATTTAATTTTCGAAAAGAAGCTTTTTACGAGAGGACTTTGAAATTCTGATCCGCATCCTTTTTGTTTAAAGAAAAGTGGTGGTGGTAAACATCAGTGGTCATTCAGGTCGATCATTCACATCGCGAACACAGACCATTACATACCATCAAGTATATACTAATACAATTACAATTACAAGATAACAACGGTCTGCCGTTCAAATACTAATGCTATATTAATTTTATTTAAGACAGTTACCAAGGTACACGTATTTATTTTAGAAAGAGTGATCATATTTGAGTAATAGCGCCGTCTACTACATTCTATAGGTAAAGTCATTTTATCGAACAAAAATTTATTGACTTTCAAGGTGGTATGTAGAGTAGATGTTAGATGGCATAAACTCACAAAAATAATATTAATCGGTAAGTTTTGAAATCATGGATTGTTATGAATGGATTGGACAAACACGGTAACGATTAAGATATCTAGCGTCTTTTCTACGTACCACCATGGGAGTTAATCTATTTTGGTTCGATAACATGACTTTACTTGTATAATGCAATAGATGGCGCTATTATAAAATGAAAGGAAGTAATTTAAAACCCGATGAAGCAGAGCAGCGTTTATTTAAAATAATAATTTGTAAATTTTAATTAAAAAAAAATTGTTGACATTATATAAAACTTTGGTTTAATTATCATAAATTTACATAAATAATAAATAATTACCAATAATTATAAACCAATAATTTCTGTTCTTAAGATCTAAGAAAATGATGGACTGTGACTGTAACACATATACCTAGTCAGGTCATAAGTATTGTCACACAGTAAAAACTTTTCTTTTAGAATGCTGGACACAAAAAAGTTTATTGAATTCGAATTTTGAATTGTTCATGAAAATAAAACTGTATACTTTTTAGAATTTTACTCATTTTTAAATATGGAGTGGACGCTCAAAGAAGACCGTGTTGCAGTTATTGCGTTGCATCGTTGCGGTTACGCGCCAATTCAAATTTTTGACATACTGAAAGATTTGAATATAACCAAAAGAAACGTTTATCGTACCATCAAACGATACAATGAAGACTCTAGTGTAGATGACAGGTCAAGAAGTGGTCGCCCTCGGTCTGTTAGGACTCCAGCAGTGATAAAAGCTGTGAAGGCGCGAATGCAAAGAAATCCCAAACGTAAGCAGAAACTGTTGGCCATTCAGATGGGGTTAAGCAGAACCACGGTGAAAAGGGTGTAAAATGAAGACTAAGGGCTTCGGGCAAATCGAAAAAAAAACAGGACATCGTTTGAATGCTCGTCTAATGGACCTGACACTGAAGAGATGCCGCGCTTTGTTGAAGCGGTACGCGGGAAAAAAATATCGGGAAATTCTTTTTTCGAATGAATAAATTTTCACCGTAGAAGACAGCTACAACAAACAAAATGATAAGTTGTACGCACACAGTAGTGAAGAAGCGAGCAACCGTATTTAGCGTGTCCAATGAGGTCATTTTCCATCCTCACTCATGGTATGGTTGGGAGTTTCTTATTGGGGCTTAACAGAGGTACATTTTTGTGAGAAAGGTGTAAAAACGAATGCAGTTGTGAATCAAAATACAGTCCTGACGAACCTTGTGGAACCTGTTTCTCATACCATGTTCAATAACAGGCACTGGGTATTCCACCAAGATTCGGCGCCAGCTCATAGAGCGAAGAGCACACAAGACTGGCTGGCGGCGCGTGAAATCGACTTCATCCGGCACGAAGACTGGCCCTCCTCCAGTCCAGATTGGAATCCGTTAGATTACAAGATATGGCAACACTTAGAGGAAAAGGCGTGCTAAAAGCCTCGTCCCAATTTGGAGTCACTCAAGACATCCTTGATTAAGGCAGCCACCGATATTGACATGGACCTCGTTCGTGCTGCGATAGACAACTGGCCGCGCAGATTGAAGGCCTGTATTCAAAATCACGGAAGTCATTTTGAATAAACTTTAGTGTAATAAGAATCTATGTTTTGTTAAGTTCATTTTGGTATATAAATGGTTACATAATGAATAAACTTGTTTCAATTATTTTATATTAAACATGTGACAAAATTTATGACCTGACTAGGTATATTTTATTTTATGTAAATAAATGAATGATATACACAATCTATGTTTTTCAAAAATTTTTGATAAATAACTGAAATGTTTCCCTGTAATACAATAGTTTCACTTCTGTCGTGTGTCTTCACAGCATATTTTACTACATAACAGTTTATTATGGTCTAGTTTTCAAAAGTAAACTTATTTATACGTTTGAATACTGGTTCTGATAACATACTTAACTTCTTCGCTGCTATACATCCCCCAAATCTCAACCGGGAGGCCAAATATGAGATATGTTTTTTTACTTTGAATTAGCTAATTATATACTTTTTTATATATTATGATAATTTACCTAAGGGAAAAGGAAAAGGAAAAGGGAAAATACACTCACCGGTGCGTGCTAGGCACTGGGAATGAAAATTTCATTTCCAACGTCTAACACGAAACGGTGCGTTTTCAATTTATTACTGGTTTTATGGTGTTTGTGAATTATATACATATCCATTTAATCAACTGTAACTTTTATTACACTCATATTACATATCACTAACAATATAAGAATCCTATTACACATTTTTACCTAAGAAGCAAACATGTTTATCTTATAACCAATACAAATAAGGCAGGAATTATGATTACGGTTCAAGTTTTGAATGGTAATTATTAAAGCACTGTACACATAGTCCAGGCTTGTGAGAACAGTCGTCACAATACCAGGGAGTGTCAGTATGATTTTTGTTCTTGGTGCACTGGCGGCATGGCTTTCGCTTAAGTCGCCCATTTCAACAGTTTTCTTTATCTGATGAGAAACAAGTCTTCTTTGGATATTTGAAGGTCTTTCTCGTCGATTTTCTGGTAACAGAGGATTTATGACATTCATCCGGTAATCTTAATGAGTAACTTTAGGTTGCCCTGAATATTTATTGCAAATCTTCATTGAATTGATGAAGAGCAGCTGAAACGTATTGCTACCTTTATTGGGATTGCTACCTTTAGATACCAACGTAAAGTTTTTCTTTCGCAAGAATAGAAGGATAAGAACTGGTCCTGCTTGTCGACTCCTGATATATAGTCGTCATATTTTGATATGGCTTCCGGCTTATGGGTAACTTGGCCACGTTTGTTTGCGACTGGCATCATTCTATCTTCATACAGGGTAGTAATATAAAGGACAGGACGTTTGTCCTTCCACTTGCCAACATGCACTCCTGCCTGAAACATTGAGAAGTTTACCCCTTTCATTAAAGTTTTTTGAACTACTTCTCGCGGATTTTCTTTTAAATCTTTCTGCAGAGTGCCAAAATTATGCCGAATTCTCCTCATCAGGCTGTAAGTCGTCCTCAGAATCGGCATCAAACAGTGCCTCTTTTATATCACTGTCACATGTAACATAAAACATCTGTTTCCGCTGCCTTTTAGACCCAGAAGGGCCTTGTTTAGAGTCCATTTTTATTCGTAAAAAAACGACGGAATTCAACGGAATTTTCGAAATTCAAGCGTAATGCCGCTTCGAAAACAACTTTCCTGACCCAATGCCGGCACTGCACTCGCTGAATGAACTTTACTATGCGAGAGCACGTACCGGTGCGTGGCCGATCCCCCGCTTAAACTATCTCCACACGCACCGGTGCGAGGGTGGCAGCGAAGTCGTTAACGGGAACCACAGGGTTTTTGTAACATGCTGTACTGTTTAAATAAGGTACGTTGGGGTAATACCGGACGGATTTTCGAATAGTTGGAAGAGTCTGCCAAAAACTTTAATTTCTCGACATTCGTATACGTCAGATTTATGGAACATGGAGCAAACCGTTAATCGTTAAACGTAGTTTAGCTCTGAGAATCTTTTGCTTGTGTAAACTCAACGGTTTCTGCTTTAAAGGTGTGCGAAAACTAGACATACTTTTTTATATGCGTAATGAAAAATTGGCCATTAAGGGGTAAGACCGGACTTAAATTTAAAACCACTTCTACTGCTTAGAGAAAAAAGTTTATAAAAGAGATTTGTCCTATCTTTAACGCTCAAAAACATATTTCAATATGATCTATAAATTACTAGAAACATAAATGTTCCAAACGATTTTCTCTTTTTTTGTTTCTTGCCATCCGATCTTATCCCTGATATAAAGAAATTGTAATTTTATGTTTCTCAAACTTTGTTATGACATAAGATGGAATTACTCAATATAGGAGAAAGATCGGATGCATTTAATTTTATATGGGAAAAAAATAATAGTAAGGACTGGCGAAATGCCCTGGGATAATGCAGGAGTTAAGGAAGATATAAATATTTTAACAAAGCGGCATTTATTATTATAAATTATTTTTTAAATAATTATTATAAATTACATTTTGATTTGTAATAGAGGATAGATATAGATGTCCATGGGCCGCAGCAATCACTTAACATCAGGTGGACTGTGTGCTCCTTTGTCACCCTTATCCTATAAAAAAATGTATTTTAATGTGTACTTAAAAGTAATAAAATCATCGTATTGTTTTATTACTTTTAAATATACAGACTTGCTAACGAGACTGAGTCCCATAGTCACTTGAGTAATCAACGAAAAATATACACGACCAATGAAAGTTTAACAACCACTGCCATATTTGTAACAGGCAAAGATCGGATAATATTCATCCGATCTTCACTCACGAGGGGAAACATCGGATCTCGGCCTACAGCGATCTTAGCCCTGCATGGACCAGCTTTATTTAGCTATAACTTCATAAAAATTAGTATCCACACAAAATAATTACAAAAGAAGCCATACTCTCGCTAAAAATCGTAAATAAAAGTGATAGGGAAAGATCGGATGGACAAAAATAATACAAAAATTACATTGTTTTATAAAATGCCACGCAGCACAGGTCCCACTTGCCGGAGTGACTGGCGCGAACTGAGGGTCGGGGCAGGATGAAATGGCGTCGTGTAGCATATTGTTAGCTTTTCAAAATATAGCATAATTCGCCGGGAATTTGAATCCTACGGTCTTGCCCCATCACCGATCTTACCCCAACGTACCTTACATTAATCAAAATTGAATGATATAATGTAAAGAAAAATAATTAAATTATAATTATATATAAAATTATAATAAAAAAAATATATTGTTGCCTTTATTATTCAAGATCTTTAGAGGAGACAATATTTTTAGTTTTTCCGTCTTCAGCTAAAACAAATAAATTTCTCAGATGTCCGACCCGTGAGCACGCAACATCCAACTGGCCTTGTGAAAAACATGGATTTTCTAATTTCATTCCGCAAACTTGGAGTGATTGAGTTTGTGTTATGTTGATGGCCTTTGAGAATACAAGTCTAATGAGGTACTGCAGTCTTTTGAAATCAAATGGCATGTCGATAGGAATGATAGGAATGCGTGGAATAAGCGCATCTTCTGCTATCGACTTTCCGTTAAAAATATTTGCCTCGATGATATTCGGCATCGGGTTGTTCACGGCCAGTCTTGTTTAATTACACAGTCAGGGTGGATCAATAATCCGCAAGAGAATAATTGGCACGCCGACTTTGAGCGACAATTTGGCAGTGGCACACTAGAAAGTTTCAATGAATTTAAAAACTCGATTGGGTATTTTACAACTTTGTCCGCATTCATGACACAGTCAATATATTCGTATATAATAGAACCATCAGCAATTAGTTCTTGAATTCTGTGGTTAATTGCATTAACTTCAGTGTTTTTTGTTGCCGAAATAGCACGTTCGCAAATACATTTATGACTTTTATAATTGGTAACAATTTGCGGAAAAACTTTCTGAATGGGATGTTCGATGGATCAACGCCGAAAAAGTTTAATGGAAACGAAATACATTTATTAGCAGCATCAACTGGTATTTTTCCTTCACCGATGTCCAATAGCTGTTTTGAAAATATGGCTGCCAACTCATCACGTTGCAAATATACGCGCATATTTTTTTTAAATGAGATTTTGCACATATGTCAATAGATACAATGCTTTGAGGCAAGCATTTAGCTCATCAGCTGGTTTTTATATAGGTATCATTGGAAGAGTTTGTCAAAAGTCACCAGATTATAAAATACATACGTCAGTGTCGTGGAACAGGTGATTGGAACGAAGTTACTTTCGTAGTATATTAATATTGATAAACGTATTATATTATTCATTAACAAATACAAATAAATGAATTATGTACTAGCGTTTTTTAAAATGAAACGTCATTTAAAATAAAATAATTTGTTTTCATAGTGCAAAGAAGATGGATATTATTTCATATTTCTTCCTTATATACCCCAAGGCTATCTACACTTCGTCAAAAGGGGTTGTGACGGAAAAATCTTACAATTCTTCTCGCCTAGCCCCTATTCGCCAAATTCGTACCATTCAATAAGGAACTTCGCTCCAATAAGACCGCCATCGAAAGGTTATGCATTTGAGTGCTTAAGTGTTTAAGATTTCGATCAAGTGCTTCTTATGAGCCATTGTGAGATCGTCCCATATAATAAGTTTGCAATTTTCCAGAACTTTAGCCATTCCAAAAACCTTAGAAATGTTACATATTGGAAATTCTGAGAAATGCATATCCAATAGAAAATTGAAGGCTGAATGCTCTGTATGTTCACCACCTAATAATGTAGTTCCAATACCTGACGATGCAAGAGCCAAAGCAATTTCATTTCCAAATCAAATGTGAGCGAAAAGCAAATTGATAAGGAACGTTTTTCCAGTGCCGCCAGGTGCATCAAGGAAGAACAGACCACTTCTGCCATTTGAAAAGGCATTTTTAATTGTGTTGCTAATCAAGAGCAACATTATATTATTTTATTTTTGATTCAGTTTTTTTTTTATATTGAGCATACAGCTCACCTGATTGTAAGTGAATGTTGTGGGCCATAGACATATACAGCTATCGTCAATTAAGAATCAAATGTCGAACCATTCGTGCTACAACAATAATATAGCTGCTTCATGGCTTTAACACATATAAGAATACATATGCCTATATTTTTATTTTTTTTTTGTAAATACTAGTAATGCTATTAAACATTACTAATATTCCCTTTAACCACTTCTGGTAAGCTTAAAATACGTGTGTTAGAAGTGGTTCACGACAGTAGTCGAATGGCGGATTCGAACCCACGACCATTCGAGTTCGCGGTCCGCGCCCTGCCATTGGGCTACTAACGCTTATAAAACTATTACGTATGTTTTTCATAAATAGAGTAAAACGTAGTCTAATAAAAACTAAAACTAATAATTTAATCAGGGGTGATTTACTTACCTAATGATTATGGTAAAGGCACTTAGCTTAGGTTAAGCCTTCACCACCAGTCAACTGTTACGCTCTATAAGAATGAAGTTAATAATGAACTTTTGATAACGACTGCTCCATGTCGCAGTGCGCGGTATCGAATCTCGTACGGAAAAATATATTTATGGCCTACAAATATTTTTTTCGGGTCTGGATGTCTGTCCATGTGAAATTTATATATGTGTATTACTTCGCTACGATACAGAAGAAATTCTAAGTGTAGAGCTAATAATGATTTCTTATATTTACGCGAACACCACACATTGAATAAAACTATTTTTACGGAATTTATCGCGTTTAATTAATTTATTTTATATTACCGACTTTTCGGTTGCTTTCCGGCAACCGTGGTCACGGAAAACTTAGGTGATTGACGTCCCGATGTCAGGGTTAAACCGGAGTACCTTCAGCTTTTTTAATTAATAATTTTGGTCTGATCTACACAGAATGAACTAACTGTGTCTTGAAGTCTTGCAGTCTTGCTAGTTACAATTAAGATGCAGTTTTCAACAGGTATGCATGTAAATAGAGACTGAACATCAAGACCAGATGTTACAATTCTCCGCCCAGATAAAGGTAATGGTACGGTTATAATGGATACGTCGGATTACAATTTTAAAATACAACAACAAGCCGCCGAAGAAGATTAGTCAGTTTTTACCATCCATCAAGTGCAATATTCCTCTACAAGATGCAGGAGTGTACAAGCTTGATTGTGAGTGTGGTCTCTCATATATAGGGCAAACAAAACGATCTATAAAAACCCGCGTAAAAGAACACATAGCTGACATGAAGCACCAACGTTCCGGGAAGTCTGCAGTTTGTGATCATATCCTAGACGGCCCCCGCCATTACATTAGATTTGATAAACCACAGCTTCTCGCGAAAGAACATCGATTCCTGCCAAGCATGATACGTGAGGCTATTGAAATTAAAAAACATCCTAATTTCAATAGAGAGGGAGGCTGGGTACTACCACCTGCTTGGGATCCTGTAATTCATAAAATTAAAACTAAACCCAAGCATACCACTGCAAGACTTCAAGACACAGTTAGTTCATTCTTTGTAGATCGGAACAAAATTATTAATTAAAAAAGCTGAAGGTACTCCGGTTTAACACTGACATCGGGACGTCAATCACCTCAATCCCCCGTGACCACGGTTGCCGGAAAGCAACCGAAAAGTTAATTAAATGCGATAAAATCCGTAAAAATAGCTTTATTCATTGTGTAGAGGTAATATTTTTACTGAGAACAAGGAAAAGAACGAAGTTGAACAAAGTTGAAGAACAAAGTTCGTACATGTATGGATGAGAAAAAAACCGAAAGGGTAGGTGTGTAGGATTCAGTCCAGTTTTAGCACACCCCTCTAGGTAACAGTCATACCTGTTGAGTGAGTTTATGCTTATGTTCAATTAAGCATTCATTGAAATGTATACGTGCTATAAAGTTACAGATGTTTAAGACACACATATGTCACACAACATTACCTAAAGTGGTAAAATGAAAAATTTTTATAACGCAAACTTAAAATATTATGTCAATTTAGAACAGGCTACATTTAATTCAATATGTCAAAAGAGGACTCAAACGAAACATAGGAATCTACCTCGAACGTGAATCAACATAATGACACAAAGGCTCTTTAAATTTATCGTTCACGTACACTTGGTGTGTAGGTTACCATTTTTATTCAGCGTAATAAGGTACAGTGATGTTATATAGTTTTAAAACGTTCTCTGTACATTTTTATTTTAAAGAAATTAAGGTTGTTTTTTTTGGATCCTTCGGAAGCGATATTCATAATTCGGGTCTGGATATTTGACTTGTTGTCCGCAGCTCATAAACTGCGCGACCACATCATTCGACTCGAGATGGCCGCAATATTTTATCCGTATAACTATAATCGTTCCAGCTTACGATCGCCTGACGGACTTTGATTAAATATTAGATGTCTTTGCGGCCTCTTATTGCCGTTTTACTGATCTTTTACTGACCTCTATTTGCAAATAAAGTAGATTAATTTATTAAATGTAATTGTGGCATAAAGTAAACTATTACCGCAGCTTAGCCCGTGGGTGGAGCCGTAAGGGTGATGTAGGAAATTTCACTACACCTTTTCGTCCCGTGGAATTCGTAAGAGGCGACCATATCAAAAAAAGAATAGATACGCGTATTGCATTTGCCATGCATATATATTCGAGAAATATATATTTTTGTAAAGCGACACCCGAATTACTTCAAAACCTACGCTGAATCTCTCGAAAGGCAAACAAGGCATAAAAATAGATTATTTTACCCCAAGTGTAGCTTTATGCATATAGTGCTCCTATGGTGGCTATTAAAATATATAATAAATAACCCAATAAGTTAAAAGACATGCCTTTGAATAAATTTAAAATTGAGATTAAGAAATGGCATCTTGACAAGCGTTATTATAGTGTTAAGAAATATTTTAATCGAATGCAATATTATATAAGCTTTTGAAATGGTGTTCAATTTAATTTGATTATTTTAAGATATATTTGCACACCGGTACAACTCCCGGTAGAATATTATTGAGATTTACTCTAATAATAAATACCTGTATTACAACTCAACTAAAAGGCCGGCAACGCATCTGCAATTCCCCTGGTGTTGCGGTTGTTCATGGGTGGCGGTAGTCAGTTACCATCAGGTGAGCTGCATGCTCATTTGCCCCCTCTTCTATAAAAGAAAATGTCTCTTAGGACTGGACAAGGACTGGAGCACAGCGAGAGGCTGGCTTGGTCGGAGCGGGGATGTCTAATGACATAAGTAGGGCCGAGGCAGCGGCGGGGGCTGCAGTGGCAAAAACGGCAGCAGTAGCTGCGGGGGCTGAGGCAGCGGCGGGGGCTGCGGGGGCTGAGGCAGCGGAGGGGGCTGCGGGAGCGGCAGAGGCCGCTGAGATGGGGTGGGTGCGGTTTTTTCAACTCAAGTCAAGTCAACTCAAGTCAAGATTTTGACTTGAGTTGACCACACTCAGAGGCTTACTTTATTTTTATTATTATTAATTTATATAACATTGATTCCCTATATCTAAATACTCATGATTTATGTGTAACAGGAATATGGTAAGGGCTTTTTTATATAAAAACTAATAAAAACTGGTCATACTACTTACAAAAAGCATAAAGTTATTTCATATCAAATCACCTCAAGTTCTCTACGAATAAATTTGAGTCCAGGGAAATCCGCTCCGGGAAGTCTGTGGTCTGTAAACACGTACGGGATCACACCCGTAACTACATAAGATTTGATAGAAAACAAATCCTCGATAAATCCTTCCAAGGATGATTTGCGAGGCCATTGAAATAAAAAAATAACATCCTAATTTGAATAGAGAAGATGGCTGGGTGCTACTATCTGCTTGGGGTCCTATAATTAATAAAATTAAATCACAACCCAAGCATACAACTGTAAGACTTCAAGATACTATAAGGTCATACTGCGTAGCCGTGGTTTACTATGACATTGGGAAGTCAAACACCTCAATCCACCCCGTGACTATTGGCGCTGTTAAGTGCTCGAATCATCGGGTATATAAAAATAGTTAATATACGCGATAAAATCCGTCAAACTAGTTTCATTTGAATAATTTCGAATAAGACGGTTTTTAAAAGCACTTAGTATAATAAAACGGATAGTAAAGAAGAACGAAACGTTTTTGAATATAGTAATCAGGTATAAGTATTTTTATTGCAGAATAATAATATGTTTTCTGTTTCTTTTTTTAAATATATTTTTGTAGTGGTGGTGTAGGACTTTTTTTTAAAAAAAAATACTAGTAATGTTATTAAACATTACTAATATTCCCTTTAACCACTTCTGCTAAGCTTAAAATGCTTGTGTTAGAAGTGGTTCACGACTGTAGTCGAATGGCGGATTCGAACTCACGACCTTTCGAGTTCGCGGTCCGCGTCCTGCCATTAGGCTACTGACGCTTCAAAAAAAAGACGCTTGCAGTGGATACTCATTATAGTATACCGTCGGTGTCGTAATGGACGATAAAGTGAAACTGAAACATCAGACCAGCAACAGTTTCTTCCTGAATATAAAACTGGTTTTCATTAATTTATTTACTGCGTAGTGTTATTTGTAAGTTTTAGAAAATAAAATACAATAAAGAATACTAGTGAAAAATAGCAGCCTGATGCTGTTTTGTTTCAAATGTTGAGTGAAAAGAGCTGCAGACACAAGATGTAGATGTCTATGAGCCACAGCATCCGGTGGACGGCGTGTTTGTATGTCACCCTTATGCTATAAAAAATCTTGATTGGATTTTAACTGCGAAGGACGTTAAGAGGGTTACAGCTCATGTTATAAATGTGTAAATTGACTGTCGACGATAAATCAAATAGCATATTCTACGTGAGACATTAAACATCTAAAAGTGCCTCTTCTCACGTCTTAACTAAGGTTTATAGATTTGTTTCTATGTCGAATAAATAGAAATAAATCCTCTGGCTTACTGAATTAAACAGTTAGCATTTATTTTGATTGTAAAATGTTTGTATTATATAATGGCATACGTTAAGCTCCGTTTGAACAAATGGTAACATTAAAAATTTTGTACCACCGACTTCAATATAAATTAGTTAAGATAACTCATAAACGATTGGTCAGACCTCAATCAAATTTATATGAGATCACATGAGATTTACCAGCTTACAATTAAAAAAAAGAATCATCGAAATCGGTTCACCTAGAAAAAAGTTATAAGGTAACACACATAAACTGAATACCTCATCATTTTTAAGTCGGTAGAAAAATTAAGAGTTTAGAAGAGAATGTCTCTGTCTGTCTCTGTACACAACTTTTCTACAAAAATATTTTAACTGTTGTATAGATCAATCGACGGAGTCAACTCGGCTGGCCAGCGTTCGGAAGATTACGACACATCTCGTTAGACACACCTCAGAACCTGCAAACTAGATCATTCAACCAGTGCGTGTTTCCAGTGATGACCTTTGGATCTGAGACGTGGTGCTTTACTGCTGGACGTATGGGGAAGCTCAAAGTCGTTCAGTAAGCTATGGAAAGGGCTATTCTCAGCGTTTCTCTGCGTGATAGACTTAAAAACAAGGATATCCGCAGTAGAACCAGAGTAACTGACATAACCCAAAGAATTAGTATGTTAAAGTGGAAATAGGCTGGCCATTCAGCTCGAAGAACCGACAACCGATGGGGAAGAAAGCTTCTCGAGTGGCAGCCTCGTACCGGCATGCGAAGTGTAGGGCGTCCCTCCACTAGATGGAGTGACGACCTGGTAGAAGGAAGTCGATTGATGCAATTGGCTCAGGACCGTGCTTTGTAGCATTCCTTGGGGGAGGCCTATGTTCAGCAGTGGACTTGTGAAGGGAATGATGATGTTTTACAAAAATATGGGTTTGATGGCAAATTGTGGATGTGGATGAAGTTAAATATGGATAGTCCATTGCTTACATAATTGCAAACATAAAAAAAATGTAGGTGCAGTTCAAACGCAGTAGAAGTAAAACCTCAAAATGAGATTTAATATAAAATAAAAATAATCCACGATAAATGGTTTATTAATATGATCATTTTCAATCACATAAGCGCCATACAATATAAGATATAATGTTTATTTATTCTTCTAATAATATTACAAACGTGAAAAATTGTGAGGGTGTATGGATGTTTGATACTCTTCTTCGCAAACACTACTGAATGTATTTTAAAAAACTTTTACATTAATATAGCTAATACATCAGGACAACAAATAGACTTTAGTTAATGAAGATAACTGGTTACTTCGCCTACGCGGATCCCAGATGTGGAGGATCATGTACCTTCCCTGTTGGATCTTCTGCTGACCTCTCACCCGGACGGATATCAGGTCTCCGTCGATGCCCCTCTGGGCTCTTCGGACCATTGTCTGATCCGGAGTACGGTGCCACTCACGCTCCAATAGCAATTGCGATCTCCAGCTTGCCGCCGTATTTGGCACTATAGGTCGGCCGGTTGGGACGGGATGCGGTTTTATTTTGCATCCTACCCTTCGGGGCGGGTTCGCTTCACGCTGGATGATCCCAACGTTGTGGCTGATTCTGTCGCTGATGTGGTACTTCAAGGAATGGAATTATTTACTCCATCATCTGTGGTGCCTATCGGAGGCAGAAATCAGCCATGGTTTGGTCACTCCTGCAAAATTGCATCACGTTATAAGCAGGAGTGCTACCGAACATGGGCCGATGCATCAACGTCCGGGGATGTAAATACCAGCGCTCTTAAAAAGAAGTATAATTCCGCCTCCAGGTCCTTTAAAAGCGTCATTGCCAAGGCAAAGTCAGAGCACATCGGCAGAATTGGCGAGAAACTAGTTCGCCTCCCTTCGGGAACACGTGCATTCTGGTATCTCGCCAAGGCTGTCCGAAGGAACTTCTGTCAGCCATCTCTGCCATCTCTGCACAGGGCGTACGACTCACTAGCCCATGACGCAAAAGAGAAAGCCGATCTTCTAGGCTCCTTTTTTGCTTCCAACTCGACTCGATGACGGGGGGAACACACCGCCGACCATCCCGCGGTGTGAGTGCTCTATGCAGAAAGTGCTGTTTACACAGCGCTCGGTACGTAAAGCACTCCTCTCCCTGGACGCCAACAAGTCGAGTGGGCCTGATGGAGTCCCACCTATTGTGCTGAAGACGTGTGCTCCGGAGTTGGCACCGGTTTTATCGCGTCTTTTCCGGTACTCCTACTCCATTGGCGTAGTCCCGAACTCATGGAAGACAGCTTTGGTGCACCCGATCCCTAAAAAAGGCGACCGCTCAGATCCGTCCAACTACAGGCCTTTTGCTATCACCTCCTTGTTCTCCAAAGTAATGGAAACCATTATTAACAGTCAGCTCATGCGGTACCTTGAGGATCAACAGCTATTTAGTGACCGCCAGGACGGTTTCCGTCGCGGTTGCTCAGCTGGTGATTTTTAAGGTTACTTAACTCATAGATGGGCGGAGGCAGTGGAGTCCAACGGGGAGGCGTTGGCCGTTAGTTTGGACATAGCGAAGGCCTTCGATCGGGTTTGGCACAAAGTGCTTTTTTGCGAAGCTCCCTTCCTATGGGCTTCCCGAGAAATTGTGCAATTGGATCACCAGTTTTCTTGCAGATCGTAACACCAAGGTTGTAGTAGACGGTGCAAGCTACGATTACAAGTCCATTAACGTTGGTGTTCCACAAGGCTGCGTGCTAGCACCAACGTTGTTTGCGGACGACAGCACTGGTGATGCTTTATACACCGGCCGTGCCAATATTTCTCGGGAAAACGTCGCAGAGTACCAGAACAATTTTGTGTCTGAAGTCGAGAGTTTGTTGAACAAAGTCTCAGACTGGGATCGACTAAATCTAGTCCAGTTCAATCCCCAGAAGATATAAGTTTGCGCGTTTACCACTCAAAAGAACCCCTTTGTAGCATCTCCTCAGTTTCAAGGCACTCCCCTTGTTGCCTCAGCCAGTATCGGGATCCTTGTTATCGACATATCGAGTGACGTGCAGTTTCGTGGTCACTTGGAAGAGAAGGCCAAATAGGCCTCTAAAAAGCTTGGCGTGCTCAGCAGAGCGGGACAGTATTTCATGCCGGCACACCGCTTGCAACTTCACAAGGCGCAGGTTCGGCCTCACATGGAATACTGTTCCCAACTCTGGGCGGGGTCCCCAGTGCCAGCTCCTTCCACTTGACCGCATCCAGCGCAGAGCAATTCGAATCGTCGACGACCGAGTTCTTTCCGATCGGCTTGACTCATTGGCACTGCGTAGAAATGTTGCATCTCTTTGCTTATTTTATCGCTTTCATCACGGGGAGTGCTCTGAGGAATTGTTCGGACTAATTCCAGCCGCCCAATTTCACGATCGCACATCGCGACAAAACTCGCGATACCATCGATACCATCTGGATGATTGGCAGTCCACCATTGTGCGATTGAGAAGAAGTTGTCTTTCTCGCACAACTTCCTTGTGGAATCGATTACCACCAGCGAATTTTCCGGACCGATACGAATTGGGAACTTTCAAGAACAGAGTCTACTCCTTTTTAAAAGGTCGGCAACGCATCTGCGATTCCCCTGGTGTTGCAGTTGTTCATGGGCGGCGGTAGTCACTTACCATCAGGTGAGCCGCATGATCGTTTGCCCTTCTCCTATAAAATAAAAGATATTGTGTAAATTGGTCAAAATATAACGATAAGTGTTAAGTGAGTCGGAAAAAATCTGTAATCTGCGAGTTACTTTGGCGTGTGGTGAAAAACTGTAAGAATTACACAAATATAATGTATGGTGGAATTGTTTCTTCTAAATTGTTCTACAAAAAAGTTACTTTTTGGTAATAATGGCTAAACCATCATTACCAAAATAGTGAACCGTAAATAAAATAAGATTTGATACTTTATTTTCAATCCACATTCTGCAGTAACAAATGCATTTTATCAAAATAAATACTTTAATCGCTTCTGATGTTCAAATCAGATATTTTTTTTGTTTTAAAACTACGAAATTTGGTCAAATATTCGTAAGTAAGTAACGACGATATAAAATTGAACAGACCGGCGCGCGCAGTGTGGTCGGGCGTTTTGCGGGTGAGGTGGGGGTAAACATCGCTCATCGCCGCGTGAGCAAATGTATCTACATCTCGACGCTTAAACCGCTGAACTGACTTAGATGAAATTTGGTATCGAGATAGTTTAAGTTCCGGGAAAGGAAATAGGGTAGCTGTAATTACGGAAATTATCCTTAGATTGGTGATGGAATTTACTATAAAATTGTGACTATTGATGGATGATTTAAAGTATGATACCTACGCGGAAGAAGTCGTGGGCAAAAGCTAGTTACAAATAAATGTTAGAACCAGTCAGTCACACTAAATTTAAGTACTAAATGAAAAGCGGACGACAGTGGACAATAGGGAGCGCTCAGTGCACAATATATCAGTCGGAACAGATATCGTAAAATAAAAGACGTCACTATTGGTGAACCAACGCATACCCACTATTTTATGTTGCATTGTTTTATCAAAGTCTACTTTTCCTGTAATTGTTTGAGACGCAGGGAGGTTATGAAGTCCCATTGTGCACTCTTGAATAAGCCTATTACCTACTGAGAGGCGTCACTAGCTTCACATTTACTGGGCAAAGTGAATGCGAAATAGATGCGATACAACTCGCAAGTGGATACTTTGCGCTGTCGTCATCGATAAACTGTCTTACCGTACGCAATGCATGGTATGAACACAAAGTTAAACCGAAGCATACGCGATTGACAAACAAGTGGGTTTTGTGGATTATATTTATTTAAATACTAGATATGCTAATGCTAAAATTAGTAATATTTCTTTTAAACACTACAGATAAGCTGAAATGCCTACATCTAGGAGTGATTCACGACAGTAGTCGAATCGCTCATTTGAACCCATAATATTTTGAATTCGCCTGCTATTAGTTTATTTTCACTTACTAAACTGTATTCTATCTCGTTACCTCGCAGGTTAAATCATAAACATGTTTATGTTTGTCTTTTATTATCGTCGCTTTTTCGTTTCATTGTGTTTGAAATCACAACAATTCTAAAAAAGGTGTAACTTCAAAAACGGGTTAATTCTTGTTTCCGCTCCTGAAAATATGAGCGATTCGATTCGTAATAACGTCTAGAAAAATGTATCTTGAGGATTTATTAGCACATAAAAAATTGGAATTTTTTATTAACAAAATAAGACGAAAAACATTTATTTTGTTTTTCCTTAACAACTCAAAAAATACCTAAGAACTTTTCGTAAACAGATCCTTAAAGAAGAGGAAATTTCCAATAGAAAAGTCTCGACTCCCTCAATTCTATCTCCATTATTTATAATTTTTATTTAACGCTGAAAATAGGATTCTGCGCAACTGTTGCGCATGAGTGCATCGCCGCTGAAGACACTATAATATAACATAAAATCATTTTTATAGTATTAAATATTACTTTAAAACTTTGAAAAAATTATAGTATCTTAAGAATACTTGACTAAATAAAGCCCCGTTGGAAAAAAACCTTAAGTCGATTTCTCAAAAAGGTATACGATCGTCAATTTACTATTTTCTTTCCAATATTTATTTTTACAAAAGTCAACATATAAGTTTAAATAATTGATCTATAAAATTTTAACTTTTTGGAGCCCTTCTCATATACACACTGTACACGCCACTAGCTGCCCCAACCAAGGGTGACGGGATTAGGGCCCATGAGTAATTCCATCGACGGGCAGCAGAGGGGCGGGGCCAGAATATGGCCACGTGGAATATGTTCTAAATACAATTAACTATATGGGAGAAAGCTAGAAATACATAGTACTTACCATTATCCGAAGCTAACTTCGCACCAAGGCTTGGGCAGGCCGTGTGTGTGTGTAATAGTGGATGGCGAGTAGTGTACAGTGAGGTGTGAATGTGTGGGGCATTGGCAAGCATATGCGACCAGCAGCTGCCGAGTTCCAGGCTGCTCCAAAATGAGGCAATCCTCCGCGGCGCCGTCCACAGTCACTTTCTTCGTTCGTCACGATGACAGTCCATTAACTCTATCGTACGATTAACTAACTTACAGAAGCCACTAACTCTAATTTGTTATAAAGCGTAACACCCAAAACAAATACAGAATGTCGGTCTATACGAAATCCCGTTACTATAAGCAAAAACGTAACACACCGCACGAGCAATTAATATTGTTAGTTTTGCCATTGGAACTAACATGTGGTTTGCTTTCTTTCTGAAAGCACAGACAAAGCGTAACTCCTATGCTATGAATAATGTATCAGTTGTTACATGTTCGCCTTACCTGGAGCTGCATACGTAAGACAATAGTATCATTGTGATCTCTTTGTAGAAATAAGAATGTTTTTTTTTTATAGGATAGGGTGACAAACGAGCACACAGTCCACCTGATGGTAAGTGGTTGCTGCGGCCCATAGACATCTACATCTATCTATTACAAATCAAAATGTAGATGCGTTGTCACCCGTGAGGACTAAGATGGAATGCCTCATTTCCAGTAAAAAGGGCCTCCGGCCACCTGCACTCACCAAGCGAAACGCAGAGGTAAACCTCCACTTCACGCTGGTTTTCTGTGAGGTCGTGGTACCACCCCGGTTCGAGCCGGCACATCCGTGCGACAGCAAAAAGTCATGGTTGCATCGTTCTTACATATTATGTATGTATTTTTCGAATATACTGAGCGTCACTTTTAAAGTCAATATTTAGCTCTATTGCATTTTCAATAGGATATAAGACTAATTCAACAATCCTTAAAACATCGGACCTCGTAAGAGATTTTATATAAGATAATATATTAGAGGCAGATATTTTTAGACGTTATTTAAGTAACAGAATAATTATAGGTATGTAATATTACGAATTATTAAATCATGATTTCCTATTAATTATTTGCGAAATGATTTTAAATGCAAAATTTATCAAAGTTCTCTTGTTTCAATATTTAAACGAACATAATACTTAAACATATTTTTATTTTTCATGAAAAATACTTATATATTATGTATATATATATTACATTTTATATTTTTTTAAATACATATAATACTTAATTATTATTAAATATTTAAATCTAAATTAATCTATTTCCCTAACCATAAGTGGCTAAAGTGCCCAGAACTCTGAAAATAATTTTAATATAATCCGTAATATTTAAAAAAAAACCTAGCAAGCTAACAGCATAGCAAAGCGGCGAAGCAATCAGCTTTGTAGCGGTTTCTAACGGTTGCCGTTGAGCAATCAGTTTCAAAATAGGAGGTTCAGATGCCTGGGTGATCAGTAATCGATTGCTGAAAACAGAATTTCAAAATTCAAAACCGTTGTCGAAATAATCGTGTGACAGACGGACAGACGGACAGACATCGTGAAATCAATAAGTGACTTCGCAAGCTTCGCCACTTAATAAGAATAATATAACCTGTTATAAATATATTATTGCACCTCTTCCTATTCGTGTAGTGGCGGTGTATGAAAATCTACTACCCCATTTCATCCCGTGGGAGTCGTAAGAGCCGTCAGAGAAATATGAAATAGGAGAATGCAAAACTACGGTTGCCAACCTGCCTGCCAAAGTAAAGCAGCTATGCCAAAATCACCCATATGACGTTATCAATAGGGGAGGCCTATGTTTAGCAGTGGGCTTTTGGTAAGCTGTAATATATGAATGAACTTTCCACCATCAAATGGTGTATTAGTCTAGCTCTGACTTATAACAGTTACAAAAAAACAGTCCATTTATAATAGATTTTTTAATTCAATATATATTATTTATGATATTTAAAACCATATTCATGCAGCATCCCAATATATATAACAGTATTGCAACATTCAACATTAAGCGAAAGAGTTTTGAATTAGGCACGTGCTTTAAAAATATCTTTTATTTTATCCTCTTTCGTCTCAAATTGAATAATCGTGCTCAAAGTCTGCGAAAACGAGTTACGGTTCGAAAGGAAACAGAGATTTGAAGTTGCCGCACCAAAGTATTCCCGAGGAAGTGTCACGTAGTTCTGCAACAAAGAAAAGAAGAAAATCAATGAACCAAGGAATACAGCTTGCCACTTAAAATAAACCACTTGCATGTTTTGCGGTCCACGTTCAATTCCATTAGCTGCGAGCTTTAGCTACAAATTTTCATATAATAGATATGAATAAACCGTTCGTTCACAAATTATTTGAAAATTTATTACGTACGTTGTATTTCATTTTACCGATCAGAGTAAGCGTAAATGATTTGTTCACAAAAATGTAATACAAATCAGTGAGTTTTTATAAAAATAATTAGTTTAAAGCTATACATAACCGAGCAGGAGGAAGGGATCGTAAGGGTATATCGTCATCATCATCCTCAAATCTCGGCAAAAGTGTCGAAGTGAATTCGAAATGTTTTTACCAATAAATATATTCTTTGTCGATTACATTATAAAAGACTACTGGTGAACATAGGCCTACCACAATCTGCCGAATACTGGGGTTTTTGCCATATTTTGGAAGCATAACAGGCGAGTTGGCAACCGACGTTGGCAGTTTCCCGTTATTTTGAGTTGATAGCCCTTTGTTGAAATTTCCCTCTGTCGCAAGCTGTGTCTGTTATAAGAGACATCCACGGGATGATATGGTTTTTTCAGATGATAGCGAGTCTAATCTCCACTATTATTGCATGCCTCTTCAAAGTAGACGAAGCTTAATTGATATGTCCTTTTTACATGGCATATGTAATAACTACATAGACTGTTGTGAATTATCCTTACCAGTTTTAAGTTTTTGTGTTCCAAATACACGAACAAGACATACGACACTTTTTGCTACTGCCCTTAAAAGAACTAACTAGGCTCAAAATTCGATTAACGCCCATTAATTTATAATAAAACATTTAATACAATTGATATCTGTCACTCTAGTAAAACTTCATTCAAACGTGAAGTTGCCAAGGTACTTTGTAAGTATATGTCAAATTATGAACTATTCTATAAATTTAAATAGTAAGTAGCAGTAATAATATACACTATAATTTACGCACGCACGCACGCACGCACGCACGCACGCACGCACGCACGCATCACACACGCACGCACGAACGCACGCACGCACGCACGCAAACACGCACGCATGCACGCACGCATGCACGCACGCACGCACGCAAGCAGCACGCACGCACGAATGCACGCACGCACGCACGCACGCACGCACGCACGCTCGCAAGCAGCACGCAAGCACGCACGCACGCACGCACGCACGCAGGCATGCACGCACGCACGCACGCACGCACGCGCACGCACGCATGCACGCACGCACTCACGCACGCACGCTCGCACGCACGCATGCACACAAGCACGCACGCACGCACGTACGCACGCACGCACCCACGCACGCACGCACGCACGCACGCACGCACGCACGCACGCAAACACGCACGCACGCATGCACGCTCGCACGCACGCACGCACGCACCCACGCACGCACGCACGCACGCATGCACGCACGCACGCACTCACGCACGAACGCACGCACGCACACACGCACGCATGCACGCACGCACGCACGCACGCACGACGTGTGGATTTTCTGAAAAAAATAAAAATACGAAAGTTAGTGGATATTCTTACCCGACGCTACACGGTTAAATATATAGTAGTATAGGTAATAAATAATGATCAACACTAGACTTAAATTAGAAACATCTTGTGAACCTATACTATTCGAATTTAACGCACATACCAATCTTCTTCTATCCATCTATACTTGTCCTGACTGACTGACTGAATGATCTATCAACGCACTGCGTATATCACCGAAGTTTGAAATTTATACAGTAAGAATTAGTTTTTTTATGAAGCAGGCGAGCACTAAGAAAGGATTTTTTTGTGATTCATCCACCAAAGAGGTAAAATGACATATTAATTTTTGTATGAAAATCCGTCATTTTCAAGTTATGTCCATGAAACTCGGTATTTGGGCATTAAATTAAAAACAGTGAAGCACGTGTTTCACAGTTTTTGAAAATTCTATCCCCATAGGGGTTAAATAGAGGTTGAACGTTTGTATGATAGCCCTAAATTTTTCAAGTTATGTTTAAGAAACTTGATATTTTGGTTCTTGATTAATAAAAAAAAGTTCAGGTGGGTGCACATGCCTTCCTTTACATCCACCCTGTAGCCTTAATTTGGGGACATTTGTTGTAGTATGTTCGTAGTAATATATCCTCACGCATTATACGTAGTATCGTAGTAATATATCATATGCAGACCGCGATAATTAATATTATCCAACAATATTGCTAGAGAAGGAAAAGAAAGGCGAGAAATATTTGTATCATTTGCTTCATAATAATTACACCGAACAATACCACTCGCACGCACAATAAAACTGATAGAATAAATATATCGCGTATTTGTACCAGTGAATTCAACCCCAGTCAAGTCAGGTATTGATATACAATAACGAGGAGTTTTTCTTAAGTCTTTGAGTTCAGTTCGACCGGCTAACAACAGTCCACCTGATGAAATTTTCTAGAAAATTTGTAATCATTCTAGAAAATAAATGTACAACACTTTTTTAAGATTAAGTTATATTATTGAATAAAACTATTTTTACGGATTTTATCGCGTTTAATTTACTTATTTTATATTCCCGACGTTTCGGTTGCTTTCCAGCAACCGTGGTCACGGGGGACTGAGGTGATTGACGTCCCGATGTCAAAGTTAACCCGGAGTACCTTCAGCTTTTTAATTATTAATTTTGGTCCGATCTACGCAGAATGAACTAACTGTGTCTTGAAGTCTTACAGTGGTATGCTTGGGTTTAGTTTTAATTTTATGAATTACAGGATCCCAAGCAGGTGGTAGTACCCAGCCTCCCTCTCTATTGAAATTAGGATGTTTTTTAATTTCAATAGCCTCACGTATCATCCTTGGCAGGAATCGATGTTCTTTCGCGAGGACTTGTGGTTTATCAAATCTAATGTAATGACGGGGGCCGTCCAGGATATGATCACAAACTGCAGACTTCCCGGAACGTTGGTGCTTCACGTCAGCTATGTGTTCTTTTACGCGGGTTTTTATTGATCGTTTTGTTTGCCCTATATATGAGAGACCACACTCACAATCAAGCTTGTATACTCCTGCATCTTGTAGAGGAATATTGCACTTGACGGATGGTAAGAACTGACTAATCTTCTTCGGCGGCTTGAAGAATGTTCTAATAGAAGCTCGCTTCAAGATGTAGCCAATCTTGTCTGTGACACCTCTGACATATGGTAGTACAGCAGGCACACGCTCGACTGTGGCCGGCTTCACTCGGTCACTGTGACGTAGGCGCGGAACCCGAAGCTTGTTGTCGTGCAGAACCTGCTTGACGTGCTGAAGCTCGGCGGCCAGGTGTTTGCTGTCACAGATCCCTCGTGCTCTCTGCAACAAAGATTTGCCCACGGTAGCTAACTGTGAAGGGTGATGGTGGGATTCACCGTTTAAGTATCGGTTTGTATGGGTCTTTTTTCTATACACAGTGTGACCTACGGTGTTATTAGGATTTCGAATGACTAACACATCTAGGAAAGCTAAAGAATTATTTGCCTCTAACTCCATAGTAAATTGAATTTTAGAGTTTATGGAATTAAGATGTTCTAAAAATGCAGTTACTTTGTCTGATGGTAAAATTGTGAAAGTATCGTCTACGTACCGCTTGTAGAAACTTGGAGTTACTGGTGCAGTAAGCAGGGCTTTCTCCTCAAAGTCCTCCATGAAAATATCGGCGACAATGGGAGATACCGGTGAGCCCATCGCAACACCATCTACTTGCTTGTAAAACTGTTCCTTCCACAATAGGTAGCCAGATGTAAGGCAATGTCTGAGTAATACTGCATATTCTGCTGGCATGTTGTTTTCCTCTAGTTTCCTAGTTATAATTGAGATGCAGTCTTCAACAGGTAGGCATGTAAATAGAGACTGAACATCAAAACTTCAAAACAAAGATTTAATCTTCCCAAAGATGAATTTACTGCATTGAAAAACTTACGCAACAGACCAGATCTTACGATTCTCCGCGCAGATAAAGGTAATGCTACGGTTATAATGGATACGTCGGATTACAATTTTAAAATACAACAACTTTTATCGGATGAAAGTACGTACGTAAAGGTAAAAACAGATCCTACAACTAATACGCTTAAAACAACTAGCGATCTAATAAAGAAATACTCCGAGAAACTGAATCTAGACGTAAATTCGATAATACCTACGTGTGCCAAACCGCCGAAGTTGTATGGGTTACCAAAAATACACAAACCGAACGCTCCATTACGTCCAATAGTGAGTCAGATCGATTCGCCAACTTACAGATTGGCTCAACACTTAGCAAAAGTACTATCACCACTCAGAGGACATACAAGAGCACACACTAAGGATTCATACCATTTTGTCAGTGAGATAAAAGACCTATGTCTTACTGACAATGAAACTATGGTCAGTTTTGATGTTCAGTCTCTATTTACATGCCTACCTGTTGAAGACTGCATCTCAATTATAACTAGGAAACTAGAGGAAAACAACATGCCAGCAGAATATGCAGTATTACTCAGACATTGCCTTACATCTGGCTACCTATTGTGGAAGGAACAGTTTTACAAGCAAGTAGATGGTGTTGCGATGGGCTCACCGGTATCTCCCATTGTCGCCGATATTTTCATGGAGGACTTTGAGGAGAAAGCCCTGCTTACTGCACCAGTAACTCCAAGTTTCTACAAGCGGTACGTAGACGATACTTTCACAATTTTACCATCAGACAAAGTAACTGCATTTTTAGAACATCTTAATTCCATAAACTCTAAAATTCAATTTACTATGGAGTTAGAGGCAAATAATTCTTTAGCTTTCCTAGATGTGTTAGTCATTCGAAATCCTAATAACACCGTAGGTCACACTGTGTATAGAAAAAAGACCCATACAAACCGATACTTAAACGGTGAATCCCACCATCACCCTTCACAGTTAGCTACCGTGGGCAAATCTTTGTTGCAGAGAGCACGAGGGATCTGTGACAGCAAACACCTGGCCGCCGAGCTTCAGCACGTCAAGCAGGTTCTGCACGACAACAAGCTTCGGGTTCCGCGCCTACGTCACAGTGACCGAGTGAAGCCGGCCACAATCGAGCGTGTGCCTGCTGTACTACCATATGTCAGAGGTGTCACAGACAAGATTGGCTACATCTTGAAGCGAGCTTCTATTAGAACATTCTTCAAGCCGCCGAAGAAGATTAGTCAGTTCTTACCATCCGTCAAGTGCAATATTCCTCTACAAGATGCAGGAGTATACAAGCTTGATTGTGAGTGTGGTCTCTCATATATAGGGCAAACAAAACGATCAATAAAAACCCGCGTAAAAGAACACATAGCTGACGTGAAGCACCAACGTTCCGGGAAGTCTGCAGTTTGTGATCATATCCTGGACGGCCCCCGTCATTACATTAGATTTGATAAACCACAAGTCCTCGCGAAAGAACATCGATTCCTGCCAAGGATGATACGTGAGGCTATTGAAATTAAAAAACATCCTAATTTCAATAGAGAGGGAGGCTGGGTACTACCACCTGCTTGGGATCCTGTAATTCATAAAATTAAAACTAAACCCAAGCATACCACTGTAAGACTTCAAGACACAGTTAGTTCATTCTGCGTAGATCGGACCAAAATTAATAATTAAAAAGCTGAAGGTACTCCGGGTTAACTTTGACATCGGGACGTCAATCACCTCAGTCCCCCGTGACCACGGTTGCTGGAAAGCAACCGAAACGTCGGGAATATAAAATAAGTAAATTAAACGCGATAAAATCCGTAAAAATAGTTTTATTCAATGTGTAGTGTTCGCGTAAATATAAGAAATCATTATGTAAGTTATATTATGCTTATGGTTATAGATATTTTTTCTCAAAATAAATACACATTTCAATGAATGAGAATTAACAATATTAATAACAGGATATGAGAGCATACAATATACACAAAAATGCATTAAAAAAAGAAGGAAAGAGTTTCGTGATACAGAACTTCTTCCTCAACATCATCATCATTACAGCCTTTAATAAGTCCACTAC
The DNA here is from genome assembly GCA_963668995.1 of Parnassius mnemosyne. Classification (NCBI taxonomy): domain Eukaryota; kingdom Metazoa; phylum Arthropoda; class Insecta; order Lepidoptera; family Papilionidae; genus Parnassius; species Parnassius mnemosyne. Next base: position 37,266,736 of record CAVLGL010000085.1, read on the forward strand.
TGAACACAGGCCTCCACCAAAGAATGCCCCAAAGCACGGTCCCGAGCCACCTGCATCCATTGACTTCATGCATGTCTTACCAGGTCGTCACTCCATCTAGAGGGGTACGCCCTGCACTTCGCCTGCCGGTACGAGGCTGCCACACGAAAACCTTTCTTCCCCATCGGTTGTCGGTTCTTCGAGCTATTTGTCCAACCGATTGCCACTACAGCATACTAATTAGCTACGGGCTACGTTACTCTGGTTCTACTGCGGATATCCTCGTTTTTAAGTCTATCACGCAGAGAAACGCCGAGCATAGCCCTCTCCATAGCTCGCTGAGCGACTTTGAGCTTCCTCATACGACCAGCAGTGGAGGATCACGTCTCAGATCCATAGTTCATCACTGGCAACACGCACTGATTGTACAATCTAGTTATGAGGTTTTGAGGTATGCCTGACGAGAAGATGTATCCTGAACGCTGCCCAGCCGAGTCGAATCCGTCGATTGACCTCTCGATCGAAGTTGGATAAAACTTCTTACTAGTAAGAAAAGAAATATTAATATTTGCGGTAATGTGAAAATAATTCTCGAACAAAGATCCTCCGGAGCACTTTAATAGCTCGGGCGATCATAAAAAAGTATAGTTGTTCAAACTTTTTCAAAAATTTTCATACTCATCCCGTTTTATGTTTTTTCTAGTTACGCTAAAAACTCATAAAAAAAGTTTAAGAGGGATAAGGAATACAGAGAACATTTATGCGCTACATTCAAATGTACGTGTATTGAAAAGAAGTACTGTCCTGGGAAGAAATAGCAAGAAACCCAACGGGACATATTTTTAAACATATTTCACTTAACAATAATTTTGTTTGTACAAATGTTAAACGAATTTTAATAGAACCAGCATGGTGACGATGAACTCATTCTCAGGGGTTCAAATTTGAATGACAAGCTCGTGGAAACTGTCCATGCGGTCGGAGCTAAGTTCTGCAAGACCCGCCGCAGAAGAACACAAAAACTCTCCGATCACACTCTTAACCCATTTACGCCCAAATAAAACTCATTTGTATTTATTTATATATTTCTTTATTTATGGGATACTTAGGCCTATATTACTCATGGCTAGTAGTTAGAATTAAAGAAAAAATAAAAATAGGTGGTTTTTCAGGGTGTACTATTTGAAGTACAGTGGGCACTTATGAGTGATAATTTCTGAAACATTCTTTATCAATGCACAGAGTTTTCTGGCACCGTATACATTGCCACTTTATGCGAGTATGGCATATAACACATCGTAATTGTTTAGGTAGTTTTCCTGGATTATGTCCATTGTTACTTGGGCTTAGACCACCTATGGTTGAACCAGAACGGCGGCTTTTGTTGCAATTACGAAGTTGAAGATAATTTCGTGCTATATGTCTCCTAAAAGCCAACTGGTCCAAGCACTCGCTACCAGCCAAAGTATGCAGACGCCAAGCGTTAGATCTTTTTTTTTCTGATGGGTTTACCTCTTATGAACTGTTTTGATGAGTGGTGGCCATAATATTTTATCATAGACTCGTCGATCGATATGTCTTCATGAAAAACGCCAAATTGAGAGAATTTTTGCATCAACATATCACACAATGGCCTCACTTTGAACATTTTGTCTTGAGAAGCACTAGCTAAACTATTGTCTACCAAATGGAGATTTCTTTTTATATCCAGAAACCGATTTCGAGAGATAGAATTTGTCACAAGTGGTATTCCAAGGTCTTCGTCATAGCTCCAATACTGCCGTTCTCTAGGTAATTTATGATATCCAGATAGGATAAGCACTCCTAAAAATCGGCGCATATCATCTTGATCTATTTCGAAACCATGTCTATTTTTTGTCCTGCATATAATAACGTATTACGTATAATCATAGCGTAAACCTCGTCATCAAATATTTTTTCGAAAATCTCAACAGGTGATAATCCTTGTAATTGGTTAATTACCTGGCTTTTTCGTGACGAACATGTATTGTCAGGTAATTGAGATGAAGTTGAGTAAGATGGCATACATTGTCTCCACTTAGGCACTAAATCACGTGAGTCTTGGCGGCTCCGCTTGTTGTCCAAAGGTTCATCATCACTGTCTTCCCATTCAGTAGAGTCATGACGTCGACGCATTACCTCCAATATTCCTGGTACTTCTCTAGGTAAATCCGACGGCTGCAAGTCATCTTCGCCTTCTTCTTCGTCAGTAACCATAGCTGGATCTGGTGGTAAAATCACCACATCATATTCTTGGTCGCTCTCTTCTTGCGCTATAGCATTGACAGCTTCTTCTAGGCCAATAAAATTTTTACAAGCTCGAAACACTGACATTTTATCATGTAAGATCTGCATAAAAGAGAAAAACAATATTATATCACGTGTGCCCATTGTACTAAAAAAACGACAGTCAACTAAATCAATCCGTAAATCTTAGGAATGGCAAAAAGATATATAGCATTTTAAGATTTCATTAACGTTTGATTATTATTTATTCATATGGTAAAAAAATTGTGTCAAAAAACATAATAAATACACGAAAAAATAAAAATAAAAGCACTTACCTCTTTACGAAAATTAATGTATCCGATAAATGTCAAAAAAGGGCGGCAATGTCATAGTCAATAATTTTTTTTTTCAATTAATATTGTTAATAGTGACATCTGTCAGTAATTATGTAGATTAATTCATCAATAGATAAAGTGGTATTTTTGAAATTAGGATTTGAAGAGGTGTCGTTTATTTGGTACAGAGGGCGCAAATGGGTTAATCTCATGGCTGTTAGACGGGAGATGAAGCCACATTCTTCAACAGATTTAACAGCATACAGGCAACTGAACAGACAGATCTCCAAATGCATGCGGCGGGACTTACGCAACTTCAATACAGCTCGTATTGAAGAAGCGATCGAGCGGAACCAAGGCTCCAAAGTCTTTGCCAGAGATCTGTCTGCCAGAAAGCGCCAACTGTCAAAGCTGAAGACCGAATGTGGCAGCATATTTCCGGGGCACCTGAGATTTTGAGTGAGATTGAGAGGTTCTATGGGCAGCTGTACACGTCATCGCACCGCACGCAAGTGTGAGAAACGATCCAAGAGCGAGTCTTATCCGACATTATTCCGATGATATCCCGGTCGTCAGTCTGAGCGAGATTAGAATTGCTCTCCAGCACCTTAAAAACGGCAAGGCCCCAGGCGAGTATGGAATTACAGCGAAGCTTCTGAAAGCGGGTGGAAAACCGGTACTTGAAGTCCTTCAGAAGCTCTTTAATTCCGTCCTCCATGGTGGCATTACACCGAAGGCGTGGAGCAGAAGTGCGGTGGTCTTGTTCTTCAAGAAAGGCGACAACGCTCTCTTGAAGAACTACAGACCGATTTCCCTTCTGAGCCGCGTCTACGTGCTGTTTTCGAGAGTCATTACGAATCGTCTCGCGCGCAGACTTGACGACTTCCAGCCTCCCGAACAAGCCGGTTTCCGAAAAGGCTTTAGCACCATAGACCACATACATACCCTTCGGCAAATTGTACAAAAGTCCGAGGAGTACAATTTGCCACTATGTCTGGCGTATGTGGACTATGAGAAAGCCTTTGATTCCGTCGAAATTTGTGCGGTGCTGCAGTCCCTTCAGCGATGCCAAGTTGACTGTCGGTATATCGAAGTGTTGAAGTGCTTGTACAGTATGGCTACGATGGCTATCCGAGTACAGAACCAGAGTACGAAACCTATCCAATTGCAGAGAGGTGTAAGACAGGGTGACGTCATATCCCCGAAACTCTTTACCGCTGCATTGGAAGATGTTTTCAAGCTTCTGGACTGGAAAGGATACGGTATCAACATCAATGGCGAGTACATCACTCACCTTCGATTTGCCGACGATATAATCCTTATGGCAGAATCGCTGGAGGACCTAAGCACTATGCTCAATGACCTCAATAGTGTTTCCCAACGGATAGGTCTTAAGATGAACATGGACAAAACAAAGATCATGTTTAATGTCCATGTCACACCTATGCCGGTAGTTGTTGGGAACACTAAGCTCGAAGTTGTTGACGAGTATGTTTACCTGGGACAAATAGTCCGATTAGGTAAGTCCAACTTCGACCGAGAGGTCAATCGACGGATTCAACTCGGTTGGGCAGCGTTCGGGAAATTACGGCACATCTTCTCGTCAGGTATACCTCAAAACTTGAAAACGAGACTGTACACCCAGTGCGTGTTGCCAGTGATGACATACGGAACTGAGACGTGGTCCTTCACTACTGGCCGGATGAGGAAGCTCAAGGTCGCTCAGCGAGCTATGGAGAGGGCTATGCTCGGAGTTTCTCTGCGTGATAAACTCAGAAATGAGGATATCCGCAGTAGAACTAGAGTGACCGACATAGCCCAACGGATTAGTAAGCTGAAGTGGCAATGGGCCGGCCATATAGCTCGAAGAACCGACAACCGATGGGGAAGAAAGGTTCTCGAGTGGCAGCCTCGTACCGGCAGGCGAAGTGTAGGGCGTCCCCCCACTAGATGGAGTGACGACCTGGTAAGATATGCAGGAAGTTGATGGATGCAGGTGGCTCAGGACCGTGTTTTGTGGCATTCCTTGGGGGAGGCCTATGTTCAGCAGTGGACTTGTAAAGGGCTGTAATGATGATTATAATAGCTGTTTTTTAACAATTTTACTGTAATAAAATATTTTAACTTATTTATTGACAAATTTTGTACAGTTTCTGGGATTATGTTGTAAAAGCGTATAAATTGTACCATAAATGAATTACAAGTTCTGTGAAGTCTAGTAATTGGTATTACAAGCTAATATTTGTTCATATTTTTTGTATTACTATATTGTTTTTAAGGTATGAAAATCTTTATTCTTATCAAATTTATCTATGTTTTTATGTGCATACATTACATTTTCATAAATATATTTATTTCTTTAAATATTTCTCTAAGTCAGGAGTCATTACAATTTTAGTTATAAATCGCCCGTACGTCTCTCTTTTGCTAAACAAATATAGCATTGATGTCAGTCGCATTACCCCATAGCAAAATCCCATAAGACATCACGAAATGTAATTAAAATAAACTAATCTATCTGTCTCAACATTAGTGAGGCTTCTAATCTTTCTTACAGCATATGCTACAGAACTAAGTCTGTTTGCTAATTTCGATATATGGGGGCCCCATTGAATTTTCGCCTCAATAGTAATACCAAGAAATCGTTTGAAAGGGAGTTGGATGAGTGACATCCACAAGATTCAACTCCTCCACATTTAAGAGCACATTGGTATTTAAATGTTTAACATTGGGTATTGTAAATTTAACTCATTTTGTTTTATTGCCGCTTAAAAGCAAATTGTTGGCGTTAAACCAATGTACTTATTTCGATAGAGAATTATATATATTGTCAAAATTAATTAACTGTCGTTTGAGTTTGAAAATAAAAGAGGTATCATCAGCAAATAATAATATATCGTGATTTTCCCCTACAAGATAAGATCAGTCCTTAATAAAGACTAAGAAGAGGAATGGGCCAAGAATCGAGCACTGAGGAACGCCCATTGATTTGGATTGATCCGGAGGAACCTCTACCATTAATAAAGACTTTTGAGTTCTGTTATTTAAATATGAAATAATAAGTCTAAGCGCAATATTTTTGACACCGTAATTTCGTAGTTTCTTGATTAGTATCTTATAATGAACACAATCGAAAGCCTTGGAAAGATCACTAAAAATACCTAAGACATCTTGTGAACTCCCCAGGCATTAAAAATATACTTTATAACCTCGACACTTGCGTCAGTTGTCGAACGACGAATCAGTGAAATATTTCTCGAATATATCTCGAATTCTTTTCAGTAATGCATTATCATCGAAAGTTGAGAGTCTCTTTGTAAGTTGGAGTTTCGCTGGTACAATCGAGCTCTGGTGGCTATGCGAATGGATCTTGTTTGGACTTGCATAAGACATGATGGTCTTATGATGGTCTTACGTTCACTTTGTACAGATGGAGCTTGTGTCTTAAGGACAGTTTGCCCTTTTTGTTAATTAGCGGCTGGAGGCAACTAGCAAAGATTTTGGCACTGGTCCGGACATTGCGAATGTGTTTCGCGAATGTCATACTGTGGTCAAATGTGACCGCTAGTTAATTCGCTATTGATTGCCATGGTATTTGGCGCCCGTAAAGGATAATCGTACCTATTGATTTCTTGGGATTTTTTTGACGATTGAGAGTGGGGGTTCTTTAAAAGTGTATTGCTACCCTTTTTTCAGGATTCACGTCATTTTTCCATAAGCGAAACCAATCGCCTAAGCGGTTGATGGCAGTTTTCTGACTGAGTATTCTTTTATTATGATGAGCGACGGAAAGTGGCGGAAAAAGCAGTATTCACTAATGGGTCCTTCGGGATGACACTCATGAATAGTGTGAAGAGAAGTGGAGAGAAGACGGAGACCTGTGGTAATCCAGCCTTGAGTGGATGCTTTGTAGAGCGAGTACCCTTATATTCAATAGCGAAAATGGCGATTGGCAAGAAAGGCTCTGGTGATGTGGTTGAGCCTCATCATCATCATCATTACAACCCTTCACAAGTCCACTACTGAACATAGGCCTCCCCCAAGGAATGCCAAAAAGCACGGTCCTGAGTCACCTGCAAACATCGACTTTCTGCATGTCTTACCAGATCGTTACTCCATCTAGAGGGGGGGGGACGCCCCCCACTTCGTCCGCCGGTACGAGGCTGCCACTCGAGAACCATTTTTCCCCATCGGTTGTCGGTTTATCGAGCTACATCGCCGGCCCATTGCCACTTCAGCTTACTAATCCGTTGGGCTATGTCGGTCACTCTGGTTCTACTGCGGATATCCTCATTTCTAAGTTTATCACGCATAGAAACTCCGAGCATAGCCCTCTCCATAGCTCACTGAGCGACCTTAAGCTTCCTCATCCGGCGAGCAGTGAAGGACCACGTCTCAGTTCCATAAGTCATCACTGGCAACACGCACTGGTTTTATAGTCTTGTTTTTAAGTTTTGAGGTATACCTGACGAGAATATGTGCCGTAATTTCCCGAACGCTGCCCAACCAAGTTGAATCCTTCGATTGACCTCTCGGTCGAAGTTGGACTTACCTAGTCGGACTATTGGTCCCAGGTAAACATACTCGTCAATAACTTCGAGCTTAGTGCTCCTCCCAACACCTACCAGCATAGGTGTGACATGGACATTAAACATGATCTTTGTTTTGTTCATGTTCATCTGAAGATCTATCCATTAGGAGACACTATTTTGGTCTTTGAGCATAGCGATTAGGTCCTCCAGCGATTCTACCATAAGGACTATATCGTCGGCTAATCGAAGATGAGTGATGTGTTCGCCATTGATGTTAATACCGTACCCTTTCCAGTCCAGAAGATTGAAAACGTCTTCCAATGCAGCGGTGAAGAGTTTCGGGGATATAACGTCACCTTGTCTTACATCTCTCTGCAATCGGATAGGTTTCGTACTCGGATAGCCATCGTAGCCCTACTGTACAAGCACTTCAGCACTTCTATATACCGACAGTCAACTTGGCATCACTGAAGGGACTGCAGCACCGCCCAAATTTCGACGGAATTAAAGGCTTTCTTATATTCTACATACGCCAGACATAGTGGCAAATTGTACTCCTCAGACTTCTGTACAATTTGCCAAATTTGCCGTATGTGGTCTATGGTGCTAAAGCCCTTTCGGAAACCGGCTTGTTCGGGAGGCTGGAAGTCATCAAGTCCGCGCGCGACACAATTCGTAATGACTCTCGAAAACAGCACGTAGACGCGGCTCATAAGGGAAATCGGTCTGTAGTTCTTTAAGAGAGCGTTGTCACCTTTCTTGAAGAACAAGACCACCGCATTTCTGCTCCACGCCTTCGGTTTAATGCCACCATGGAGGATGGAAGTAAAGAGCTGCTGAAGGACTTCAAGTACCGGTTTTCCACCCGCATTCAGAAGCTCCGCTGTAGTTCCGTTGAGTTCTATATTAAAAAAAAATCTTACGGCAACCTCAAGACGAAATCGGTGATCGATATTCTTACGCTGCCATCACACCGCAAGATACCCTCTTGTTTAAGTTTTTTTCATAAAACTGAAGTGACAAAAGTAATTACAGTGCACCATGTGGTTAGGTCCATCGCTAGTACGACATTCACTGCTCTCTTGTGCTCCGCACTTTGTCCTACACGACAAGACGCATGATGAAATCACTCTCAGAGTGTTAATATGCGTGTTAGCGGACTTCACATGTATTTTAGCTTTAGTCTCAAATATACAGATTTCCGCAAGATTTTTTCCTTCCCCTTAATGTTGTAAACAAACAGTATATATTATATAAATAATATAACAGTGGTAGAGCTGCGCGGCAGCTTTTGCTTTCTCACGAGTAGGTCGGCTCAAACCGGGGTGGTACCACGACCTCACAGAATACCAGCGTGAAGTAGAAGTTTACTCCTACGTTTCGCCTGGTGAGTCCAGGTGCCTGGTGCAATTCCGCTCAATATGAAACTTGCTCAGTGCAAGTTGAGCAACCCCTGCCACCCTATGCATGAATTTCTGCAACATCAGGGGACTTCATTCAAAACTCAACGCCATCCACTACAATCTGAAGACGGCAAAGCCGGCCTTGCTCTTTCTAACCAAGACACAGGTGTCTTCTCCGGCTAATACTTCGTATCTCTCTCACCCAGGGCACAAATTAGAATACTTCTTTATGCCTCGGGCTGCAGTTTCGGCGTATACGTCAAAGAGGATATCTGTTGTCTGGCTAGACAGCGACGACCATCCCCGCGTCTACGGGTGCCTCTATTGGTCCTATAGCGGTAATTCCGACATAGACCGTCTCATGGATCACGTCCAAATGGCTGGAGACTCCGTGCTACAATAGGTCCCATCTGCAGCGATTGTCATGCTCGATAATTTTAGCGCCCACCACGCTGAATGGCTTGATTCCCGTTTAACTGATCACAGGGGTAGATATGTTTATGATTTTGCCTTGGCATATCGTCTTACACAGCTGGTTACTTAGCCTACGCCGATCATAGATATGGAGGATCATTTACCTTCCCTGTTGGACCTTCTGCTAATCTCTCATCCGTCGATGCCACTCTTGGCTCTTCGGACTATTGTATAATCCTCAGTACAGTGCCACTCATGCTCTCATCGTGGTTGCGATTTTCCCCTTGAAGTCGCGTTCGGTACTACAGGTCCGCTAAATGGACCGGGATGCAGTTTTTTTTCATCCCACCCTTGTGGGCGGGTTTGCTTCTCTGAATTGGCGAGAAACTAGTTTGATTCAGGAACACGAGCATACCGCTCTCTTGCCAAGGCTCTCCAAGCGTACTTCTGTCAGCCATCTCTCATCTCTGCACAAGGTGGACGACTCACTGGCCCATGCCGCAAAGAAAAAAGCTAATCTTTAGCAGATTCTCTCCATCTCTTTACGTCCAACTCGAGGAACACACTTCCAATCATCCAGCGGTGTGACTATTCAATGAAGAATGGGCTGTTTACACAGCCCTCGGTTTGCAAAGCATTCCTCTCCTTGGACGTCAACAAGTTGAGTGGGCCTAATGGAGTCCCATCTATTGTACTGAAGACGTGTCCTCCGAAGTTGGCACCGGTTTTTACGCGTCTTTTCTGGCACACCTACTCCCTAGGCGTAGGCACAAACCCATTGAAGACAGCTTTGTTGCACCCGATCCCAAAAAAGGTGGCCGCTCAGCTCCCTCCAACTACTTGTTCTCCAAAATAATGTAAACGATTATTAACTGCCAGCTAATGCGGTACTTTAAGGATCACCAGTTGATTAGTGACCGCCAATACGGTTTTCGTCCGGGTCGTAAACTGGTGATATTCTGGTCTACCTGACTCATATATGGGCGGAGGTAGTAGAGTTCAAGGGGGAGGCATTGGCCGTTAGTTTGTACATAGCAAAGGCCTTCGATCGGGTCTGACACAAAGCGATTTTTTGGAAGTTCCCTCTTATAGGCTTCCTGAGAAATTGTGCAATTCGATCACCAGCTTTCTTGCAGATAGTAACATCAAGGTCTTATAGACGGTTCATGATCTGATTACAAGCCCATTAAACGCTGGTGTTCCACAAGGCTGCGTGCTATCATTAACGCTGTTTCTTCTGCATATCAATGATATGTTGCAAACTGGTAACATTCATTTCTATGCGAATGACAGCACTAGTGATGCTCTATACACCGACCGTGCCAATATTTCTCGATAAAACTTCGCCAATTACCGGAACGAACTTGTGTCTGAAGTCGAGTATTTGTTGAAAAAGTCTCGGACTGGGGGCGTCTAAATCTAGTCCAGTTATATCCCGAAAAAAAAACACAAGATTGCGCGTTTATTGCTAAAAAAAGCCCTTTAATCGTATCTTCTCACTTTCAAGGTACTCATCTTGCCACCTCAGGCAGTATTAAAATCCTCGTTGTTGACCTATCGAGTAATGTGCACTTTCGTGGTCACTTGGAAGAGAAGGCCAAATTGGCCTCTTAAAGGCTTGGCGTGTTCAGGAGAGCGGGAAAGTATTTCAGGTGATATTGACCTTAAAAATGTCATTTTCACAAACCCAATTATCCATTATTCACTTTTTACCACATGCTGGATAATAATAGACATAGTCTCATTTAAAATTGCACGCGCTTCCTTTGTATTTTTAGTAGATTTATTACTTTTATCATGTCAGATATATGTAGTAAAAATGCTGAATTTCCAGTAAAACAAAACAGAAAGATCACGCAAATTTACATTTTATGTTAAGTACAGTCAAATTTTAATTGAATTTAAGCAGTAAATGTGAAAAAATCTACCCAAAAATACATTTAAGATGTGTACAGATTTAAATAAGGCGTTTTCTGAGTGATGCTGACACGTTATTTTTTGATACAAGACGCACATAAACATGGGACATTTAATACACTCTTAAGGCAGTTCGCAGTTCAAATTTTTAAAAGTACTATTCATCATGGTAATTAATGAAATTTCTGAATGCTGAAGGTAGAAATCAATAAAGGAATGATCATATAAAATTCTCGTGAATAAGAGTAATACGGTAACTTCAGTTTTACGACTAAAGCTCAATCCATTTCTCCTAGCCTTAGTTTTACGTTATTGGGAACATTTTATGGTGTTCTCGACACTGTTAACTGGAGTTCTTTTATTACTTTAATTAGTAATTCAAACGATAAACTTAACAAAATGGTCCTTATGCACACACTTTTTAAATGTCACTTTAATTAATAAATGTAGTAAATGTATTGAATGAAACTACTTTTACGTAATTTATAGCGTTTAATTTAATGTATTGTTGATTCTTTCGGGAGTGAACGTAAAAGTAGTTTTATTCAATGTGTAGTGTTCGTGTTAATATTTTACACTACTAAAAAAGAAAAAAAATAAACTAGATAAAAAAGAAATTTATAAACGTGCAACTGGCGGCCTTATCACTTAGAAGCTCTCCCTACCAAGGAACTACATTGCAGGAGATATAATGACACGTGAGAAAATGTAAGGGTGTAGGTAATTTATTAAAAAACACATATTATGACGATATCTATACTTATTTTATACATGTGCATGTATAGTTGCAGCCTATTACTGCTGGGCACTGGCCTCCTCTCATTTCTGAGAGTGTTTTAGGGAAAGGAAATTTCCGCCGCGCTGCCCCAATGCGTGTTGGCGAACTTCACATGTCTTCGAAATATTTTTATCTTATTTCTCAGACATGCAGGTTTCCTCACGATGTTTTCCTTCACCACCGAGCACTTAAAATTGCAATTAACAATTTTATAGGTGCCAGCGGGGATCGAACCCGGGTTGCTCGAGTACTGTGAAGCTTAAAGCGAGCACTAACCATCTGAGCTACCACGGCTCTTATGTGCATATGTAAGTACGCTTATAAATATATAACTAATAAATACAAATGTACATACTATAATATATAATATATCTTTTGATTATTTGATTTAAATCCACTCCAGTTTAACATTCGAGGGTATTCGCTGTGCCACAAATGTATTAAAGAAATGCGCATCCTTTATTATTTGTATATTTACTTAGATTTATTGAAAATATAATATTTTTATGTGAAAATGTGTATCGCACAGTTCAAAAACATTTCAAGTATCTTGCTTTCTTTGTTAACAATTTATAAACAACTGTTTTTTTTTTCAATTTATTTATTCATACAAAGGTAAGTACATAATTTTTACTATTATCTCGACAAACTGCAATCAGTTTGTCGGCGAAATAAATAAATACTGTAGGCTGCTATTTTACTTTATTACTAATTATGTTACGTGTTATGTTTTTACATAGGATAGGGTGACAAACAAGCACACAGTCCACCTGATGGTAAGTGTTTGCTGTGGCCCATAGACATCTACATCTATCCTCGTTTGCGAATCAAAATTCAGATGCGTTATCACCCGCGAGGATTAAGATGGAATGCATCTTTTCTAGTAAAAAGGGTCCCCGGTTCTCTACACTCACCATACGAAACACACCAGTGTTAAGCTGCTATTCATTCTGTGAGAGCGTTTTCCTTCCCCGGTCGAGTTAACCCATTCGTGCTTCAACTATACTACTAATATAGCTGCAGCATGGTAGAGCCATGTATAAGATGTATAATATGTTAATATATTTTATTCTATAGAGTAAAAAAGATAAAATAGCACAGTGTATATTTTCAATTAAGAATCAAAATGCAGATGCGTTGTCACCCCTGAGGACTAAGATGGAATGCTTCGTTTCCAGTTAAAAGGGTCTTCAGTTCTTTACACTTACCATACAGAAGAATTGAACTGCTATTTTATGCTGAAATTCTGTAAGAGAGTGGACCAATTCTTCCTAAAACCATAATACGGGCCACGAGTAAAATATGATATCAATAATATATTATGTTGTATGTAAATATATTATAGACTATAGAATATATATATATATATATATATATATATATATATATATATATATATGAATATATTATAGACCGTGTGGTGGCGGTGTAAGAATATCCACTACCCAATGTCGTAAGAGTCAACAAATGAAAACAAACATGGACATGGGTAGCAGCGTCTTTCTAATAACAACTAAAAAATAAAAATAAGCATTACATATTTTATTATATCACGTCGGTAAACTATGGATAAATCGGGGAGCTCTGCTCCAATTTGTGTGGACGGACTACACGTCACTGAAACATGTTTATTTGTGAGACCGCTTTCCTTACAATCTTTCACTGGCGGATACTTGGTAAATCAGCTTTTAAAATAGCTATTAAAATTTTTATTGCTTCGTGTAGGGATCAAAACCGAATTGTTCACGAATTGTATAAATTAAAGTTAAAAATGTTGTACAACCAGCTTCAATATATATTATTAACGATATCTCCCCAAGTATAAAGCACTCCCCAAGTATACAATTTCATTTACCTGTTCTAGACATTCCTCATTTACCCATATTTCACACTTCGTTCTCTCTTCGTCCCTTTCAAATACCAGAACCTTAGTTTTATTAGCATTCAAACGGAGACCTTTAATTTCACATTTCTCTTTCATACACGTGACTAATGCCTGCAATTCTGCCTCTGATGGTGCAATAAGCACTGCATCATCAGCATACAGCAGACAATTTACTTTTATGTCACCTAATTTCACACCCAAACAGCTATCTTTCAGCTTCTGTAAACAGCTGTCGAGATACAGTATGAACAGCCAGGAAGACATGACACAACCGTGTTTTACGCCCGTTTAGACGCTAAACATGGGTGACAGGTCATGCCCTACCCGCACACAGGCTTTACAGTCACAGTAAAGAGACTGCACAGCTGTTAGCAATCGACCATCCACACCATACCCCGGCAACAGTTCCCACATTTTCTTCCTTACAACCTTATCAAATGCTTTCTCAAGATCCACAAAAGCACAGAAAATCTTCTGGTTAGCAGCCAGAAGCTTTTCCGTGATCATGCGGAGAGAAAACATTTGATCCGTGCTTTTAGCCGGGATGGAAGATGTGATTTAGATGTGGACAGGCGTTTTGCTGCCGGGAACAAAGTCAATAGTGCCCTGACTGCGTTAGTTAAAAGGCAAGGCGTAGTGAAGAGTGCACGCCTTGCAATACATAACGCAGTGTTGGTACCGACTTTGTTATATGGCAGCGAAACCTGGGTATGCCAGAAGAAGCATAAAAGCAAGTTGAATGCAGTGGAGATGCGATCTCTTCGTAAAATGTGCGGCGTTACCATGGCCGACCGAAAGCGAAACGAAGAGATTCGCAATATGGCAGGTTTGAAAGATGACCTTATCACAAAAATTGATAAGGGCGTGCTTCGGTGGTTTGGGCACGTTGAGCGAATGAGTGAAGGCCGAATGGTGAAGAAAATATATAGCGCGAAAGTTAATATTAAAAGGTGTCTAGGTAGACCGAGACTAACTTTCGAAGACCATGTGAGCAAATTGCTCGAAGAGGGTAGGGTCAAGAGTACTCGGATACCTAGACGTGCATGTATGAAGAAGATAATGAATCTGAAAGAAGCGAAAGAGGTATGTAAGGATCGTGACACTTGGCGATCTGTTCTCTCTGGCTACCCCGTCAGGGATTGTGCGTGAAGATAAGTAGTAGTAACGATATCTCAAAAACAGACCTTGATCAAATTTAAATGGGACCACATGAGAAGCTCCAGCCAAAAAGGATCATTGAAATGGATTCAAGTAGAAGAAAATTGAGAGGGAACACACATAAAAAATTTGAATTGAATACCTCCTCTTTTTTGAAGGCGGTATAAAATAAAGGCTAACGATTAACCCATTATTTCATTGTTCGTACACGAAATCCGTAGTGACCTACGGCTCTGAGTATGAACAGTAAAGTTAATTCAATCCTAAAGGATATCATAACTTTTCTGCCGACTTCCAAAAAGTAGACGGTATTCAATTCGGCTGTATGTTTTTTTTTAATGTGCGTTACCTTATAACTTTTTACTGGGTGAACCGATTTGGATGATTCTTTTTTATTTGAAAGCTGGTACTTCTCTTGTGGTCCCGTATGAATTTGATCAAGGTCAGATCAATAGTTTTTGAGTTATTCTTAATAATGTATATTGAAGTCGGCTGTACAAAATTTTTAATTTTAAATTATTAATTGATACAATGTTAGTGCATATTACTAGTATTGTATACTAGTGCATTTTTATGCTAATTGAAATTGAATATACACACACACACACACACACACACACACACACACACAATAGTGCAGCTCGCTTTCATATTTGAACACTTGAACAGTCTTTAAGCATTATAAGTGCACTGGATTACTTTAGTTTCATTGCAAACGTCAATTGGATCATCTTCAAAAGTTTTATTCGTATGAAAAAGCTGTTGATACTTGGTGCACATCGAGAGATATCAGGCAATACGATCTACCGAGGCAATCTTACTTTATTTAAATTGAAGTGGTGGCTTCGGATTACTTAAAACGATTTATCAAGTTTCTTCCTGGTTGAAAAATTTATATTCTAATCTATTCTATAATTCTTTAGACCAACTGTTAATCAACTTGATAAATAATGAATGCAATATTTTCTAATATCCTTTCATTTCTATAATAGAGAAGGTTTAAATTTCTACTTATCATATTATGTTGTAGATTATTGTGTAAAGTAAAGAAAATTCAATAAGTTGAAAATATTGCATGCCTTAAGCGAAAGCGCAAGGTATGTTCTACTATCGCTTAAAAATTAAGATTCCAACATTTTATCGAATAAAATCGTATGTAGCAATCATATTATACATATAATATATATAAAAAGCACATTGTTAGAAAGATAAATGATTGTTGAACTTTTTTTTTTTTTTAATCGATATTGCTATTTTTAAATAAAAAAAGGCGTTTTATACGACGGCGACTTGTAAACACGATAACTTTTGAAAATATCAATTGTTTAATTCAATCTATTTTTAATTTCTTTATCTATCATATGGGAAGCCACTGAATGTAAATGGCAGTGTAATTTTGTTTTGTTTAGCTATAATTAATTTTTTTCGGCTCCAAAATGGTGAAATTTTCATTGTTTTGGTAGCCGTGTATGTAAATGATTTCTGTAAATAGGGAGCTACAGCCACAGAGTAGTTTACTCACTCACTCAGTTCGGCGTCAGTCGCCGTCGTGAGTGGACATTGTTTCGGTTGTTTGCAGCGGCTCAAAAAGATCGCTGTACAAATACACAATATTCGAATAACCAAATTTCTTACATAATTGATTATAATAATAATAAGTGATTTTTTATATTACAATATTTTAAAAGCACAGAATAAATAATAGTACGTACTAAAAGTAAGTAGTATCATTTTTTTCTTCATGGGTGACATTTTCCTGGTTTTCGAGGGTGTTGAAACCGATACGGTTGTCGAAATGTAAGTCCAAGATGGCGGCCGCAATAGGTATCAATTTTTTCATCATGGTTGTCAATTTCATGGTTTTCGAGGGTGCTGAAGCCGATAGTGCTGTCGAAATGTAAATCCAAGGTGGCGGCTGCAATAGGTATAAATTTTTTCATCATGGGTGTCATTTTCATGGTTTTCGAGGGTGTTGAAGCTGATAGCACTGTCAAAATGTAAGTCCAAGATGGCGGCTAAATTAGGTACCAATTTTTTCATCATGGGTGTCATTTTCATGGTTTTCGCGGGTGTTGAAGCCGATAGTGCTGTCGAAATGTAAATACAAGATGGCGGCTGCAATAGGCATCATTTTTTTCATCATGGGTGTCATTTTCATGGCTTTCGAGGGAGTTGAAGCCGATAGGGTGTTCGAAATATAAATCCAAGATGGCGGCTGCAATAGATATCAATTTTTTCATCATGGGTGTCATTCTCATGGTTTTCGCTGGTGTTGAAGCCGATAGTGCTGTCGAAATGTAAATCCAAGTTGGCGGCTGCAATAGGTATCAACCTTTTCATCATGGGTGTCATTATCATGGTTTTAGAGGGTGTTGAAGCCGATAGTGCTGTCGAAATGTATTTAAACTACTTTAAAAAATTCCGTATAGTCATGTTATACGTAATTTTTTTAATGCGCTTGTGGGGGCGCTGTCGTCGCGCCACAATCGAAACACATCGAAGCCTAAATCACAGTAACAAAGTTCCGAGGTTAAAGCAGCATATTATATAGAATAGCTCCGAACTACCAATCAGAGCGTTGGCCGCTCCCCGGGCAGAACCTTGTCCGGCGGGTGATCTCCCCTTTTCCTTCCACCCGCCACAGTGGTGACCAACCGACGTGATATAAACACGCAACCAACAACCTTCGGAAACTACAACTTCAAAACCTTCGTCATCTTCCTCAAGTACCCCATTCATTCGCTCACGAGCAGATTGTCTGCAGTCTTGACATTCTGCAAGCCATCTAGTTTTACAAAGGTTCATCGCAGCGTTGGAATAATAATGCTTCCTGTTCCTTCAAGCTACTTTCTGCGCTACGTAGTTCGGCACGGCTCTGAGCCTTACTGCTTGCCTCTGCTTCACGGCACTCTCGCAGATTACTTGCCTTCTTCTCGACTCACCGCAGACTACAAGGCAATTCCTGGCACTTGGAATCGGACTGCACTATCGACCTCCGGTCTGAGCAGGTGGGTGATGTGGCGGCGTTGTCATCGCGCCACAAGCAAAACACATCGAAGCCTAAATCACAGTAACAAAGTTCCGAGGTTAACGCAGCATATATAGAATAGCTCCGAACTACCAATCGGAGCGTTAGCCGCTTCTGACCTAGCCCGGCGGGAGATCTCCCCTTTTCCTTCTACCCGCCACACGCTTAAGGCATGCCCAATTGGATTTACCAATTTTATCTTGTATAGTTTTCTGTTTAAAAATTTGTATAAAAAAAAAAACAAAAAAGACTTTACGCACTGGCGGAGTCGCAACTCCGTCTTTTCGTAAAGGTGTTAGGTTAGGACAATGTCCAAAATCGCCCTGTGTAATAAAAGCATCGGACACACACGATAATAAATTTTCAATTTTATTATATTAGTTGGAAATACTTTTATAACACGGACTAGCTGCGTGCAAAAATTAACATTAAAAAGTATTATACTCGACTAATAACATTAATCGCCGCCATCTTCGCCAAACATCATGTGGTGTCGATAAATGATTAGGGATGTTCAATCAATCGTAATCGATTTTTGAATT
Organism: Parnassius mnemosyne; assembly: GCA_963668995.1. Classification (NCBI taxonomy): domain Eukaryota; kingdom Metazoa; phylum Arthropoda; class Insecta; order Lepidoptera; family Papilionidae; genus Parnassius; species Parnassius mnemosyne. The sequence continues at coordinate 37,284,957 of CAVLGL010000085.1, forward strand.
TTTAATGAACTGTTGTATATTTTTTAATCTGAATTACATTTTGAATTTATTTCGAATAAAGTTGCAAAACGAAGCTACAATAAAAATATTAAATTACCATTTATTTATAATCTTTTATAATATTCCCTAAAAGTACAATTTAAAAAACCTACTATACCTATTGAATGAGGTCATACTCGATTTTGAACAGGTAGTTAGAATAATGCTGAAGAAAAATATTCGTAAAGATAATTAATTATTCAGGATTTTCTAATGATGAGGATTTTTGATGTCACAAAAAAATACGATCTCCAAATCGAATCAAATCGATTCAAATTGAACATACTAGAATCGATTCTCGATTAAATCAAGCATTAACAGATCTATTTTGATCAATCGCGACATTTTCAAACATGCCTAATATAGACACAGAAAATTTTTGACGATAATTTACCGTAAATACAAGTAACTGTATGAAAACATCATTAAATTAATAAACATAACATCACGCCTGTATTTCCCATAAGGAGATGGTTGTAATGGGGGCTGCGCGTATTGCGAAACAACGTACACAAACCCAGACTCCATGCTGCTACTGGGAACTTCAAGTTATTAAAACCCAATAACAATTTGCACGACCCTGGGATCGAAACCAGAACAGAACAGTTTTTCTGTCTGTCACAAGGAACAGATGTTCCAACTATGCAAAAGTATTTCTAGAATCGTTTGAAATATAGATATACTCCGATTCGAGAGGTTTTTGTATCGACGTCGGACAAGGATTCTTCAGATCTATATCGATCTGGAAAATCGGTTATATGACTATTTTAACGGACGCTGATTGATTTCAAGAACGAGTTACCTTGCTGTGATTTTTGGAACTGTGTATCGCTCAAACGATAACCTAGCATTCATAAACGGACTTACGCACACGCAATGGAAAGTGTATTTTGTGTAAATTGCGGCTATGCTGGTGGTACAATATTGTTGAAAGATGAACAGAGAAGCAATCGTGTAATATTGCTATAATTGCATCGTTGTACGCAGAACCATCGGTTGCTGCGCCTATGTTATGACCATTATTTGGTACTTGAGCTTTACGAGACATCAAAATAATATCGACATCCCTGCTCAGTTTTTGGACGATATTCTAATTTCCAATTTAGAAGATGAACAATAAACATGAAATCAATCTGTGTTTTATTTCTAATTCAAACATAATAAGTTAATGTAGGTGTAAAAACAAATTATACTATCAATTAGGTACTAAGTCGGTAAGGCTGGTTTCATAGTCACGCGTTTGAACAGCGCCGTCCAGACGCACACGCTTGCAAATGCACTAGATAGTAGTCGATAATATTCACGCTGTTCACGCGCGCGCTGTTTAAACTTGGTTGAAACCGTGTTTGATAGGTTCGTTGTTCGACTGCATGTCTAGCGGCGTGACTGACAGCCTAAATCCTTATACATTTAGGTACTAGGTATCTTAACGTACCGTATATGCTAATGACAACATCTAAATGCTAACAGCCATTATAAACATACATTTTTATTTTTACATTAATACACATAAATATTATCTTTCATTTCAAAACCAATGCTCAGAAAGCAGGTTTGTTAACTAGATTCTATGCATTTACACGTTGCACTTACACACACTTAGGCTTTAGAACCAAAATTGCATACCTAATATGTAGATAGGTAATAAAAATGGCTAAATGTTTTAGGACATCATTTTTCAGTTTATTAAAAATCACTCAGATCTATGAAAAACCGTAATATTCGTGGTTCCATTATAACTTCAAAATCTGATACTTTTATTTGAAATATATCTATTATGCAGCTCGTCCGTTATAGAAATAAGATCATATAGGAATCTAGCAATGATCAACAATAAATTACATAATTTTCCGATGATTTTGGTTCCAGGGCGAACAATGTATGGGCGCAGAGCAATGTCCTTTACTTACATAAATTGCACAAGGACAAAGATCCAACTATAAGCAATTAATTGCAGGCCACACCTATTCCAACCTGTGACCATCAGCGTCGCAACTCAAAACTAAGCCAATGCATCACGAACCAACAATATAATTTGGGAGATCGATGGCCAGTGCAGCCCTATTTGACAAGGGTTAAAAGAAGTAGGAGAGAAAGAAAAGGAGCCCTTGAGCGTCTCTTCCCGACTCTGCTACTTACTTCATTAGCATAAATTTGCGTTGTCACTATTCCTTCATTAATTTTTTCTACGTGTCCACATAACAAGGCTGTTGATTTATATTAAGACTAACCTCCCTAATTTGTCATTTAAGGTTGTTATAAAGAAAAGAAAGTTCTTAAAGTCAGTTAATTAAACGAGTTTTATCAGATCTGGTGGTATTAAAGAAAAGTTAATGATCAGGAATATACAATTATTTCAGAGCATCATACAGCGTGCGTAGCAGGTGTGCTCTTCGGCTGTTGTAAAATATGAATCTGTATTGAAAGACGACCCACTTTCCGGGAGCCGTGTGCAGCATTTGAGAGCAGCCGGCCCGCAGCGCACACGTACTGACACATGCCGCGCACTCAGCTGGTCTGCACCGACCTTATTAAAATTTCATTTCAGGGTAGCTTCAATATTTAAAATTTATAAAATATTGTAAGCGTGGTTTTGTTTCTGAAAGTCTTGTATTATTTAACATTTATTATATGGTTCTTACTGAAATAACGTCTTCCCGTCCGAAATTTGTGGTCTCGAGGGAGACTAGTTATCCGTGCGGGGCAGAATTATAGTGCACGATTGTGTGCATAATGTCTCAATTCACTTACCAACATGGTGGTTAATGCAAATGTTCCTTATGTCATATGTAAATAAGGAAGAAGCATATGTCCAGCAGTAAACTGTTACTAGCTGATAAACTAGAAAAAAAGAAAATAGTAAGTAGGAACATACAAAAGTTAAAAGTTTAAATGTTTTTTAAATTAGGAACGTATTACAATAATAAATAGTTTCTGGGATATTATGTTGCTTCTACTGATGTGCTTGAAATGTTTAAGAACAACTACGTCAAAATCGCTCTTATGAGGCTGTAATGGATGGATACAATGGATAAATGTATAATGTCGCAAATAAAAATGCGTGGTAGATCCATGTTGCAGCTATATTATAGTTGTAGCACGAATGGGTCGGATCGACCGAAGAAGGACAACACCCTAACAGAATACCAGCATACAATGGCAGCTTAGTGGTGCTGTGTTTCATGTAGTGAATGTGGATAACTGTACACTCTTTTTAATGGAAACGAAGCAAAGATCCTGGTCATCATGGGTGACAACGTATCTTCAGCTTAATTATTATTAATCCAGAATATGAGTAGATGTCTATGGGTCACAGCATGCACTTACCATCAAGTAGAATGTATGCTCGTTTCTTAACCTAATTCTTTGAAAAAATATTTAAGTTTTTAGCGTTTGTGAAATACAATAAAAATTTTAATCTGCTGCATCAAAAGACAATCTTCACAAGGTTTGAGTATCCGCAGAGATGGATTTTATAAAGTTTTGTTCTTCTTTGTGGCAAGCTCTCTTTAGGAAATTGTTCCGTACTAACTAAAGTTTGTCTGTAAAGTATGTTTTAATTTTAAGCATATTAGGTGTATTGCGTTCAAAATTATAAAATATTTTACATAATAATCTTTTGACAGACTTTACAAGCAGGTCTAACAAAACTATTTATCTTTGCGTATAACTCACAACCGTAAAGCTTTAGAATTATTATCGTTTGTTCTTTTATAATTTAAAAATGACTCGAACTTTCAATCGTCAAACATTTTATAGTATCAGTTTAAATTAAATTCATTAAATTTAATTTCGGCCATTCAATCGTGATTGAAGTAGTAAGATTAAGATCAAGAACTTTATTTGTATCGAAATTTAAATATTTGAAAGTTATTATGATCTCTTAGAGGTAATATCAAACTCATCTTGAGTTTTTCGTAGTTCACTGAACAATTTCTTGAGGCGAGCCAGCGACTGAAGTAACTAAAGCTAAAGTAATTATGTGGTTCTTTGACCCGAATAACACGAGACATGTTGACTTGCGAACATTTTCACAGTTTATCTGTAATGGGTTCAACAAACAGAATTTATGTGTATTAATATTAAGATACAGAGTAAATACGACTTTGTCATTGTATGGAAATGGCCAGCATAAATGGCTTTTTTGGAATATAAAGGCTACAGTAACTTCTCCTAACGACTATTTCACTTGAACATATAATTAATGAATAAATCTGGTAATTGATAAATGGCAAAATCGCAATTATAAATTGACAATATCATATCACAGACTGGTGATAGAGAGATTATCTGTATGAAAGTAACGTCATCACTCACTAACCACCGTTCAATGTGGTAAGTATTGGAAAAACTTACAAGAAACCCGTACCAAGTCAACAGTGAATTTAGAAAGAGTGTGAAAGAAGATCATCTTATATTAAATAGATTTTTATATCATCATCATCATCATCATCATTACGGCCTTTCACAAGTCCACTGCTGAACATAGGCCTCCCCCAAGGAATGTCACAAAGCACGGTCCTGAGCCACCTGCATCCATCGACTTCCTGCATGTCTTACCAGGTCGTGGCTGCCACTCGAGAACCTTTCTTCCCCATCGGTTGTCGGTTAATCGAGCTATATGGCCGGCCTACTGCCACTTCAGGTTACTAATCCGTTGGGCTATGTCGGTTACTCTGGTTCTACTGCGGATATCCTCATTTCTAAGAGAAACCCCGAGCATAGTACTCTTCATAGCTCGCTGAGCGACCTTGAGCTTCCTCATACGGCCAGCAGTGAAGGACCATATCCGTAAGTCGTTTTTTTTATATAAAAGGAGGCAAAGGAACGTGATGGTAAGTGTACCGCCGCCCATGAATAACTGCAACACCAGGTGAATTGCAGGTGCGGTACTGGCCTTTTCGAAAAAAGAAAGTTCTTTTTTTGAAGTTTTGCACGGCTATAAAGTATGTATAAAGTATGTATAAAGAGTAAAAAAATAAACTTTAATATTTCTTAAAATAAGGCGTAACTTTGCGGAAACCCAATATATTAAAAATAACTCCTCTAAGGGAGGGCAGGAGGTGCTCTTCAAACTAGGTAAGACACGTCATGTTCTTTTATCTTTGTTACACGGATCTTAGTAAATGAATTTGAAATATTTTTATAACTCTTATGTATGTAAAACTTGACATCAAAACTTGCAATGGGAAAAGTCTAAATTAAGGTAACAATTTATATACCCCTTACCGAATATGTTTCATCATTATCATTAATACAGCCCTTCACAAGGTCACTGCTGAACATGTCTCAAAGGAATGCCACAAAACACGTTCTCGAGCCGCATGCATCCATTGATTTTAGTGATATAAAACAAAATATTGTTTTAATTACAAAGGAATCTGAACTAAACAGTTAGCGTCGTTGTTCGTAATTCGTACAGCTATAGTCTGTCTTCATGAGTCTTCAAGTCAAGAGCGAACAGGCTTTTATTAGAGTATGTTCGTGCGCTTTACCATTCGACTATATCACCACTTACCATCATGTGGCATAGTAGTCAAACACCAGTTTATATACTGATAAAATGGTAAAAAAACAGTGATATTATACTTATATATAAGTAATTATCATTACAGCCCTTCACAAGTCCACTGCTGAACATGGGCCTCCCCAAGGAATGCCACAAAGCACAGTCCTGAGCCACCTGCATCCATCGACTTCCTGCATGTCTCACCAGGTCCATCTAGTAGCGGTCCCCTACACTTCGCCTACATGTACGCGGCTGCCACTCGAGAACCTTTCTTCCCCATCGGTTATCGGTTCTTCGAGCTATATGGCCGGCCCACTGCCACTTCAGCTTACTAATCCGTTGGGCTATGTCGGTTACTCTGATTCTACTGCGGATATTCTCATTTCTAAGTTTATCACGCAGAGAAACCCCGAGCATAGCCCTCTCCATAGCTCGCTGAGCGACCTTGAGCTTCCTCATACGGCCAGCAGTGAAGGACCACGTCTCAGATCCGTAAGTCATCACTGGCAACACGCACTGATTGTACAATTTCGTTTTAAGGTTTTGAGGTATGTCTAACAAGAAGATGTGTCGTAGTTACCCGAACGCTGCCCAGCCGAGTTGAATCCGTCGATTGACCTCTCGGTCGAAGTTGGACTTACCTAGTCGAACTATTTGTCCCAGGTAAGCATACTCATCAACAATTTCGAGCTTAGTGCTCCCAACAACTACCGGCATAGGTTGTGAGATAGACGTTAAACATGATTTTTGTTTTGTCCGTGTTCATCTTAAGACCTATCCGTTGCGAGACACTATTGAGGTCATTGAGCATAGGGCGTAGGTCCTCCAGCGATTCTGCCATAAGGACTATATCGTCGGCAAATCTAAGGTAAGTAATGTACTCGCCATTGATGTTAATACCGCATACTTTCCAGTGCAGTAGCTTGAAAACGTCTTCCAATGCAGCGGTGAAGAGTTTCGGAGATATAACGTCACCCTGTCTTACAACTCTCTGCGATTGGATAGGTTTCGTACTCTGGTTCTGTACTCGGATAGCCATTGTAGCCCTACTGTACAAGCACTTCAGCACTTCGATATACCGACAGTTAACTTGGCACCGCTGAAGGGACTGCAGCACCGCCGAAATTTCGACGGAATCAAAGGCTTTCTCATAGTCCACATACGCCAGACATAGTGGTAAATTTTACTCTTCGGATTTCTGTACAATTTACCAAAGGGTATGTATGTGGTCTACGGTGCTAAAGCCCTTTCGGAAACCGGCTTGTTCGGGAGGCTGGAAGTCGTCAAGTCTGCGTGCGAGACGGTTCGTAATGACTCTTGAAAACAGCACGTAGACGTGGCTCAGAAGGGAAATCGGTCTGTAGTTCTTCAAGAGAGCGTTGTCACCTTTCATGAAGAACATGACCACCACACTTCTGCTCCACACCTCCGGTGTAATGCCACCATGGAGGACGGAATTAAAGAGCTTCTGAAGGACTTCAAGTACCGGTTTTCCACCCGCTTTTAGAAGCTCCGCTGTAATTCCATCTTCGTCTGGGGCCTTGCCATTTTTAAGGTGCTGGAGAGCCATTCTAATCTCGCTCAGACTGACGTCCGGGATATCTTAGGAATAGTGTCGGATAAGACTCGCTCTTGGATCGTTACTCACACTTGCGTGTGGCTCCAACGATGACGTGTACAGCTGCCCATAGGACCTCTCAATCTCACTCAAAATCTCAGGTGTCCCGGAAACGATGCTGCCACACTCGGTCTTCAGCTTAGACAGTTGGCTCTTTCTGGCAGACAGATCTCTGGCAAAGACTTTGGAGCCTTAAAAGTAAGTTTATATAAAATAACAATAATATAAACCGCAGAATACAAAAAGTTTAAGTTACATAAGCAACATTCTATTTTAAAATCCAACTTTTAATAGATATAAAATTCCATACTGACGTTTTATTTAATTGTTTTTAAAAACGTTAACTGCATACTTCGTACTAGGATTTTCTCCTGTATCGTGGAGGGAGTTTACATACACAAATTTCATAAGGACAAACACCCAGACACGAAACAATTATTTGTAGGCCATCACAAATACTTGTTCCGTGCAGGAATCGAATCGCGGCCCTTAGTTGTACTAACGCATAGTAACTCATTGCTAAGACACTGTACCACGGAGCTATTATATAAAATAAAACGCTTAATGAAACTCGCATAGAAATTTTATATCAGTAGATAGTTGCAGGTGTCCAAGGACTATACATTGTTACAATTTATGAGCAGTATTTGCATGAACATATGTAATCACTACGTTATGTTATCACACATTACATTTAGCAGCATATTATGCTAATTTCACATTAATTTTAATTGAGCTTTACAAGACGGCGTTGTAGTCACGATTAAGAAAGAAAGGTGAATAAAGAAGAAACTGCATTAAGACGTTCTGACATTGCGATATTTACGTTTTTTGAATACATTTTATCCATAGAAAATCCTACAGATGACCTGATTTGAAACGGTTTACCTTGTTCGTGTAAATACCACGTGCCTTCTTTTTATAGAATACTTGCTGTTCCCCGCGACTTCGCCCGCGTTGTGTTTTTTTTTTTTGCGGAACCCTAAAATAAAAGCAGCCCAAGTTACTCCTTATAACGTTAGCTATCTGCCAGTGTGTATAAATATTGACAAATATTTACATTAATATTTATACTATACTAACGTCACTCAATTAACAGGACAATGTAAACAAAATCATTAAGAGAATGAACTCACATAAGGCTCCTGGACCTGACGGTATTAAAATAGCTGATCTAAAATTGGTTAATAAATATATATCCTTACCCATTGCCGATTTAATTAACCGCAGTATTGCGTCTGGAGAATACCCCGACGACCTCAAAATAGGCTGTGTGAGGCCTGTTTTCAAAAAGGGCAAACACGACGCTTACTCCAACTATCGAGCAATCACTCTGCTTTCTAGTATTGATAAAGTAGTAGAAAACGTTATCAGTGAGCAGATTCATAATTTTTACCGAAAGCATGAAGTCATAAACAAAAACCAGTACGGATTTCAAGCGGGCAAAAGTACTAGGGACCTTCTATATAAGTTTACAGATGAGGTAAACCAGCATTTGAACCATAAAAAATGTGTTGATTTTTATCTATCCTATAAAAATGGATTTAAAAAAAACACTTTCAAATTTAATAATTGTGTTAACTTCTCCTAAGTCGTACATTTTATATTTTTGTAATAACCCACATTAATTAGAATTTATAATCCAAAGTGATTTATGATCTTCACTGCAATACAAAGGTATGTTTGAAAATATTTGCCATGTATATATAAACCGAGAATCCCAGAATAATTTCAACACGCTCACTGGCGAAGTCGAATTTGTTATTACCCGACTACCTCAACCATATCCCTATAAGGTTTTTTTTCGGGTGTTTATCCGTTTTTATTTATTTATATAAGAGATGAATATAAAGAATACCAAAAAAATTCCTAAACTTCATCAACAGACGGCGATATAACTATCTCTTATGTAGCAGACGTAGGAGCAGCGTCAAAAGAATGATAGATACTGCAATCAACAATACGCAGCAGCGTGCCCTACTCCGTCCAGTAGTGGGCTGTCAAGGAGGCCAGTCTCAACGGAGACTAGCAATCTGAGTAAGACAGGTGCAGGACTAACGGCTTTACGTGTTTTCACAGGCACGAAGGTTAAGCACCTGAACACTTCCTGACTCTTTTTTTATCTTTTTTCTTGACCTCATGATCAACAATTACGTTTACGATCTCTATTTCAAGGTTTTTGTCGTCAATATTTAGTATATATTTGAGGTAATGTTATTTACACAATTATTTAAACATAATTTCATAGGTCCGTATTAATATACGTTACTCAGCTCAAGTACATGCACTTGACTACAATCTTGAGGTTATGATCTTATTAATAAACATATTTCAAGATGCGGTTTATTAAATTTTACAAAAAATAGAAACTCGACTCTCAAGTGTGTGTACTTGAGTGCAAGTCACAGAACAGTATTCCTAAGTACAGCGTTTTGGAATAATGTTTTTATGTGTTTATTAATTAGCAACGACCTTGAGATGCTGATATCGTAATGAGGGCGTATCAAATGATTACGTACTTGAGTTCGTCGTTGTGTAACGTTTATTCATACAGTCCATAGTGTATATAATATGGCTTGTTAGCTTATGAATACTACAGAATACTTAAATAATGGGAATGCTATATTTTATATACGTAATAATGTTATCTTAATCAAAAACTAAACTTCGAGTATAAATCTTAGGAATTGTACCGGAACAGTGAAAAGCCCAACCTAATACAGTATCTAATAAGAAAGTCTTATTAAAATAATTTCAAGCACAAACGCTTGACATTTCTAATATTGTTTAGCAAAAAAATTGTGCTGCGCAATTTCTTTCTCATATAAAATGAACAAAATTCTTTTGAGAGTTTTACTGAAATTTTAGGTTTCAATTAGGCTTTTATACTTAAGTGTTATATTTTGACGTAGTATACATAGTGGTATTTACGTGGTGCAAGTCTATGGAAGTGGTGAGTAAGAGGCATTTACTAAGGCGGTACAGAGACGGAGTTAAGAGAGGTCGCGACGTGTTCGTTCAATAAGCGCGTTTCATCTATGTTTTTTAATCAAATGAACCTACATCCATTATCTTGAGGCGAAATAGGTACCACCCGGTTTCTTATTGTTAGGAAGAGAAGGGTCAATTCACGAATTAAATTAAATAAAGATAAAAAATAAATTAATTGTTATAATTAATTTTTAATTTAATTAAATTAAATTTAAATTCAGACATAATACTCATTAATAAAGGAAAATATTTCTGCTGCGTCGTTGTTAACTGTCAAAGCATAACGACTACAAACAATTTTTATCAGTATGGAATAAATCCAGGGAAGTAATGTGATAATTTTTAATTTATAGAGTTAAGTGCTTTTATTTAGGCCGTAAATGATTGTTTCAGGGAAAGATGCGGGGTACAGCAGCAATTAAATATGAAGTTATGTAATATAAAGACTTTTGAGTGCTGTAGAGATTTGTTTAGATTTTTTAATGAATATCTCTGCTCCGCTATATTCACAGCCGGATTTCCTACAGTGCCAAATTGTGCCGACGGTAGGCTGTTTAAAGGTAAAAGGGGTTTAAATATACATATTAAACGATGCCATAGTAAAAGTATTTCGTCTTCACAGCCTACCGTAGAAATTCATAACTCTTTTAGCAATTCACCTAATGACACAAATTTTTCCCTATTTTCGGAGCAAATATACAATTATCATCGTAATGTACCAGTGGTTAAAAGAATTCCTAGAGGTGCGAGGATGCAGTTTGCTAAAGCATTGTCATGCACTATTCGAAATTGTTTAACTAAGAGTGAAAATAGTTGGCAAAAATTATTTAATTTTGCATATTCCCATTTACATTTTGATAAAACAATAAATAAATCAATTACGTCTCAACTAAAAGAGACATATTTTCAAAATTTAGATTACACAATTAATACTCATTTATCTCGACCACGATCTAAATTTGATTTAAAAAAAGTAGTTGAGTCGAAAGTAATGGATGGCGACTTAAAAATTGCATCCCGTATTTTATTCTCAGATGACATCCTGGCTCCTCGTAATGTCGAAACTTAAAAGCCTTCATCAGAAGCATCTTTCGGTCAAACCTTCTCAGGGTTTACCGCTGCCTCCCAAGACTTCTATGCAACCTTTAAAAATTTCTGAAAAAGAAACTTTAGAAGCAATTATGTCATTTTCGAATGGCTCTGCTGGCGGCATTGATGGAATTACGCCTCAACATCTTAAAGATCTTGTAAGCGCTTCTGCCGGTGACGCCGGCGGAGTACTTCTTAAAGACATTACAAAATTATGTAACTTTATGCTTTCTGGTAATGTTAATCCAAATTTCATTCCATTCTTATATGGGGCAAGATTATGTGCCTTCAAAAAAAAAGGATAACGGTATTAGTCCAATTGCCGTTGGTTCTACATTTCGATGCTTAACTTCAAAATTAGCTTGCAGGCACATAATCTCTAAACTTAAAACCAAATTTCAGCCTACTCAACTAGGCTTTGGCACTAGTGGTGGGTATGAGGCGGAGGTTTATTCGGTGCGTACATTTTTATCAAACTCTGAAGCAGATGTTCTTGTGAAAGTTGACCTAAGGAATGCTTTTAACTTTATCGATAGGGTAACCTTGCTGAAAGAAGTGGCTAACAATACCCCCGATATTTATCATTACGTTTGGCAATGTTATAGTCAAAATACTAACTTTTTTATGAAAACCATGTTATCGATTCTGCTGTCGGTGTTCAGCAGGGTGACCCACTAGGTCCAGCACTTTTCAGTTTGGGAATTCAACCCATTATTTCAAATTTAAAATCCAAGCTAAATGTCCGGTACCTGGACGACGGTACACTGGGAGGTAGAGCAGATGACGTCCTCAGTGATCTTACTCATATTTTTCGAAATTTTAAAAATATTGATCTTGAACCAAATAGCAATAAATGTGAAATATTTTTTCCAATAATTTATCTACTTCTTATACAGACAGTTTAATTCAAAATTTCAATCATGTTTCTCCAGGAATAAAAACTGTCAGTACGGAATCACTATACCTGCTAGGTGCCCCGTTGCTTTTCTCCTTGTACCTAGATTTACATACCTACTTCCAGTCTGAAAATGTTTGGATATGTTAAAAGATATTGATAATAATCTTAAAATAGCTATAGGAAAAAATTCTAAATTAAACTTTAAATACAACAGCATGGACTCAAGCTACTTTACCTATAAAACTTGGTGACATTGGTCTGTGAAATCTTTCTAGCATTACATTGCATGCTTTCCTTGCTTCCGTGTATAGGGTCAGTGACTTATGTAACATAATTTTAAATAATAAAGTAGACCTATGCTTTGCTACGGAGGCAGGGCAGACATGGCAAACGCTCTGTCCCGGTGAAAATATTCCACTGGAAGTTAACCAACAAAAACAGTGGGATATTCCGTTGGTACGGGGCGTGCAGAAAGATTTGTTTCATAATTTCTATAGTGACTAAGATAAGGTACGCCTTTTAGCTATTTCGACTAAGGAATCTAGTCACTGGTTACACGCTTTACCATCAAGTAATCTCGGCACATTTCTTGACGGGGAAAACTTGCGTATTGCCGTAGGAATCCGACTAGGCGCGGTGCTTTGTCAACCCCATGAGTGCCCCTGTGGTAGCAGCGTCGACAAGTTTGGGCTCCACGGACTTTCATGTAAGAAAAGCGCTGGTAGGTTTTCAAGACACAGTTCTTTGAACGATGTCATCCGAAGGGCTCTTGTCTCTATAAATATTCCCTCGGTTTTAGAGCCTTGTGGAATATTTAGAGACGATGGCAAGAGACCGGACGGTATGACATTGGTCCCTTGGGAGAGAGGTAAAGCCCTAGTGTGGGATGCTACTTGCGTAGACACTCTGGCGGCCTCTCATCTCAACGGTACCACGTTTAGAGCCGGGGCGGCATTAGAGGCAGCTGAACTGAGTAAGTGGCGCAAATATGAGTCTCTGAGAGATGACTACATATTTGTGCCATTTGCTGTAGAGACTATCGGTCCATGGGGTCCACGTGCGGTGAAGTTCTTAAAAGAACTCCACCCGCGGCTATTCGTTGCTGGCTGTTTATTTTCTCGCTCAAAGGATAAGTATAGCCATCCAGCGGGGAAACGCAGCCAGCGTTCTTGGCACGATACGAGTAGTACTATATGATAATTAAGTTTCTAGTTTTAGTTTTTTTTTATTATTGTAGTATTTAATATTTTATTTATAATAAATTAATTTCATCTAATTAAATTAATAAATTTGCTTGTATATGTATAGAAAGGAGATAATCGGAAGGAAAGGGAACGAGGATTTTTACGTGGTAGAGGCATGCTGCAGATTGTATTGATGTAGATGTCTATGGGCCGCAGCATACACTTACCATCAGGTGGACTGTATGCTTGTTTATTTAAAAAAAAATACTTTCAAATTTAATAATTGTGTTACTTTCTTCTAAATCGCTAATCTATACATATAATAAAAATGTAAATAGCAGATGTCTGTACATTTTATATTTTTGTAACAACTTTTATTACAAAAATATAAAATGTACAGACATCTGCTGTGATTGGGAGGTATTAAAAATAAGTAATTAAATACATTCCTACCATTTTTAGATTTTTCTGTCTGTCTGTCTTTTTGTTAACGTATCACGTATAAAGTACTTATTTATGTCATAAGTTTCGTTAAGGTAATTAATAAGTGTATATTCGGGTTACATTTAGTCATTATTTCATTACAATCAGTTCATTACATCAAAAGTTATGACAAATATTCTGAAGTATGGTTACGAAGTATAGGTATGAATTTGTTCAATAGTGGCGTTGGATGAGTCATCAAGTACATTTTAAATTAATATCATATTATAATTCATAATTAGGTCATGTAAAATAATGTTATATAATGATGTAATTATATCTAAAACGCAGTAAACAAAAGTATTACATAAAAATATATTAACCTTATTATTTAAATTTAAAGTACAATAGTTAACCAATTTCATCGATAGATGGTGATGTTGCACAAATGTGATACAAAAAAGCAGGTTAAGGTTTTCTCCTGTAGATGAGTTTTCATATTTGCTTTTAATCTTAATATTACACGCTGCCATATTGCGTGTTGACAATTTCATTTTTTTCCGCCAAGTATTCTATGTGGTAAATCAAATTTTAAAAGAGCTATTAACTATTTCGTTTATCACCGAGGATCAAACTTTCTTTTTTGCTTAATATGCAGGTACTGATTTATAAGTTCTTTTATGTTTTTTATTGTATCAATCGCGTCAATTAATCTCTTATTTTAAGAATTGATGTTAACAGCGCCATCTCTCTTTAAATCTATACATATAATAATAATGGTGATAACATATTGTGTCTATTTCTGTAAATTGTATAGTATATTAATTTGTGACTAAAATCATTATGGGGACTGAAAATCATTAACTAAGTACATTTTTATAATTATTAGAATTGCGCCATCTGACGGTCTGTCTGTTTGTTTTTGAACGCATAACGTTTTGAGTAAACTTCATTTTTTTCAATGAAATCCATAAGAAAATCATAAAGCGTATCATCGAGTTCATTTATGTTTGTTTTATTAAAAATGGTTAATTCTATTGAAAGTTATGATTATTTTTTTGAAATGTAGGTTCGAATTAGTTTAATGGCGCCATAACATCTCATAAATAGCAATAAAAATATTCGTATTTAAAAAAACGTCCTATTATAATATATTCATACATAAAACAGAGTAAACAAAAAAAAATATGTTTTCCTTAAATTAAAAAAGGATGTTTAGATGGCGTTGTACAAATTACAACCTTTTTTGAATTGCGGTGTTAAGATTTTTCGCCTGTGAGTCGTATTGATCACTGAAGAAATTTATATCCAGGAGTCCGATGAAACTGAAAGAGCAGTGTAGACTAACATTACAAACATCATCAGAAACAAAAACCAGAAAAAAGAAACGTACGCCCAAATTATGCAACAAAACTCGACTAAAATAGCTAAATTGCCATAAAATGTCGTGATATTTTTTTTACCCAGAATCCCTCTAATACCAAATAACTAGTGTCCATCCCAAACAGGATTTTCAACCGAAACCGAAACCGAAAACGAACCTTCGGTTTGGGTGTCAGTTTCGGCCGAAACCTAAACCGAAACTTATTTAGACCTGTTAATTTTTTATTGTATATTAAATTTTGGTATATTTTATACATATTCAGATAGGTAATGCATGTTAATGAAAAACAGTTATTGGTTATTATAATATTAAGGAATTTATTGATGATAATAACCCCTAGGAATGAGGTGATCACTACCAAGCTATTTCTATTTTTTTTGTGTTGTTAATTGTGTTACATACATGATTGTAAGAGTGGCGTAGCTAAACATGGGCGAAGTGGGCCCTCGCCCACGGCCTTGCACTTAAAAGAGCCTAGGGATGCCCCCTAAAATACGATGCCCCCAGACTTTACCACAGATGACTAATTAATTTGACCACTTTAAAGCTCGAAAAAGAACATACATAAACACTCACGCCTGTCACCCAGAGGGGTAGGCAGAGACTACGGACTTCCATTTGGCGCGATCCTGACACACCTCTCTCGCCTCTTTTACATCCATATATCTACGCATACACGCTCGTCGGTTAAGGGTATTCCTAATCTGGCCCATTTTTAATGTGTCGCCGATTTGGTCGATAAACCTTCGTCTAGGGCGTCCCTTCCCGACCCTGCCGTTCACTTCTGCAACATAAATTTGCTTTGTCACTCTTTCCTCGTTCATTCTTTCTACATGACCAAACCACCGAAGCATTCCTTTCTTAAACCTTGTCACAACGTCATCTTGCAAACCACACTTTTCTCTTATCACACTATTTCTCACCCTGTCATTCAGATTCAGCCATAGCATACTCCTTAAGGAACGCATTTCTACAGCATTTATTCTACTCTTATGCTTCTTCTGCCAGACCCAACTTTCACTACCATACATTAAAGTAGGGACTAACAGCATTGCGCAAGCTCGCACGGACGGTTTTCATGCGATAATACGTAAGAAAACAGCTTCGCTGCTTAGAAGGGTGAGAGATAGTCACAACAGCATTTTGAAAACAGTAGCGGAGAACTATAATTCTCCGATTTTGAAAAAGTTTGTCCACACATTAATGTTTACTAACACTAGTTTATAAGTCAATTGTTACTAACACTACTATGGATTAATTTTGGTCCGAAATAAAGATTATTATTATTATTATTATTATTATTATTATTATTATTATGAACTGCCATACGTGCCTTAGTTGACACATTCTGACTCCTCATAAGAGCGTGTAGAGCCCCATTCACTCTAATTCCTGCGTTCACTCGTCGTTCTATATCCTTATCATATCTACCATCCCTGCTAAATAAACATCCCAAATATACAAACTCATCCACTTGCTCAATCAACTCCCCTTCTATTCTTATTTCACATAATGTTTTACTTTCTTCTCTTTCAAAAACCATCACTTTCGTCTTACTTGCGTTCACTTTCATACCCCTTTCTTTCAATGACCAATTCATTAAAGTAACCATCATTTGCAACTCTGCCGCCGACGATGCAAATATGATATGATCATCGGCGTACAAAAGGCATTTGACGGTTGACTCACCCATTCTCAGCCCACATTCTTCAACTTTCAAAGTTTGCAAACAACTGTCCATAAATAGTTTAAACAGCCACGGGGAAGCCACGCATCCCTGTCTGACACCTTTATGAATGCCAAAATAGTCCGAGTAGACCCCGTTGATCCTGACACAAGCACTAGAGTCCCTATAAAGAGACCTTAATGCCTGTATCAAGCCAGCGCTCAACCCAAATGAGTTCAGTGTTTGCCATAATACATTCCTGTCCACTCTGTCATAAGCCTTTTCCAAGTCCATGAACGCACAAAAAACTTTCTGGTTTTTGGCCAAAAACTTCTCCGCTATCATGCGCATGGAAAAGACTTGATCCGTACACCCCATCCCCTTTCTAAATCCAGCTTGCACATCCCAAATTTTTCCATCAGTTTCTTCCATAACTCTTTCAATTAACACCTTAGCATACAGTTTACCCACAATGCTAAGCAAGCTGATACCACGGTAGTTTTTACAGTCCTGCTGCGACCCCCCTTCCCTTATATATTGGGACTATAACGGCTTTGCAGCAGTCTTCCGGTACCCGCTTCAGTTCAAAACATAAATTAAACAAGGTGTACAGCAGGGCTGCAACCACACCCTCACCAGCCCTTAGCATTTCGAGGGATACTCTATTATATCCGGCTGCATTACCTACTTTCATGCTTTTCATTGCTTTCATTATTTCATCTATACTTATCTCCCTACCTCTCTCTACTTCTTCCGGAATTTCTATTTCACTTATTTCAGACGACTCTTCACTCTAAACACGCTTTCAAAGTATTCCTTCCATCTCTTTAAATTCGAAACTTCATCATTCAACATGCAGCCATTCTCGTCTCGTATAGCATTCATTCTATGCTGTTTTGAATTTCCCCTGGCAGTTCTTACTAGCTTCCAGAACATTTTAATATTTTCCTGGAAGTTATCAGATATCCTTCTATCATTTTTATCTATCCTTTCTTGCTTTTTCCTTTCAACAACTTCTTTTACTCTCTTATTTATACGTCTAAAGTCTGCCTTTTTTCTTTCAATCTCATCATTCATACCGCCAGGATTACCAGCTTTAGTTGCTAGTAAATCTAGCCATGCTCTCTTCTTTGCTTCAACTTCCATCCGTACCTCATCATCCCACCACAACGTATTACTTTTCCTTTCATTCGTTCTCTTACTTACACCACATACTTCGGTGGCTGCATCCACCAAAACTTTATTTATTTATTCTTTATTGCATTCCTTAACCTAAAAGAATACAAAGGGCGGACTTAATGCCTTGTGGCATTCTCTACCAGTCAACCCATGGAGTGGTGAGAATTTGAAGTAGGTGTAGCAATATAGAATAAAAAGAAAATAGAAATGTATAATTAATTACATTATATATACATATTACTATTATATACAATAAATAAACTATAAAAATATATCCTATTTATACATGTATACAAATATATACGTACATACATAAGCATACATATATTCATACCAACATACATATACAAATAATACATATTAATAACTATAAATATATACGTCTAAAATATAAATGACATGGATGATTCATCTAAGAAGCGTTGTCTTTAACAGATAGATGATTACGCACCAACTTTTTAAAAGCAAACTTAGTGGGAGCTTTTCTGATGTCGTCAGGCAAGGAGTTCCAAAGGCGTGCAGCCTGAACTGTAAAGGAGTTACCATAGAACTCGGTGAAGTGAACTGGAATACAAATTTTGTTGTTAGAAGACGAACGTAGAACCCTATCATGAGATGAGGAGAGATAGTGAAATTTGCTCTTAAGATAAGAAGGCGAAAATGGGTCATTTAATATGGAAAAAAGAACAAGTAATATTCTGGAAATACGCCTCTGCCGGATTGTAAGCCAATTAAGCTTAGATCTATATTGCGAAATATGGTCATACTTACGAAGCCCGAAAATAAATCTTATACAGTTATTGAGAAGGCGTTCCAGCTTGTTCAGAAGATCCTGGGACAGATCCGGGTAACACACATCTGCATAATCAAATATGGGTAATATGAGTGATTGGACAAGCATGATCTTAGACTTTGTGGGGAGAAAATGTTTTAAACGATACAGAGTACGTAACGTAGCAGTGACTTTACGACTGACTTCAGTAACCTGAGTTCTCCAATTCAGCGTGTTGTCAATGTGTAGGCCAAGATTTTTTACAGACTTACTGAACGGTATTGTAATCCCATTGTAGTAGATAGAGGGTATGTCTGCAAGATTAATCTTGGCTAGCATCCTTGAGCTACCCACCAGTATAGCTTGGCATTTTGAAGGATTGACCAATACTCCATAACGAGTAGACCAATCCTTGATAGCTTGTAAGTTGTTATTTAATTTTTTAATCCCATTATGGATATCCCCAATTTCAGCTTGCACGTATAGCTGAAGGTCATCGGCATACAGATGGTACGAGCAATCGAAGATGGAGGTAATAAAGTTTATAAAAATAGAAAAAATTATAGGAGAAAGAATACCGCCTTGCGGTACACCAGCTTCCACATCAGCCCAAGCTGAGGTTATTTGCCCCACACAGACTGACTGCTGTCGACCGCGAAGATAAGATGCAAACCATTCCAATGCTGTAGGGCCAAAATTTAGATGAGACAGTATGGATAGAAGGATTTCATGATTAACTGTGTTGAAAGCATTTGAGAAATCAACTAGTACCAGTACTGTTACTTTTTTTTCTTCCATACCGTTTCTAATATCGTCTGTGACGGTAATTAAAGCAGTACTGGTACTATGACCAGGGCGAAACCCAGACTGATATATACTCAGTAGGTTATGTTTCGAAATGAATGTAGAAATTTGCTTGTAAACACAGGATTCTAAAATTTTGGATAGAAAGGGTAGAATGGATATAGGGCGAAAATGATTGGGAAGAATGGGAGAAGGAACTTTTGGAAGGGGCCTTATAAAAGCCCTTTTCCAAAGATTAGGGTACTGACCTGAATCAAGGGAAAAATTTATAACATGGGAAATTGCCGGAAGAAGGTGCTCTAGTATAAATACTACCATTTGTCTACTAATCTCATCATAACCCACCGCCTTGGACTGAATTGCTAAAATAGACTTTTTGACATCATCCTGCGAAACAGGAGAGAAATTAAAGGTAGGTATATTAGGAATTTGCACAGAAGCAATAGAAGCCACAGTTTGAGAGCGAATTGTAGGGTCCATTGCTGTTACAGAAGCGAAATGTTGGTTGATTTCATCAAGTGATAGAGAAGGACCACAATCCAATGCAGCTGGCCTGCAAAGACCAGAAGATCTAAGAAATTTCCACACTTCGGCGGGAGAAGAGTTGTTAATACAATTATGGAAATATCGGCGTTTAGCTGCCCGTACCATTTGATTGCACCTATTCCTGGCTGCTTTAAAAGATGACCAATTTTCTTCATTACGTTCTCTCTTAAAACGAAGAAAAGCTCGATTACGTCTAGTCATTGCCATCCTTACGCCCTCTGTCATCCATGGGGCTGGAGGACGCTTCAATCTAACCTTGTGAATTGGGGCATGAGCATCATAAAGGCTGAGAATATTTTGGTTAAGGATAGAGACTTTATCGTCAACAGTAGGTGCTGCAATAAATGAGGTTAGATCCAGACTAAGAGCGTCATCCCTTAGCTTGTCAAAATCTATTTTAGAAAAACTGCGCAGATGCAGTACAGAAGGGGAATATTTGGGAGGTTTTAGCTTATACGAAGAATAAATCAAGTCATGACGTGAGATGCCCAAAGCAGGTAACTGTCCGTGCGTCATCACACGATCAGGAGAAGCAGCAAGGATGAGATCAATCAATGAGTCATCGGTTCCAATATTGTGATGAGTAGCCTTTAAAGGGAGAATAGAAAGATTAACCGACTCAACAATTGAAAGAAGTTTTTTGGAACGAGGAGAGTTTTTCAACAAATCTGTATTGAAGTCACCCATGATTATACAGTGTGCGTACTCAGAACAAATATCAACAAGAGCCATATCTAAAGTGGCGAAGTAATCTGTCGAAGGGGGGCAATACACTACCCCTAGAAGCATCCTTATACCCTTGACATCAAGTTCCAAAAATAAAAACTCAGAAGAGGCAGAGTAACAGGAAGGAGATGCTGAAACAATTTTATGAGGAATTGATGCGTGTAGGTAAATGGCTACACCACCTCCACCTTTTCCAACCCGATCATTCCTAACAAGTACAAAGCCGGGTAGGGGATATAAAGTTGACGGTAAAGAAGGCTTTAGCCAACTTTCCGACACTAATATGGCATGAATATGCTCGGGTGAAAATGAAGCTTCGAGTTCGGTGTAGTGGTTCGGGATACTTTGAGCGTTTATGTGACATATGTTCAGAGAGTTGTTAAAAGGCTTAAAAACCTCTTTGAGTAGTTGGTGTAATTCAAGCACACTGTCGGTAAAGGAATCATCACAAGATTAAAATGATATGGCAGAAGAATCATTTGCAGAGCTAAATGACTCAAAATCAGACATAATTCATAGACTAAGATAATACATAAATAAAATAAATATACAAAAAAAAACTAAACAAAATTATATATAAAATATAAAAGTAAGGAATGTAAACTATAAAACTAATTTATATGCTAAAACGTAGTAAACATAAACAACACCATCCCATCAGTTAACTTTCTTAATATTATTCCATACATTCTTCAATTCTAAATCATTCATACATAATTCATTCAACCCACTTATATTTTCCCTCAGTCTGCATTTATACTTCTCTTTCACACCTTCATCTTGTAACCTCTCTATTCTTATACGCTGTAACGCAGTGGTAGACACAGATGTCCGATGCCGCCAACGTCTGAATAGACCATTAATTCGGCATTAGACCAAGTAATGATCCGTCCCTACGTTGGACCCCCGGTAAACCCTTGTATCTACCACTGCGCTCCTCATTCTTTCATCCACAATTATAAAATCTATCATGCTTCTATCGAAAAAGAAGTAATAAATTTATGTAAGTGTGTTTGTTTGGGGCCTCGCAAGAAGCCCCTCTTAAATGCGACTGCGAGGCCATTGTAACTGCCTTCAAAGACCGCGATTGTTACATTGACAGAATACGAGAGTTGTCAGGAATTAATAGATATGAGGTAGGTACGAGGGTGACACTGAAATTTCTTAGATAATGAAAAACTGAACAAACTAGCAAGTTATTAGTTTTTTTTTTGTATAGGATAGGGTGACAAACGAGCACACAGTCCACCTGATGGTAAGTGGTTGCTGTGATCCATAGACATCCACATCTATCTTCAATATAGAATCAAAATGCAGATATATATTTATTATATCTTTTCAAAATAGTGTCCATTTACATCAATACATCGCGGCATCCGATGGAACTACTGAGAAAAGCACTTTGCCCTCTCGTCCTTAGGGGTCTCTTCGACGGCATTTTGAAACACAGCCACTCCTTCCTCGGAGTCCATAAAACGTTTTCCTAGAAGTTTTTCTTGACGTCGCCAAGTAATCGATTGCTTATTTGGCGGTGTGCGTCGAGGCATTGTCGTGGTGAAGGAGAATCCTATTGCGAGGTCTTTTCCCCCGAACTTTTTCCAAGATAAGTGGCAAACAATTGTTAGTTTACCACTCTGCAGTAACTGTGTTTCGATCCTCAAATAACATCCAAAAAAACAATAACGACCTGTTCTTCCGAAGAACGAGGCCACCATCTTTTTTCCCACGCTTCGACCTCTCTTCACTTTAGTTGACAACTCCTTGGAAGGAAACACCCAGACAGCAGACTGTATCTTAGTTTCAGGCTAATAAGCCATAACAATAATTCTGAATTATTCAAAAATTTAAATCTTCAGAGCAGATTCAAGATTTAGTTGACATTGATTTTGCGAGTTCGCAATTCGCATTGTTGCAAGTTCCCAATTATCGATTATGGGTTCATTGACATCGATGTTTTGATATGTGAGATGTGTCAATATCGACGTTTGATTTTTTAACATCGATGATCATCGAACATCCCTATTTTAAGCGTGTTCATTTCCCACTGCCCACTCAGCGTGTGTTATGCGATGATCGTAAATAAAGCGCAAGGTCAAACTTTACGCGTTGCTGGAGTGGACCTAACTACTGACTGTTTTGCACATGGCCAACTCTATGTTGCTTTTTCCCGCGTTAGTAGTCCCCGTAACCTTTTTCTGTACGCCCCGGCTAGGTCTATTTCTAACGTCGTTTACACAGAAGCTCTATCATTATCGACTTAGAACTTTGAGCATATCGATTTATTTCGTTACCGCTTATTCATACAGTAATGATATAAATCGTTTAATATTCACTTATCCTAAACTTCAAATTCTTTAAGTAAAACCTATATACGCGAACTACGCCGCGGGCACAGCTAGTATAAAATATTAGTGAAAGGATCATTGTCGATGGTTCTTATCGCGGATCTGGGTATTTAATTCTTCTTAGGTCTTGTGTATGATAAAATATTTTTTCAGCATATTGTATCCAGAGCCACCAACATTTTTTTAATGTTATCCCTTCACAACTCTTTTAATATCTCGTTGTTTCAAACAATCAAAAATCTGTCACAGAACGGATACTTTTTTCTTTTTAAAAATACTTGCAATGCTATTAACATTATTAATATTTCCTGTAACTACTCCTGTTAAGTTAAAAATGCTTATCTTAAAGGTCGTTGACCTTTAGTACGAAGTTACGTACGATGTTACCTGAGTGATAAAGAATTTGAGATCTTGAATTCATCGCAGGTATTTACAGAAATTTCTGAAATATTTTGATTGAAGATTCCGTAACGTTAAGCCCACGCACAGCTATCGGCCACCAAACTTCTTTCATTGTTACGAAAATAATTTTCATAATATTACATTGTTATCATTCAGCCACCGTCCGGATTTCTTTGTATCTTATTAGAACAGGCAGAACGTGGGCTGGAAATTGAATTAAATTTTGATGTTATGTTTCACAAATGTTTTACAAAGAGACGAATGCTTACGCATGCTTACGCATTCGTCTCTTTTTTTAAACACTGATTTAAATATAGTATTTTTTGATAAACCGAGTTATTCTTTTGTCTGGATTAATACGAAGTGTAAAGGATACTAATTTTGCTACGGCCACATCATAGCTCGCACTTTCGCGGCACATTATCACGATAGACTTCGTGTTCGGTGATCGGTGGTGCACTTGGCTTTATATGCGATCAATCAAATAATTTGGTATCTGGCCGATAATCAAGTAAAATGCAGGACAAGGTTGGAGATGATGTAAGTGAATGATTATTTACTACAATTGTATATTTTTTATTCTTTAAAATAAGTGTGAAAAACGTTCACATAGTACATCTACATCTGTCATTAGTCAACAATGAAAATGAATATGCATTGTTACCCCTGAGGACTAAGACGGAATGCCATTTCTAGTAAAAAGGGTCTCCGGTTCCCTAAACTCACAATATAAAACACAGCAGCATTAACCTGCTATTTTACGATGGTCTTCCGTGAGAGTTGGCCCTCTTTCGGTTGAACTGACTCAATTGTATTACATCCTAAATGTATCTTTAACATGGTTCTACTACGGTTAAAATATATCATTTAAAATCTCGGAATTTTTAATCAACTTTCAATACTATTTTTACATGGTATCATTTACCGATTACGTAGTAGAGCCACGCTACAGTTACATTATGGTTGTAGCACGAATAGGTCGGCTCAACCGGGGTAGGACCACGCTTTCACAGAATACCAGAGTGAAATAGCAACTTAATGGTGCTGTATTCCGGCCAGTCACCGAAATGGCTGGAACAATTTTGAAGGGACTTTCACTAGTAGATAACTGATGTTATAAGGAGTAGGCTATTTGTAGCCATAAATCTCTTCGCAGTGCCAATGAATGAACGATTCGAGCCGCTCTGCGCTGGATGCGGTCAAGTGGAAGAAGCTGGCACTGGGGAGACCCTGCCCAGAGATAGGAACAGTATTCCATGTGAGGCCGAACCTGTGCCTTGTACAGTTGCAGGCGGTGTGCTGTCATAAAATACTGTCCTGCTCTGCTGAGCACGCCAAGCTTTTTAGAGGCCAATTTGGCCTTCTCTCCCAAGTGACCACGAAACTGCACGTCACTCGATATGTCGACTCCGAGGATTCCGATACTGGCTGAGGCAAGAAGGGGAATGCCTTGAAACTGAGGAGATACGACAAAGTGGTTCTTTTTAGCGGTAAACGCGCAACTAGATTTAGTCGCCTCCAATCCGAGACTTTGTTCAGCAAAGACTCGACATCAGACATAAGTTTGTTCCGGTACTCGTCGACGTTTTCCCGAGAAATATTGGCTCGGTCGGGGTATAGAGCATCACCAGTGCTGTCATCCGCATAGCAATGAATGTTACTAGTTAACAACATATCATTGATATGCAGAAGAAACAGCGTTGGTGATAGCACTTAGCCTTGTGGAACACCAGCGTTAATAGGCTTGTAGTCGGAGCATGCACCGTCTACAACGACCTTGATCTCCGATCTGCAAGGAAGCTGGTGATCCAATTGCACAATTTCTCGGGAAGCCCAAAAGGAAGGGAGCTTCGAAAGAAGCGCTTTGTGCCAAACCCGATCAAAGGTCTTCGCAATGTCCAAACTAACGGCCAACGCCTCTCCTTTGGACTCTACTGCCTCCGCCTATCTATGGGTCAGGTAGACCAGAAGATCACCAGCTGATCGACCCCGACGAAAACCGTATTGGCGGTCATTAATCAGCTGGTGATCCTCAAAGTACCGCATGAGCTGTCAGTTGATAATGGATTCCATTATTTTGGAGATCAAAGAGGTGATGGTGATAGGCCTATAGTTGGACGGGTCTGAGCGGTCGCCTTTTTTTAGGAACGGTGAACAAAAACTGTCTTCGATGAATTCGGGGCTACGCCTTGGGAGTAGGAATACCGGAAAAGATGCGATAGGACCGGTGCCAACTCCGGAGGACACGTCTTTAGCACAATTGGGGGGGATTCCGTCAGGCCCATTCGACTTCTGGATGTCCAGGGAGAGGAGTGCTTTGCAAACCAAGCGCTGTGAGAACAGCACATCGGACATGAAACACACACACCGCGGTATGGTCGGCGGTGTTTTCTCCCCGTCATCAACAGTCGAGTTGGACGCAAAAAGGGAGCCTAAAAGGTCGGCTTTGTCTGTTGCGGCTTGGGACAGTGAGTCGTCCTTCCTGTGCAGAGATGGTAGTGATGGCTTACAGAAATTCCCTTGGACAGCCTTGGCGAGAGACCAGAATGCACGGGTTCCCGAAGGAAGGGGAGCTAGTTTCTCGCCAATTCTGCCTATGTGCTCTGACTTTGCCTTGGCAATAACTCTTTTGAAGGACCTGGAGGCGAATTTAAACTTATTTTTCCCGAGTCGCTGAAGCCGCAGCCCAGGCTTGAACACTATTGCTTACTACGTAATGCAGTCTTACAGGAGCGACCAAACCAAGGCTGAGATCTACGTCCGATAGGTACCACAGGTGATGGAATAAATAGTTCTATTCCCTCTAGCACCCCATTAGTGACAGAGTCAGCCACAGCGCTGGGATCATCCGGCGAGAAGCAAACCCACCCCCATGGGTATATACATGGCCCATATGGATGATAAGAAAGACCGCATTTCGTCCCAATCCGCCGACCTGTAACGCCAAACATGGTGGCAACCTGCAGAACGCAACCGCGAGGGGAGCGTGAGTGGCACCACACTCCGGATCAGACAATGGTCCGAAGAGCCGAGAGGGGCATCGACGGAAACCTAATATCCGTCCGGATGAGAGATCAGCAGAAGGTCCAGCAGGGAAGGTGTATGGTCCTCCCAGTTTCCTCCTGTGTTCCTGTTCTATATTATATTGCTTTTATTGGAATAATTTTTAACTATACGACCTGAAGGAAGTGGGAATGAAAGCGACCGCAAATAAGACAAGTAGGCAGTAGTAGGCATAGACTAAGAACTTCCATTTGGCACAATCCTAACACACCTCCTTGACATCCATTTACATACATGTATATATATATATATATATATATATATATATATATATATATATATATATACATGACCACAACACCGCAGAATTCCTTTCTTAATCCTGATCACAACATCATCTTGCAAGCCACACAATTCTCTTTTCACACAATTTCTCAAACTATTGTTTAGATTCAGCAAAGTAAACAAAAAAGAATAGAAGAGGAATTGTTTGTGCAAGAAAACGAGTTTTTGTTTTAAGAACGTGCTTAATTAAGCACGTATGGCAACTTAAAATGTTGCGTACCTATCTTAATGTATGGTAGTGTCATTAAGGTATATGCTTTCTGATTTATAGAGCGAGAAACAGTGTGAGAAGAGAAGTGTGCTTTGTAAAAAAATGCTGTGACCACGATTAAGAAACTGCTGGTGTCCTATGTTTAGTCATGTGAAGACGGAAGTTAACTGACCAAATTGGCAATATATTGACGATAATATATTAAGCCGACGAGCATGAGGTTTACGAAATGAAGGAAGCGAAAGAGGTGTGTCAGAACCATCGCAAATGGATTTCCGTAGTCTTTGCATACCCCTCTGTGTGACAGGTGTGAGTGTTTATGTATGTATTGTGTAAGATGACCTGATTGATGACTGTACTTCATAGCAATCTAAGAGAAATCATATATATTTCTTAAAAATAAATTAAAATTATTTTACATCCACCGGCTTTCACATGTGTCCACGTGCAATTTATGTATATTATGTTCAGCACTTTCAAGATACACGAGATATCCCGATGTTTCTTTTTTTTTAAATAAAAATAGCAAAAAGTTATGATTGTAATCATTGGTAGTATTAAAATATGACTCACACAATTTCGTCCTACTGACTTTATAATAGGTTTTTTTAACATTCTTCTAAGCCAGCGCTTATCTACGATCCCACCTGATGGTAAGTGGTGATGTAGCCTAAGATGGTGAAGCGCACTGACTTAACAAAAGCCTGTTCACTCTTGCTTTGAAGACACCCACACTTTAATCTGATGGAAAGACAGATGCTGGCAACTTATTCCACTCCTTTGATGAACGCATGATGAACGACTTGGCGAACCGTTTGATTCGAATGCGTGGTAAGTCAACAACGAAAGGGTGACTGGCCGAACGTCTGGTTATTTATGCAATTCCTGCGCACACTCTCGGAACTTACTTTACGTCTGTGTTCGAGGCTAGTAAGATTGGTTTTAACCAAATTCGGGTCAACAGTAAGCCTCTTAGCACGCCTTTCCATTGAGTCCAAAGCTGTTAGGTGACATTTTGCAGCACCAGCCCATATATGGCAGCAATACTCCATGCACGACCGGACTTGGCTTTAAATAAAGTAAGCAGCTGTCCCGGCGTGAAGTATCGCCGCACCTTTGCAAGGACTTTCAGCTTCCTTGCAGCTGCTTTGACCTTGGACTCAATCAACCACCCGAAGTTCAAATTTGAGGATATTTCAAGCCCTAACAACTGAAGGCGGTCGGTATATTTCAGTGATACATTTCGGAAAGAAGGAGCCAAGTTGAGCTGGCTCCCTTTTGCAGTCAAGAGACACGCTTGTGTTTTGGAGGCGTTGAACTTCACAAGATTGGCATCACCCCATTTGGAGACTGCCTGTAGTGTGAGATTCACACGCTCTACCATCTCTTTCGGACTGGATTTGATCCCGACTGGCCCGAGGACTTGGTTGGTATCTCTCAACAACTGTGCTATCGTCTGCATACCTATAGATACCGGGCATAAGCAGATCATAAATATGCAGCAGGAAGAGACTTGCGGAGAGAACGGATCCCTGAGGAACACCGGCGTTAGTTGCCATAGGATCAGATGAGCAGCCATCGACGACGACCCGGAGAGACCGTTCACTCATAAAGTCCTTTACCCATTCAATTAGACCAGGCGATAAACCGTACGCTGGAAGCTTACCCAAAAGGCTAGTAAGCCAAACTCTGTCAAAGGCCTTCGAGACATCAAAGGAAATAGCAAGTGCTTCCCCACTGTTCTCGAGTGCCTCGCCCCATACGTTTGTGGTAATTTAAATTAAAAAATTCAATACATGGATGATAAAGCATTTCGTATTTATACCACAAATTAATAATATTAAGAATATTCAGATATAGGAGATGGAGAACAGCGATAAAGTTTCTAGACGTCTGATATTGAAACGAATATAATAAATCCTCTCTATTAAAAGAAACCCATGCCCATTGCCTAGTCGTAAACTAAAAAGGAAAATAATAAACGTCTTATTCTATATTTAACCTCTATACAAGTAAATGTCGTAACTGAGTTTTAGATAACAATGAAAATCGGATGGCACTTACTTTTCTTCAACCAGAACTACAAAATACAACTCACCAGCGTAAAATAGCAGCTTAATGCTGCTGTGTTTCGTATGGTGAGGGTAGAGAACCGGAGACCCATTTTACTGGAAAAGAGGCATTCTTTCTTAGTCCTCACGGGTGACAACGCATCTGCATTTTGATTCGCAAACGAAGATAGATGTAGATGTCATAGACATCTACATCTATCTTCGATCACAGCAACCACTTACCATCAGGTGTACTGCGTACTCGTTTGTCACCCTTATTATATAAAAAAACTCACAGATACATCACAAGACGCAATACCGCTAGTAGCAGTAATCATAACATATTAACGAGCTTACTCCTTTTTAAAAGGCCGGTAACTCACCTGGAATTCCCATAGTATCGCAGTTGCTCCATGGGCGGTGGTGTTTGCTTACCATCAGTTGAGCCGCATACTCGTTTACCCTCTCTTACATAAAAAAAGCATCAACATCAATGCAACTCTTATACGGCTTAAGTCACTGCACCGTTTACTTCAAAATACGAACCAAAAATAGCTAATAAACAAAATATCCATATGTCTATTCTATCATTCTTATAGTTGTGCATCTTATTGTACTAATAATTGGTACCTGTTCAAACTTTGTATGTAGGTTCGTTACGTCAAATAATAACCTACATTGAGTTTTAGATAAAAAGAAAATTTGGATAGCCTTAAATTCTTTCCCATCACTGATATTAATAAAACAACACAGATACTAAGCATGTCGAGGACCTCATAAACTGTTCCCAATCACGTAAAACCTTAGAAGTTACGAGTACAAGCTATGTCGTAAAACTGAAGGTGACGCTTTTTGCAACTTTCCTCGTTATTTACGAGTACTTCATTTAGTCATATTTATACGCGTACGGCCGTTTTGTTTTGTCCATGGCTTTTACTAATATTTTTCGCTTTGAGTATATAACATAATTTACCATTTTTTTTTTATTTTGTTAACTCGCTTTCGTGTATGTCTGTTCGGTTCCCGATGAGCGAGGGACTTAAAATTTTCAACATAGCTCAGAACCGGATGATAGTAAACAGACATTAATATACGTTTTAAATTTAATGTTAAAAAATTAATACATAATTTTTGTGAATTGCCCTTGTTATTGATATGAAGTGAGAAACGAGCTTAGAGAATAGCTGATAGTAAATAGCTAATGTAGTCCATAGACAAGTGCGATCAACTTCAAACATAGAAGGTCACAGATACGTTGTCACCTCTGGGGAATAAGATGGCATGCCTAACAGTCGGTAAATATATTGGATCTATCTTTTCAGAGCAGAACACAACAGTGCACGCACTATTGCTAGGCGGCTGAACATTTAGAGCTCATATATTTTTTTATAATTTCTTATATTTATGCAAATACTACGAAACACATTCTAAGAGTTATTCCGTATTTATTTTTAATTTGTTTCCAATATTCTAACATTTCTTTTGTGTGACACAGCCCAAATTTCTAAAAGACCGAGTTTACCGATCATAGGTTATTGTAAGGCTCTAGAGCTTGGCTTTGAAAATATATGCTAATGAAAGTGAGAAATGAACTACAAAATTTTCCACCTTTAACTTTTTCTCAAAAATTTAATGAATAACACAATGAAATAAAATACCTTTATCAGCAGCAGTTGCCAGCTTTCACACAAAACTCATTAAGCGTTCCAGTAATGTGGAATATCTCAATTAACGCTCAGCTGAGTTTAACAGTTTATTGTGAGTTTAATCACTGAAGTAATGGCAAAGATGGAAGAAAAAATATTTGATTCATTTGAATTATCGTGTAAAGAAATCGAAACATATGAACACTTTTAGAAACGAAATAAAACATAATTTTTCATTTTATTTTGAACATTCAGGGCCTTAAACACTTAAATTTTATAGTCGCTGTCGCAGGGCTTTATTAGTTCGATCTCTGCTAACACCAGAAAAATGTTAATAAGAATTTAAAAACAAAATCTGAATGCTTGGGTGTCCATCACTGTGCGTTTTACTATGAGTTTTCTTCTTCGCATGACTTCTTTGTGGAATAATTTACCACCGGCGATGTTTCTGCTCCGATACGACTTAGACTTCAAGAAAAAAGCTTACGTATAGAACAGGCGTATGATAATTTTCTTATGAGTTGTTTTTCGAATGGTCATTTTTGTACTGTCAAGCGCAATTTTGAGTGACTCCCTCCAGATGGAGTGACGACATGATGAAATAAACAACAAAGGCCGACTGCGCTAAATTTAAGTTCAAGCGTGCTAGATAATAACTGTGAGAATTATTTAATTTTAATTTAATATATATATTTAATTGTTATTTTATTTATTAAGATATACAAACAAATGTACAAAGTTATTTAGAAAAATATCATCAGAAAAGAGTAAAGTATAAAGAGTTGAATAGAAAAGATTCACAATCACAAAAAAAACTGTTAAACAATATTAAAGAATATTGCACGAATTAAATATTAAATTTCTAATACTACAAGTATAACAAATTTATTGTATAGAATTTATATATAGTCTAATCTTAATGTACTTTTTTTTTAATTACACATGTGAGGCAGTCAACAATATTCGTCATATGATTGATGTAAGACAACTGTAAGACAATTTTTTTCATAAATAGTTTATGCGAGTATTTCTCACCAATACGTTTAGAACGCGAAATGATATTCGATTAGTAAGTTGAATACAGTCAACATCATTATGACGTACTTTATACAAATTTAAAGCATTTATGAGTGTCTTTTTTTGTAAATAAGTAATATATATATATATATATATACCTAGTCGGGTCATAAGTATTGTCACACAGTAAAAACTTTTCTTTTAGAATGCTGGCCACAAAAAAGTTTATTGAATTCGAATTTCGAATTGTTCATGAAAATAAAACTGTATACTTTTTAGAATTTTACTCATTTTTAAACATGGAGTGGACGCTCAAAGAAGACCGTGTTGCAGTTATTGCGTTGCATCGTTGCGGTTACGCGCCAATTCAAATTTTTGACATATTGAAAAATTTGAATATAATCAAAAGATTCGTTTATCGTACAATCAAACGATACAATGAAGACTCTAGTGTAGATGACAGGTCAAGAAGTGGTCGCCCTCGGTCTGTTAGGACTCCAGCAGTGATAAAAGCTGTGAAGGCGCGAATTCGAAGAAATCCCAAACGTAAGCAGAAACTGTTGGCCCTTCAGATGGAGTTAAGCAGAACCACGGTGAAAAGGGTGTTAAATGAAGACTTAGGGCTTCGGGCATATCGAAGAAAAACAGGACATCGTTTGAATGCTCGTCTAATGGACCTGAGACTGAAGAGATGCCGCGCTTTGTTGAAGCGGTACGCGGGAAAAAATATCGGGAAATTCTTTTTTCGGATGAAAAAATTTTTACCATAGAAGAGAGCTACAACAAAGAGAATGATAAGGTGTACGTACACAGTAGTGAAGAAGCGAGCAACCATATTCCGCGTGTCCAACGAGGTCATTTTCCATTCTCGCTCATGGTATGGTTGGGAGTTTCTTATTGGGGCTTAACAGAGGTACATTTTTGTGAGAAAAGTGTAAAAACGAATGCAGTTGTATATCAAAATACAATCCATAATATATATATATATATATATATATATATATATATATATATATATATATACACAATCTAAAGCAGTAAAAAATAGTAAATGATCACTGAAACTTCGATTGTTTGATTGATTTGACTGCGCCTTTGGTCCAGTGGTTATAAACGTAGTTGCTGATCCTGAAGGTTTTGAACCCGAAAATCAGTTAATGGGATTTTTGCAAAAAAATTAAGTCGTTGGTCCTACGCCTGATCTGTCTCTCTGGTCGTGTCGGATTACCTTCTTATCGAACTATGCGAGTGAGGAAATAGAAATTGCAGCTGTGTTTTTGCATACACTCATGCATTATAATCTTGTACTACGCATATGGCTAGAGTCCGCTGATATTGACCGCAGTGACTGAAATTCAATCTGAAAGACAATACTACTATTTGATATGTAATATATTTACCAACTTCATTTATTATTTTTGTGGATTAGATTAGGTTCATCGGTGTTTATTTAAACGTAAGTAAATTAATCTGAATTTATTAACTATTTTTCTTAGATCTCACACTCTACTTTTTTTCTCTTACAGCTCTTTAAAATTGCTAAACCATTTTACATAACTATATTTTACAGCTAATATTAATAACATTGCGGGAGAGCCCCATATCCAGAAGATACTAATAATGGGCTTATTGAAGAAGTTCGGTATTGACCTCGTATTAATGACACGACACACACAAAACGAATCATTTAATTTTCTACAAGGACGTAAGTGCAAAGAGTATATAATAAAAATATGTCTTACAATAAAATGAATTAAGATCTCCAGCAAATCAAAATTGCCCTAAAAGCGTTCCTCCAACATGTACCTTTGCGTTTGAAACTAGCAAAAGCCCGTAAAGAGCATTCAATCACGCCCACCTCCAGATTCTGTTCAAACAACAGATTTGTAGACGATTGTATCGCAGTAAACGATCCAATCCAGTTAAACTTCAAACTAAAAACAAACTCCAATCCTCACAAAGGTATCTTATCTATCTAAAGATTTATAAAAAATTCAAAGTTTGTACTTTAAGAAAATTAATGTTTTTTTTTTCAGAAATGACAAATATTCATATAATAAAAAAATATGAATATGAATATATCTTTTCTTCTTTTTAAACGGCATATCCGGTCACGCTGTTATCACAATCTTGTTAACTTTTTCCATTAATCCGATGAAAAAAAAAACGACGTTTTAAATTGAGCTCTGGACCATCTGGATGATTGGCGGTCCACCACTGTGCGATTTATTGTGGAATCGATTACCATCAGCGATTTTGCCGGACCGATACGACTTAGGGACCTTCAAGAAAAGAGCCTACTCCTTTTTAAAAGGCCGGCAACACATCTGCAATTCCCCTGGTTACCCTTGTGTTGCAGTTGTTCATGGGCGGCGGTAGTCACTTACCATCAGGTGAGCCGCATGCTCGTTAGTCTCCTCTTATATAAAATAAATTTAATAACATTGCGGGAGAGGCCAATATCTAGAAGATACCTATAATGGGCATATTGAAGAAGTTCGGTATTGACCTCGTATTAATGATACGACACAAACAAAAAAAAACATTTAATTTTCTTCTGTAGCACTTACAGTCTTATTTTTCAAGAAAAGCGACAACGCTTTCTTGAAGAATTACAAACCGATTTTCCTTCTGAGCCGCGTCAATGTGTTGTTTTCTAGAATCATTACGAATCGTCTCGCATGCAGACTTGACATCTTCCAGCTTCCCGAACAAGCCGGTTTTCGAAAAGGCTTTAGCACTATAGACTACAAACATACCCTTCGGCAAATTGTACAGAAGTCCGAGGAGTACAATTTGCCACTATTTCTGGCGTATGTGAACTATAAGAATGCCTTTTATTTCGTCGAAATTTGGGTGGTGCTGCAGTCTCTTCAGCGATGCCAAGTTGACTGTCGGTATATCGAAATTTTGAAGTGCTTGTACAGTAGGGCTACGATGGTTATCCGAGTGCAGAACCAGAGCACGAAACCTATCCAATTGCAGAGAGGTGTAAGACAGGGTGACGTCATATCGCCAAAACTCGTCACCGCTGCATTGGAAGACCTTTTCAAGTTTCTGTACTGGAAAGGATACGGCATCAACATCAATGGCCAGTACGTCACTCACTTTCGATTTGCCTACGATATAGTGCTTATAGCAGAATCGCTGGAGGACCTAAGCACTATGCTCAATGACCTCAATAGTGTTTCACAACGGATAGGTCTTAAGATGAACATGGACAAAACAAAGATCATGTTTAATGTCCATGTCACACCTCTGCCGGTAGTTGTTGGGAGCACTAAGCTCGAAGTTGTTGACGAGTATGTTTACCTGGGACAAATAGTCTAACTAGGAAAGTCCAACTTCGACCGAGAAGTCAATCGACGGATTCAGCTCGGTTGGGCAGCGTTTGGGAAATTACGGCACATCTTCTCGTCAGGTATACCTCAAAACTTGAAAACGAGACTGTACAACCAGTGCGTGTTGCCAGTGATGACAAGTGGAACTGAGACGTGATCCTTCACTGCTGGCTGGATGAGGAAGCTCAAGGTCGCTCAGCGAGCTATGGATAGGGCTAATCTTGGAGTTTCTCTGCGTGATACAAACAGTATATAAATATCTTACAATAAAAAGAATTAAGATCTCCAGCAAATCAAAATTGCCCTAAAAGCGTTCCTCCAACATGTACTTTTGCGTTTGAAACTAGCAAAAGTCAGTAAAGGGCTATCAATCACTCCGACCTCCAGATTCTGTTCAAACGACAGATTTGTAGACGATTGTATCGCAGTAAACGATCCAATCCAGTTAAACTTCAAACTAAAAACAAACTCCAATCCTCACAAAGGTATCTTATCTATCTAAGGATTTATAAAAAATTCAAAGTTTGTACTTTAAGAAAAATAATGTTTTTTTTCAGAAATGACAAATATTCATATAATAAAAAATATGAATATGAATATATCTTTTCTTCTTTTTAAACGGCATATCCGGTCACGCCGTTATCAGAATCTTGTTAACTTTTTCCATTAATCTGATGAAAAAAAAAGAAAACGACGTTTTAAATTGAGCTCTATAATAAATTAATGTGAATAAAAATAAATATCAACCCTAGATTTCATATTTACGCTTTAAAATATTTAAATTTAAAATCTCTTTATACCTCTAGAGATAAAAAATACAGTAAGCGTTCGTTGACATAGATTGCAGATTTAAAAATTCTCGTAAAAGCTTATGAAATGTGATAAAAATTTAATATTCTTTACAAATAGCTGTCTTGCGTTGTTTGAGCTTCGCGTCAATAGATTTTTGTACCGTTTCATATCCTATACTACATACTATATTCTGGCGTTTATGTTAGAATTTCAGTGTTCATACTATACCAGAAAATATACTGCAGAATTTACGATGCTGAGTACTTGTTTAAAATAAGTACATTCTCTACATGTGCCAGACGGGTGAAACTCAGGATTAAATGTTGTCGAAGATACTCGATTCGCCTGCACCTATAGGTTCCGGTGGTCATCTACTGACGTGTTTTGGTGGGTGCGGTTGGGGTACTATGGACGGATGTCCAATCAAAATACGAATGGTAAGGCAGAGGCTAGCGGTTCGACGGCTCAACACTTCGGTGGAAATCTTCTAACAATCGGTTGTCGACTATGGTTGTTGACTACGGTTAGTCAACTACAGTTGTTCGCTACCGGTTGTTTTCTAAGTTGTTCACCTTTAGTTGTTCACTATATTCTTCAGATGATTTCTTCAGTTGATTATTTCTACCAATTGTTCGGTAGGAAATTTCTACAATGTAACGTGGTGGTTCTTCTCCTTGTTTGGAGGTTTTCGTGTGTTGAGGAGACCCTCTTTACATGGGCAGCATCTCAGGGGGACAGGACGACCCCCGATTCTGGGTGCTGCATTGGCAGCTTTTAGGTTGGTGTATTGCGTACTTCACGCCATCCAACTAGGTGTCGGGACGCTCACTCATCCCCGGCGTCCCCTGTGCCGGGCGCTGGGCGTAGAAGTTCACGTGGGAGTGGTCGTCCGTCAGGTGGGTGCGCATGAAGCGGTGCTAAATTTTTAACCGTCTCGCAGTACGGGCTACAAATTCATGAATGGTCGCGTGTGATTACGTTATTTCTGACGTAACGACCAGCTCCCACGATCACCAAAATTTTGTTGGGCCAAGCGCAAGATTTTGTTGGGCCAAGCGCAAGATTTTGTTGAGCCTGCAACCTCCTACGCTGAGTGGCTGAGGTCAACGCGTACCTGGCTAGTGCTGCGTAGGTCAGCCGCGAGCGGACTTAGGTTTTGTGCATGCCAATTTTGGTTTTAGTTGGAAGTTGTATACCAGTACAGTGTATAATTTTGCTCGCGCAGCTCTGGCCTGTCTCACTACGTGATCGAGGTTTGGTTGCCACCTTAGACGACTCGACCTGGCAACGTACAACGCACGCACCCTGAGGACTGACGAGAAGATCGTGGAGCTGGAAGAAGAGATAGACAAGTTGCGCTGGCATATTATAGAATTATCCGAGGTCCGAAGAGAGGGGAAGGATACGGTAATCCTCGAATCCGGCAACTTGCTCTATCACTGGGAGGGCGACCATCTGTCCCAAGGAGATGTCGGATTTATCGTCCACAAGTCTCTCGTTAACAACGTTGTAAAGGTCGGGAGTGTGTCTACGAGGGTTGCGTACCTTACACTCAGAATCACCAAACGGTATTCGCTGAAGGTCATACAGGTTTACGCACCAAACTCGGCACACCTCGATGAGGAGGTGGAGGAAATGTATGAGGATATCTCTAGAGCCATGCATTCCTCCAAAACCCAATATACGGTGTTAATAGGAGACTTCAATTCAAAACTAGGCACAAGAGAAAACGGTGAGCTGAACGTAGGGAAATTTGCAATAGGGCAACGGAACCCAAGGGGCCAGCAGCTGGCCGACTTCATGGAGAAAGAAAGAAAGAAAGAAAGAAAGGTTTATTCTCCAAAATGACGCCATCACAGGTAACTTAAAAAAGAAACACATAATTTACAAATAATATTGGCTATACAATACAAATTACAATATACTACATATTACAAACTATACAATACCAATACTCATATGTGTCAAGGCGTCATCTGGGAACAGGGGCACACTCAGCATAATGCCATGAATTTTTTTTTCTCTCCATGGCGCTGATTTTCAGTGTGTCCAACCAGTGACTTACCGAAATCAGTGCTATACGTATACTCATGACAGAATTATGCACAACAAGGGGGAAAGAAACAGTAACTATCTTAAGTGAGAGGGAGAGAGTAGAGTTCAAGGTCGAATGCCACTTCGACACAGCACGTCCCGTTTATGTTGCTTTCAGACGCTCTTAGAAGGGCTATACGAACACTACAAAGGGGAGATTATTAAAATACTATAATGGGCTATATACTACAAAAGGGAAATTATTAAAATACTATAAAGTGCAATATAATAAAATGACCAGATAATTAGTAAAAAAAAATGTAATTATTGAAGAATATAAAAGTATATGAGAAGACAAAAGCCGCATTCAAAAGGACGATTTTAATGCTCCGTTGTTAATAATCTATGACGATGAGGTACGTAATCGTGCAAAGCGTTATAAACTTTGATCAAAGTTAATCTGACTTTGCAGTAATTGTGTTCTATATTTATTTTTAAATGTGTGTACTGCTTTCAGATTTCGCAAAGGAGGCGGTATATCGTTCCAGCACTTGGATGCGGCGTATTTGAAACTTCCTCGGAAAGCGTGAGTGCGGTGACGAGGCACGACGAGAGTATTCCCTCTAGTGCGTGTATTGTAAGTTTTTACATCACGTGACCATATGAGTTTGTCAGCAAGATAAGGAGGTGTTTTATTTTTTAATACCCCGAATAGGAGAGTTGCCATGTGTAGTTTTCTGCGATATTCCATTTTTAACATTTTGGCATTGTTAATGTAAGGGGTAACGTGCGTGCGGGGCGGTATTGTAAAACTAAATCTTGCACATGCATTTTGAACACGTTGCACTAGACGTCGCGACCGCGCTAAAAGTCTCGGGCCATATACAATGTCCATATAATTAAATTTCGAAAGGACAAGAGTGTCACACAATTTTACCCGAATATCCGAATTTAAAAACTCCCTTATTTGATAAAGAACCTTAAATCTATAAAAGCAGTTTCTGCTAGTACTTAGTATGTGGTTCTCAAACTGTAGTTTGTCATCCATTAGTAAGCCCAGATTGCGAATCTCATTTACACGTTCTACGATTTCCCCTCGAATTTGGATGCATGCCCCTCTTTCTGATATATTTTTTATTTGATTTTTAGAACCCATAATTAGTAGTTTAGATTTAGTTCCGTTTAGTACAAGGCAGTTTGAGTCGCACCACGCGGCTATACTTTCGAGGTCTTCGTTGATTTTATTAACGACTTCTTGAGTATCACGCGGATTACATGACATGTAGACTTGCAGATCATCTGCGTATAAATGATATTTACAGTGCTTAATGTTTTTTTACTAAGTCGGCACTGTAAACTGAAAACAATATTGGAGCCAGGTTCGATCCCTGGGGCGCACCGGCTTTGATTTTTTTTGATTGCGAACGTATTAATGTTCCTCGGTCATCGCTCAGTTCTACAGTTTGTAGTCGGTTTTTAAAATAACTATCGAACCATTGTACTGCGCTGCTACTGAATCCATAGTAATGAAGCTTTGATAAGAGAAGGGAAACATTTATACAGTCAAATGCACGAGAAAAATCTAGTAATACTAGTATTGTGCCTTTTCCTTCATCTTGAGCAGTTAGTACATCGTCATTAAGTTGAGCTAGGGCCGTCGTGGTGCTATGGTTCTTACGAAATCCCGACTGCATTTCCGGTAGAATTTTTTTTCTATCTAAATACAAGGTTAGCTGTTCTGCGACAATTTTTTCAATAATTTTAGAGACACAGGGGAGAATACTGATGGGCCGAAGGTCTTTTTCAGACAAAGGATTTGAGTTCTTAGGTATGGGTTTGACTAACGCATGTTGCCATAATGTCGGATAGGTGTTAGAGTTAATGGATTTGTTCACCATAGCAGTAATAGTTGGTAGTGTTTTCGGAAGGGTCATACGGAGCATATCGAGAGAAATCCCATCAATGCCTATGGCTTTAGATTTTAAACTTTTAATGAATTTTAGTACCTCTAGTTCATTTACCTCCTTTATCTCAAATATGTCATTAACGCAGCAGTGGAACTCAAAGTACGTTAAATATGACAACGAGACGTTTCTATTTCCAGGCACGTTTAAAAAATAGTCGTTTATTTTATTTGGATCATTAAACAAGTCTATGGGGATATTGTGTTTTGGTTTTATCTTAACATTGGACTTTATATGTTTCCACATTGAAATGGGATTATTTATATTACGATTAACATAAAAATTATAGTAGGCTTGTTTTTCTCTATATATTGCTTTATTGACGCAGATTTTTAGATCTTTATAGTATTTAATATGTATGTCGTTTTTAAATAAAACTAATTTTAGCACTGCTGGTGCTGGAAAGCACCCGAAACGTCGGGAATATAAAAATAAGTTAAAAATAAGTTAATATACGCGATAAAATCCGTAAAATTAGTTTTATTTAAAAATGTGTAGTGTTCGCGTAAATATAAGAAATCATTATGTATGTCGTTTTTACTTTTTCTCATTTTAATGTATGCGTCATCTCGTTTTTTCATCATCAATTTTATATTAAAGGTTAGCCACGGAAATTGCTGATGTTTAATCGTTTTTTTTCTAAGAGGCGCGTGAATTTCGAATAGTGTAAGTATGGCTGTGTTAAATAGCACTACCTGATTATTTACATCCGCGATACTCTCAATTTCTTTCCAATTTATTGATGTAAGGTCCTTATGAAAGTCTCCCTCGTCTATGTCAGAGATTCTCCTACTCATTATTGTTACTGGTGCCGGCTTTTTTTTACTCATATCATTTTGACATGTAATAAAAGCATGACTACTTAATTCACGTATAAGTTCTACAGTAACTGCGTTTACTTTTATGTCGGTACATATTACGTCAATTAAAGTCTCGCTATATTCCGTAAAGTGGGTTGGCTTAGTTACATGCTGTTTTAATTTGAAACAAGTAAGAAAATTATTTAACTTTATAGTGGTATTATGCGTCATATTTAACATATTAATATTAAAATCACCGAGAAGAAGTAAGTTTTGGCTCCATGAAAAAGTCCCCATAGTAACGGTAAGCGCGTCTATGAATGTATCGACATTCAGCCACGGCGGTCTATACGCGGTACCGATAACGAGTTGCTTTCCGCCGCTAGAGGTCGAGATCCACATTTGTTCTACTAGCGGGGCCGGGGGGTGGGACAGCACGCGAACGCCGACGCCTCGCTTCACATAGAAGCCGACGCCGCCGCCGCGCGAGCGCACGTCGGGCGGACGCGGCGCGTGCCGCAGCCGGTAGCCGGGCACCGAGGCCGCGCGCCCCTCTTCGCCCTCCCGCAGCCACGTCTCATTGATGGCCATGATATCGACACTATGCCGTTGCATTGTGACAATAAATTCATCGTGCCGCGTTCCAAGGGACCCTGCATTTAAAAGACCAACTTTTACGTTACTTTTAGAAGCCATAAACGAATTTTAGATATACATATTTATTTGACATAATAGGTTCCGACGCAAAATTTAACTTTAGTTTGCTTCTTGTACAGACAAAATTAATTGTATGTGATTTGATAGAATAAATAATATTTATCGGGATACCACAAATTTTTAAATAGTTATCCATTGAGTAAATTTTCTTGTACCTTAATGTACTCGTATAGTAAATATTGTATGTATGTATTGCAGAACTTAAAGACAAAACGCTAGTGAGTCTTTTCAATACATTGATATTAGAAATTTGTGCCAGAACTAACCAGGATATATTATTATTCCACATACGAGTATAGTCATAGTATATTTCATTTGACAGAAATAGAATCCTAAAACAGTTCTTAAATAAAAATGCAAACACAATTATTAACGACTTACATAAAAATGAGCAATAGCAGAACAAGGTAATATTTAAAAAATTCAGATAATTATTACTTTTATATTTTTTTTCCATTGCTTCCGATAGCCCCAACTGAATTTGTTCCAAAAACCCTCTCGAGATCTACTTCACTTTTTATGCGCTAAGACGTTGTTCCGTGTTCTCGGCGAGTATAAATTTTTCCCTCTTTTGACCATACGTAGCGCCAATCAAATCGCCGAGCGAATTCCTTAGTTCTAAAAAATACATTGCGGTTCAATTTAGTAAGCCGTTCATTTATATAGAAGGCTCGTGTATTTTCGGAGCGGAGACCCAGACCTTCGGTAGTTAAGGAGCGGCGCACGCGCGCGGCCCGCAGCAGAGTGTCCCGCGTGTGCCTGCGCGCCAGCCGCACGACTATGGGACGGGGCTTCGCTAGCCTACTTTGCTCGTCGCGCATAAGACCGACTCGCACACAACTCACTATATCGCGCTCTTCTAGGGTTACGCCCAGCTTAGTAGCGCACGCAGTCACAATGTGTAGAACATTTTCTGCGCCCTCTTCTGGAATGCCTGCGACTTCGATATCATTGTACAGAAGCTCTTGGTCTCGATCATTTAAATTTGCTCTTAAGTCCGCAATAATCGTCTCGAGATCCTGAATTTTGCCGCAGACATTTTTGGACTCAATTGGGGTTTGTTGTTCTTCAAGACGGGTGTATTTGTTTTCTAATGTATCTAGGCGTTCTTCACACGATTTTGGGGAATTACGCAAATCAAACATCTCCTGTCGGAAAGATCTAAATTCTTCCCTGGTTTCTCGCAGTTCTTCTCTAAATCTACGTAGTTCGAGAGCTAGTTCCGACTCTTTGAAACCTTGCGCCACAGGGCTTTGGGGTTTCTCTTCGCCTTGCTTGATAATATACTCGGAATTAAGTCCTCGCACAGGCGTATTCTGATCTGACTTTCGGGGCGTCCGTATTTTACAGTCCGGACACAACCAAGTAGGTTGGACCTGCACACCTTCAGGAACTTTAACGCAGGCCCTGTGTGATTTTCTATCGCATTTAGGACACGTAACGCCCTCTGCCGCCGCCATAAACTTTCCGCACGCACTGCACTTCATCGCGTTAGTTTAAGTTAATTGCAATGTAATGATGCAGATAATTATCACTAGGTGTCGCCGACTATATATTGTAATTGACACTTTGTAGTTCGAGGGTAAATAGACGATGTACATTAAAGTTATTAATAAAGGTACCTCTTATATTTCACTTTTAGATGTTTTATTTAAATTTTCTTTCACCACAATCCTTAAGCACACACAAATAATTAATTTATTAACATATGCACCAGTTTTTAAAGTCCAGAAAAAAATGTTTCAAAACATCGATATCACAACTTTAGACGTAGATATTAATTTTTATTTCGCGACAAGCTTTGCTTACTTCTAGTAGCACTGACATCCGCAACGTCACTCTTTATATTTTTTAATAATTCATCATAAAGAGGGACTCTTTATGATGAATTATCGGATTAATTACCTACACTGTAGAAATTTATTACACAATAATCCCACTAGTTCTACTAGAATTACTAACATTATAAATATGGATTAATATCAAATCCACCTGCCAAGCGTTGCTTGGATGCAAACATCGAAACAACGGTTGGCAAGCGAATTAGTATCCGCAGTTTTTTTTTTAGTTGTTAATAAGAAGACGCTGCTGCCCATCTCCTGGTTTGTTTCCCTCTGTCGCCTCTTATGACACCCACGATATGAGTAAGAGATTTCAGAAAATCGCAGAACTCATTTTCCCAGACCGACTAAATGATTGAGCTCTGTAGTGCACGTGCACCGCTGGGGCCTTCTATATAA
Source organism: Parnassius mnemosyne (assembly GCA_963668995.1). Lineage (NCBI taxonomy): Eukaryota > Metazoa > Arthropoda > Insecta > Lepidoptera > Papilionidae > Parnassius > Parnassius mnemosyne. The sequence goes on from CAVLGL010000085.1 coordinate 37,328,693, forward strand.
AAGAAGAAAAGTAAAATATAAATATTATTAAATTAAATAACGAAGTGAAACGATTGACAAAACAAAATATTATTACGGAATGGACGCAATACCGGATGTTACAAAAAATAAATAAATATGAATACGAGAGGCCACAATAATAATTTTATAGAAGCTGACTGAAAAATTAAAAAGTATAATGTACTCGTATGTGAAGTAATCTATACAAATAAATAAAATTGAAGTGTCTGTTTGTAATGTCAAAATTACAGTTTTTTACTAAATGCATATGAAAGTAAATACGATACCTATAACTAAAATACAATTTTTAAAATTTTTGTCTGTCTGTCTGTCTGTCTGTATGTCTGTCTGTTTGTTCCGGGTAATCTCCGAAACGGCTGGACCGATTTTGACGGGACTTTCACTGGCAGATAGCTGATTTCATAAGGAGTAACATAGGCTACTTTTATTTTAGAAAAAGAATCAGGGTTCCGCGCAGAAACATAAAAATCCTAACACGCGAACGAAGTCACGGGGAACAGCTAGTGTAATATATATCTATAAAATAACGATGAAGGCAACTAAAAAAGAATGAGGAAAATAAAAAGTTTTTTTTTTAAATAATGAACAAAGACCAAAAAGGAAGCAGTCTTTAGCGAGCATTGTGCAGTGAAGTATAAAAAGTAAACTGAAAAGAAAAAAGAAGATATAAGAGGTAACATCGCATCAGCGTAACTTTTTAACATTTTATTTTAATTATTCTTTTATTTTGTTTTAGGCTATATTAAATAAAAAAGTAATGCATTTAATATTAAATGTACGGTATTTACAAGTAACTTAAAAATAATGTCAGATTCTAACAATTTATACTATTTTTAGTAGATATAGTATTCTAAAAACATACATTTTACGATAAACAGGTTCGTATTAAAGGAAATATATTTTTAAATATAACCCATGTTTTTCTGTAGTAGTTTGTTGGTAGTTTAAATGTCTACAATTTTGAAGGATTTAAAAGAAATCACTATTAGTATAAGTCATAATTATTGTTCTTCATTTCTAAAGATATGAAAACCTTAAAATTGCTTTAAAGTTATAAATAAATAAACATATAACCTTCCAAAGAAAATTGACTCATAAAATAGTTATACCATATGTAGAAAATTTAAAAGTATGTAATTAAAAGGAATGAGGAATGAAAGAAAGGAATGTTCAAAAGTGTGAATACAAATGGTTGAGTTACTCGTATGTACTAAGTTTCGTCAATATTGGACTGATCACCCAAATATTTAATTATATTGTTACGAGCTTGGAATTCGAGACAATTAAAAACTGCCATTTGAATTAACAAAATTGACACTTTAATTACAGAACAGTAATTACAACTTAAAACCACACTAATAACCACAATTGATCACTTTAGTTCGCAGTGATATCGCTTCGAAGTAATCGCTTGTATCGCCAATTCAATACTGACTCGGTCGTGGTCTATACCGTCTTTGTATAGGGCCTCAGATAGTTTCCAGAACCTTCTACCGTATAAACATCTAGTATGTTCGAGTACATATCGGTCCCGATATTTCTAGAAGGATCTTGACTCTCCTAGTTCTGCTACTCGATACTAGAGGGCGCTAGTGGTAACAAGTGTTGCCATGTACAAGGCATTAATAGTGGCGCGCAACACTGCCCCCTCCTAAGAAATGCTCGTCCCGAGCATTATTGGCATTATTAATAACGCGCCAGTCGAACCACATGGACGATCTTAGGAGTACCTCTTCTAAAACCAGTCAGCACCCGTCAGTTTCCCTGATGTTGGTGGACGGTGCTGTTAGCTACACAACCCTCTCGAGATCGATCACCTTCCCTTTCTACAGTTCGCTTAGGGCAGCTGGATCGAAGATGGCCCCTTTCCCCACAGCGCGGCTTCCACCTCCAGTGCATGAGCCAACGCGTCGTTAAGTGTCTCGTGGTGCCCGAGCCTAACAGCAGCTCTGACTTCAAGGTCGCGGATGCCGTCGATGAATTCTGCACTAGGCTCCCTACAATGAGCGCAGGTACAGACTGGTATGCTTTTAGAACTAGCTTCTCCACCTCAAGGGCCCACTGCTGCTGGTTTTCGTTGCTGCGTTGCATGCGATCTTTGAGCTACACACGAAGGACGTGTTCCAGGTGAGAATTGCCATATATTGCCTCCAACGACTCAAAAAGCTGCTTGTAAGTCACTTCCTTACCAAGAGCTTCCAGAAAGTTTAAGGCCTGGTCGCGCAGGCCTAGGGTGACAGCAGTCATGGCCTGACTTGTATTCCAGTCGTTGGCCTTCATGACAACCTCGAATTGGGTATTGTAGCCTGACCAGGAAGAAGTCCCGTCGAACTGCGGCACTTTGAATCCACATAGCGAAGGTGTTGTAGCTTCCGCCGGAGCGTTAATTTCATCTCCAATATTGAGGTGATCCAGCGTTTTCTTCACGTTAGCCATCACGTTGTCAACCCGATTGTTCACTTGGTCGATTCGGGTTTCAGCTTCCGACAGGCGGTTGTCATGTTGAGCAACCCTGTCCATCACCTCCCTTATCTCTTTCCCGAAAGTAGCGTGAAGGTCCTTCCTGAGGAGCATCTGATCTTCCATACCGCGCTGCAGCTGCTCTTCCAACCAACCATCCCGTTCCTCCTTTCGGCGGGCCTGCTCCTGCAGCACCATCGTCAGAGCATCTAATTCAGGTGCTGCAGATGCAGGAGCTGCTGATGGGCCGGCTTCCGTGGTCGGCAGCTGGCCCTCCGACGTCTGCGACGTTGCACCACCAAATCGTCTCTGGTCCGTCTTGTGTTGGCGTTCACTTCCGGTACGGATACCCACCGTGTCGTTTTCAGGTTAAATCGGCATATTTGATCCCACTTTAGTTCACTTTAGTTTGCAGTTATATCGCTGCGAAGAATTCGCTTGTATCGCCAATTCAATACTGACTCGGTCGTGGTATATACCGGCTTTATATAGGGCCTCAGATAGTTTCCAGAACCTTCTACTGTAGAAACATCTAGTATGTTCGTGTAAATTTTTTTGCAATGCCTGAAAAAGGCTACTAAGTTGAGACAAATTTTTATTATTATAAGACCATTAATGTACACTTGGTTGGCAAATAAAGATTGATTGATTGATTGATTGATTGAATATCGGTCCTGAAATTTCTAGAAGGATCTTGACTCTTCTAGTTCTGCTACTCGATACTAGAGGGCGCTAGTGGCAACTAGTGTTGCCATGTACAAGACATTAATAGTGGTGCGCAACAATATTTATATTGTGTGTATGAGTATCAAATTTAATAGCATGACTTTTACTAAGGATGAGAATAATAAGATAGAGCCTTTGATATAAGACACTTTCAAATCTTAGCTTAGCTTACTGTTTGACCGCCAGAAATCTCAAAGAATGATTCCATAAAAAAGCGCACACACGATTTCGCAAAATCGTTGAAATCATTTTCCAAGATCGATTAAATGATTGAGCACATATGAAATATATTAATATTTAACTATAACTCTTTATTACTCTTGTAGCCGATGGGAGGAGAAAGGGAGATCTCCCGCCGGGCAAGGTGTTCTGCCCGGGGAACGGCCAACGCTCCGATTGGTAGTTCAGAGCTATTCTAGATATGCTGCTTTAACTTCGGAACTTTATTAGTGCGATCTAGGCTTCGGTGTGATTCGCTCGTGACGCGACGATAGCGCCGCCACATTACCCCCTGCTCAGACCGGAGGTTGATAGTGTAGTCTAGATGTCGACGAATTTGCAAGTGCCAGGGAATTGCCTTGTAAGTCTGCGGTGAGTCGAGAAGAAGGCAAGTAATCTGCGAGAGTGCCGTGAAGCAGAGGCGAGCAGTAAGGCTCAGAGCCGTGCCGAACACTGTAACGCAGAGAGTAGCTTGAAGGAACAGGAAGCATTATTTTTCCAGTGCTGCTATGAACCCTTGTAAAGCTAGATGACTTGCAGAATGTGAAGACTGCAGACAATATCTGCTCGGGAGCGAATGAATGGGGTACTTGTGGACGATGACGAAGGTTTTTGAAGTTGTATTTTCCGAAGTTTGTTGGTTGCGTGTTCATATCACGTCGGGTGCTCACCAATGTGGCCGGTGGAAGGAAAAGGGAAGATCTCCCGCCGGGCAAGGTGTTCTGCCCGGGGAGCGGCCAACGCTCCGATTGGTAGTTCAGAGCTATTCTATATATGCTGCTTTAACTTTGGAACTTTATTAGTGCGATCTAGGCTTCGATGTGTTTCGCTCCTGACGCGACGAAAGCGCCGTCACACTCTCAAAAAAATTATTTTCCCTACATTATAATTAAATGCATAAAATATGAAAATGAATATGTCTTTTCTTTTCATCGTCATATCCGGTCATGCCGCTATCAGAGCCTCGTAAAATTTTTACATTAAGCTGATTTAAAAAAAGACATGACGTTTTCAACAAAGCTCTGCAATAGGTGAATGTGAATAAAAATAAATATCACCCCTAGATTTCATAAACTTAAAGCTTTGAAATACTTAAATATAAAAAATCTTTATGACTCAGGAGATAAAAAAAATACAGTAAACGTTCACTGACATGAATTGCAGATTTAAAAATTCTAATAAAAGTTTATAAAATGTTATAAAAATTTTATATTCTTTACAAATAGCTGTCTTGCGTTGTTTGAGCTTCGCGTTAATAGATTTTTGTAACGTTTCATATCCTATACTACTTACTATATTCTGCCATACCAGAAAATATACTGCAGGATTTAAAATGTTGATTACTTGTTCAAAATACGTACATTATACTCTATACACATTGTTACAAATTCATAAGTACCATACCATACCATAGTTGAAGTAATTTAAAAAAGATTATTGTTTTTTTTTTGAAGTGCCAAAGATATCTACAATTTGATTAAATCTACTTTACAGATATTATCGCCTTTATTTGTATTTTTAATAAGTGAATTAAATAAAAATTAGTACAATTAAATTGTCAATGTAAATGTGTAACATTAAATTGTCAATTAACATTATATAAAAAAACATATGTTTTGTAATGTATGATGATATAAGAAGTTTTGTTCTTTTAAAAAGTAACACTTGATGGGTAGCCTAAAAATTGCAATCCTAAGGTTGGGAAAATGCCCTATTTTAGATAGAGAATTTATCGTAACTTTTCAGATGACATTCTAATAATTACCTTGAACTTGCAATATACCTTAGTTCACTCAGAATGACAAAATAAACTTTAAAACATAAAATTCGGCTTCAAAAACTAGCAGAAAATAAATAATTTCCATATAATAATTTCTGGATTCGGGGCTTAATTTTTTTCACTGTCTCTTAGCGTAATTTTATACCGCATACTTCAGAAGCTATTATTTAAAACATTTTCTTTAAGGTTTTGAAGTTGTTTTTAATTTTTTAAAGTTTATTATTACCAGTGTAGCCTTGGTAGGTTTCATCAGATTAACTTTACAGGTTCGGTTTCAAAAGATCTTGCCAAGCTAGTACAAGGGTAATTTTACGATGTTTTTCGTAAGTAATCCATATTTTGCCGCTGACCAAGCTTACGAATTTTTTTCTAATTCCAAAAATAACAGTTAAATTCACTTTTTTCGTTTTTTTTTGTTACAATAATAGCCTCTCATTATCGGATTATTTACCTTCTTTTACAGGGGGAAATGCCTACACATACCCGCCTCGCGGGGCAAGGACGGGTTAGGTCAGACTCGTACCGACTAAAACCCCATGGTGTTCCACCTTCGCCGCATATTGGCAGGGCCACGGAAACGCTTTCGCACACATCCGCGGCTTCATGGCAGCCCCTTCTCGGGGGAGGACCTTTCCTTCCCATTCTCCTTCTCAGGCAAGGCACACCAGGAACACAAGGCACGCCCCCTCCACGGCCTCCAAATCCACCTGCGTATCGGACCCCCGAGTCCGATACGCGGAGCCCTTGGAGCCTGGAAAATCGAGCGCTTAGTAGCACCCGCTTTCTCGACCCCAGCGGCGGATCTCGTCTCTGGCTCCGCCACCAACCAATTTTCGGCCGTGGAGGGTAGGGAGAGCGGCGGCTCACAATACCGACACTCCTCTCCCCCTGCGACCCCACCACCACCGCATCAACGGTGCGATCCCGTCAAAATCGAGGAGGATATGGTGAGTGGCGCATCGCCATACCAACACTCCTCTTCCTCCGCGACTACATCTCGGCTGCAGCGGTAGGGGGAGAGAACATCCCTCTCACCGCAGCCCACCGACACACATCCGAATTGGGCTCGCCAAGCCCACTCGGAGTAACCACCTAGGGCCGGCCCTACACCATGAGCCAGCCAAGGGGTACCTCTTTGTTCACCGCGGGTAACCAAACCACGGCTACTAAGCCGTCCCGCCACGACAAGGCGGCAACCCGTTCGGGGGGATCGAATTAATTACCTACAGTGTAGAAATTTATTACACTAATCTACAAATCACTAATTACAATAATCCCACCAGTCCTACTAGTCTTACTAATATGATAAATGTGAATTAATATCCCATCCAACTGCCAAGCGTTGTTTGGATGCAAACATCGAAACAACGGTTGGCAAACGGATTTGTATCCGGAGTTTTTTTTAGTTATTAATAGGATGACTCTGCTACCCATCTCCTGATTGGTGTCCCTCTGTCGCCTCTTACGACACCGGACGATATGAGGAAGTGGATATTCTTACAACGCCGCACTCCATAATACGGTATTTAAATGATAAAGGGTATTATTGAAATCGTTATTCATATCTTTTATATGGATACTAGAGTGGTAAATAAAAAATAACTTTCAATATGTAATTATTATATAATAATCTATATTGAATAAAAATCGTTCTATTCAATACTAGAAAATATGCTTTTTTGTAAGTACTTGAGATAAGTTTTATTATCGGATTATTTACCTTCTTTATGGGGAAATGCCTACGCATACCCGTCTCGCGGGGCAAGGACGGGTTATGTCGGACTCGCACCGACTAAAACTCCATGGTGTTCCACCTTCACCTCATATTGGCAGGGCCACGGGAACGCTTTCGCACACATTCGCGGCCCCACCAGCGCCGGACGCCCCGTGGCAGCCCCTTCTCGGGGGAGGACCTCTCCTCCCCATTCTCCTTCTCAGGCAAGGCACACCAGTAACACAAGGCACGCCCCCCTCCACGGCCTTCAACTCCTTCTGCGTATCGGACCCCTGAGTCCGATACGCGGAGGCCATGGGGCCTGGAAAATCGAGCGCTTAGTAGCATCCGCTTTCTCGACCCCAGCGGCGGATCTCGTCTCTGGATCCGCCGCCAACCAATTTTCGGCCCTGGAGGGTAGGGAAAGCGGTGCCTCACAATACCGACACTCCTCTCCCCATGCGACGCCACCACCACCGCATCAACGGTGCGATCCCGTCAAAATCGCGGAGCATATGGTGAGTGGCGCATCGCCATACCAACACTCCTCTTCCCCCGCGACTACATCTCGGCTGCAGCGGTAGGGGAAGAGAACACTCCTCTCACCACAGCCCACTGACACACATCCGAATTGGGCTCACCAAGCCCACTTGGATTGGCCACCTCGGGCCGGCCCTACACCAAAGGCCAGCCAAGGGGTTCCTCTTTGTTCACCGCGGGTGACCAAGCCACGGCTACTAAGCCATCCCGCTGCGACAAGGCGGGAACCCGTTCGGGGAGGGGGGATGGAATTAATTACCTACACTGTAGAAATTTATAATACACTAATCTAAAAATCACTACTTACAATAATCCCACCAGTCCTACTAGTCTTAGTAATATTATAAATGTAAATTAATATCCCATCCAACTGCCAAGCGTTGTTTGGATGCAAACATCGTAACAACGGTTGGCAAGCGGATTAGTATCTGCAGTTTTTTTTAGTTATTATTAGGATGACTCTGGTGCCCATCTCCTGATATGTGTCACTCTGTCGTCTCTTACGACACCCAAGGGGCGATATGAGGAAGTGGATATTCTTACAACGCCACACTCCATGATACCGTATGTTTAAATGATAAAGGGTATTATTGAAATCGTTATTCATATCTTTTATATGGAGGCTAGAGTGGTAAATAAAAAATAACTTTCAATATGTAATTATTATAGGGTATATAATCTATATTTAATAAAAATCGTCCTATTCAATTCTAGAAAATATGCTTTTTTGTAAGTACTTCAGTTAAGTTTTAGATGCAAACAACGTTCTAGAGACATTTTATGCGAAAAGCAAAATCATCATTTGATTTGAATAAAACATGATGGCGGCCCGATTGTCTGTTATTTTTTAGAATCGACGGACCCGAAAGCTGTAATAACAGAGCGTTTGCAAAATATAAAGAAAGTTATAGAATTTTATCTCCTTAAGAAAAGTGAAGTGAATCTTTACTTTAAAATACTAAAAGCAGCTCGAACAAATTAAATGGATTTCTTATATTTGTAGTAGACTTGTGCTTCGAAAACATATCATGGTAGTGGAAAATTAGACTTCGCGTGTTATTTGGGGTTGCTTATCCAATGTGCTCTGTACGCGTGGGTTCGAATCCCGTCCTCGTCGATACATTTTGGACAAATTTGATTTTTACCCCGGAAAATAATTAGTTACAAAGTATTTTCGAGTATTAATAATTTTCTTTGTTTTTAAGTAAATAAATATTGATATTTTATCATGGCATTTTTCTTGCGGAACTCAAGGAGATTTTATTTTATTCTATTCTACTGTTAAACTAAGGCATCCCTCAAGTAATGCCACAAAAATTAATGAATACATTATACTCATATTATAATTATTATTATAAGTTAGAAATAGCAAATCTCACGGACTAATGAGGAGCAACAATACCTGTAGGCGGGTATAAATTCTGCTCACGAGCCAGCGATGTGATGGGTATGGGAAAATTTTATTTTATTCACGTAGGCTTGAAAAGATTTTACATAGGGGCTTTCTTAAAAGGTAGAACTGAAGATTTTACTGTTGGTCTACGAGATAATGGTCTGACTCAAAAAATCTGTCCCTAATATTGGTTATCGTACGTTAGCAACTACAAAAGACCATCTAAATGCCCGTCTTAATCCTTAGTTTAAGGTCAAATTTTTAATGCCATACGTTTCGATAGTTGTACCATTAGCAACATACAATTTGTAATCGTAAACTTTTTTGTATATGCGCTATTTATTACTAATTGAAATGACTGAAACATTAGCGCCTGTATCTACTAAATACCGGAGTCTACTTGTTTTGTAATCTACGCAGAGGCGGTGTGCTAGTGTCACGGTACAGGGGCCAGTCATCGCCTGCAATGCTTCTAGTTTTCCGATTTATATTTTATCTTTTTCCATGCAGATAGTTCTACGTAGTAGGTAGCTCAGTGACCATACTTATAATGATAAAAGCTTAGCCAGTCTCAATCATTAGTGGAGCGTCGTTTTGGAGTCATTCCTGGTCTGTGGCCTGATTTTGAACGCGGGCGGAAACGGTCTCGTCCCGATCCGCGCCACGAATGTCTTCCTCGTAATTTACCATTCAAGACGTAATTCCTCTAATTTGGCGGCCAGATCCTTTTCTTTTGTGTTCTATTTTTGTAATACTATTTCCATTGACTTAATGGGTCTTATTGTTTCTATAATCTTTTCAGCTAACTATGCTAGTTTGCCTAGTTCTTTAATCTCGCTTACAGCTAATACTGCTCTAAGAGATGTAGGTAGATATAGCTTACTCAATGTTAGCCTTTTGCTCTGGAGATTATTCTTAGCAACTGTAATTAAATAAGGAATTTCTAAGCCCACAGTTTTCCAGTTATGTTTTTGTGTTGTTGTGTACTTGCATATTGTTTGATATAACGTAATGCAATATACTAGAAAGTAGGGTGAGAGGAAACTTCTATTAATAGTGAATTAAAAATGCTACCTACTGCGCTTGAGCTTGCGCCTAACAAACTGTTATGCCGAATCCAACGCAAGCAATATACTACCTACCTAAGTTTATTCGATTTACATTTAATATTTTATATTGTTATTAGTTCAAGGTCAAGCTTTTAGACTTTCTAATCAACTAAAGACTCTTCAAAAAGCGTAGAAAATACGTTTTACAAGCTTATTAATTCAAATATTTTACATTGTTATGTAAATAAGATATCCACGTACGGGAGATACGTGGTATCCGTTATAAGAACTGAGAACTTTTTTAATTAAACTCAACAGCAATATATTTTATAACATTTACTATCCCACATTGCTAAGATATTTTTATCAAGTAATAAGATAACGGTGAAAACGAGTCAGTGCTTCTTTTATTCTCTCAAGATTTTTGCGTAATGATAATAGTATCTGTTAAGGCCTACAGCTGCCCCTGCAAATATGAAATCTCCCGGGGCCCATGAGCGTAAGATTCAACGAGCAGTCGCAGGTTCGAGCCCGAGCGGTTATATGGAAAATGTTTTATCCTACTACAATTTAATGGGGAGGCTAGTCAAATAGAGAGGATTAAAACTTACCTGTATCTGAGGCAACGACTGTCTCAAGGTTCGGTCAGGCAGGAGGTGTGTATGTGTTGCGTGTATGGTGATGGTTTTTGTGGTGTGGATGTGATTGACCTGACTGGACCGTTGAGGTCGGCAGCTACCAGGACTCCGGCGCCACTCCAAATTATGGTAATCTCCAGCAGCGTCACCCACGGTCAGTTTCTTTCTTCATTGTCACTATTTCAATCTTTTAGCTTCATTGTACATTTATCTAACTTAAACTCGCCTAATTCTACATTCATCGTAGAATCGAACACGTGATACCCGACACAGTAAGGACAGTAGTTCAAAATTCGACATTCAATGTCCCGGATTCACTTTTCACAAAATTATAAAAAGGGAATTAAAGCGAACTCTTAATGAATCATACGGTTCAGCGTAAAACATAACTAAGTTCCTTCATTCGACACCAAAACACCACGTCGCGAAAAGAATTCAAAAAACGCCTCGTTGAAACGTAAACTAACAAGCCAACCAATACACAAAAAAGGGCACTTAACGCGACGGCACAATTATAATGATTTCCTGACAATCAACCGGGAGAAGCTCTCGAACAAGGAATGCGCGGTTCGAATCCTAGACCGTATATCTACTCGACGCGCGCGTGCACAATTCCGCATCCCCGAACAAGTTAAATATTACAAAATTCCCTTATCCACGTAACGATGTAACACGAACTTAATCTAACTATCTGGACCCTACAACGGTCGCGTGAACTTCGGCCGCGATCACGAGCTACGCGGGTTCCCCACATCGCCGCCAGTGGGCAACTACTCATCTCTTCGCCCACGCGTCGAGCCACACAAGCCGCACACCGCCGCCGTGGTACATACTACCGGGTGACGTGACAGCTCGAACGCAATTGGATGGCGTTCAACTTGACCAAATTTGGGCATAAACAGTATCATTATCATAATCATCTTCATAACATAACTTTTACGAGTCCACGACTGAACATTTTCCACCTCCCAAGGAAAGCCACAAATCACAGTCATGAGCCAAATGCACCCATTGACTGCCTGCTTGTCTGACCAAGTCTTAATAAAATCTACTAGATGCCGCCCTACATTTTGCTTACGAGGCTACCACTCGTAAACCTTTTTTGCTCATTATTTGTCGATTATTTTCTTTATATTCTTCTATAACCCCCATAAATAATGGTGTAAATATTTATATGGTAACGTAGCTTATGGTGTCCTTAATATGTGTGATTATTATTAAATTAAAGTATTCCCAAATTTTACACCTTGAAGATGGTTAACTTTATTTTAAATGTTACTATTCCGTGACGTTACATATAAACATCACAATGTATGAGATTAAGAACAATAGACATTGGTACACATTCATTTAGCCACGTGCGACAGCTTCTGATTGGCTTTTACCAAATGCAGGTTGCGGGCATTTTTTATGCTATAAGGGAGACAAACGAGCACACAGTCCAAATAATGTGAGTAAGTAGTTGCTGTGGCGCATAGACATCTACATCTATCTTCGTTTGCAAATTAAAATGCAGCCGTGAGTACCCAATACTCAATAACTTTATTGCATTCCATAGGTTACAAAAGGTGTTACATAGTTTTATGGTATCTCTATGAGCCCTGATGGGCACAGCAATATTATGAAGGAGGAACTGTTATTATTATAATTATTGCTATTTTTTAATAATTATTTAATATTAACATTTATTATATTATTTAAACATACACACATTGAATTTTAAATATGGTTATTATAATTATTATTATTAATTAATTAATTGATTTTGACATTTAAGGTTTTATTATAATTAGTATAATCAGCACAGTTGAATTTTTATTAAATTATTTGAATCATTGTAAATTTTATTTGGATCTTTTATTGTAATTTATTTAGTAGGATGGCATTTCATTATTACCTAACATAATTACATATCTATATTATATTATATTTTTATCTTCTAAAAATTCAGAGGTGTTACTATATAACACTTGTTCATAAGTAGTTGCTTTAATTATTTTTACGAATTGTTTTCAATTTATTATTTTTTATATATTCGAGTAGTTTATTATATTATATTTTTATGGACATGGCAAATGGGCTGGAAGAATGAAATTTTAGTTTTGAAATTGGCAGCACTAATTTGTTTCTCTGTCTTAGATTCCTAGATATGATGTCATTTGGTTTTGTGTAGAAGCTTGGATTTTTTTTGATAAACTTGCAATGTTCCAAAATATAGATTCAGGGCAGGCTTAAAATATTATACTTCTTAAAGTAAAGCTTACAGCTTTCTGTGTTTTGTATATTGGCTATGATTTGTATTAGTTTTTTTTTGTTTAGTTAATAAACTTGGGGCATCAGTACTGTCTCCCCATAGGACAGTGCCGTAGCTGAGCCATGCATGTGCATATGCGTAGTAGGATGTGATCGCGGTGGTTATATGTGTTGTTTTTTTTTACTTCTCGTAATGCGTATGCGTAAACTTTATATGTAATTTTTCTATGTGTGGTTTCCAAGTAATATGGGTAGCTATTATTAGGCCTAGTAGTGTGTGTTCGTTAACAGTATATATAATGAAGCTATTATTATCTATTTTTACATTTAATTTTGGTTTTTGATGTGGGTGAAAAGCCATTATTTTAGTTTTTGATAAGTTTATCCGCAAGTTATGTTTTGTTAGCCAGTCCGTTGTTTTGAATAATATGGTGTCAATTTTTTCTGTTAGATTTATTGGACTTTGGCTTTATATAAGAATAGAAATATCGTCCGCGAACATGACACAGTTTTTTTTTTAATAGAATAAGGGTGACAAACGAGCACACAGTCCACCTGATGGTAAGTGGTTGCTGCGGCCTATAGACATCTACATCTATCCTCTATTACAAATCAAAATGTAGATGCGTTGTCACCCGTGAGAACTAAGATGAAATGCCTCATTTGCAGTAAAAAGGGCCTCCGGCCACCTGCACTTACAAAGCGAAACGCAGAGGTAAATCTCTAGGTCACGCTGGTTTTCTGTGAGGTCGTGGTACTACCCCGGTTCGAGCCGGCCCATCCGTGCGACAGCAAAAGCTGCCGCGTGGCTCTACCACTGTTAGAAGACTATCTACCACAGTATTAGTTCAGAGCCTCTGCAAAGTCATTAATGTAAATTTAAAAGAAAAGACAGCCCTTGAGTATTGAGGCTATAATAGTTTTAGTATCGGATCAAATTTTTTCAATTTTGTGTAATTTATCATTAAAATACTCTATTTCTACTATTTGCGTTCTATTGTGTAAATATGATTTTAACAGATTGTAGCACGGGCCTCTGATTCCTATGTCATATAATTTATTTAGTAATATGTTATGTGTTACGACCCACAGCTGCCCCTGCAAAGGTCACCTTGGCTAGGGCACATAGTAGCTTCTTCGACGGGTAGCCGAGGGTTCGGGCCCAAATAGCCATATGGCAACTTGACCTATAATACTACACTACAGGGAGAAGGCTAGGAAAATAAATAGTACGTACCTTGATCCGAATCTAAGACCGCCCCAAGGCTCGGTCAGGCCGTAGGTAAAGTAGATGCACGTAAAGTTGTGTTTAGTGGTGTGTATATGTGGGTGACCTGGCCCAGCTGAGGTGACCTGGCAGCGGCCGGTTTCCATGCTGCATCACTCCAGCAGGCGTCCCCAATGGACCATTTCTTTCTTCATTTCACTATTTCAATCTATCCACTTTATTGTACATTTAACAAACTTCAACTCGCCTAATTCAACGTTTATCGTAGAATCGAACACGTGATATCCGACAAAAGTAACGAACAGGAGTCAAAGTTCAACATTCAATGTCCCGGATTCATTTATCACCAAATTACCAATAAGGAACTAACGCGATCTCTTCCTGAGTCACACAGTTCAGCGTTACTAACACAACTATGCTCCCTCGTTCGATATTAAACACCACGCCGCAATAAGAATTCAAAATCAACCTAGCTGACACGTTAACTAGCTACTGAGTCAACACACAAAAGGCTCTTAACGCGACGGTATAATAAACAATGATTTCCAAAACAATCAACCGGGCGACGCCCTCAATAAGGAATACGCGGGTCAAATTCCACGTCACACGAGCAAGTTAAATATTGTAAAATGCACTTCAACACGTAATCACTATATAATTGGAGCAATTACTTTCCAACGAAATTACTTTAATCAGTCAAATACAATACAAGCCTCTTGTCACAAATTTAAAACCTAGACAAACTAAACCGAGACGGTTTTCACGAAACTACAAATACGTAGCGAAGTAACGCGCACAAATTCTAAAAATCTAGACCGTAACCCCAAAATCGGTCGCGCGAAACATCGTCAGCGGCAACCGAGGTATGCTAATTAACTGTACCGCTGCCAGCGAGCCACAGTCTGCTACTGTCCATTCGCCCTCGCGTCGAGCCACTGCCAGCCACACACGGCCGCCCCACCTGGCGGCGTTCACCTCACCTACATACCATCGGGTGACGCGCCAGCTCGAACGCGATTGGATGGCGTTCAATATGACCAGTTTTGGGCATAAACAGTATGTTTTTGACATGTCTAGTAGTATCCCTATAGCATATTTTTATCTTTAATTATATTGGTACAAGCTTGGTGTTCGAGACAAGTAAAACTGCCGAGTTAATTACCAAAATTGACGCTTTAATTACAGAACACTAATTACAACTTAAGATCACCTAATAATAAAACACAATTTTTCTATTGATCACTTAAGTTCGCAGTTGTATCGCTTCGAAGTATTCGCTTATATCGCTTATTCAATACTGACCCGGTCGTGGTCTATACCGGCCTTATATAGGGCCTCAGATGGTTTCCAGAACCGTCTACTGTAGAAACATCTAGTATGTTCGAGTACATATCGGTCCCGCAATTTCTAGAAGGATCTTGACTCTCCTAGTTCTACTACTCGATACTAGAGGGCGCTAGTGGTAACTAGTGTTGCCATGTACCATCACCATCTTGTTTATATAGTGTAATTTTTTTGACGTTGTTATAACCCTTTTAATATTTTTTGATATTTTTTATAATAATATGTAAGAATTATATCATTTGACCTTATAATGTGCGATTTGAGCAATATTTTGTTATAACAAGAATTTTTATACCAACGGTAAGCCAATGTTTTTTATTTGTTTTTATTTTTTATTTTTATTATTCTTTTGGTATACAATTTGATTTTACCTTTAATTGCACGATCTAGAATTTTAATCAAAGATTGATGAAATATATTATAGTTATAGTTTATGTCTTTATTTTTATTAAGTATGATTTCCCAATCACGCGATTCCAGTGCAAATTAAATCGTATGTATTTTTGCAGTATTTACGGGTTAGATGTTCCAATTTATGAAGTATTTGATTACAACCAGCACAGGTAGTCGACATTATTGTAAAGTATTTCTTCCTAAATAATTATTTTGTCGCCCTCTTGTGGTGTGTATCGGAGATGGGAAGTAATTTGCGGTTTTTGGTGTTCTGCTTTTTGTTCGACGTATAATGTTGAGTTTTTGGTTAATCTCGTAGATGGCGCAATAGGTTATAAAGGTTCGTTCGTAAAAGTGTGCGCTTTTACCGATCTCTAACAATCAAGCAAAATAGTAATCAATTGTCAACTCGTCATAGTGGGCTTTTGATGTTATGTGGTTCATGTAAGCTTCTATAGATGGCGTTAGTAGCTTCAACGCTGGTATATCGGGAACTTAGCGCTGAGAGTTCAAAGTTCAATTTATTAGAACTTGTATAGCGGTTGAGAAGATAACTGGATTTGAAAATGTTCACATAAAAGTATAAAAGTTTCACAATGATTATAGCACAGTTTTATTTTTTCACTTATAACTTTGTAAATTAATGAAGTTTTGTAATGTTTGTTTAATAGTTTTAGAGTTCGGATTACAAATAATTGCACGGGGTATTTCACCGTACATTTAGATAACACTATAAGTTGAATAAAAACACTTGAATTTTATGAGAATCATATTTCAATGTTGAAATATTTGGGTTTACTATTTTTAAAGATAATTAGTCACGGAGCTCAATGTTTGCGTGACGCGCGCGCCATCTAGCCGCCAATTATATTCAACTAGTACTAAGATAGAATGCCTCTTTTCAAGTAAAAACACATCTATTATAGACAACTAACGTATTAGAGCTACGCAGCAGCTATATTATGGTCGCAACACAAATTGGTCGGATCGAGCAGGGAAGCATCGTGCTCGCACAGAATAACAGCGGTAAATAGCGGCTTATTTCTGCTGTTTCATATGACGAGCGTAGAGAAGCGGATGCCATTTTTACAATTTTTATGTCTAAAGCTAAGCATCCACTTATCATCAGGAAGACTGTGTGAGCGTTTGTTAACTTATTTTATAAATAAAATAAATAAATACGTGATTATTAGATTGCTATCTCTTGAAAGAAGTCGTGTGAGGAAGAAAATTACCGTTACATATTTTAAAATATTTGATATCAGCGATTTTACAATTGAATTAATATACAATGTTATTTATTTTTTACACTTAAGTAATTTACCAAAGTTGAACGTGTTATGAAAATCAATATTATTAAATACTCTGAGTAATCATACTCGCTTAATACGAGTACTCTATAGAGAAGAAGTTGCAGCGCAGGGATCGCGAAACTGTCTAGTACTAAGGCAAACAGCGCCCGTGCTTTTCACTGAATATTACACATTTACCTGCGACTGAAACTAGACCGAACTTCCCCTTTAAAGTAGTGAAATAAAACTAGTGCGGAAGTTCAAAGTTTCGCTGCGTTTAATTCGAAAATGATAATTCGCAGTCTTGTTTATCTTCGGAACTTAATTAGGATGTTTGCAAATATTCCAACCGTTTTTCAAACACTTCTTTTCATTTTCAGAGAACTATATATTATGTGTTGCTGAACGTTGATTTTATGGTTTTATTAATGAAAACAAAGAGTTATTTTAGATTTTCCATTTGTCGATATATTTATTTATTTTATCTATCACCAACGCTGTTTCTTTTGCATATTGTAACGCCTCATAATTATTATTATTAATAATAATTAAATTCATAATGAAAACATTTAAAAATGTCATAGAAATTATCGTTTAAACAATTAAAATGCAAATAATAAGCATAAAGTTCAAATATATTCATTTGGAATATTGAATATTATAGTATTAGTAAACGCATAATTTATCTCTAAAAATCTCTAAATTTATTAAAAACCTGCTTAAAATATTTAAAATGTAATAAATCATATAAATATAAGTCGATTATATTGCAATAATAAAGATAAATAACATTTGTAATATGCACACCGGCACAATTAGCGGAACAGAAAAAAAAGTGAGACTATGAGATAATAACGCATATATTTGACGAAAATGTAATTAGACACAAAATAACAAATTGATTAACATCTTTTAACAACGACTTTGAAAAGTCTTCGTTATTTTTTATTGAAAAATAAAGAAATTTGAAATAAGTGAAATTTTTAGATGATTATAAACCATCACAAAAAATAAAAAAAAGTAAGCATTAAATGATTTAACAATAAAATTAAAGCAAAATTAATAACGAGTGTTTCCCCCTCTTGCTCTGATTACGGTTTCATTCGTCTGGGCATGCTACAGATTATGTTATTGATGATTTCTTGAGGCAACCGCTCCCACTCCTCTAGTAATGCGTTTCCAAGTTCATTCAGATTGTTGGGGGGTGGCATTCTGGATTTAACCCTTCTTTTTAGCAAGTCCCAGACATGCTCTATCGGATTCATATCAGGGGAATTTGCTGGCCACTGCATCACCGGTATACCTACGTGGCTCAGATATGCCTGTACCGATTGTGCACTATGAGCACGAGCATTATTTTGCATTAGAGTAAAGTCGTCATCAATAAATGGGGCAAATGGTACAACATGTTCTTCTAAAATGTCTCTGATGTATCGATCTGCTGCCATGGTCCCTCCTGTGACTATCACTAACTCCGTGCGAGCTGCCAAACTGTGTGTTCAAAATTAGACTGTATGTGGCGTTCTCCTTTGCGTCTCCATATTCGCTGTCTCCCATCGATCTGTTTTAAAAGAACTCTGCACTCATCAGTAAAGAGAACCTGCTGCCATTCGTTCAAATCCCAATGACGATGTTCTCGCGCATAGCTTAATCGGTTTACGCGGTGACATCTCTCAAGTTTTGGGCCTTTCGCAGGTATATACGAGCCTAAACCACCTTCTTCAAATCTCCTCCGAACTGTACGCTCACTTACTCGTATTCCTCGAACGTCTTCCAGTTCATTTCAAGCTTGTACAGCCGTTAGTCGCGTATTCCTACGAACTCCAAGTTGTAAAATACTGTCATCTCGCCTCGATGTACATCTTTTTCTACCTTGACCTCTCCTCCTCACAAGAGAATTAGACGATTTGTACCCCTGGATGCTGCGATGAATCGTTGATACTGGTCGACGAAGCCTTGAGGCAATCGATCTGTAGGTATGGCCATTTCTTCTCATTTCATCAGCCCTAATGATTTCCAGTGATGTTAAGTCAGGCATAATAAAGAGCTTTTAATAAACAAAATTGCCTATAGAATAACAAATTTATAAAAAGAAATTAAGTGCAATTTTTCAAAAAAATTACAATTACGTAGTTATTACTCGAACAAGTTGACAAAACGTATTGTTCGGGAAAATAAAACAAATTAATGAAAAAAGTGTATGTCATCTAATTTTCTATTTTCAAATTTGACAATAAATAAAAAAAAATATCATAACTGGCCAGTTCCTCAAGTAAAAGATTTTAAAATCCTGCTTTTTTTGTGTTCCGCTAATTGTGCAGGTGTGTATATAATAGAAAAAAGGGATCAAATTTTTTTAAGTTGATGAGGATATTCTTGTAATAATCGAATTTTTCTAAGTTGATGAACGTGTTATTGTAATGTTCCTTTATATGTGGGCGTTGCCGGAGACACATACCCAAGGTTGTACATATATATGGGGTGGTCGCGGAACAGTATTTCATGCCGGCATACCGCCTGCAACTTTACAAGGCGCAGGTTCGGCCTCATATGGAATACTGTTCCCATCTCTGGGCAGGGGCTCCCCAGTGCCAGCTCCTTCCACTTGACCGCATCCAGCGCAAAGCGGCTCGAATCGTCAACGACCGAGTCCTTTCCGATCGGCTCGATTCATTGGCACTGCGAAGAGATGTTGCATCCCTTTGCATTTTCTTTCGCATCTACCACGGGGAGTGCTCTGAGGAATTGTTCGGATTAATCCCAGCCGCCAAATTTTACGAACGCACATCGCGGCAGAACTCCCGATACCATCCACACCATCTGGGTGATTGGCGGTCCACCACTGTGCGATTTAGAAGATGTTTTCTTCCTCGCACGACTTCCTTGTGGAATCGATTACCATCAGCGATTTTTCTGGACCGATACGATTTAGGGAACTTCCAATAAAAGAGCCTACTCCTTTTTAAAAGGCCGGCAACGCATCTGCCATTCCGCTGGTTCCCTTGTGTTGCGGTTGTTCATAGGCGGGGGTAGTCACTTACCATCAGGTGAGCCGCATGCTAGTTTGCCCCCTCTCCTATAAAAAAAATTTGACGAGTTTTGCTGTTATTTAGAGTAACTTTTGATAATATTTTTTAAGTTTATTGAATCAAGTTTTATAAGTCAATTTATATATATATATATACAGGGTATTTTTGGAACGCTCCCGAAAACTAAGACAGGCGACAGCACCAAGTATACCTTTGATCATGGGTTACAAATAAAGTCGATCCTAATGAAAAAAAATCATCTTTTAACAACGTTTTATTAGCTTTATTCACGCGCCATCATGTTAGTACAGCTAAATGAAACGATAATTTCATAAAAAATATCATGAAAATACTGAAACATAAAACCAGCAGTGGAAACTGAATTGATATCACCTGACTAATGGAGGTTAATGTACGCGCGAACGGTGAAAAACAAACGCTGGCCTTGAACTTGGGCACTGAGCGATTTATCACATATTGGTACGAAAGGCGCGCGACGGGGGAACAATCCGCCAGTATTAGTGTGCCTGCATGCTATTGGTTCCCGCGCTTTGTTCGCTTCAAAAATACAGTCGCATACACAGCTTATTTTGCGACTCGCGACGTTGTTTTAAAAAGGAAGGTAAGAAAAATTATTTATATCTATTGTTTTATGACTAAACTAGTGATCGAAAAGGTAAATATGATAGGAGAAGGTGAATGGGGAAAATTGTGCAGTAAAGTTAAAAGTGTGGAGGAAGAATACCGAAAAAATTACCATGTGATCGACCTGATGACGGAAGCTCAAGCGAAGATGAAAGTGATGATGAAGTAGCATCCAGTAACACCAACACACCATTAACATCTGGCTTCCATGTGACCCAAGACGTCATAATGGACGGCGTGTTACCCTTAGCTAAAGTTTTCTTGTTACAAACTACTTTATATTTTACGATAGAAATAACAAATAATGCTCATGTAAACATTATCCATTTTTAATTCCCACCTCTTCCAAAGTTCTAAGTAGCTAGTAAAACACCTATTATGATTCTACATTAAAACAATTAATTACTGTAATATTATAAAACAATAGCCCAATACCATGTAGTACTTTAGAACGTGACTGTACCCACACCCCCTCCGCTATCGACCTGCATCTAGCTCGGTACGAAACAATGCGGCGATCGTAAGAAAAAAGGGCGCATCTAACAATTTATGAATAAATGAGTTAAATATACCATTCGATTCATGATAAGAAGGCGCATCTACTAAATTTTTTTAATATTCACAAATATCAATATTTTAGAAATTATCGTAAGAATTTTAGACGTAACTGTTGATCACAGATGACTTTTTTTAGTAGAAAAGACTTATACAAATTCAACATAAAAGAAGACTTATTTAACCAGTTGCTACGTCATCTTTAACAATATTTGCATCGATTACTTAAATTTCAATTATTCTTGGTCTTGTCTTATTATTCTATATCTTATTATTAAGAGCTTATATCTTATTGTTAAGAGCTGGTGTTTCACATGTGGTCCCATATAAATTTTATCGAGGTCAGACCAATAGTTTTTGAGTTATCCTTAATTATTTATATTAAAGTCGGTTGTACAAAATTTTTAATTTTTAATTATTATCGTAGTAAGTCTTGTATGATATCCCCTTTAAAATCATTACTCAAGAGTTGCGGGTTGTTATTTTTTGTGTCTCACTACCAATGCTTTTCTAATATTTATTAAAAAAAAAGTAGTAAATTACTATTAGCGTCCTTTCAACTTCAAATGACCTTTCCAAAATATGTAAAATTGTTAAATGAATGGCAGTTTTTTTTTAATTTATTAGGTTGGAAAGACGCAAATAGTTATATGCGTCTTTCCTTCGATGTTTTTGTGTTGCCAGGTGTATTTTTTAAGCTAAGATGAAAAGGAAAATTAATTTTATTTAAATAAATAAACAAATTATCAAAAAATTTGTTCGTCCTTAAAATCTTCATATCTCTACGTATATATTTCAATTTTCATATAGATACCTTTTAATATACTTTAGACACAGGGTCTGAAAGAAAAATTCATCAATTTATTTTTTATTTTCATTTTACGTTTTTGTTAGTTGCGTCCTTCTTTATGTAACCCGACGACGGCAGAATGTAACCCGGCCGGCTCGTGTCGCCTCACGCTGTGACGCAATAGACAAAGAGTATAATAACTGTCCTAGCAGTAGGTTTCAGTTTTGTTGGGGTTCGTTATTAATTGTAGTTTTTGAAACAGTTCCGTGTTGATTTTGTATACGCGTGCGCGAGCGACAGCTCAATCGTATTGTTATTACTTGTGATTACGTGTTGGTATTATTCTTTTTGTTACGTTTTTTGTTTTAATAATGCTTAACGCGTACTTTTATAGTGATTGTGAATACAGCAACATGTTATCCGAACCCAGGTACACGAAGTATCGCCAAATAAATTGTTAAGACGTCGGGATGGAACAAGTGTGTCATACTGTGCAGTGCACAAAGTGTTGAAGCGTAACCGAATGCGCCCATACAAATTGCACAAAGTGCAAGCTTTAGTTCCCGGCGATCACGACCGCCGACGAGTTTTCTGCCGTTGGTTATTATACCAGCGACAACGTGTGCCTGGTTCCATTGAGCACATTATCTGGACGGATGAGTCGATATTTACCAGAAACGGCCTGTGGAACCGAAGAAATACACACGTGTATTCAGAGATTAACCCGCACGCTGTTCCACAAACCGGGCACCAAACCCGATGGTCGGTTAACGTATGGGCAGGTTTATTTAAGGATCGCATACTGGGACCAGTGTTTCTGCCACAGCGACTGAACAGACAGCGATACCATGTCGTGAGGTTCGTCCGTGAGCGCCTCATTGAGCTATTTGATGATCGCTGGATCGGCAGACTAGGACCACACGCTTGGCCACCTCGCTCACCAGATCTGACCCCGTTAGACTTCTTTTTGGTATGTGAAAGAAAGGGTTTTTAATCGTGAGTGTGATAGTGCTGACAAAATGCGCCAAAGGATCGTGGATGCTTTCGAGAAACTATGTACGGACTTTGTCGAAGACCACACGATGATGCCCCGCCTGCACCCAAATCTACCTTGAAACGAATGGAGCACAATTTGAGCTGCATCTCATAAGACCACGGAGAATTTAGAGCTGTAAGCTGTTTCATAACTATTTTTTTTAAATAACTTAGTACTGAACTAATCTGAATAGGTACATAACTGAATACATGAGAATAATAAACATACCTACACGATGAATAAAAACGCATGATTCCAACCTTGGTTACATTTCATTTAAGTATTTTTTCATTAGCGTATGTAGTGGTATGGCCCGCTAGTTGCGGGCCGCGCGAATTTGCGTTCGCGAGTACATTGACCTTTAGTCAGGTGATACAATTCAGTCATTCCACTGCTGGTTTTATGTTTCAGTATTTTCATGATATTTTTTATGAAATTATCGTTTCATTTAGCTGTACTAACATGATGGCTCGTGAATAAAGCTAATAAAACGTTGTTAAAAGATGATTTTTTTTTCATCAGGATCGAATTTATTTGTGACCCATGATCAAAGGTATACTTGGTGCTGTCGCCTGTCTTAGTTTTCGGGAGCGTTCCAAAAATACCCTGTATATGAATTTCTTAGCTTTATTTATTTATTCATTTATTATACATCCACTTATTACTATCATTACAGGATTGCCCTAATACGATAGATAAGTCATACTTTTGTTATGTTAGACATAATATGTTTATAACCTAAAAATATATATATATAACAAGGTAGCCTTTGTGAACTCGTTCAGAGAACATAAGAATAAATCAATTTGCTCAGCCACCGCATTGAGTGTACGCAATGCGCGGGTGATTGGCACCTCACGTAATAGGTTGGTTTAAGGCAACACATCGAAAACCGTTGAAGCAGGCTATCGCCGGACTAACCAGAGAAAAACATAATTTCTATAAAAACTTCAAAAACTTCAAAAAGACGATTAAAACCGCTTAGAAATCGCGTAGAATCTTAAAATATTTTTAAAAAATTATTGATTTTAGTCATCAAAATAATGAGCAAGTAAATTACGAATATTGATGTTATGAATGTATTCGAGTGGTTTCCAAGCATATAGATTAAGTAATTTCGTTGTAATTTCAACTATAGTGATTTTTTAGAGGTGTTTTCGCAAATTATTATGATCGAGTCAAAATTTTACAATCGTGTTTGCAAGCAAACTCAAGATAAAGACATGAATTTACCCATACCAAAATTCCAGTTTCGTTAGTCGTGTCATACTCCTATACCATTCCATGAAAGGAGGTGCATTTTTTCGCAGTGTCGCCTTAATTAATAATATAATTAATTAAGGTTTTAATTAATAGTCAAAAACCGATGATAAGAGATAATTATGTTGGTCATGATTATTTATAAGGACAAAAATAAAAAACTATTGGTAAATCCAATTGTGTATTCTTTCTATCAAGGTAAGGTCTCATCATAACTAACAAAACGAGGCCAAATTCGGCTCATCTAGTTTTGCTCTTCGAGGAGTTCTAGTAGCAGTCACTGAAGTACACCTTTAGTTCATTGTATCAAGTCCAGAGGTAAGGTCACATCATAACTAACAAAACGAGGCCAAACTCGGTACACCTAGTTCTACTCTTCGAGGAGTTCCAGTAGCATTCACCGAATTACATCTTTAGACTACTCTATAAAGTCCAAGACGTATCATCATCATCATCATCAGCAGCATCATTATTACAGCCCTTCACAAGTCCACTGCTGAACAAAGGCTTCCCCCAAGGAATGCCACAATGCACGGTCACGAGCCACCTGCATCCATTGACTTCCTACATGTCGTACCATGTCATCACTCCATCTAGTGGTGGACGCCCTACACTTCGCCTGCCGGTACGTATACGTGTATTTATATATTAATCCTGACTTTTAGCGACAAAATATTATAATAAAAATCTGTGATTATAAGAGTAATAACCTTGGTCAAGTATATATCAAATTTGGTTTTTGGAATATTTTGTATTTCTACAGCGCTCGATATTTTTGCTGCATATTACCGCTGCTGTAAGCAAACAATAAAGCAATTCACTCTCAACGGCGGCCGAGCACGTAGCAAGCTAAAGCCAGAGCAAAGTGTATTTATCAAAATAAATTAATACAGGGCTGCTAAAACACCGAAAACTTCGACATTTCGCCGCCTAAAAAAAATTAATTACAACTAAACAAAACAAAATTAAACTGCCATTTACATTCCATGGTTTCCAACATGATAGATATTAAAAATAGATTGAGTATGTAAAATAATTGATATTTTCAAAAGTTATCTTGTTTACCACTCCATGCGGACTTCATAAATCTACACCATAAGCCACTAAAACCAATTTTTAATTTAAAAATAGCAGCTAATCGATTTAAAAAATTATTAATAAGTTCAACAAACATTTATCTTTCTGACAATGTTCTTTTTAGGGTTCCGTAACCAAATGGCAAAAAACGGAACCCTTATGGATTCATCATGTCTGTCTGTCTGTCCGTCCGTATGTCACAGCCACTTTTTTCCGAAACTATAAGAACTATGCTGTTGAAACTTGGTAAGTAGATGTATTCTGTGAACCGAATTAAGATTTTCACACAAAATAGAAAGGTTCCCCATAATTAGAACTGAAACTCAAAAAAAATTTATTGAGGTTGCTAATACCATTTTTTTATACTGGTAAGTTTGCGCGAGAGACACATCCAAATTGGTAAAATGTGTGTATCCCCCCTGTAACTTCTAAAATAAGAAAATGATATAACTATAAAATATATGATGTACATGACCATGTAACCTTCCACCAAAAATTGGTTTTAACGAGATCTAGTAAGTAGTTTTTTTTTAAATATTTTTTTAATAATAATTTTAATAAATCGTAAACCGCAATTTAACTTTCATTCAATTAAATCATATATAAAAATAAAAAATATACTATTATAGAAAATATAAGAACTTTTATATTATGTTACAATATTAAATTACAATTTATATATTCAAAATTATTGTTAATACTACGATTTTATGCGACAAAACGTTGGAATTTTGTTTTTAAGGCGCTAGTAGAACATACCTAAGCGCTTTGCACTTAAGGCATGCAATGATTGCAATTCTATTAAAATTATAAATAGACCTGTTTACCTGTATAAGTAAGTTTAAAATACTCTTATTAGAAGAATCAATTACGACAGTAGTCGAGTGGTTGATTTTTTTTATAGGATAGGGTGACGAACGAGCACACAGTGATGGTAAGTGGTTGCTGTGGCCCATAGACATCTACATTTATCCTCCTTTGCGAATCAAAATGCAGATGCGTTGTCACCCGTGAGGACTACGATGGAATGCCTCTTCTACAGTAAAAAGGGTCTCCGGTTCTCTACACTCACCATACGAAAAACAGGAGTGTTAAGTGGTTTTTTTTTTCGCTGGTATTCTGTGAGAGCGTGGTTCTTCCCCGGTCGAGCCGACCCATTCGTGCTACAACTATACTACTAATATAGCTGTAGCATGGCTCTATAACGTAAAAAAACTTCGATGATTTGAACTTAATACTTAATTTAAGTGCCTGTACACTTAAACATTAGATTATCATTTCTGCTACTGCAAAACTTGACATTATATTACATAATTCCTACAATTTACTGTTCAACCTTTGAAAAAGCTAATGAATTTCTTTCTCTCTTGTTATATTTTGGAATCGCCTTGAAACGCACTGCGCTCCTTGAACTGACAAAAGCGTGAAGCAACTGAAATGCCAACAATTTATGTTCTCTTGATATTTTTGCAACGTACTTTTAGGAACAATATCTTGCGTAGAAATTATATGTAAGATAACAACATCATGTGAATGTTTTTCCATTTCATTAGCCTCAATATCATGCTCAGTATGAATCAATGTTCTTTCGCCAAGATTTGCAGTCTCCCTTGGAAATTATCACAGACTGCATACTTCCAGGATGGTTGGTGTTACTAAGGATGACTGAAATTAAAAAAAAAACATCTTATTGTCTAAAGAGAAGGAGGCTGTTTACTATAACCTGCTTAGAACTCAGTAATAAATAAAATTAAAATTATACCTCAAAATATTCCTATAGTATTTTAATTTGAAATATTTAGCACACCATTTTTGGTTGCGTCCCTTGACTCATCATCTAGAAATAGTCCGGTCAGCAAGTCCTAAGTTGCGTCATAGAGGGCCGTGGCAAGTAAAGGAGTATCACATCTGATGGCTTCATGACGGGTTCCACGCTAAGTACCTTAGCTTAGGCCCCGACGGTGCAGTAGCTTCGACTCGCTTTGTTGGGGTACTAGCAATCTCTTTGTTTTCTGTGAAGGCTCTGTTCAAGGTGCATATTGTATCCTGACTAGGAGTGGTGCCGACATATTTGACATTCCTGTCCTGAAATTTAACATATATACCATCTTGCACCCAAATGCCAGGTGACGGTAGTGGCAGGGATCTCGTCCTCCAGATTCGAGGTGACCACAAACCACCTGTCCATCTATTTCTTTGCACATTTTTTAAATTTAAAACGTCATTTCTTAAATCCACGCCAATGCACTGCAAGTAAGTCATATTTTTTAGTAAACGCGTTGACGTTTTCATTTCACTAAATTGAATGAAAAGCAGTGAAATAATCATAATCATTTATTTCGTGGATCATAGGTATTACATAGATGTTAGATTCATTATTATATAATCAACTGTGGGCATTCGAAGTACTATATTTTTGGAAATCATTTAAAGTACATAAAAAGAACAAAAAATGCAACGTAAACAAAACATTAGTCGATATAGATTTTTTTGAGAAAAAGAGTTAAGCATGTTGGAAATTGCCGTGTAGTGGCGGTTAAGAATATCCACTACCCCATATCTTCCCGTGGGTGTCGTAAAAGGCGACAAAGGGAAACAGGCAGGAGATGGGCAGCAGCATCTTCCTGATAATAGCCAAAATAACAATAAAAAAACTGCGGTTGCCAACCCGCTCGCCAAGCGTGGCAACTATGGCAATATACCCCCCATGAGCAATGACAATAATAAACGGCCCCCAGTCCCCGGCGGCCCCGCTATTCCTGGCTACGGTGGCGACCATGGTAACGGCGGGGCAGGGGGTGCTAAGAATCTCCGGTGGAGGTTCGGTTGCCACCTACGACGACTCGACCTGGCAACATACAACGCACGCACCCTGAGGACTGACGAGAAGATTGTGGAGCTGGAAGAAGAGATAGACAAGTTACGCTGGCATATTATAGGATTATCCGAAGTCCGAAGAGAGGGGGAGGACACGGTAATCCTCGAATCCGGCAACTTGCTCTATTACCGGGAGGGCGACCATCTGTCCCAAGGAGGTGTCGGATTTATCGTCCACAAGTCTCTCGTTAACAACGTTGTAAAGATTGAGAGTGTGTCGACGAGGGTTGCGTACCTTATACTCAGAATCACCAAACGGTATTCGCTGAAGGTCATACAGGTTTACGCACCAACCTCGGCACACCCCGATCAGGAGGTGGAGGAAATGTATGAGGATATTTCTAGAGCCATGCATTCCTCCAAAACCCAATATACGGTGTTAATGGGAGACTTCAATGCAAAACTAGGCACGAAAGAGAACGGTGAGCTGAAAGTAGGGAAATTTAGAATAGGGCAACGGAACCCAAGGGGCCAGCAGCTGGCCGACTTCATGGAGAAAGAGGGACTCTTTATGATGAACTCTTTCTTCCAGAAGCGGCCCCACAGGAAGTGGACCTGGTCGAGCCCCGACGGTTCGACAAAAAATGAGATTGACTTCATTATGACGACCAGACGACAACTGTTCAGTGATGTCTCAGTGATCGCGAGGGTGAAAACCGGCAGCGATCACCGAATGGTTAGAGGCACACTGAACCTAAACGTTAAGTTGGAGAGGTCTCGTCTAATGAAGTCAACGCTCCGTCCCCCTCGTGCTCTTTTCCAGAGTCCTGAAACCTTTCAGCTCGAGTTACAAAACCATTTTCAGTGCCTAGAAGACTGCAATGAAGTGGACGATTTGAATGACAAGCTCGTGGAAACTGTCCATGCGGTCGGAGCTAAGTTCTGCAAGACCCGCCGCAGAAGAACACAAAAACTCTCCGATCACACTCTTAATCTCATGGCTGTTAGACGGGAGATGAAGCTACATTCTTCAACAGATTTAACAGCATACAGGCAACTGAACAGACAGATCTCCAAATGCATGCGGCGGGATTTACGCAAATTCAATACAGCTCGTATTGAAGAAGCGATCGAGCGGAACCGAGGCTCCAAAGTCTTTGCCAGAGATCTGTCTGCCAGAAAGCGCCAACTGTCAAAGCTGAAGACAGAATGTGGCAGCATCGTTTCCGGGGCACCTGAGATTTTGAGTGAGATTGAGAGGTTCTATGGGCAGCTGTACACGTCATCGTTGGAGCCGCACGCAAGTGTGAGTAACGATCCAAGAGCGAGTCTTATCCGACATTATTCCGATGATATCCGGGACGTCAGTCTGAGCGAGATTAGAATGGCTCTCCTGCACCTTAAAAACGGCAAGGCCCCAGGCGAGGATGGAATTACAGCGGAGCTTCTGAAAGCGGGTGGAAGACCGGTACTTGAAGTCCTTCAGAAGCTCTTTAATTCCGTCCTCCATGGTGGCATTACACCGGAGGCGTGGAGCAGAAGTGCGGTGGTCTTGTTCTTCAAGAAAGGCGACAACGCTCTCTTGAAGAACTACAGACCGATTTCCCTTCTGAGCCGCGTCTACGTGCTGTTTTCGAGAGTCATTACGAATCGTCTCACGCGCAGACTTGACGACTGCCAGCCTCCCGAACAAGCCGGTTTCCGAAAAGGCTTTAGCACCATAGACCACATACATACCCTTCGGCAAATTGTGCAGAAGTCCGAGGAGTACAATTTGCCACTATGTCTGGCGTATGTGGACTATGAGAAAGCCTTTGATTCCGTCGAAATTTGGGCGGTGCTGCAGTCCCTTCAGCGATGCCAAGTTGACTGTCGGTATATCGAAGTGTTGAAGTGCTTGTACAGTAGGGTTACGATGGCTATCCGAGTACAGAACCAGAGTACGAAACCTATCCAATTGCAGAGAGGTGTAAGACAGGGTGACGTCATATCCCCGAAACTCTTTACCGCTGCATTGGAAGATGTTTTCAAGCTTCTGGACTGGAAAGGATACGGTATCAACATCAATGGCGAGTACATCACTCACCTTCGATTTGCCGACGATATAGTCCTTATGGCAGAATCGCTGGAGGACCTAAGCACTATGCTCAATGACCTCAATAGTGTTTCCCAACGGATAGGTCTTAAGATGAACATGGACAAAACAAAGATCATGTTTAATGTCCATGTCACACCTATGCCGGTAGTTGTTGGGAACACTAAGCTCGAAGTTGTTGACGAGTATGTTTACCTGGGACAAATAGTCCGACTAGGTAAGTCCAACTTCGACCGAGAGGTCAATCGACGGATTCAACTCGGTTGGGCAGCGTTCGGGAAATTACGGCACATCTTCTCGTCAGGTATACCTCAAAACTTGAAAACGAGACTGTACACCCAGTGCGTGTTGCCTGTGATGACATACGGAACTGAGACGTGGTCCTTCACTGCTGGCCGGATGAGGAAGCTCAAGGTCGCTCAGCGAGCTATGGAGAGGGCTATGCTCGGAGTTTCTCTGCGTGATAAACTCAGAAATGAGGATATCCGCAGTAGAACTAGAGTGACCGACATAGCCCAACGGATTAGTAAGCTGAAGTGGCAATGGGCCGGCCATATAGCTCGAAGAACCGACAACCGATGGGGAAGAAAGGTTCTCGAGTGGCAGCCTCGTACCGGCAGGCGAAGTGTAGGGCGTCCCCCCACTAGATGGAGTGACGACCTGGTAAGATATGCAGGAAGTCGATGGATGCAGGTGGCTCAGGACCGTGTTTTGTGGCATTCTTTGGGGGAGGCCTATGTTCAGCAGTGGACTTGTGAAGGGCTGTAATTATGTAATGATGATGATGATGTTGGAAATCTAAATATGATATAATTATTACTATGCTTTATTATGTAAATTTTTAAATAATGACCTTGCAATATTTCAAACACAAATAAATAGTAACACATTTCATTTTGTTTTAATTAAACTATAAATTTATATTATAAATGTTTTCAAATAGAATGTAATAAAATTTATATTTATGGTAACATAATTATGTAATGTAAATTATTTATTTAATGGTTGATCCTGTGATTTATTTTAAATTTTAAGTATTGGATATCAAAAATCATCACTAAAAAAATCATTTAATGTATGACATGCTTTGTCAATTAGGACACTGACAAACGTTTTAATTTTTAAATTTTTCATATATTTTTTATATATTTTTCGGTATTTTATTAAATATTTTGGTGCCATTGTAAATACACCTTTGTTAAATAACGCTGTTCTACTTGCAACAGAGCAGGGTTTATCTGTGTGTCGCAAACTAACATGATGTTCATAAAGATGAATGTTCCTTTTTAAGAACATGGTGTCCTCTAAAATATATAGTGAAGTAAGTGTTAATACTTTAAACTTTTTAAAACATGGCTTACATGTTTTAGTTTGCTATAGATCGCATATAGCTCATATGCACCTATTTTGTGCTTTAAAAACTCAGTTACTCCTTATTAACGTAGTTACCCTAAAATAAAATAGCATAATAATATCTTAGTATAGAATCTACGTAACCGTTATACTATGCTGTAAACCGTGTAGACATATTGGTAGCTTTGGATCGTTGTCGAAGTGCATTAATAAACTTATTAAGTTTCGAGCACACTACTCGTATATAACATGGGACTTCCATGTTAACATGTTTCAATATTCAAACCTAGAAATTTGTTTTATTAGTTTTACAAATCATTTTATCAGAGTGACATAATATCTGAGTGGATTGCCTTCCTTGAAAAGTCATGCATTTAGTGTTATTTCAATTTATCTTAAGATTATTAAGATTCAAATCATCAAGTACTTTATATATCATTCATTCCATTACAATTACAACATTTTATTAGTGGGATCTGCTATATCCATACTCACAGTACTAAGCAAAGTTTTTAAGGAAGTTATTTATAGTCAGTTATGATGTAAATGAAGTATTTCATGGAATAGTACGGTTTCTTTAAAGATAAAAAGATTTCAGAATATATTGTGCTGGAACTAACTGTTAACCAGATGGAACTTCCAACACAAAACGAAAGATTCGCCCGAAACGTATTTACCTTAAGCAAAATATTCATACCCTTTAGCTGTGGGCATGGGATCTCACAGACTTTTCGAACTTGCTGATTTTTTAGAATAACATATTTACTGCCACCTTTCGCAGGTATGCGTCTCAGTAGTTTCTAGTTTAGTCACCAAACGCTCGATAAAGAAGGATATTGTGTCGTCCAGTGTCATAAAAGTAATTTACACGTATTTAAAGTTTAGACAGGGCCTGTGAGACCCCATACTAATAGATTATTGAGAAAAAATATTATACAACCTTTACTTTTGTTTCAGATTTTTGATTTTTAAAATGGCCCCGAAAATAGTCGACCATGTTCTTCCAGGTCAAAATGAGTATTAGTACGAAAAAGTTGAATACAAAGACTATCAAAAATAATCTTATTAAATTTAGATGATCTGTTTTCTGGTGATATTTTTTTCGAATTCTTGACTTTAGTGGTATAAGTGCATCTTTTATGATTAACATCAAAATATAGAAATAGATCGAGTTATATTTATAAAGAAATTAGCTCATTCTCTTCTAATGATACATAATGCAAAGACGTCATATCCCGACCAAAGAATTACCAATTACCATACCAGTGAACTGAGAATCACCATAAACCACGTGATAGATAGTGACGCACTCCCAAATGATACTTAAGCTGAAGAAGAAGAGCAAGAGAAGAGAAAACCTTGTAACATGTGCCCACGAAGACTCCACAGAAAGACTGCCTACAAATGTGTAGCTACAAAAATTCAATATATCTGTAATTCTATAGACAACTGAAACGATAAATAATTTCGGTATTGAAAAAACGTATACCAGCCCACCGTTAAAGTAGAATATAAGATTCCTTTGGAAGTATTGGCTCATCGCCTGGCAGAACATCTGCCAATAACTAAAGTAATTTACCTGAGCTCTTTGATGTCGCGTGCGATCCTCAGATTCATTCAAAACTCATTTCAAAGTTAGCGGCAAAAATCTAACAATTTAATATGCTCGTGCACTAGCGCACTTTAAGTTTAAAGTAGATTTGTTGAGTAGAAAAAAATATATAATATACATATAAAACACTATTTTTATGTCTTTTATTGCGTTTAATTGTATTTATTATTAATTCGCGAAGTTTCGACGTTTTTTTAATCACCCATGATCACTGGGGACTAAAGTGATTGACGTCCCGATGCCAGAGTAAACCCGGAGTACCTTTTTTTATAGAATAATGGTAACTAACGAGCACACAGTCCAACTGGTGGTAAGTGGTTGCTATGGCCCATTGAATTCTATATTAGCATTAAGATATAATGCCTCTTTTCCAGTAAAAAGGGTCTAAGGTTCTTTATACTTACCATACGAAACACAGCAACATTAAGCTGCTATTTTACGCTGGTATTCTGTGAGAGCGTGATCCTTCCCCGGTCGAGCCGACCCATTCGTGCTACAACTATACTATTAATATAGCTACAGCATGCCTCTATCATGTATAAAAAACCTTCAGGTTTTTAATGTTTACTTTTAGTCCGATCTACACAGAATAACCTTACTGTCTTGAAGTCTTGCAGTAGTATGATTGGGCTTAGTTTTAATTTTATTAATAATAGGA
This sequence comes from Parnassius mnemosyne, assembly GCA_963668995.1. Classification (NCBI taxonomy): domain Eukaryota; kingdom Metazoa; phylum Arthropoda; class Insecta; order Lepidoptera; family Papilionidae; genus Parnassius; species Parnassius mnemosyne. The sequence continues at coordinate 37,362,670 of CAVLGL010000085.1, forward strand.
GCTCCAGCAGGTGGTAGTACCCAGCATCGCCTATGTACAGTTTTTTTTGTTTGAGTGCTCACAAAATGCTTTGCGGCGTTCCTTGGGAGGCCTATGTTCAGCAGTGGACTGGTGTCAGTGAATGAAAGGCTGTAATGATGATGATTAAGTATAAAATCGATTTATGAAAACCATTAAAAAGTGAAAATAGTAATATAAATAGGTAATATAAGCGTTATTTATATTTCCTTAAAAAACTATGTTCAGTAAAAATAAACTAACCATCTAAAGATACTGATATGAACATATTTTACCATTTTACCTCGTTTCCTGTTCTGACCTATGTTTGAAGTTTCTAGTTTATCTTAAAGTTACAGTAAGAACAATTGCATAATTTGCAACAAAAATAAAAACAAACAAACAGACAAACAAAGAAGCGAATCATTAAAAACGTAGTAAAATATTATATGTATATTTATTTAGGATGTATGCAATATATCATATATTAATGTGATTTTATTAATGTTAATTTAACTGTCCATCCTAAAATAATTTAATAATCTGTCCATTTATGAATGTATTCACTACCACCTATCTTGCTAGTAAGCGTATAAACCATACATATAATACATTACATAAACACTCACGCCAGTCACCCAGAGGGGTAGGCAGAGACTAGGGACTTCCATTTGGCACGGCCCTGATACACCTCTCTCGTCTCCTTTACATCCATATATCTACACATACATGCTCGTTGGTTAAGGCTACAATTAGTCTGGCCCATTATTAATATATCGTCAATTTGATCGATAAACCTTCGTCTAGGACGTCCCTGCCGACTCTGCCGTTCACATCTGCAATATAGATTTGCTTTGTCACTCTATCCTCGTTCATTATTTCTACACGACCAAACCACCGAAGCATTCCTTTCTTAAGCCTGGTCACAACATCATGTGAAAATCACATTTTTCTTTTGTTTAACAATTTGTCACCCTTTCATTCAGATTCAGCCTTAACATACTCCTTAATGACCACATTTTTCATACTCTCGTGCTTTTTTTGCCACACCCAATTTTCACTACCATACATCAAGGTACTAATTACCATACGTGCTCTTATTTCACAATTCGTTTTATCTTCTTCTCTTGCGAAAACCGTCCTTTTCATCTTAGTTGCATTCACTTTCATTCCCTTTTCTTTTAAAGACTTGTTCATTAATGTAACCATCATTTGCATCTCGGTTGCCGATGACGCAAATATGAGATGATCATCGGCGTACAAAAGGCATTCTTATCCCACATTCTTCAACTTTTATTGTTTCTAAACAACTGTCCAGAAATAGCTTAAACAGCCACCCAGAAGCTACACAGCATGTCTGACAATATTTTGGATGACAATCCAGTCCAATTAGACCCCTTTGATCCTGACGCAAGCAAAAGAGTCCCTAAAAATAGATTTTAATAACTGTATCAATCTTGCACTCAACCCAAATGAGTCCAGTGTTTCCCATAAAATATTCCTGTCCATTCGGTCATAAGCATTTTCCGAATTGCTGAACGCACAAAAATCTTAATGTTCTTTTGGCCAGAAACTTCTCCGTGATCATGCGCATGGAAAACTTGACTTGACTTGATCCGTACACCCCATTCTCTTTCTAAATCCCAATCTTTAATCAGTTTCTTTCAAAACTCTTTCAATTAACACCTTAGCATATAATCCACCCACAATGCTAAGCAGGCTGATACCACAGTAGTTTTTACAGTCCTGTTGTAAGCCTTTTCCCTTATATATTGGGACTAATACGACTTTACAACAGTCTTCCGGTACCCGATTCTGTTGCCAATACAAATAAAACAAGGCGTACAACAGGCCTGCTGCCACTGCCTATCTAGCCTACAGCATTTCTAGTGATACTCTATCATATCCGGCTACCTTATCTACTGCTTTTCATTGCTTTTATTATTTCATCTAAAGTTATCTCTTTCCATTTCTTTCGGAATTTCTATTTCATTTATTTCAGACGACTCTTCACTCATAAACACGTTTTCAAAACATTTCCTTGCATTTTTTTAAACTCGAAACTTTATCATTCAGCATACATCCAGTCGCGATTTGTATATAGTATTAATTCTAGGCTGTTTTTAGTTTTCCCTGGCAGTTGTTACGAGTTTCCAGAACATTTTAATATTTGCCTGGAAATTATCAGATATCTTTCAATCATTCTTAACCATTCTTTTTGTTTTGTCCTTTCAACAACTTCTTTTATGCTCTTATTTATACGTCTAAAGTTTTTTCATAGGAGAGGGGGCAAACGAGCATGCGGCTCACCTGATAGTAAGTGACTACCGTCGCCAATGAACAACTGCAACACCAGGGGAATTGCAGATGCGTTGCCGGCCTTTTAAAAAGGAGTACGCTCTGTTCTTGAAGGTCCCTAAGTCATATCGGTCCGGAAAAACCGCTGGTGGTAAACTATTCCACAAGGAAGTTGTGCGAGGAAGAAAACATCTTCTAAATCGCAAAGTGGTGGACCGCCAATCATCCAGATGATGTGTCTGGTATCGGGAGTTCTACTGCGATGTGCGTTCGTGAAATTTGGCGGCTGGGATTAATCCGAACAATTCCTCAGAGCACTCCTTGTGGTAAATGCGAAAGAAAATGCAAAAAGATGCAAGATCTCTTCGCAGCGCCAATGAATCGAGCCGATCAGAAAGGACTCAGTCGTCGACGATTCGAGCCGCTCTGCGTTGGATGCGGTCGGAAGGAATTGGCACTGGGGAGCCCCTGCCCAGAGATGCGAAAAGTATTCCATGTGAGGCCGAACCTGTGCCTTGTAAAGTTGCAAGCGTTGTGCCAGCATGAAATATTGTCACGCTCTGCTGACCACGCCAAGCATTTTAGATGCCAATTTGGCCTTCTCTTCCAAGTGAACACGAAACTGCACGTCACTCGATATGTCGACACCAAGGATTCCAATACTGATTGAGGCAATAAGGGGAGTGCCTTGAAACTGAGGAGATACGACAAAGGGGTTCTTTTTAGCGGTAAACACGCAACCTTGTATATTCTGGACATTAAACTTGGCTAGATTTAGTCGCTCCCAGTCTGAGACTTTGTTCAACAAAGTCTCGACTTCAGACACAAGTTTGTTCCGGTACTCGGCGACGTTTTCCCGAGAAATATTGGCACGGCCGTTGTATAAAGCATCACCAGTGCTGTCGTCTGCATAGTAATGAATGTTACTGGTTTGGAACATATCATTGTTATGCAGAAGAAACAGCGTTGGTAACAGCACGCGGCCTTGTGAAACACCAGCGTTAATAGGCTTGTAATCGGAGCATGCACCGTTAACTAATGTTCCGATCTGCAAGAAATATAAGCAGTCAGAATGTGTCAAATAAGGCACGTATGGCAATTTATAATGCTGTGTTAGTCCCTACTTTAATGTATGGTAGTGAAAGTTGGGTCTGGCAGAAGAAGCATGAAGAATTAGAATAAATGCTGTAGAAATGTGGTCACCAAGGAGTTTGCTAGGGCTGAATCTGAATGACAAGGTAAGAAATAGTGTGATAAGAGAAAAGTGTGGTTTGCTAGATGACGTTGTGAGCAGGATTAAGAAAGGAATGCTTCGTTGGTTTGGTCATGTACAAAGAATGAACGAGAAAAAAGTGACAAAGCAAATTTATGTTGCAGAAGTAAATGGCAGGGTCGGGAAGGGACGTCCTAGACGAAGTTTTATCCACCAAATCGGCGATACATTGAAAATGGGCCAGATAAGGAGTACCCTTAACCGACGAGCGTGTATGCGCAGATATATGGATGTAAATGAGGCGAGAGAGGTGTGTCAGGATCGCGCCAAATGGAAGTCCGTAGTCTCCGCCTACCCCTCTGGGTGACAGGCGTGAGTGTTTGTGTGTGTGTTTACATTTATTATTAATTTTTAATAACCACCAGATAAGATTTTCTTTGATTATGGATGGGAGGGTTATTGTAGCATCGTAGTTACCATTGTGTTGTGTTAAGGTTAGATATTTTTAGCGTTCTAGAATTTTTGTATATAACCATCCATATTGGGTTATATACGAAAATTCTAGATGGCTTTTACAGCTGGGCAGATTGATGACGGAGTTCCTATCAATTTTGATAGCTCTCTAATAGTACAGTGTTTTGTTTTCATAAATTTCTTAACAATTGATGATACAATAACCCTTTTTTGATTGGTAGAGATATGGTCATGTTAGTGGACTTAAATTGGAATCCAAGATATTTGATTGTTTTAGGCTCTAAAGCGCTTTCTTCTTTATTAATAATAAGTCCTAGACATTTCAAGAGTTTTGTTGCTTCTTGGACCCAATACCCAATACAGAGTATATCAGCTAGATATATTACATAATGGGGCATAAGGGGGCTTCCCTTGAGCGCAGATGTGTGACAACGACTTTCATTAATTTTGTAAAAACACATGTTGCTGAACATAATCCATGACTGTTATCAATTGGTACTAAAAGATAAGCCTCTTTTAAGTCTATTGTTGCACAGAATGCACCTTTTGTCAGCAATCCAATTACCGTTCTGTAGTATTCCATTTTAAAGTGGGGTACAGAGAAAAGATTATTTATGTTCAGTAATAAACCGCAACTCACAAAATTTATACCGAGGCACAATGATCTGCTGCGATCGGAGCGCCGGTTACACCTAGTGGCAACATTGCGACGTAATATGCGTTGTAATAATCTATGGAGTTAAAAAGAAAAGGAAGAGGAGGGTAGGAGGCGAGACAAGCCATACACATTCTCTTTGTGTTCGTGATGTGAACATCTCTCCAAAAACTTTAAAAAGGGACTACTCCAGAGTGTACCGTGTACAATCTAATTGCGAGTGTATTCTACCGTGTAGAAGAAGCTACCAGGAGCTGTCAACGTTTGCTGATCTTGGGAGGCTGGCTAGTAAGACCGTGAGTAGTTTGTTGCTGTTTTTGGTGTGATTTTGTGACTGCGGTAACTGAACGTTTCAGGGGATTAAGAATCTCAATACAGTCCACTATATCAAATAAAATAATCCCAATCCGCCACATTTCTGGCCTTCGAGCCGCATATATTCGAATTAGTGATCTTTGAATAATAATTTTCTACCCTTAATTCGCGTCCCGTGGACGTCATATATTTGAGTAAAACTACGCATTTAATTAATTTAACATCCCTTATTTAATTTGCCTCTTTTTTACCTGGATGTCAATTGCTCGCGGTGCGTTTATAAAGTATTAATTTTGTAATTTGTTCATAATGTCGGATAAATTACAAATAAAAAGGCAAACACTTATTTTTAAAAAAGAATACCTATTTGCTAAATTACAAAAGGTTTTTGATATCGCGAGATCCCAAATAAATGATCCCACACAAATTCAGAATTTCTTAGCCGATTATTCCGAATTGGAAAGTGTCCGCTCAAAGTTTGAAGAAACAGTGTTAAATATTATTGAAATAGATATATCATTAAAACCGGAGACAAGATTGTCAACGCGAGAATTAGATACATTTGATGAACTTTATAAGGCATGTAGGTTGCAATATTTAAGATTAAAACCGGACGAGCAGGCATCCCTCAGTAGGAAAGATAGGAGTGATGTAAGGCCGTCATTACCTAAATTACGTTTATTTGAATTCGATGGTGATATTGAGAAGTGGACCACATTCTACGATACATTTATATCACTTGTCCACAATCGAGATTTCGACGAAATAGATAAGTTTCACTATTTGCTTTCATGTGTTAAAGGTTCGGCATTAAACATTGTTAAAAAATTGCCCATAACAGCCGCTAATTATACTCTCGTATGGCAAGGTTTATGTAATAAATATCAAGATGATCGAATACTCGTGGGTAGGTACATCGACAAAATGATAAACTTTACGCCGTTAAATAAAGATACTACCGCAAATCTTACTTTATTTATCGAAACATTCGATCACTCCTTTAAAGCCATCGAGGCATTAAAAATTAAAAATTTACATGACTATTTATTTTGTCATTTAGCCTTACGTGGGTTGGATGCGCATACTAGGAGGCTTTTTGAAGAAAATCGGGATCAAAATTCACTTCCATCTTTTTCGGAATTAATTGGTTTTGTAAATAAACAAGTTAAAGTACTCGAACATTCATCGAATAGTACGATGTCGTTACAATCAAGAAATAAGTCTATATGTAACAATTACAAAGGCAACAATAATAACCACTACAAAAGTTATTCAAAGACAGTTTTAAATACTAATGTGTCGAATTATAATAAAAAAAAAATTTGCGCGCATTGCAATCAAAATCACATGATTTATAGGTGCGATCAATTTCGTAAATTGACCGTAGATAAAAGGATTGACCGTGTCAATACCTTAAAATTGTGTCATAATTGCCTAAAAGGTAATCATGATACCTCAACTTGTAAAAGTGAGATGTCTTGTGGTGTATGTGCGTCACTACATCATTATCTATTGCATAGGGAGCCAGTGAGCGACACGCTCGTGCCAACATTCACCCGTCCATTGTGCTCTGACTCGCAAGTGCAACAAGCACTCGTCTCGTCTTAGGCTATGAGTGACTCAGAGCGTTATACGATAGATACGCTTCATTCCAATAACGTTCACTCGGGTTACGGTGTTGTATTGGGAACGGCGCGCGTGTTAGTAATTGATAGTAGCGGCCAGCTTCAATACTGCCGTGCAGTTATTGACTCTGGAGCTCAGAGCTCATTTATTACAACTGAGTGTGCTCAACGTTTGGGCTTACCTCGAAAGAAGTGTTCGTTTAATATTTATGGTCTCGGTGGAGAGGCTGTAAAAAATCACGGCATGATTACATGCACATTAAGGTCCCTACACACTAACCTACCTAGTTTTACACTGAACATGGTCGTAGTGACTAAGGTATCTGCTGATATGCCTAACGTTCGATTCCACTCGGACGTTATTAATAAATATAAGAATTTTAATTTAGCTGATCCATTATTTTATAAGCGTTCGCGTATCGATATACTATTGGGCAATGATATAGTTTCGGAACTTATTAAGGATAAACCTTATATTATTTCATCGGATATATCAAGCGTGATCGATACCGCTTTCGGGTTTGTTGTAAGTGGTAAACTTTATAGCAATGATAAGGACAATTTAAAAAATTATAATTTATCAGTCTCATTTGATGAACAAGAGTCTTTAGATCAAACGTTGCGTAAGTTTAGGGAAATCGAAGAATTGCCAAGCAAACCCTTGATTAATCCTTTGGAACAATTAGGGGAAGACATTTTCGTGGCTCGTTATAGTCGCACTGAGGATGGTGCCTATTCAGTTCCGTTACCATTCATACCAGACCCGCCTCCGTTGGGCGCGTCACGAGCGGCAGCCGAGCGGCGACTCTTGTTCACCGAGCGCAAGTTGAATCGTTCACCTGTATTACGACAAGCCTATTCAGAGTTCATGTGCGAATATGAAAATCTAGGGCACATGGAGCTTTATTCGGGGGACACCCCGAGCAAATATGTGATACCTCATCACAGTATACTTAAGCCCAGTAGTTCCACTACTCCTTTGCGTGTGGTATTCGATGCCTCGGCTAAAACGTCCACGAACGTTTCGCTTAATGATATTCTATTGACCGGGCCTAATCTGTATCGAGATATTGGAGCTATAATATTGAATTTTAGGTTGTTTGAATATTGTTTGATTTGTGACGTATGCAAAATGTATCGGGCAATTAAACTGAATCAGTCAGATAGATGTTATCAACATATTTTGTATCGTCATTCGCCTAACGATGCCATTGACGTTTATGAATTAAAAACTGTCACTTACGGCTTAAGTTGCTCACCGTTCTTAGCTATCCGCACCCTCTTACAGTTAGCCTATGACGAGGAAGAACGTTTCCCACTCGCTGCAAAGGTTGTGCGCGAGGGCGTGTACTTGGATGACATTCTATATTCTTGCAGTTCATTGTCACAGATATCTCGGTTACAAGATGAACTTTTAGAGATGTTTAATTCCGGTGGCTTTATACTCAAAAGGTGGGCGAGTAATAGTGCAAAAGTTTTACAACGCGTTCCGTTAGAAAACCGAGAGTGTCCTGTTACATTTATGAAAGATGGTAACGAATATTCAGTCAAAGTGCTAGGTCTGAAATGGTTCCCTTTGACTGACTGTTTTTATTTCACAGTAGATAAGACTGATAAAGTAACAACTAAACGTTCTGTTTTAAAATTATTAGCTTCTATTTACGACCCCGTGGGTTTTATTTCACCGTGTATTTTCATCGCGAAAGAAATAATGCAAGATTTATGGAAGCTGGGCATAGGATGGGATGAGCAGCTGCCAACCGACGTAACTAAGCGCTGGCTTAATTACGTTGATGACCTCCCGCGACTAACGGCAATCAAGATAGATAGACATATGCTGCTATCAGAACAGACCGAATGTGAATTGGTCGCCTTTTGCGATGCAAGCTCTCGCGGTTATGCTAGTTGTGTGTATGTGATCAGTCGTAACGATAGAGGTCAAACTAAAACGCCTGGTGACAGCAAAATCTAAAGTAGCCCCCGTCAAACCATTAACTATCCCGAGGTTGGAATTAATGGCGTCAGTTTTGTTAAGCAAATTAATTAAATATGTCCATGACATTTTAACTCGTGTAAAAATTACTCGTATTACTGCGTTAACCGATTCGACTATCGTGTTGACGTGGCTTCAGACAGAAGCTTACAAATTAAAGCCTTTTGTTAGTAACCGTGTTACTCAGGTATGTGAAGTGTTACCTCCACACTGTTGGCGTCACGTGAGTAGTGAGTGCAATATGGCAGACATATGCTCGCGCGGAGCGTCTCTGTCACAGCTCGTGGAATGCAGTGAGCAGTGGTTGAAGGGACCATCTTGGTTGTACGACGACTATTCGCAGTGGCCAGTGAGAACATTTATCAACCAACATGAAAGTAATACACCCGAAATGAAATCAAATCATACATTAGGCTCCTTCAATTTAATCACAAATGAAAATAATGCTATAGAGGAGACTAAGTTGGAGTTCTGTGACCGAATCTTTTCCAATTTCTCTTCTTATTATAAACTGAAACGTACGTTTGCTCGAATATTGAGATGGTTCCGACTCAAATCCGGTCACTCGAAGCACTCAATACTGACGACTAACGAATTAAATACTGCCCAAGATGTTTTAATTAAATTAGTACAAAGTGCATACTTCGAAAATGAAATAAATAGATTGTCAAAAGGCACAAAGTACGTTCCGTCGTTGAGAAAATTATCTCCATTTATTGACGAACGCGGATACCTCAGGGTGGGGGGTCGAATAAATTATTCAGCGTTACCTTATAACGCGAAGCATCCTCGTTTATTACCTAAAAATAGTAGATTTACCTTTTTACTTATTGAATATTTACATAAAAAATATTTACACGTAGGTCCACGCACCTTACAAAACATTATTAATCAAAATTTTTGGATTTTAGCATCCCGTCGCATTATTCGGTCAGTTTTGTCCAAATGCAAAATTTGTTTTAAACACAACCCAGTGCTCTTTCAGCCTGAGATGGCACCTTTGCCAGCAGCCCGATTGATACCTTGTAATGTTTTTGAGCATGTAGGGGTGGACCTCGGTGGTCCGTTCTTTACAAAAGAAAGTTTACGACGAAATGCTAGGGTTGAACGGTCATATTTAGCATTATTTATTTGTTATTCGACAAAAGCTGTACACCTTGAAGTCTTATCGTCGTTGTCATCGGACTGTTTCCTCGCGTGTTTAGACAGATTTGTAACGCGACGCGGTGTGTGCTCCTTCCTTTATTCGGATTGCGGAACTAATTTCATAGCTGCTAGTAAGCATTTAACCGAAGTACAAAGGTTTATGCTCGAACAAAAAAAGAATATGTTAGAGGGTTGCTCAAAACGACAAATTATATGGAGATTTAATCCCCCTGGTGCACCACATATGGGTGGGCTCTGGGAAGCTGGAATTAAATCTGCCAAGTATCTATTAAGGCGAGCCGTAGGAGAAAAAAGTTTGACGTTTGAGGAACTCACAACAGTGTTTTGTAAAGTAGACGCGGCCGCTTTGTCCGTTACGAGCTAGTGATAATCCTGATGAGTTCAACGTTTTAACTGCGGGACACTTTCTAATTGGAAAAGGGTTAACAGCAGTACCTGAGTATAATGTAGAGGATATAACAATAAATCGATTATCACGTTGGCAATATATTCAAAAATGTTCACAAATGTTTTGGCATAGATGGAGTCACGAATATCTAAATACGCTGCAACAGAAAGCAAAGTGGCATTCGGATAGATCTAATATAAAAATAGGTGATCTCGTAATCATAAAAACTGATAATGTACCGCCGTACAATTGGCCGTTGGGTAGAATTGAGGCTCTTCACCCTGGTCCAGATGAGATTGTTCGTTGTGTTATGCTTCGCATTCAAAAGAGTACTCTACAGCGACCAGTTAATAAACTGAGTCCTCTACCTTATTCAAATTAGTTTTTACGTGTATTAATATTTTTTTTCTCGTTGAGGACATTCTGTGTCTCAGCGTTATTTTGCATGTTCCGTAGCTTAAGTTATAATTTTTCTCTAATATCTTTTTCATATAGTTAGGAGAAACCATCAAGATGGTTTCAGTGGGGGGTGTGTTCAGTAATAAACCGCAACTCACAAAATTTATACCGAGGCACAATGATCTGCTGCGATCGGAGCGCCGGTTACACCTAGTGGCAACATTGCGACGTAATATGCGTTGTAATAATCTATGGAGTTAAAAAGAAAAGGAAGAGGAGGGTAGGAGGCGAGACAAGCCATACACATTCTCTTTGTGTTCGTGATGTGAACATCTCTCCAAAAACTTTAAAAAGGGACTACTCCAGAGTGTACCGTGTACAATCTAATTGCTAGTGCATTCTACCGTGTAGAAGAAGCTACCAGGAGCTGTCAACGTTTGCTGATCTTGGGAGGCTGACTAGTAAGACCATGAGTAGTTTGTTGCTGTTTTTGGTGTGATTTTGTGACTGCGGTAACTGAACGTTTCAGGGGATTAAGAATCTCAATACAGTCCACTATATCTAATAAAATAATCCCAATCCGCCACAATTTAATTGTTTTAATTTGAGATTAAATCTCATTTCTCCGTTAGGTTTCTTTCTTAAAAAGATATTAGATAAAAACTGATGATTAGAAGGCTGACATAAAGATATTATTCCTATTTTAATAAGTTTTTCCATTTCCTTACACATTTGCTGCATTTGTTCCAAATCGCTTGTTGGTTTAAACTGAGATGGTGTTGTTTTTGGTATAACTTGTGTAGAGAAAGGGATTTTGTCACCACTAACGCAATGAAGAATCTGCTGGTTGTCAGTGATGTTTTCCCAAAAAGAGACAAAGTTTTTTAGTTTACCTGTACGACTTACCTTTATTTCTGTACACGGGATTTGACATCCTTTGACTGAAGAGGCAGAGCAGGTGCCCCTGTCCGACGAATTGGCAGCATTGGCTTTTTATACCCACCCGGTGTTGTGCCCCGTGTTGCTAGAGCATACCGTTGTTGAGTTCGAGTTGGACCGCTGAAGTTTCCCTGTTTGTTACTTTTATGCTGAGAGCTTTGTTAGTGTTAGCGACGAGCTCATTTGTAATTAAAGTTATGTTAGGCATTAAATTTACTGTGTATCGATTGTACTTACCTATACCTATTTTTGTAATAAATGTGTAACGGACACTTCTGAATTGTGAAATCAAAATAAAAAGGACTTTTTCGATTTTGAAATTTGTACCTAGTTTTTAATACTAATGTACTGCGTTTATGGCCTCCTGTGATTTGGCCAATCACACAATACCTTCACTCACATATTTCAAAAGTTGTCATAAACTCAAATATTTCTGCTTTCTTCTTTATTGTATGTTTTTATAAATTATATTAACCATGTAGTGGCGAGTGGCAGCCTCGTACCAGCAGTCGAAGTATAGGGCGTCTCCGCACCAGATGGAGTGACGACCTGGTAAGACATACAGGAAGTCTTTGGATGCAGGCGACTTGGGATTGTCCTTTGTGGCATTCCTTGGTGGAGGCCTATGTTCAGCAGTGGACTTGTGAAGGGCTGTAATCTAAAAATAAGATATACATAAATATATATATATAACTAGGTATTTTCGTAGTAATAAGAAGAAAACGATGAAGTGTTGTGTTTTATCGTGTAATAACTACTCAGATCGACGCTCTAGTGCTATGGATGGCATCACATTTCATTTGTCAGTAATTTTACACCTAATTTATTAAAATAGTACTAGAAAAATCTCTTTGACTCGGCTTTCAAATATAACTAAATATATTTGACACTAGATGGCGACACTTTGTGTCTTGTGAACTAAAAATATAAACGGTACGTAGAGCTCAATATTGGTAAAATAATCATACGAAGATGCTGAAATTTGTTTTGCATTCAGACAAAGAAATTTTAATCGCCAAAACATTATTTTTATAGTTTATAATCATTTTGTGAACAGGCCGCCATCTATCGTCAAGGTAGCTAAACTACACACTGATTCGAGTAGTTTTACTATTTATCGGTAGATGTAGATAGTTTAAAGTCCGCGGGGCTTAACATCCCCACAGCCCAAAAATTGTCACGCGTTGTTACATACTGAAATCTAATTACAACACCTCCTCTTTGTATTTGCTTCATGTTTGTTACATTTCTTGGGGGATGCCTGTTTCAGCAGTTGGTTTATGAAGGGCTGTAATTATCATGATGATAATGATGAGGATTTGATATTTATGCATTTTGTCGTACTTTAGAATCTGATTGCATTTTACGTGAACTACCGTTATTTGTAACATATGAAAAAGATTTGTGATATATTATTCATATAAACACACTCAATTGTTTTTATTCAAATTAAAAAAAAAAAATATTTTTCTTTGCAGTACTAAAAAGGACAAACATGAAACAAAAAGAAAGCAAATTTTCTACTAGTCCCTTGCTGTCACCGGGGAGCTCCGTGTCTATCGTTTACAGTACCAAATTACTGTTGCAGCCCGGTGCGTCCTGCTAGTGTTTCCTTTTTTTAAGAAAGTTTACTCCCGCACTAGGATTTTCTCCTGTATTGTGGAGGCAGCTTACAAACATAAATTGCACAAGGACAAACATCCGGACCCAGAACAATTATTTGTAGGCCACACAAATACTTCTTCCGTGCGGGATTCAACACCCGCGAGCTCCAGGTGCGGAAACTGATTGCTAAGCCACTGCGCCATCGAGCCATCAAGCGTCTTTGTGTTATTAATCTGACGATTTTTGTTTTGCGTTCCTAGTGCGAGTTAACTACGATTTGTATTGAATAAAAACAGCGCCAACTAGTGACAATAATCGAAAACACAATGTATGAGTGCGAGTTTATTAAGTCGTCGATATCGACTATCGAACACTGACTCGTATTCGACAGTGAGTACATTAATGCTTGTGAATGGTTATTTAAAGTATAGTGCTAGTGCGAGTGGCAACTTTCATCGTTCAAGACGTAACTTATGTAAACTTAACGTCGTTGCGATCGAAAAAGTTCCTACATAGATTTTAACAGTGAGAAATCAGAGGGAGAATTATTGTTGAAAATTTAATTTTATTTCGTTTTGTATGAACGATATATAATTATGGCAGGACGTGTATTTTCACTTGGAAGATGTTTGCAGAAGCTAAGGCATTAATAACAAATAATAATAGATGACTGCTATTATAATATGATGCTGCCAGTGTTGAAGCAAGAGCTCATGCATATTTTTCAGTCCGTTTCATTTTTGTGCTCGTGCATTTTTAGAGGTGTAAACTTGATGACAGGCAATTTAAGGATAGATATCGCCTTTTTAAAGAAAGTTTCAAGTTTTTGTGTAAATAGCGTTTGATAAATCTGAACATCACTATTCAATAATTAAGTTAATTCTTTCCAATTCTTCATACAGCACATCTGTTCCCTTGTATTACAGCCAGCTTTGCTGAGGCCTTCATGCCAAAATTCCGATTAATTCTAGTCCGTGAAACCTATTTACATAACATAAACATGATAAATTCACATATCACTAAATAACTAAAATTACATTTACTGTTCCATAAATGTTACCATAAAATCATATTATTAGAACGAAAACATCTTCATGTATTTTTGCTTTCAATTTAATACCTTCAGTAATTAACAAAATAGTAAATGGCTAATTAACAATTTGCATAATACGAACACAAATTGTCGACACCATGATCGAATTACAAAACATAAACAAATAGGTAATAAATATCACTATAATAACCACAACTTTGATAGAGAGATACTGATATTAAGACCAATAAATGAAAATTTCATTCTCAATTTGGTTACTTTATCTCACGACGTGAACGCGCTACTAACACAAGAAAATGAACAAACAACATTAACAGTGAGCAAACGCGAATCGAAGGGTTAGCTTCGATTGTAACTCACACTCGCTTGTCTTCGCTTATTGATACCTATGACGTTAACTCGGTTAACTAAATATCATACTCTATCTAAAATATCATTTAAAATCTGTGCTGCAATTAAAATATCATACTTTAGTTACGTGAGTGAATCCATAAAACCCTTTTAGACGCACAATGTTGATGACAGCGCCGAAATAGTGAGATGTCTTCAACGGAACTTAACGCACGTGTGTTGAAATGTGTGATTAGACAAATTGAAAGCAATGTAAATCTGTTCTAGGCATAAACGAATACCACACCTAATCTCGAGCCGTGAGTGTAATGACATTCCAACATAAAGATTTAGGATCCATACAAATAAACTTTGATAAATATCCTTTCTTCATTATAATTGACATTATTGAAATAGTCAATATTATTGGAAAATATCGTAGATATATAATGATTTCTTACATTTACGCGAACACTACACATTGAATAAAACCACTTTTATGGATTTTGGAAGACGACAGTATTCAGTTCTGTAATCTTTGATGCTTAGTTATCAATTTTTTTTTACTTTATTAAACATTATAAATCAATGTCCAGCTGAACACATGCCTCGCGGGAGATACGGGTGCTCTCATACGGTAGATAGCCGCTATAGTTTTTTATTATTTGAACTTATAACAGGAAGATGCTGCCCCCCATCTCCTGTCAAAGTTTTCCTCTGTCAACTCTTACGACACCCACTGGATGTAGTGATGGCGTAAGAAAATTTCATATCAATTCTTAGTATCGACAAATAGTAGGGCATCAGTACTTTCTTGAATAACAGAAAACTCTACAAGTTGATTTAGTTACAAAGCACATGTATAACCACACATATATACCATTCTGTAAATCCTCAGAAATGTGAGGAGGCGTGTACCCATCTATGGGAGGTATATATGCTGTAAAATTATATGGGCCCTGAATTGAATGTCAGTTGATGCGTATAGTTATGAAAAATAGGTTACCCAGTTTCGGATCTTAATATTTATGTTCCTCTTTTGCCTAAGAAGACATACGATAGTTACTAACTATACCTTTGATGATGGGTCATAAAGAAATTCGGTCCCCAGAAAAAAAAACATATTTTCACAACGTTCTATTAACATTTTTCACGCTCTGTATTTTACCATGTAGATATTCAGACACCAGTTGAGTTATAAAAATTATTTAGAATTCATTATTTTACAAAGTGAAATAATAATTAAATGCAATTATCACAAAGTATAGCATATATAGTAATAGCATAATCATAAATATTTAAACTGAATTAAATTATGTTATCTTATTTAATTTTATTAAAGTGTTTATGTCTATTTGTTTACATACGTAAATTAATGTACTTTGTGTGCATTAAGTTTACTTAGCTGAAAGAATGTAATTGGAAAAGTTATTATTCTCTTGAATTGGCCTGTTGTAGAATTATGCACCATTCAGCAGTTTTTCTAATTATATCTAATGATACGCCTAAATTTTTTGCATTAGATGTAGAAGCGTGTCTCGTGATGTGTGCTTTAAATTTTTTTGTATCTTTACCACTCTCACAGAATACGCTTTTAATAATATATCGACTGATGATTTGAGCAGTAGCCTGTTTATAAGGCTTTTTAAATGTTATCAACAAGTAGTCTATGTCACTTATGATCTCACATGTAATTTTTATATATTTTTCTAGTGCTTTAGCTGTGCAGATGGATTGGTCCTCATTAAAGTTTTCTTTTTTTTTAAATAAGTATGGGAGAAAAATTCTAGGTTTTTGCATTCTCAAACTTGAAGTTTTTATGACCTGTTATATTTACATAAATCCCTTCACTTGAATAAACTATATTAGATAATATAACCAATGAGATGGGTTGAGCTCTATGTGCTGTACAGATGGCCAGAAGAATGGTCACTTTTTTAACAATTGTTTTAATGTAAGTAAATTGTATAGGTACCATTTACTTATGCAGTTTAGAACTTTGGATGGGTTCCATGTTGATATATATTTGGCTAGTGGAGGTCTTTCTCAATAGAAACCTTTAAATAGTCTTTTTATATTATAATATTGAATTTAAAAAATAATAATGACTGTTGTCATTTTGAAGAAAACTATTTTTACGGATTTTTTCGCGTTTAATTAACTTATTTTATATTCCCGACGTTTCGGTTGCTTTCCAGCAACCGTGGTCACGGGGGACTGAGGTGATTGACGTCCCGATGTCAAAGTTAACCCGGAGTACCTTCAGCTTTTTAATTATTAATTTTGGTCCGATCTACGCAGAATGAACTAACTGTGTCTTGAAGTCTTACAGTGGTATGCTTGGGTTTAGTTTTAATTTTATGAATTACAGGATCCCAAGCAGGTGGTAGTACCCAGCCTCCCTCTCTATTGAAATTAGGATGTTTTTTAATTTCAATAGCCTCACGTATCATCCTTGGCAGGAATCGATGTTCTTTCGCGAGGACTTGTGGTTTATCAAATCTAATGTAATGACGGGGGCCGTCTAGGATATGATCACAAACTGCAGACTTCCCGGAACGTTGGTGCTTCACGTCAGCTATGTGTTCTTTTACGCGGGTTTTTATTGATCGTTTTGTTTGCCCTATATATGAGAGACCACACTCACAATCAAGCTTGTATACTCCTGCATCTTGTAGAGGAATATTGCACTTGACGGATGGTAAGAACTGACTAATCTTCTTCGGCGGCTTGAAGAATGTTCTAATAGAAGCTCGCTTCAAGATGTAGCCAATCTTGTCTGTGACACCTCTGACATATGGTAGTACAGCAGGCACACGCTCGACTGTGGCCGGCTTCACTCGGTCACTGTGACGTAGGCGCGGAACCCGAAGCTTGTTGTCGTGCAGAACCTGCTTGACGTGCTGAAGCTCGGCGGCCAGGTGTTTGCTGTCACAGATCCCTCGTGCTCTCTGCAACAAAGATTTGCCCACGGTAGCTAACTGTGAAGGGTGATGGTGGGATTCACCGTTTAAGTATCGGTTTGTATGGGTCTTTTTTCTATACACAGTGTGACCTACGGTGTTATTAGGATTTCGAATGACTAACACATCTAGGAAAGCTAAAGAATTATTTGCCTCTAACTCCATAGTAAATTGAATTTTAGAGTTTATGGAATTAAGATGTTCTAAAAATGCAGTTACTTTGTCTGATGATAAAATTGTGAAAGTATCGTCTACGTACCGCTTGCAGAAACTTGGAGTTACTGGTGCAGTAAGCAGGGCTTTCTCCTCAAAGTCCTCCATGAAAATATTGGCGACAATGGGAGATACCGGTGAGCCCATCGCAACACCATCTACTTGCTTGTAAAACTGTTCCTTCCACAATAGGTAGCCAGATGTAAGGCAACGTCTGAGTAATACTGCATATTCTGCTGGCATGTTGTTTTCCTCTAGTTTCCTAGTTATGATTGAGATGCAGTCTTCAACAGGTAGGCATGTAAATAGAGACTGAACATCAAAACTGACCATAGTTTCATTGTCAGTAAGACATAGGTCTTTTATCTCACTGACAAAATGGTATGAATCCTTAGTGTGTGCTCTTGTATGTCCTCTGAGTGGTGATAGTACTTTTGCTAAGTGTTGAGCCAATCTGTAAGTTGGCGAATCGATCTGACTCACTATTGGACGTAATGGAGCGTTCGGTTTGTGTATTTTTGGTAACCCATACAACTTCGGCGGTTTGGCACACGTAGGTATTATCGAATTTACGTCTAGATTCAGTTTCTCGGAGTATTTCTTTATTAGATCGCTAGTTGTTTTAAGCGTATTAGTTGTAGGATCTGTTTTGACCTTTACGTACGTACTTTCATCCGATAAAAGTTGTTGTATTTTAAAATTGTAATCCGACGTATCCATTATAACCGTAGCATTACCTTTATCTGCGCGGAGAATCGTAAGATCTGGTCTGTTGCGTAAGTTTTTCAATGCAGTAAATTCATCTTTGGGAAGATTTAATTTTGGCGCTGAGCTTCGACGTAACAAGGACGACATGTCTTGACGTATAGCCTCTAAATCTTCTTTACCAATATTATTTTTATACAGACAGTCCTCAACACTACAGATAATGTTTTCATTGTTTTCATTGTCAGGTTTTTATTGATCGTTTTGTTATAGTACTTTTGCTAAGTGTTGAGCCAATCTGTAAGTTGGCGAATCGATCTGACTCACTATTGGACGTAATGGAGCGTTCGGTTTGTGTATTTTTGGTAACCCATACAACTTCGGCGGTTTGGCACTAGTTGTTTTAAGCGTATTAGTTGTAGGATCTGTTTTGACCTTTACGTACGTACTTTCATCCGATAAAAGTTGTTGTATTTTAAAATTGTAATCCGACGTATCCATTATAACCGTAGCATTACCTTAATCTGCGCGGAGAATCGTAAGATCTGGTCTGTTGCGTAAGTTTTTCAATGCAGTAAATTCATCTTTGGGAAGATTTAATTTTGGCGCTGAGCTTCGACGTAACAAGGACGAAATGTCTTGACGTATAGCCTCTAAATCTTCTTTACCAATATTATTTTTATACAGACAGTCCTCAACACTACAGATAATGTTTTCATACGGAATTTTTCGCGGTGTTATAGCGAAATTCATACCTTTGGCCAAAACTTTTATTGTCGCGTCGTCTAGAGATTGTTTTGACAGGTTATAGACCGCACGTTGTTTATTACTCGCGTCTGTTGTCAATGATTGCGTTCCGTTATTACGTTGACATTGGCGTTGGACATTTTATTTGGTTGTTAGTTTTTGGTATTTATCTATATGTTTATTTTTGCATTCATTGTATTTAGTTGTTTCACGTTTGTCTAAAGTTTCCATGCAATTCTTATAATCAAATGTCGATAAAACTGTCTTTAGATCACTGGACGATTTGTCTATGGTTTTATTAATGAAACATAGATCGGTACGTTTTTGCTGAATCACCGTTATTAACAATTTTTTGCTTGCCTGATTTAAGATCTTAGCGCTTCCTCGAATGTCTTTTTTAGTAGATATCTTGACACACGTAGGAATGAGATTATGGTCTCTGCATCTCTTCAAGAAGTTTAAAGCTGTTATGTATCTTGCGCGCTTGGTTTTGAGATCTTCCAGTCGGCGTATTTTATTTGCTATTTCCAGTCCGTACTGGTTTACATAATGATTTCTTATATTTACGCGAACACTACACATTGAATAAAACTATTTTTACGGATTTTTTCGCGTTTAATTAACTTATTTTATATTCCCGACGTTTCGGTTGCTTTCCAGCAACCGTGGTCACGGGGGACTGAGGTGATTGACGTCCCGATGTCAAAGTTAACCCGGAGTACCTTCAGCTTTTTAATTATTAATTTTGGTCCGATCTACGCAGAATGAACTAACTGTGTCTTGAAGTCTTACAGTGGTATGCTTGGGTTTAGTTTTAATTTTATGAATTACAAGATCCCAAGCAGGTGGTAGTACCCAGCCTCCCTCTCTATTGAAATTAGGATGTTTTTTAATTTCAATAGCCTCACGTATCATCCTTGGCAGGAATCGATGTTCTTTCGCGAGGACTTGTAGTTTATCAAATCTAATGTAATGACGGGGGCCGTCTAGGATATGATCACAAACTGCAGACTTCCCGGAACGTTGGTGCTTCACGTCAGCTATGTGTTCTTTTACGCGGGTTTTTATTGATCGTTTTGTTTGCCCTATATATGAGAGACCACACTCACAATCAAGCTTGTATACTTCTGCATCTTGTAGAGGAATATTGCACTTGACGGATGGTAAGAACTGACTAATCTTCTTCGGCGGCTTGAAGAATGTTCTAATAGAAGCTCGCTTCAAGATGTAGCCAATCTTGTCTGTGACACCTCTGACATATGGTAGTACAGCAGGCACACGCTCGACTGTGGCCGGCTTCACTCGGTCACTGTGACGTAGGCGCGGAACCCGAAGCTTGTTGTCGTGCAGAACCTGCTTGACGTGCTGAAGCTCGGCGGCCAGGTGTTTGCTGTCACAGATCCCTCGTGCTCTCTGCAACAAAGATTTGCCCACGGTAGCTAACTGTGAAGGGTGATGGTGGGATTCACCGTTTAAGTATCGGTTTGTATGGGTCTTTTTTCTATACACAGTGTGACCTACGGTGTTATTAGGATTTCGAATGACTAACACATCTAGGAAAGCTAAAGAATTATTTGCCTCTAACTCCATAATAAATTGAATTTTAGAGTTTATGGAACTAAGATGTTCTAAAAATGCAGTTACTTTGTCTGATGGTAAAATTGTGAAAGTATCGTCTACGTACCGCTTGTAGAAACTTGGAGTTACTGGTGCAGTAAGCAGGGCTTTCTCCTCAAAGTCCTCCATGAAAATATCGGCGACAATGGGAGATACCGGTGAGCCCATCGCAACACCATCTACTTGCTTGTAAAACTGTTCCTTCCACAATAGGTAGCCAGATGTAAGGCAACGTCTGAGTAATACTGCATATTCTGCTGGCATGTTGTTTTCCTCTAGTTTCCTAGTTATGATTGAGATGCAGTCTTCAACAGGTAGGCATGTAAATAGAGACTGAACATCAAAACTGACCATAGTTTCATTGTCAGTAAGACATAGGTCTTTTATCTCACTGACAAAATGGTATGAATCCTTAGTGTGTGCTCTTGTATGTCCTCTGAGTGGTGATAGTACTTTTGCTAAGTGTTGAGCCAATCTGTAAGTTGGCGAATCGATCTGACTCACTATTGGACGTAATGGAGCGTTCGGTTTGTGTATTTTTGGTAACCCATACAACTTCGGCGGTTTGGCACACGTAGGTATTATCGAATTTACGTCTAGATTCAGTTTCTCGGAGTATTTCTTTATTAGATCGCTAGTTGTTTTAAGCGTATTAGTTGTAGGATCTGTTTTGACCTTTACGTACGTACTTTCATCCGATAAAAGTTGTTGTATTTTAAAATTGTAATCCGACGTATCCATTATAACCGTAGCATTACCTTTATCTGCGCGGAGAATCGTAAGATCTGGTCTGTTGCGTAAGTTTTTCAATGCAGTAAATTCATCTTTGGGAAGATTTAATTTTGGCGCTGAGCTTCGACGTAACAAGGACGACATGTCTTGACGTATAGCCTCTAAATCTTCTTTACCAATATTATTTTTATACAGACAGTCCTCAACACTACAGATAATGTTTTCATTGTTTTCATTGTCAGGTTTTTATTGATCGTTTTGTTATAGTACTTTTGCTAAGTGTTGAGCCAATCTGTAAGTTGGCGAATCGATCTGACTCACTATTGGACGTAATGGAGCGTTCGGTTTGTGTATTTTTGGTAACCCATACAACTTCGGCGGTTTGGCACTAGTTGTTTTAAGCGTATTAGTTGTAGGATCTGTTTTGACCTTTACGTACGTACTTTCATCCGATAAAAGTTGTTGTATTTTAAAATTGTAATCCGACGTATCCATTATAACCGTAGCATTACCTTAATCTGCGCGGAGAATCGTAAGATCTGGTCTGTTGCGTAAGTTTTTCAATGCAGTAAATTCATCTTTGGGAAGATTTAATTTTGGCGCTGAGCTTCGACGTAACAAGGACGAAATGTCTTGACGTATAGCCTCTAAATCTTCTTTACCAATATTATTTTTATACAGACAGTCCTCAACACTACAGATAATGTTTTCATACGGAATTTTTCGCGGTGTTATAGCGAAATTCATACCTTTGGCCAAAACTTTTATTGTCGCGTCGTCTAGAGATTGTTTTGACAGGTTATAGACCGCACGTTGTTTATTACTCGCGTCTGTTGTCAATGATTGCGTTCCGTTATTACGTTGACATTGGCGTTGGACATTTTATTTGGTTGTTAGTTTTTGGTATTTATCTATATGTTTATTTTTGCATTCATTGTATTTAGTTGTTTCACGTTTGTCTAAAGTTTCCATGCAATTCTTATAATCAAATGTCGATAAAACTGTCTTTAGATCACTGGACGATTTGTCTATGGTTTTATTAATGAAACATAGATCGGTACGTTTTTGCTGAATCACCGTTATTAACAATTTTTTGCTTGCCTGATTTAAGATCTTAGCGCTTCCTCGAATGTCTTTTTTAGTAGATATCTTGACACACGTAGGAATGAGATTATGGTCTCTGCATCTCTTCAAGAAGTTTAAAGCTGTTATGTATCTTGCGCGCTTGGTTTTGAGATCTTCCAGTCGGCGTATTTTATTTGCTATTTCCAGTCCGTACTGGTTTACATAATGATTTCTTATATTTACGCGAACACTACACATTGAATAAAACTATTTTTACGGATTTTTTCGCGTTTAATTAACTTATTTTATATTCCCGACGTTTCGGTTGCTTTCCAGCAACCGTGGTCACGGGGGACTGAGGTGATTGACGTCCCGATGTCAAAGTTAACCCGGAGTACCTTCAGCTTTTTAATTATTAATTTTGGTCCGATCTACGCAGAATGAACTAACTGTGTCTTGAAGTCTTACAGTGGTATGCTTGGGTTTAGTTTTAATTTTATGAATTACAAGATCCCAAGCAGGTGGTAGTACCCAGCCTCCCTCTCTATTGAAATTAGGATGTTTTTTAATTTCAATAGCCTCACGTATCATCCTTGGCAGGAATCGATGTTCTTTCGCGAGGACTTGTAGTTTATCAAATCTAATGTAATGACGGGGGCCGTCTAGGATATGATCACAAACTGCAGACTTCCCGGAACGTTGGTGCTTCACGTCAGCTATGTGTTCTTTTACGCGGGTTTTTATTGATCGTTTTGTTTGCCCTATATATGAGAGACCACACTCACAATCAAGCTTGTATACTTCTGCATCTTGTAGAGGAATATTGCACTTGACGGATGGTAAGAACTGACTAATCTTCTTCGGCGGCTTGAAGAATGTTCTAATAGAAGCTCGCTTCAAGATGTAGCCAATCTTGTCTGTGACACCTCTGACATATGGTAGTACAGCAGGCACACGCTCGACTGTGGCCGGCTTCACTCGGTCACTGTGACGTAGGCGCGGAACCCGAAGCTTGTTGTCGTGCAGAACCTGCTTGACGTGCTGAAGCTCGGCGGCCAGGTGTTTGCTGTCACAGATCCCTCGTGCTCTCTGCAACAAAGATTTGCCCACGGTAGCTAACTGTGAAGGGTGATGGTGGGATTCACCGTTTAAGTATCGGTTTGTATGGGTCTTTTTTCTATACACAGTGTGACCTACGGTGTTATTAGGATTTCGAATGACTAACACATCTAGGAAAGCTAAAGAATTATTTGCCTCTAACTCCATAATAAATTGAATTTTAGAGTTTATGGAACTAAGATGTTCTAAAAATGCAGTTACTTTGTCTGATGGTAAAATTGTGAAAGTATCGTCTACGTACCGCTTGTAGAAACTTGGAGTTACTGGTGCAGTAAGCAGGGCTTTCTCCTCAAAGTCCTCCATGAAAATATCGGCGACAATGGGAGATACCGGTGAGCCCATCGCAACACCATCTACTTGCTTGTAAAACTGTTCCTTCCACAATAGGTAGCCAGATGTAAGGCAATGTCTCAGTAATACTGCATATTCATATGTTGTTTTCCTCTAGTTTCCTAGTTATAATTGAGATGCAGTCTTCAACAGGTAGGCATTAAAATAGAGACTGAACATCAAAACTGACCATAGTTTCATTGTCAGTAAGACATAGGTCTTTTATCTCACTGACAAAATGGTATGAATCCTTAGTGTGTGCTCTTGTATGTCTTCTGAGTGGTGATAGTACTTTTGCTAAGTGTTGAGCCAATCTGTAAGTTGGCAAATCGATCTGACTCACTATTGGACGTAATGGAGCGTTCGGTTTGTGTATTTTTGGTAAAACATACAACTTCGGCGGTTTGGCACACGTAGGTATTATCGAATTTACGTCTAGATTCAGTTTCTCGGAGTATTTCTTTATTAGATCGCTAGTTGTTTTAAGCGTATTAGTTGTAGGATCTGTTTTGACCTTTACGTACGTACTTTCATCCGATAAAAGTTGTTGTATTTTAAAATTGTAATCCGACGTATCCATTATAACCGTAGCATTACCTTTATCTGCGCGGAGAATCGTAAGATCTGGTCTGTTGCGTAAGTTTTTCAATGCAGTAAATTCATCTTTGGGAAGATTTAATTTTGGCGCTGAGCTTCGACGTAACAAGGACGAAATGTCTTGACGTATAGCCTCTAAATCTTCTTTACCAATATTATTTTTATACAGACAGTCCTCAACACTACAGATAATGTTTTCATACGGAATTTTTCGCGGTGTTATAGCGAAATTCATACCTTTGGCCAAAACTTTTATTGTCGCGTCGTCTAGAGATTGTTTTGACAGGTTATAGACCGCACGTTGTTTATTACTCGCGTCTGTTGTCAATGATTGCGTTCCGTTATTACGTTGACATTGGCGTTGGACATTTTATTTGGTTGTTAGTTTTTGGTATTTATCTATATGTTTATTTTTGCATTCATTGTATTTAGTTGTTTCACGTTTGTCTAAAGTTTCCATGCAATTCTTATAATCAAATGTCGATAAAACTGTCTTTAGATCACTGGACGATTTGTCTATGGTTTTATTAATGAAACATAGATCGGTACGTTTTTGCTGAATCACCGTTATTAACAATTTTTTGCTTGCCTGATTTAAGATCTTAGCGCTTCCTCGAATGTCTTTTTTAGTAGATATCTTGACACACGTAGGAATGAGATTATGGTCTCTGCATCTCTTCAAGAAGTTTAAAGCTGTTATGTATCTTGCGCGCTTGGTTTTGAGATCTTCCAGTCGGCGTATTTTATTTGCTATTTCCAGTCCGTACTGGTTTACATAATGATTTCTTATATTTACGCGAACACTACACATTGAATAAAACTATTTTTACGGATTTTTTCGCGTTTAATTAACTTATTTTATATTCCCGACGTTTCGGTTGCTTTCCAGCAACCGTGGTCACGGGGGACTGAGGTGATTGACGTCCCGATGTCAAAGTTAACCCGGAGTACCTTCAGCTTTTTAATTATTAATTTTGGTCCGATCTACGCAGAATGAACTAACTGTGTCTTGAAGTCTTACAGTGGTATGCTTGGGTTTAGTTTTAATTTTATGAATTACAAGATCCCAAGCAGGTGGTAGTACCCAGCCTCCCTCTCTATTGAAATTAGGATGTTTTTTAATTTCAATAGCCTCACGTATCATCCTTGGCAGGAATCGATGTTCTTTCGCGAGGACTTGTAGTTTATCAAATCTAATGTAATGACGGGGGCCGTCTAGGATATGATCACAAACTGCAGACTTCCCGGAACGTTGGTGCTTCACGTCAGCTATGTGTTCTTTTACGCGGGTTTTTATTGATCGTTTTGTTTGCCCTATATATGAGAGACCACACTCACAATCAAGCTTGTATACTCCTGCATCTTGTAGAGGAATATTGCACTTGACGGATGGTAAGAACTGACTAATCTTCTTCGGCGGCTTGAAGAATGTTCTAATAGAAGCTCGCTTCAAGATGTAGCCAATCTTGTCTGTGACACCTCTGACATATGGTAGTACAGCAGGCACACGCTCGACTGTGGCCGGCTTCACTCGGTCACTGTGACGTAGGCGCGGAACCCGAAGCTTGTTGTCGTGCAGAACCTGCTTGACGTGCTGAAGCTCGGCGGCCAGGTGTTTGCTGTCACAGATCCCTCGTGCTCTCTGCAACAAAGATTTGCCCACGGTAGCTAACTGTGAAGGGTGATGGTGGGATTCACCGTTTAAGTATCGGTTTGTATGGGTCTTTTTTCTATACACAGTGTGACCTACGGTGTTATTAGGATTTTGAATGACTAACACATCTAGGAAAGCTAAAGAATTATTTGCCTCTAACTCCATAATAAATTGAATTTTAGAGTTTATGGAACTAAGATGTTCTAAAAATGCAGTTACTTTGTCTGATGGTAAAATTGTGAAAGTATCGTCTACGTACCGCTTGTAGAAACTTGGAGTTACTGGTGCAGTAAGCAGGGCTTTCTCCTCAAAGTCCTCCATGAAAATATCGGCGACAATGGGAGATACCGGTGAGCCCATCGCAACACCATCTACTTGCTTGTAAAACTGTTCCTTCCACAATAGGTAGCCAGATGTAAGGCAATGTCTCAGTAATACTGCATATTCATATGTTGTTTTCCTCTAGTTTCCTAGTTATAATTGAGATGCAGTCTTCAACAGGTAGGCATTAAAATAGAGACTGAACATCAAAACTGACCATAGTTTCATTGTCAGTAAGACATAGGTCTTTTATCTCACTGACAAAATGGTATGAATCCTTAGTGTGTGCTCTTGTATGTCTTCTGAGTGGTGATAGTACTTTTGCTAAGTGTTGAGCCAATCTGTAAGTTGGCAAATCGATCTGACTCACTATTGGACGTAATGGAGCGTTCGGTTTGTGTATTTTTGGTAAAACATACAACTTCGGCGGTTTGGCACACGTAGGTATTATCGAATTTACGTCTAGATTCAGTTTCTCGGAGTATTTCTTTATTAGATCGCTAGTTGTTTTAAGCGTATTAGTTGTAGGATCTGTTTTGACCTTTACGTACGTACTTTCATCCGATAAAAGTTGTTGTATTTTAAAATTGTAATCCGACGTATCCATTATAACCGTAGCATTACCTTAATCTGCGCGGAGAATCGTAAGATCTGGTCTGTTGCGTAAGTTTTTCAATGCAGTAAATTCATCTTTGGGAAGATTTAATTTTGGCGCTGAGCTTCGACGTAACAAGGACGAAATGTCTTGACGTATAGCCTCTAAATCTTCTTTACCAATATTATTTTTATACAGACAGTCCTCAACACTACAGATAATGTTTTCATACGGAATTTTTCGCGGTGTTATAGCGAAATTCATACCTTTGGCCAAAACTTTTATTGTCGCGTCGTCTAGAGATTGTTTTGACAGGTTATAGACCGCACGTTGTTTATTACTCGCGTCTGTTGTCAATGATTGCGTTCCGTTATTACGTTGACATTGGCGTTGGACATTTGATTTGGTTGTTAGTTTTTGGTATTTATCTATATGTTTATTTTTGCATTCATTGTATTTAGTTGTTTCACGTTTGTCTAAAGTTTCCATGCAATTCTTATAATCAAATGTCGATAAAACTGTCTTTAGATCACTGGACGATTTGTCTATGGTTTTATTAATGAAACATAGATCGGTACGTTTTTGCTGAATCACCGTTATTAACAATTTTTTGCTTGCCTGATTTAAGATCTTAGCGCTTCCTCGAATGTCTTTTTTAGTAGATATCTTGACACACGTAGGAATGAGATTATGGTCTCTGCATCTCTTCAAGAAGTTTAAAGCTGTTATGTATCTTGCGCGCTTGGTTTTGAGATCTTCCAGTCGGCGTATTTTATTTGCTATTTCCAGTCCGTACTGGTTTACATAATGATTTCTTATATTTACGCGAACACTGCACATTGAATAAAACTATTTTTACGGATTTTTTCGCGTTTAATTAACTTATTTTATATTCCCGACGTTTCGGTTGCTTTCCAGCAACCGTGGTCACGGGGGACTGAGGTGATTGACGTCCCGATGTCAAAGTTAACCCGGAGTACCTTCAGCTTTTTAATTATTAATTTTGGTCCGATCTACGCAGAATGAACTAACTGTGTCTTGAAGTCTTACAGTGGTATGCTTGGGTTTAGTTTTAATTTTATGAATTACAAGATCCCAAGCAGGTGGTAGTACCCAGCCTCCCTCTCTATTGAAATTAGGATGTTTTTTAATTTCAATAGCCTCACGTATCATCCTTGGCAGGAATCGATGTTCTTTCGCGAGGACTTGTAGTTTATCAAATCTAATGTAATGACGGGGGCCGTCTAGGATATGATCACAAACTGCAGACTTCCCGGAACGTTGGTGCTTCACGTCAGCTATGTGTTCTTTTACGCGGGTTTTTATTGATCGTTTTGTTTGCCCTATATATGAGAGACCACACTCACAATCAAGCTTGTATACTCCTGCATCTTGTAGAGGAATATTGCACTTGACGGATGGTAAGAACTGACTAATCTTCTTCGGCGGCTTGAAGAATGTTCTAATAGAAGCTCGCTTCAAGATGTAGCCAATCTTGTCTGTGACACCTCTGACATATGGTAGTACAGCAGGCACACGCTCGACTGTGGCCGGCTTCACTCGGTCACTGTGACGTAGGCGCGGAACCCGAAGCTTGTTGTCGTGCAGAACCTGCTTGACGTGCTGAAGCTCGGCGGCCAGGTGTTTGCTGTCACAGATCCCTCGTGCTCTCTGCAACAAAGATTTGCCCACGGTAGCTAACTGTGAAGGGTGATGGTGGGATTCACCGTTTAAGTATCGGTTTGTATGGGTCTTTTTTCTATACACAGTGTGACCTACGGTGTTATTAGGATTTCGAATGACTAACACATCTAGGAAAGCTAAAGAATTATTTGCCTCTAACTCCATAATAAATTGAATTTTAGAGTTTATGGAACTAAGATGTTCTAAAAATGCAGTTACTTTGTCTGATAGTAAAATTGTGAAAGTATCGTCTACGTACCGCTTGTAGAAACTTGGAGTTACTGGTGCAGTAAGCAGGGCTTTCTCCTCAAAGTCCTCCATGAAAATATCGGCGACAATGGGAGATACCGGTGAGCCCATCGCAACACCATCTACTTGCTTGTAAAACTGTTCCTTCCACAATAGGTAGCCAGATGTAAGGCAATGTCTCAGTAATACTGCATATTCATATGTTGTTTTCCTCTAGTTTCCTAGTTATAATTGAGATGCAGTCTTCAACAGGTAGGCATTAAAATAGAGACTGAACATCAAAACTGACCATAGTTTCATTGTCAGTAAGACATAGGTCTTTTATCTCACTGACAAAATGGTATGAATCCTTAGTGTGTGCTCTTGTATGTCTTCTGAGTGGTGATAGTACTTTTGCTAAGTTTTGAGCCAATCTGTAAGTTGGCAAATCGATCTGACTCACTATTGGACGTAATGGAGCGTTCGGTTTGTGTATTTTTGGTAACCCATACAACTTCGGCGGTTTGGCACACGTAGGTATTATCGAATTTACGTCTAGATTCAGTTTCTCGGAGTATTTCTTTATTAGATCGCTAGTTGTTTTAAGCGTATTAGTTGTAGGATCTGTTTTGACCTTTACGTACGTACTTTCATCCGATAAAAGTTGTTGTATTTTAAAATTGTAATCCGACGTATCCATTATAACCGTAGCATTACCTTTATCTGCGCGGAGAATCGTAAGATCTGGTCTGTTGCGTAAGTTTTTCAATGCAGTAAATTCATCTTTGGGAAGATTTAATTTTGGCGCTGAGCTTCGACGTAACAAGGACGAAATGTCTTGACGTATAGCCTCTAAATCTTCTTTACCAATATTATTTTTATACAGACAGTCCTCAACACTACAGATAATGTTTTCATACGGAATTTTTCGCGGTGTTATAGCGAAATTCATACCTTTGGCCAAAACTTTTATTGTCGCGTCGTCTAGAGATTGTTTTGACAGGTTATAGACCGCACGTTGTTTATTACTCGCGTCTGTTGTCAATGATTGCGTTCCGTTATTACGTTGACATTGGCGTTGGACATTTTATTTGGTTGTTAGTTTTTGGTATTTATCTATATGTTTATTTTTGCATTCATTGTATTTAGTTGTTTCACGTTTGTCTAAAGTTTCCATGCAATTCTTATAATCAAATATCGGTAAAACTGTCTTTAGATCACTGGACGATTTGTCTATGGTTTTATTAATGAAACATAGATCGGTACGTTTTTGCTGAATCACCGTTATTAACAATTTTTTGCTTGCCTGATTTAAGATCTTAGCGCTTCCTCGAATGTCTTTTTTAGTAGATATCTTGACACACGTAGGAATGAGATTATGGTCTCTGCATCTCTTCAAGAAGTTTAAAGCTGTTATGTATCTTGCGCGCTTGGTTTTGAGATCTTCCAGTCGGCGTATTTTATTTGCTATTTCCAGTCCGTACTGGTTTACATAATGATTTCTTATATTTACGCGAACACTGCACATTGAATAAAACTATTTTTACGGATTTTTTCGCGTTTAATTAACTTATTTTATATTCCCGACGTTTCGGTTGCTTTCCAGCAACCGTGGTCACGGGGGACTGAGGTGATTGACGTCCCGATGTCAAAGTTAACCCGGAGTACCTTCAGCTTTTTAATTATTAATTTTGGTCCGATCTACGCAGAATGAACTAACTGTGTCTTGAAGTCTTACAGTGGTATGCTTGGGTTTAGTTTTAATTTTATGAATTACAAGATCCCAAGCAGGTGGTAGTACCCAGCCTCCCTCTCTATTGAAATTAGGATGTTTTTTAATTTCAATAGCCTCACGTATCATCCTTGGCAGGAATCGATGTTCTTTCGCGAGGACTTGTAGTTTATCAAATCTAATGTAATGACGGGGGCCGTCTAGGATATGATCACAAACTGCAGACTTCCCGGAACGTTGGTGCTTCACGTCAGCTATGTGTTCTTTTACGCGGGTTTTTATTGATCGTTTTGTTTGCCCTATATATGAGAGACCACACTCACAATCAAGCTTGTATTCTCCTGCATCTTGTAGAGGAATATTGCACTTGACGGATGGTAAGAACTGACTAATCTTCTTCGGCGGCTTGAAGAATGTTCTAATAGAAGCTCGCTTCAAGATGTAGCCAATCTTGTCTGTGACACCTCTGACATATGGTAGTACAGCAGGCACACGCTCGACTGTGGCCGGCTTCACTCGGTCACTGTGACGTAGGCGCGGAACCCGAAGCTTGTTGTCGTGCAGAACCTGCTTGACGTGCTGAAGCTCGGCGGCCAGGTGTTTGCTGTCACAGATCCCTCGTGCTCTCTGCAACAAAGATTTGCCCACGGTAGCTAACTGTGAAGGGTGATGGTGGGATTCACCGTTTAAGTATCGGTTTGTATGGGTCTTTTTTCTATACACAGTGTGACCTACGGTGTTATTAGGATTTCGAATGACTAACACATCTAGGAAAGCTAAAGAATTATTTGCCTCTAACTCCATAATAAATTGAATTTTAGAGTTTATGGAACTAAGATGTTCTAAAAATGCAGTTACTTTGTCTGATGGTAAAATTGTGAAAGTATCGTCTACGTACCGCTTGTAGAAACTTGCGGTTACTGGTGCAGTAAGCAGGGCTTTCTCCTCAAAGTCCTCCATGAAAATATCGGCGACAATGGGAGATACCGGTGAGCCCATCGCAACACCATCTACTTGCTTGTAAAACTGTTCCTTCCACAATAGGTAGCCAGATGTAAGGCAATGTCTGAGTAATACTGCATATTCATATGTTGTTTTCCTCTAGTTTCCTAGTTATAATTGAGATGCAGTCTTCAACAGGTAGGCATGTAAATAGAGACTGAACATCAAAACTGACCATAGTTTCATTGTCAGTAAGACATAGGTCTTTTATCTCACTGACAAAATGGTATGAATCCTTAGTGTGTGCTCTTGTATGTCTTCTGAGTGGTGATAGTACTTTTGCTAAGTGTTGAGCCAATCTGTAAGTTGGCAAATCGATCTGACTCACTATTGGACGTAATGGAGCGTTCGGTTTGTGTATTTTTGGTAACCCATACAACTTCGGCGGTTTGGCACACGTAGGTATTATCGAATTTACGTCTAGATTCAGTTTCTCGGAGTATTTCTTTATTAGATCGCTAGTTGTTTTAAGCGTATTAGTTGTAGGATCTGTTTTGACCTTTACGTACGTACTTTCATCCGATAAAAGTTGTTGTATTTTAAAATTGTAATCCGACGTATCCATTATAACCGTAGCATTACCTTAATCTGCGCGGAGAATCGTAAGATCTGGTCTGTTGCGTAAGTTTTTCAATGCAGTAAATTCATCTTTGGGAAGATTTAATTTTGGCGCTGAGCTTCGACGTAACAAGGACGAAATGTCTTGACGTATAGCCTCTAAATCTTCTTTACCAATATTATTTTTATACAGACAGTCCTCAACACTACAGATAATGTTTTCATACGGAATTTTTCGCGGTGTTATAGCGAAATTCATACCTTTGGCCAAAACTTTTATTGTCGCGTCGTCTAGAGATTGTTTTGACAGGTTATAGACCGCACGTTGTTTATTACTCGCGTCTGTTGTCAATGATTGCGTTCCGTTATTACGTTGACATTGGCGTTGGACATTTTATTTGGTTGTTAGTTTTTGGTATTTATCTATATGTTTATTTTTGCATTCATTGTATTTAGTTGTTTCACGTTTGTCTAAAGTTTCCATGCAATTCTTATAATCAAATGTCGATAAAACTGTCTTTAGATCACTGGACGATTTGTCTATGGTTTTATTAATGAAACATAGATCGGTACGTTTTTGCTGAATCACCGTTATTAACAATTTTTTGCTTGCCTGATTTAAGATCTTAGGCTTCCTCGAATGTCTTTTTTAGTAGATATCTTGACACACGTAGGAATGAGATTATGGTCTCTGCATCTCTTCAAGAAGTTTAAAGCTGTTATGTATCTTGCGCGCTTGGTTTTGAGATCTTCCAGTCGGCGTATTTTATTTGCTATTTCCAGTCCGTACTGGTTTACATAATGATTTCTTATATTTACGCGAACACTGCACATTGAATAAAACTATTTTTACGGATTTTTTCGCGTTTAATTAACTTATTTTATATTCCCGACGTTTCGGTTGCTTTCCAGCAACCGTGGTCACGGGGGACTGAGGTGATTGACGTCCCGATGTCAAAGTTAACCCGGAGTACCTTCAGCTTTTTAATTATTAATTTTGGTCCGATCTACGCAGAATGAACTAACTGTGTCTTGAAGTCTTACAGTGGTATGCTTGGGTTTAGTTTTAATTTTATGAATTACAAGATCCCAAGCAGGTGGTAGTACCCAGCCTCCCTCTCTATTGAAATTAGGATGTTTTTTAATTTCAATAGCCTCACGTATCATCCTTGGCAGGAATCGATGTTCTTTCGCGAGGACTTGTAGTTTATCAAATCTAATGTAATGACGGGGGCCGTCTAGGATATGATCACAAACTGCAGACTTCCCGGAACGTTGGTGCTTCACGTCAGCTATGTGTTCTTTTACGCGGGTTTTTATTGATCGTTTTGTTTGCCCTATATATGAGAGACCACACTCACAATCAAGCTTGTATTCTCCTGCATCTTGTAGAGGAATATTGCACTTGACGGATGGTAAGAACTGACTAATCTTCTTCGGCGGCTTGAAGAATGTTCTAATAGAAGCTCGCTTCAAGATGTAGCCAATCTTGTCTGTGACACCTCTGACATATGGTAGTACAGCAGGCACACGCTCGACTGTGGCCGGCTTCACTCGGTCACTGTGACGTAGGCGCGGAACCCGAAGCTTGTTGTCGTGCAGAACCTGCTTGACGTGCTGAAGCTCGGCGGCCAGGTGTTTGCTGTCACAGATCCCTCGTGCTCTCTGCAACAAAGATTTGCCCACGGTAGCTAACTGTGAAGGGTGATGGTGGGATTCACCGTTTAAGTATCGGTTTGTATGGGTCTTTTTTCTATACACAGTGTGACCTACGGTGTTATTAGGATTTCGAATGACTAACACATCTAGGAAAGCTAAAGAATTATTTGCCTCTAACTCCATAATAAATTGAATTTTAGAGTTTATGGAACTAAGATGTTCTAAAAATGCAGTTACTTTGTCTGATGGTAAAATTGTGAAAGTATCGTCTACGTACCGCTTGTAGAAACTTGGAGTTACTGGTGCAGTAAGCAGGGCTTTCTCCTCAAAGTCCTCCATGAAAATATCGGCGACAATGGGCGATACCGGTGAGCCCATCGCAACACCATCTACTTGCTTGTAAAACTGTTCCTTCCACAATAGGTAGCCAGATGTAAGGCAATGTCTGAGTAATACTGCATATTCATATGTTGTTTTCCTCTAGTTTCCTAGTTATAATTGAGATGCAGTCTTCAACAGGTAGGCATGTAAATAGAGACTGAACATCAAAACTGACCATAGTTTCATTGTCAGTAAGACATAGGTCTTTTATCTCACTGACAAAATGGTATGAATCCTTAGTGTGTGCCCTTGTATGTCCTCTGAGTGGTGATAGTACTTTTGCTAAGTGTTGAGCCAATCTGTAAGTTGGCAAATCGATCTGACTCACTATTGGACGTAATGGAGCGTTCGGTTTGTGTATTTTTGGTAACCCATACAACTTCGGCGGTTTGGCACACGTAGGTATTATCGAATTTACGTCTAGATTCAGTTTCTCGGAGTATTTCTTTATTAGATCGCTAGTTGTTTTAAGCGTATTAGTTGTAGGATCTGTTTTGACCTTTACGTACGTACTTTCATCCGATAAAAGTTGTTGTATTTTAAAATTGTAATCCGACGTATCCATTATAACCGTAGCATTACCTTTATCTGCGCGGAGAATCGTAAGATCTGGTCTGTTGCGTAAGTTTTTCAATGCAGTAAATTCATCTTTGGGAAGATTTAATTTTGGCGCTGAGCTTCGACGTAACAAGGACGAAATGTCTTGACGTATAGCCTCTAAATCTTCTTTACCAATATTATTTTTATACAGACAGTCCTCAACACTACAGATAATGTTTTCATTGTTTTCATTGTCAGGTTTTTATTGATCGTTTTGTTATAGTACTTTTGCTAAGTGTTGAGCCAATCTGTAAGTTGGCGAATCGATCTGACTCACTATTGGACGTAATGGAGCGTTCGGTTTGTGTATTTTTGGTAACCCATACAACTTCGGCGGTTTGGCACTAGTTGTTTTAAGCGTATTAGTTGTAGGATCTGTTTTGACCTTTACGTACGTACTTTCATCCGATAAAAGTTGTTGTATTTTAAAATTGTAATCCGACGTATCCATTATAACCGTAGCATTACCTTAATCTGCGCGGAGAATCGTAAGATCTGGTCTGTTGCGTAAGTTTTTCAATGCAGTAAATTCATCTTTGGGAAGATTTAATTTTGGCGCTGAGCTTCGACGTAACAAGGACGAAATGTCTTGACGTATAGCCTCTAAATCTTCTTTACCAATATTATTTTTATACAGACAGTCCTCAACACTACAGATAATGTTTTCATACGGAATTTTTCGCGGTGTTATAGCGAAATTCATACCTTTGGCCAAAACTTTTATTGTCGCGTCGTCTAGAGATTGTTTTGACAGGTTATAGACCGCACGTTGTTTATTACTCGCGTCTGTTGTCAATGATTGCGTTCCGTTATTACGTTGACATTGGCGTTGGACATTTGATTTGGTTGTTAGTTTTTGGTATTTATCTATATGTTTATTTTTGCATTCATTGTATTTAGTTGTTTCACGTTTGTCTAAAGTTTCCATGCAATTCTTATAATCAAATGTCGATAAAACTGTCTTTAGATCACTGGACGATTTGTCTATGGTTTTATTAATGAAGCATAGATCGGTACGTTTTTGCTGAATCACCGTTATTAACAATTTTTTGCTTGCCTGATTTAAGATCTTAGCGCTTCCTCGAATGTCTTTTTTAGTAGATATCTTGACACACGTAGGAATGAGATTATGGTCTCTGCATCTCTTCAAGAAGTTTAAAGCTGTTATGTATCTTGCGCGCTTGGTTTTGCTATCTTCTAGTCGGCGTATTTTATTTGCTATTTCCAGTCCGTACTGGTTTACATAATGATTTCTTATATTTACGCGAACACTACACATTGAATAAAACTATTTTTACGGATTTTTTCGCGTTTAATTAACTTATTTTATATTCCCGACGTTTCGGTTGCTTTCCAGCAACCGTGGTCACGGGGGACTGAGGTGATTGACGTCCCGATGTCAAAGTTAACCCGGAGTACCTTCAGCTTTTTAATTATTAATTTTGGTCCGATCTACGCAGAATGAACTAACTGTGTCTTGAAGTCTTACAGTGGTATGCTTGGGTTTAGTTTTAATTTCATGAATTACAGGATCCCAAGCAGGTGGTAGTACCCAGCCTCCCTCTTTCATGGAGGACTTTGAGGAGAAAGCCCTGCTTACTGCACCAGTAACTCCAAGTTTCTACAAGCGGTACGTAGACGATACTTTCACAATTTTACCATCAGACAAAGTAACTGCATTTTTAGAACATCTTAATTCCATAAACTCTAAAATTCAATTTACTATGGAGTTAGAGGCAAATAATTCTTTAGCTTTCCTAGATGTGTTAGTCATTCGAAATCCTAATAACACCGTAAGTCACACTGTGTATAGAAAAAAGACCCATACAAACCGATACTTAAATGGTGAATCCTACCATCACCCTTCACAGTTAGCTACCGTGGGCAAATCTTTGTTGCAGAGAGCACGAGGGATCTGTGACAGCAAACACCTGGCCGCCGAGCTTCAGCACGTCAAGCAGGTTCTGCACGACAACAAGCTTCGGGTTCCGCGCCTACGTCACAGTGACCGAGTGAAGCCGGCCACAGTCGAGCGTGTGCCTGCTGTACTACCATATGTCAGAGGTGTCACAGACAAGATTGGCTACATCTTGAAGCGAGCTTCTATTAGAACATTCTTCAAGCCGCCGAAGAAGATTAGTCAGTTCTTACCATCCGTCAAGTGCAATATTCCTCTACAAGATGCAGGAGTATACAAGCTTGATTGTGAGTGTGGTCTCTCATATATAGGGCAAACAAAACGATCAATAAAAAACCCGCGTAAAAGAACACATAGCTGACGTGAAGCACCAACGTTCCGGGAAGTCTGCAGTTTGTGATCATATCCTAGACGGCCCCCGTCAATACATTAGATTTGATAAACCACAAGTCCTCGCGAAAGAACATCGATTCCTGCCAAGGATGATACGTGAGGCTATTGAAATTAAAAAACATCCTAATTTCAATAGAGAGGGAGGCTGGGTACTACTACCTGCTTGGGATCCTGTAATTCATAAAATTAAAACTAAACCCAAGCATACCACTGTAAGACTTCAAGACACAGTTAGTTCATTCTGCGTAGATCGGACCAAAATTAATAATTAAAAAGCTGAAGGTACTCCGGGTTAACTTTGACATCGGGACGTCAATCACCTCAGTCCCCCGTGACCACGGTTGCTGGAAAGCAACCGAAACGTCGGGAATATAAAATAAGTTAATTAAACGCGAAAAAATCCGTAAAAATAGTTTTATTCAATGTGTAGTGTTCGCGTAAATATAAGAAATCATTAGACTGTTGTCATTATTATTTTTTAAATTCAATATTAAGGATAATGCTGACCTGTGCGTATTAAGTTTGCCATATAAAGATCCGCTTAGGAAACAATTTGTGAAGAAAGACATTACTATGGCTACAGATGCCTCATATGGTGATATTCTATTTCCTATACAGAATGGACACCATATTTTTTATGTAACGCTGTACTGATCAAGGGCGTTCTTAGATAATGAGTTAATCATAATGTCGAGTACAGCCTTAGGGACAAATTTATTAGTTAGTTCTTGCCGGAGAGTTTCCCTGCAACCAATGTAAGTTGCTGGTACAGTGGGGAAGTAATTCAGAAAGGAGAAAGTTATAACTTTTTGTGTGGTTTGAATACTATCCAGTCAGATATTAATAGACTTTGGGCGAGTGGAAACCAGGTTTATGAAGGCCACCAGGGGATAACAACTATTCTTGTGGCCTTATAATTCATTAATTTTTGGAAGTAATTCAATATGAGGGTAACGTAAACTCCCGAATGCTGCCCAGCCGAGTTGAATCCGTCGATTGACCTCTCGGTCGAAGTTGGACTTACCTACTCGGACTATTTGTCCCAGATACACATATTCGTCAACAACTCAGAGCTTTGTGCTCCCAACAACTACCATAGTTGTGACATGGACGTTAAACATAATTTTTGTTTTGTCCATGTTAAGACCTATCCGTTGGGAGGCACTATTGAGGTCATTGAGCATAGTGCTTACCTAAGCTTTAAGACCTCCTAAAGCGTTTCTGCCAAAAGGACTACATCGTCGGCAAATCGAAGGTGAGTGATGTAATCGCCATTGACGTTAATACCGTATCCTTTCCAGTCCAGTAGCTTGAAAACGTTTTCCAATGCAGCGATGAAGACTTTCGGGGATATAACTTCACCCTGTCTTACACCTCTCTGCAGTTGGATAGATTTCGTACTCTGGTTCTGTCTCGGATAGCCATTGGTTTGAGTTTTTGAGTTTGTGTATTTACGATATGTGTTTAGCAGAAATTATAGGAATAGAGAACGATGAATTAATAATAAATAAAGCAAGAATGAATGCGGTAAGTGACAAATGCAGCATAAAAATGTATGCTTCATAAGTGAATGGCAGAGTCAGACGCGGAAGACGCCCCTATTCGGAAGTTAGGTCGGCCACATACATACGGAACTCCGTTTCGTGATTCCGTTTCGGAATCCCAAATCGGGATTCCGTGAATACATCACACACATACGTTTTTTCCGTTCGGAATAACGAGGGTCAGTTGAGAGACGTTAGCCATTGAGTTTAGACATTCTGCCAGCTAATAATGACGACGATTTTCTAATTGCCATTCCATTGTTGCTGTATCATTCTTACTAGGTGCATCCCCTTATCACCATAAGCTTGCAATATAGTCAATATCATGTATAAAGATCTATCTATCCAGAGATATTTTTTAAATATTTAGTCTGTAAATTCTTTCGACGAATTATTAAATAAAATAAGATGAAAGTTTACGAAACGCTATACACCTACAAGATTAAATATAAAAACCTATACAATATGTAACAAAAACCCTGAGGTTCTCGGTAAGTACGTTATCAGGATCATTATTCAAACGTATAGAAATAACTTTTTTTTTAAACTCGAACAATATTTCTTTTATTTTCTTTAAAAAAAATAATTGTATGCAAATTGTATGTGGTTTTATTACCTCTGCATTGTCTGGGGAGTAAGAGGATTGTCAAAGACCCCGCTATACTTAGCTTTAGCATTGGCTAGTGTCAGTAAGAGGTAATAAAACCACATAAAATAAAATAAATTAATAAAATTAAAAAATATGGTCGAGTTTTAAAAAAGAAGTTATTTCTATATATTTGAATACTGATCCTGATAACGTACTTTGCGGGAACCACAGGGTTTTTGTTACATGTAGTATAAACACACCTACTCGCTTCGGTCGTGCATATATATATATATATATATATATATATATATATATATATATATATATATATATATATATATATATATATATATTTACTGCACTTAGCGTTTTGTCTAGATGCAAGTAAATCTATTTCTGATATCCCAGCTCCTTTGCTAATACTTTATTACATAATTCCCTTTCAATATCAATGTTGGTCTTTCTTGATTCAAATTCGGCTACTTTATTACCCTTAGAACTTATGTATGATGCTGTAAGTTTTATATGACATTCTTCACACCATTCTCAGATGTTTCTAGCTAGCTTGTTCAGGTGGGGGAATTGTATGCCTCCTATACTATTGACATAAGATATTGCAGTTGTTTTATCTACTCTTAATAATATCTCACAATTTTGTCATATTTTGCAAATAATTTTAAACCAAGAAAGACTATTTTTTATTATAAGTAATTAATATGATACTCTTTTTCACTTATATTCCATAGTCCATTAAATTTTTCTTTGCCCCACATACACAGCCCTAGCCTGTTCTACTAGCACCTGTATGTAGATTTCTTTTGTGTACTGATTTTTCCTCATATGTTTACATGTATTATTTATTTTTAATAACCACCAGCTAAGGTCTTCTTTGATTATGGATGGGAGGGTTATTGTAGCATCGTAGTTAGCATTGTTTTGTATTAAGTTTAGATATTTTTGGCGTTCTAGAATTTTTGTATATAACCATATTCTATGACTGGGCAGATTGATAATGGAGTTCCTATCAATTTTGATAGCTCTCTAATAGTACAGTGTTATGTTTTCATAAATTTCTTAACAAGTGATACAATAACCCTTTTTTGATTGGTAGAGAGATGTTCATGTTAGTGGAATTTAATTGGAATCCCAGATATTTGAATTTTTTAGGCTCTAAAGCGCTCTTTTCTTTATTAATAATAAGTCCTAGACATTTCAAGAGTGTTGTTGCTTCTTGGACCCAATACCCAATACTGAGTATATCAGCTAGATAAATTACATAATTAAGCCCCCTTGGGCGCAGATGTGTGACAACGACTTTCATTATTTTTGTAAAAACACGTGGTGCTGAGCATAAACCATAAGGTGGTGCATTAAATGCATAATACTTATTATTATAAATAAGTATTGAAAACTGACTTTGACTGTTATCAATTGGTACTAAAAGATAAGCCTCTTTTAAGGCCAATGTTGCACAGAATGCACCTTTCTGTGCAACAATGGCCTTACAAGAGGCTTATCTTTTAGTACCAATTGATAACGGTCAGCAATCCAATTACCTTTGTGTGGTATTCCATTTTAAAGTAGGGTACAGATATAAGGTTATTTAATAGTTTTAATTTGAGAATAAATCTCATTTCTCTGTTAGGTTTCTTTCTTAAAAAGATATTATATAAAAACTGATGATAAGATGGCTGACATAAAGATATTGCTCCTATTTTAATAAGTTTTTCCACTTCCTTACACATTTGCTTTATTTGTTCCAAATCGCTTGTTGGTGTAAACTGAGATGGTGTTGTTTTTTGTATAACTAGTGTAGAGAAAGGGATTTTGTCACCACTCCCGCAATGAAGAATCTGCTGGTTGTCAGTGATGTTTTCCCAAAAAGAGACAATGTTTTTTAGTCTAGCTGTATGAATTACCTTTATTTCTGCACACGGGATTTGACATCCTTTGACTGAAGAGGCGGAGCAGGTGTCCCTGTCCGACGAATTGGTAGCATTGGTTTTTTATACCCACCCCGTGCTGCTGCCCCGTGTTGCTAGAGCATACCGTTGCTGAGTTCGAGGTGGGACACTGAAGTTTGCCTGTTTGTTACTTTTATGCTGAGAGCTTTGTGAGTATGCAATTTTGTTCATATTGTCTTTTTGATAGATTGACTAGATTTTTTATAGTTTTTACAGCTTAATTTTTTAGGATAGGTTTCTACCATACAGGAATTTATCATGGTCAACATCTTTGATTACATTTAGAAACCTTTTATCTAATGTAGGTGTTATTAATTTATTTATTTATTTACTTTATTGGAGACAAAACAGATACAAAAGATATGAAAGAAAAACATACAAGTAAAATAAGACAATGGTAATTACAATTGTTTCCTACAAACTGTCTCACTAAGAACATACATAATATTTATATTATGAAGCAGGTCGTAATTGGTATCGTCTGCACAACAAGCAGGGTTGTTACCCTTGATTGTTTTCTTTTTATTTAAGTACAAACTTGTCAGTTTGTACTTAAATAAAAAGAATACAATCATCTGAAAACAATCATCTAACATGTACAATACTAAATACTAAATATCCTTATATATCTAATTCATAATTGTTACTAGAGTACTTTTTAATTTAGTTTTAAAAGCTGAACGGGAGATAGAGAACATATCGATGTCGTTAAGCATTTTATTGTGGAGGACACACATTCTGTGTACTGGTGCTCTTTTACCAATATTGGTCCTGGTTTTTGGTATATGAAATAAATTTTTTGATCGTGTGTTTTTGGTGGTATTCGAAACCTTACCTCGGATAATAACTGTGAACACTTAATATCACCAACACAGATATTCCTAAAAGTAGTGGCGTCGTTTAAAGTG
Source organism: Parnassius mnemosyne (assembly GCA_963668995.1). NCBI lineage: Eukaryota > Metazoa > Arthropoda > Insecta > Lepidoptera > Papilionidae > Parnassius > Parnassius mnemosyne. The sequence continues at coordinate 37,404,939 of CAVLGL010000085.1, forward strand.
CGTCGGTCTTTTAATGATAGCATTTGATATTTTGTTAAGAGATTTTCATAGGAAACGCGAGGTGAATGCATTCGATAGTTAACAATACGTAAGAATTTCTTTTGGACCTTTTCTATTTTATCTTCATAAACTGATTAGAATGGATTCCAAACTGGGGATACATATTCTAGATGAGATCTAACCAATGACTGATAAAGGCAGGTAAGAGTATCTTTGTGTTTAAATGATTTTGTTATACGTGTAACGAAGCCGAGAATTCGGTAGGATTTATTCAATATTTCTTCGATGTGCCTATCTAGTGTGAGTTTGGTATCTAAATATACTCCAAGATCACGTATACTAAATTCTGATACAATTTTGTGACCACCTAAGTAAAAGTCCGCATGTACTACATTTTTGTTCCTAGTATATGTTATGTGTTTGCATTTATTATAAGCCAAGAATAATTTATTAATTTTACAATAGTTTTCAAGTCTGTCCAAATCGTTTTGTATTAATTTTATGTCGTCAGGTTTAGTAATGACAGAGTACAATTTTAAGTCATCAGCGTATAATAAGAATTTACAGTGGTCAAAGTAAGTTGAAATGTCATTAATAAATAGGATAAAGAGGAGTGGCCCCAGTATTGATCCCTGTGGTACGCCAGATGTTACTACAACGGGTAAGGAAATGTAGCCATTAAGCACTACCGACTGTATGCGGTTTTGTAAGTAAGAGGCAAACCAACGTAGAAGATTGCCCTTGATACCATTGTAGGAGATTTTTTTTAAAAGTAACAAGTGATCAACTTTGTCGAATACTTTTTTAAAATCGGTGTATACAGTTTCAATCTGAGATTTATAGTCCAAACTATTAAAAATAAAGTTAGTAAAAACAAGAAGATTTGTTAGTGTAGACCTGCCATTAACAAAGCCGTGTTGTTCCTCTAATAATGTATTTTTCAAAATTGAATATATATGATCGTGAATAAGTTTCTCAAAAATTTTAGGAATAGCCGAAAGAATTGATATTGGACGGTAATTTTCTACGTTGTTCTTAGAACCTGATTTGTGAATAGGTGTAATGTATGCTTGTTCCCATTGAGTTGGAAATGTTCCAGCTTCCAAACATTTTTTAAAAATTATATTGAGCGGCATGCAAATTGTATTAGAAGTGTGTTTTAAAAACACTGGCTTTATTTTATCAGGTCCAGCGCCTTTGTTTGGATCAATGTTTTTTAAAGCAGTGCAAACTTCCAACTGTGTGAAACGTATGTCATGTAAGTTTGTTCCAGTAAAATTATCCTCTAAGTGTTGAGCTAATATATATGCATTGTCTGACAACGGTTCAAATACGGATTTAAAATGATGTGAAAACATTTCAGAAATTATTTTTGGGTCGTCTGAAGTTTTGGTTCCCAGCTTCATTACTTGAGGATATCCCGTATTTGTTTTCTTTATATATGAAGTATATTTCCAAAAGTATTTTATATTATCCTTTATTGAAGGCTCAACGTTTTCTATAGATTTATTGTAACATCTAATTAAGAGACGTTTAGCACGTTTTCTTAATAGGGAGAACTCTTGATAGTCACGTAACGAATTGTACGTTTTCCATCGTGCCCACATTTTAGATTTACGCCTAAGTGTATAAATTAAGCTATTAGAGAACCACTTAGGAAATCTATTTGTTTTAACTTTGACAAGTGGTACATAAGATTCAATAACATGCATAATTTTGTTATAAAATTTGTCAACTACAGTATCTATACAAGAAGAACTGAGTTCAGAAACCCAATCAGTCTCCGATATAGCAGTATTAATTTGGTCATAGTTTGCTCTGAAAAAGTTTCGTTTTGTCTTCTGGTTGGTATATACTTGGATTGAGTTGTTTCATAAAAAATGTCCAGCGGAGGATGGTGAGGAACGGCTTTTAAGAGTAGATCATCGGAGATATTAACTGAACAATCAGGTGAGTTGCATAAAACAAGATCAAGAATTTTACTGTTTTCGTTTTTTAATGTATTTATTTGTTTCAAATTCATAAAGGCCATGATATGAGACAATAATTTAGCTGTATCAGTAACTGCATTAACAGGTCTCAAGGATGGACCATCAGATGACCATTCCAGGTAGGGTAAATTAAAGTCACCAGTAATAATGTAATGTGAGAATAATGCCTTTGAGTGAATGTCGTGAAGTATATAAAAGTATTTATCATAGGTAGTAGTTTTAGATGCTGGTGGTATATAGCATGCACTCAATAATAAATTTGAATGTCGGAAATGAAGAAAAATAATTTCTAAATCGGTTGCCTCTAAATCAATTTTTCTAACAACATGGATAGATTTCTTAACAAGAATTAGCACCACGCCACCGCCCTTTTTATTAAATAATATACAGTTCCAATCGCGTCGAAATATTGTATAAGCATCCGTTTGAATTTCAGCATCCAAAATTGTATCCAGCAGCCAGGTTTCAGTTAAAATTACAATATTGAAGTTACAAGTTAGTAAATTTAGTTTTAAGTCTGTAAGCTTAGTTTTTAAGCCTCCACAATTTTGATAGAATATAAGTAACTTATTAGAAGGCATCACAAGAAAGAAATGCAACCGATATAATTAAAAGTGTATTTATAAATTTGTTTGCTATAAAATTATGGATCTCGATCTCTCGCTGTATTGAGTGTTGTAAACAACATACACAAAAACTTATAATAAAACTACTAAAATATGCTACTTTTGGAATATTAATAAACAAGTAAACGTAATAAAATAGTCATATTTTACTTAAATCATTAGTACAACGAATGTGAATCACACGTGAATCGTCATTTTTCCGTAGCAAAATGCTACTGTTTTTGACCCACTAAAATTTATATCCCTTCGACTTCGCCAGTTGTCGAGCATTCATCATCATCATCATTACAGCCCTTCACAAGTCCACTGCTGAACATAGGCCTCCCCCAAAGAATGCCACAAAGCACGGTCCTGAGCCACCTGCATCCATCGACTTCCTGCATGTCTTACCAGGTCGTCACTCCATCTCGTGGGGGGACGACCTACATTTCGCCTACCGGTACGAGGCTGCCACTCGAGAACCTTTCTTCCCCATCGGTTGTCGGTTCTTCGAGCTATATGGCCGGCCCACTGCCACTTCAGCTTACTAATCCGTTGGGCTATGTCGGTCACTCTAGTTCTACTGCGGATATCCTCATTCCGAAGTTTATCACGCAGAGAAACTCCGAGCATAGCCCTCTCCATAGCTCGCTGAGCGACCTTGAGCTTCCTTATACGGCCAGCAGTGAAGGACCACGTCTCAGATCTGTAAGTCATCACTGGCAACACGCACTGATTGTACAATTTCGTTTTAAGGTTTTGAGGTATGTCTGACGAGAAGATGTATCGTAGCTTCCCGAACGCTGCCCAGCCGAGTTGAATCCGTCTATTGACCTCTCGGTCGAAGTTGGACTTACCTAGTCGGACTATTTGTCCCAGGTAAACATACTCGTCAACAACTTCTAGCTTAGTGCTCCCAACAACTACCGGCATAGGTGTGACATGGACATTAAACATGATCTTTGTTTTGTCCATGTTCATCTTAAGACCTATCCGTTGGGAAACACTATTGAGGTCATTGAGCATAGTGCTTAGGTCCTCCAGCGATTCTGCCATAAGGACTATATCGTCGGCAAATCGAATGTGAGTGATGTACTCGCCATTGATGTTGATACCGTATCCTTTCCAGTCCAGAAGCTTGAAAACGTCTTCCAATGCAGCGGTGAAGAGTTTCGGGGATATGACGTCACCCTGTCTTACACCTCTCTGCAATTGGATAGGTTTCGTACTCTGGTTCTGTACTCGGATAGCCATCGTAGCCCTACTGTACAAGCACTTCAACACTTCGATATACCGACAGTCAACTTGGCACCGCTGAAGGGACTGCAGCACCGCCCAAATTTCGACGGAATCAAAGGCTTTCTCATAGTCCACATACGCCAGACATAGTGGCAAATTGTACTCTTCGGACTTCTGTACAACTTACCGAAGGGTATGTATGTGGTCTATGGTGCTAAAGCCCTTTCGGAAACCGGCTTGTTCGGGAGGCTGGAAGTCGTCAAGTCTGCGCGCGAGACGATTCGTAATGACTCTCGAAAACAGCACGTAGACGCGGCTCAGAAAGGAAATCGGTCTGTAGTTCTTCAAGAGAGCGTTGTCACCTTTCTTGAAGAACAAGACCATCGCACTTCTGCTCCACGCCTCCGGTGTAATGCCACCATGCAGGACGGAATTAAAGAGCTTCTGAAGGACTTCAAGTACCGGTCTTCCACCCGCTTTCAGAAGCTCCGCTGTAAGTCCATCCTCGCCTGGGGCCTTACCGTTTTTAAGGTGCTGGAGAGCCATCTTAATCTCGCTCAGACTGACATCCGGGATATCTTCAGAATAGTGTCGGATGAGACTCGCTCTTGGATCGTTACTCACACTTGCGTGTGGCTCTAACGATGATGTGTACAGCTGCCCATAGAACCTCTCAATGTCACTCAAAATCTCAGGTGTCCCGGAAACGATGCTGCCACACTCTGTCTTCAGCTTTGACAGTTGGCTCTTTCTGGCAGACAGATCTCTGGCAAAGACTTTGGAGCCTTGGTTCCGCTCGATCGCTTCTTCAATACGAGCTGTATTGAAGTTGCGTAAGTCCCGCCGCATGTATTTGGAGATCTGTCTGTTCAGATGCCTGTATGCTGTCAAGTCTGTTGAAGAATGTAGCTTCATCTCCCGTCTAACAGCCATGAGATTAAGAGTGTGATCGGAGAGTTTTTGTGTTCTTCTGCGGCGGGTCTTGCAGAACTTAGCTCCGACCACATGGACAGTTTACACGAGCTTGTCATTCATATCGTCCACTTCATTGCAGTCTTCCAGGCACTGAAAACGGTATTGTAACTCGAGCTGAAAGGTTTCGGGACTTTGGAACAGAGCACGAGGGGGACGGAGCGTTGACTTCATTAGACGAGACCTCTCCAACTTAACGTTTAGGTTCAGTGTACCTCTAACCATTCGGTGATCGCTACCAGTTTTCACCCTCGCGATCACGGAGACATCACTGAACAGTTGTCGTCTGGTCGTCATAATGAAGTCAATCTCATTTTTTGTGGAACCGTCGGGGCTCGACCAGGTCCACTTCCTGTGGGGCCGCTTCTGGAAGAAAGAGTTCATCATAAGGAGTCCCTCTTTCTCCATGAAGTCGGCCAGCTGCTGGCCCCTTGGGTTCCGTTGCCCTATTCCAAATTTCCCTACTTTCAGCTCACCGTTCTCTCTTGTGCCTAGTTTTGCATTGAAGTCTCCCATTAACACCGTATATTGGGTTTTGGAGGAATGCATGGCTCTAGAGATATCCTCATACATTTCCTCCACCACCTCATCGGGGTGTGCCGAGGTTGGTGCGTAAACCTGTATGACCTTCAGCGAATACCGTTTGGTGATTCTGAGTATAAGGTACGCAACCCTCGTCGACACACTCCCGATATTTACAACGTTGTTAACGAGAGACTTGTGGACGATAAATCCGACACCTCCTTGGGACAGATGGTCGCCCTCCCGGTGATAGAGCAAGTTGCCGGATGCGAGGATTACCGTGTCCTCCCCTCTCTTCGGACTTCGGATAATCCTATAATATGCCAGCGTAACTTGTCTATCTCTTCTTCCAGCTCCACAATCTTCTCGTCAGTCCTCAGGGTGCGTGCGTTGTACGTTGCCAGGTCGAGTCGTCTAAGGTGGCAACCGAACCTCCACCGGAGATTCTTAGCACCCCCTGCCCCGCCGTTACCATGGTCGCCACCGTAGCCAGGAATAGCGGGGCCGCCGGGGACTGGGGGCCGTTTCTTTGTTACTGTCATTCATAGGGGGGTATTTGCCATCGTTGCTACGCTTGGCGAGCGGGTTGGCAACCGCAGTTTTTTTATTGTAATTTGGCTATTATCAGGAAGATGCTGCTGCCCATCTCGTGCCTGTTTCCATTTGTCGTCTTTTACGACACCCACGGGAGGATATGGGGTAGTGGATATTCTTGACCGCCACTACACGGCAATCGAGCATTACTAAATAAAATTTTATTTTTTAGTGTCAGATGTTCGTTTATATAGAATCGTGTGTTTTGAGCTGTAGCAGCGGCACTGTTGGCAGAGCCAAACAACTGAGTAGTGGTGAGTGTGCGGCGCGAGCGCGCCGCCGCTATCATATCATCACGCAGTCGTCGTATGGTCAGCTTCAGTACAATGTTTTTTGGACGGTCGTTCGGTACCTTTGGAGCCACGCGATGAACAGATCTAATATCGCTTGCCTTGATATCGACGCCAATTAGCTTACCCACCTCTATAGATAAATAAATCAAGTTTTCAGCCTTATTTTCAGGAATGTTTTGTAATTCCACGTTGCAACTGCAAGAGGCTTGGTCGAGGTCATCAAACTTGGCACGTAAATTCTCCAAATCTGCGCGAAGCTCGTTGTTTTCCTGCATCGGGGTGACATCAGGACTATGCGATGCCGTAAAGTTTTGCTCGAGTTCCTTTATGCGCTCCTCCCATGAATCAACACGTTTTTCCAACCTATTAATATCTTGCGCAAAAGTTTTAGATACTTTTTGGGTGGCTGAATTTAAGTCCTCCTGCCACTGCTGGCGCAGACTGTCAAGCTTCGCATCCATATATTCAGTCAAGGCGTCGGTGTCGACGTTTAAAATAGACGTAGTTGTGCAATCTTTAAACTTAGGTGACACTGTCCCTCCTAACGTACCAGCGAGCCTCTTATTTTTACAGGGTGGGCATTTCCATTTGATTTTATTCATAGGGAGGATTTTTTTGAACTCTGTTTCAGATAAATCAGCACATTGATAATGCATGTACATATTACATCCCGTACATTTAATAACATCCCTTTCAGCAATATTTTTTTTTACACTTAAAGCAATCCATTGTAGTGTTTCTATGAGTAAACAACAATATCCAGCTATGTAGTATCAAATGTAAGGATTTTATGATAATGATTATTAATTTCTTATCATAATCATAATCGTAATCGTAATCTTTATTGCAATCAAATTGTACCAATAGATGTGATGTTTCAAAAATAGTCCTCATTTGAATCCGGTTTGGGCGTAGCAATCATAAAAAATTGAATTATATTATTGAATACTATTATAAATTACATTAATATTTTTAAATAAGTTATACAATATTAGATAAATAATTGAATATTCTAAAAATTCTATTCAATTCATAATCACAATGTCAAGTAAACAAAAATAATAATAATAAATTTAAAAAAAATTATCCCGGGGAGGCGAAAAGTGGATTGCGGAGGCCCGTCTGGCCACGCTGAATGTATGTGGAGCAATAAATGATAAGATGGATGAAGTATGCGAAATGATGAATGATAGAGGAATAGATGTGTTATGTGTAAACGAGACGAAACGAAAGGGAAGAGATGTCACTGCACATGGCATGTATACCGCTTACTGGTCTGGAGTAGACGAGACCGAGCGGGCATGCCAGGGAGTCGGTGTCATCCTTTCAGAAAGAATGGGTCAATGTGTGAAAGAGTATGAATGTGTTAGCCCAAGGCTGCTGTGGATACGAATGAAAGTGGGCTTAAAGAAGTTGTATGTGCTAGGGGTGTACGCCCCAGATATGTCTAAGCCCACTTATATCCGAGAGCAGTTTTGGGACATGGTAAGGCTGGTGTTGATGAAATGTAAGGAAAATGAAAATATTATTATGTTAGGAGATTTTAATGGAAGGGTTGGGGTGAAGAGGTCTGGTTATGAAAGGATATTAGGAACGTTTGACGATGAAAGAATAAATGAGAATGGTGAAGACCTCCTCACCGTATGTGTTGAAAAGAATCTTTTTGTGGCAAACACTTTCTTTCGCCATAAGAGGATTCACATGTATACATGGGAAAGAGGTGATGATAGAAGCATGATAGATTTTATAATTGTGGATGAAAGAATGAGGAGCGCAGTGGTAGATACAAGGGTTTACCGGGGGTCCAACGTAGGGACGGATCATTACTTGGTCTTATGCCGAATTAATGGTCTATTCAGACGTTGGCGGCATCGGACATCGGTGTCTACCACTGCGTTACAGCGTATAAGAATAGAGAGGTTACAAGATGAAGGTGTGAAAGAGAAGTATAAATGCAGATTGGGGGAAAATATGAGTGGGTTGAATGAATTATGTATGAATGATTTAGAATTGAAAAATGTATGGAATAATATTAAGAAAGTTTTGGTGGATGCAGCCACCGAAGTATGCGGTGTAAGTAAGAGAACGAATGAAAGGAAAAGTAATACGTTGTGATAGATTTACTAGCAACTAAAGCTGGTAATTCTGGCGGTATGAATGATGAGATTGAAAGAAAAAAGGCAGACTTTAGACGTATAAATAAGAGAGTAAAAGAAGTTGTTGAAAGGAAAAAGCAAGAAAGGATAGATAAGAATGATAGAAGGATATCTGATAACTTCCAGGCAAATATTAAAATGTTCTGGAAGCTCGTAAGAACTGCCAGGGGAAATTCAAAACAGCCTAGAATAAATGCTATACGAGACGAGAATGGCTGCATGCTGAATGATGAAGTTTCGAATTTAAAGAGATGGAAGGAATACTTTGAAAGCGTGTTTAAGAGTGAAGAGTCGTCTGGAATAAGTGAAATAGAAATTCCGGAAGAATTGGAGAGAGGTAGGGAGATAAGTGTAGATGAAATAATGAAAGCAATGAAAAGCATGAAAGCAGGTAAGGCAGCTGGATATGATAGAGTATCACTCGAAATGCTAAGGGCTGGTGAGGGTGTGGTTACAGGCCTGCTGCACACCTTGTTTAATTTATGTTGGGAACTGAAACGGGTACCGGAAGACTGGTGCAAAGCCGTTATAGTCCCAATATATAAGGGAAAGGGGTCGCAGCAGGACTGTAAAAACTACCGTGGTATCAGCTTGCTTAGCATTGTGGGTAAACTGTATGCTAAGGTGTTAATTGAAAGAGTTATGGAAGAAACTGATGGAAAAATTTGGGATGTGCAAGCTGGATTTAGAAAGGGGATGGGGTGTACGGATCAAGTCTTTTCCATGCGCATGATAGCGGAGAAGTTTTTGGCTTAAAACCAGAAAGTTTTTTGTGCGTTCATGGACTTGGAAAAGGCTTATGACATAGTGGACAGGAATGTGTTATGGCAAACACTGAACTCATTTGGGTTGAGCGCTGGCTTGATACAAGCATTAAGGTCTCTTTATAGGGACTCTAGTGCTTGTGTCAGGATCAACGGGGTCTACTCGGACTGGTTTGGCATTCATAAAGGTGTCAGACAGGGATGTGTGGCTTCCCCGTGGCTGTTTAACCTATTTATGGACAGTTGTTTGCAAACTTTGAAAGTTGAAGAATGTGGGTTGAGAATGGGTGAGTCAACCGTCAAATGCCTTTTGTACGCCGATGATCAAGTTATATTTGCATCGTCGGCGGCCGAGTTGCAAATGATGGTTACTTTAATGAATTGGTCATTGAAAGAAAGGGGTATGACAGTGAACGCAAGTAAGACGAAAGTGATGGTTTTTGAAAGAGAAGAAAGTAAAACTTTATGTGAAATAAGAATAGGAGAGGAATTGATTGAGCAAGTGGATGAGTTTGTATATTTGGGATGTTTATTTAGCAGGGATGGTAGATATGATAAGGATATAGAACGACGAGTGAACGCAGGAAATAGAGTGAATGGGGCTCTACACGCTATTATGAGGAGTCAGAATGTGTCTACTAAGGCACGTATGGCAATTCATAATGCTGTGTTAGTCCCTACTTTAATGTATGGTAGTGAAAGTTGGGTCTGGCAGAAGAAGCATGAGAGTAGAATAAATGCTGTAGAAATGCGTTCCTTAAGGAGTATGCTAGGGCTGAATCTGAATGATAGGGTGAGAAATAGTGTGATAAGAGAAAAGTGTGGTTTGCAAGATGACGTTGTGACAAGGATTAAGAAAGGAATGCTTCGGTGGTTTGGTCATGTAGAAAGAATGAACGAGGAAAGAGTGACAAAGCAAATTTATGTTGCGGAAGTGAACGGCAGGGTCGGGAAGGGACGCCCTAGACGAAGGTTTATCGACCAAATCGGCCGTACATTAAAAATGGGCCAGATTAGGAGTACCCATAACCGACGAGCGTGTATGCGTAGATGTATGGATGTAAAAGAGGCGAGAGAGGTGTGTCAGGATCGCGCCAAATGGAAGTCCGTAGTCTCTGCCTACCCCTCTGGGTGACAGGCGTGAGTGTTTATGTATTATGTAAAATTATATAGTAAATTAAATAAAAACAATAATTATTGAATAATTAAATAAAATAAGCAGGTCGAAATTGTCTACACAAATTAAATAACATTTGTAACAAAATATTCATTTAAATTATAGAAACATTTTTCAATTAAATATAATTTTAATTTTGATAAAAATAATGTTGTATCCGTTAGAATTTTTATGTAATTTGGTAAGTTATTAAAAAAAATTTACTGTCATACAGTAGGGACTAGAGCTATGTAATGCGAGTGTTGATTTCGGCAATATTAGCCTATTTTTGTTAGGTCTAATTATGTATTTGTAATTAGTGTCGCTTATTTTGGTAAATAGTTCTGGATGGTTTTTTACAAATTTGCATGCTTCCCAAATATAATATATATTTATATATAAATATAAATTTTTTCTACTTTGAGTACCAAATTGGAACTGGAATTTGGTACAGTTTTATTATATTTTCTTTAACCTCTTTTTTGAGGCCTTTCCTAATCAGAAATCAGAAATGTTTATTTGCTTTAAACATGGTAGTACAAAGATCTTAATATAGTGATACCAGTATGTCCTCATGTTTGACTTATAACTGTCATGCAAATTTAAAAGTAGTTACATTTGAATCTACTTAGAACTAAAAATAAGTTAATAGACTAAATATAAAATAATGGTAAACATCAATCATAGACAGAACATTACATAACATTTATAAATTGTATAATATTTTATGTCAAATTATTCAAGTCATAAATAAAGTAAACACAGAAAAGCTACAAACACAATTAAAATTTAAAAATCTCTTGGTCATCTAAGTATTCCTGGACTGAATAAAAAAAAGCACCTAGTCAAAAGCCAGGAATGTAACTTTCTTTCAAACAATGGTAATGGCAGAGCCTTGAAACATGGATGAAGCTTATTATAAATTTTGATAGCCGTACAATAACAGCTTCGTCTGTATAGTTTAAGTCTTATTCTAGGTTGCATGATCCTTTCTCGATGTCTGGCAAGTTTATTTTTGTATTGCCCTCTAGTGACAAAATAATGAGAGTGTTGTCGTACAAAAATACACATTTGTTTTATATACAGGCACGGTAGCGGTAGGATTCCAAGATTCTTGAAAAGGGGTTTACAGCTTTCAAGAAAATGTACTCTGCAAATAGCCCTAATACATTTCTTTTGGGCTATGAAAGCCCGGTTTACATCCACTGAACCTCCCCACAATATAGTGCCGTAACTTAATAGTGATGACACATAGCCATGGTAGGCCGATAGAGCAGTTTCAATGGATGATACATTACTGAGTCGTCGTAGCGCGTATACAAATTTATTTATTCTCGTACATAGATTGTCTATATGTGCTTTCCAGTCACAGTGTTTATCTAAAGTAAATCCAAGAAATTTAACTTCATTAAAAATCAATGGTATTACCGCAGTAATCGACTAGCACATCCATTGACCTTGCTCTGTAAGTAGTAAACTGGATGCCCTTTGTTTTTTGTATGTTTATTTTGAGATTGTTCGAATGTAGCCAATTGATTAGGTTGTGTAAAGTCTCATTAATAATGACATTGGATTTTTCTATTTCATCACATTTTATTACCACTGTGGTATCGTCTGCGAACATGAAACATTTATGTTGAGTTGCATTTGGTAAGTCATTAATAAATATCAAAAACAACAGGGGCCCCAAGATACTGCCCTGTGGAACTCCCCATGGGTTAACGCGATATTTTGACCGGAAAGTACACTGTCTTGATTCAACGATTGTTGCTATCTCAATACATTGCTGTCTATTATACAGATAACTTTCCAACCAGTCATAAGCGTTACCTCTAATACCATATCTATATAGTTTATCCAGTAATCTTTTATGTGGAACAAAGTCAAAAGCTTTAGTCATATCTAAAAATAAAGCAATAAGTGGTATCTTTTGATTAATACATTCTGTGACATAATGTACCAGATTGTAGCAGGCCAAGGTAGTAGAGTGACCTTTGCGAAAACCGTACTGTTCTTCTGTCAGTATATTATTTGAGTTAATAAAGCTATCAATGCGCTTGAAGATGACTTTTTCATAGATTTTAGATAGTATCGGAATAATAGTTATTGGTCTATAGTTATTCATATCACATTTATCGCCCTTCTTGTATATTGGCTTGACAATACATAACTTAAGGATATCGGGGAATAATCCCTGTTTTTATTGACAAATTAATTACATGGGCAAGAGGTTGGCTTAAATCACTCGCACATGCCTTTAGTACACGTGTGTTTATGCCATCATGTCCAACTGCATTGCTGTTTTAAAGCGATAAAATAATAGAAGCTATTTCAATTTCATTGGTTGGGGTTAGGAATATTGAATTTTTATTGAATGGAATGTTGATTTTATCAGAATTTAAATTGTCCTGTTCTAGGTTAGTCTAAAAATAGGCGTCCAGCGTCATGCCAAGTTGTCATTTATATATGGGCCAAATTTTTACTTTTACACAACTGAATCGCCCAAAATGAGGAGCACCTCAGTATCTAATACCTCTGTCTCCTCATCCACATTTCCTAGAGGCATGTGTTGCTCTGTTATTTCGACAACAGTACAGAAACTTTTTTTATTCAATATAGATTATAAATAATACTTACTGAAAGTCACTCTTTTGTTTGATTACCACTGGTTCGGAAAAAACCTCTGTCCTGGGAAGAACCAGCAAGAAACCCAGCGGGACTTTTTTTTTAAATAACAGCTTACAATCATGATGTTACACAAATTAACAACACAACAAATTAGAAATAGCTTGGTAGCGTGGTAGAAGAACCTCAATAGTGTTGTGTCCTACCTCATTACAATTTAGAGTAAGACCATGATGGTGTGTTAGTTGGAGAGTGTTCGATTCTGAGGCTGTTTCTGGAGACTGCGGTGTTTATCCCTTTTCCCTTACTTCTATTATTTCGTCATCTGCAAAGATGTGAATTACATACAATTGGGAGCATAAAACGTACTGTATTGCGTATAATATATGCTTCTTCGTAATGTCTAATGGACATTCCCCGGGCCTAATAACGCTCGTGTGTGCATCTCGTACATACCCCAAGTAACAATTTTGCTTAGTTTTGTAGTTGCTTACCTTGAGTTTCGACAAAATTGTCATATTTTGATGAGGTCGTCGGAGAGCGGCTACGTTGTTTTTCTTCTAGTTTCCTGATTTTTCTATAATATATTTGTAAATCACGTTCTATATCCTCTTTTCGCCTATTCGCCATTTTTCTTTTGATACTGATCACAACTTTTTCCCGATGAAATGTAATTACATGTTAAGCTTAGCGCGCCAAAAAAAGGAATGACATTGTTAGATAAATCTTAGGGTTACCAGGTTCAGGCCATCGCAAAAAAATACTTTGAACAAATCCGTGTTAACTAGCAGTAAAATAAAGGACTACATGACAAAATATGAGATAAAAATCACAGAAATATAATAAACAATACGTTACAAATTTGTCGCAAATATATGGTACACTTTCCCGACAGTGTTAATTTCAAAAATCCTCCAAACAACAACGGTTGCCATGTTACGACAGATACGACGCTTCGCTAGAGTAAAACCATTACTCTGAATCTTGCCAGTATAAATGTGTGTACATGGCCAATCCTGATATACGAACGTCCTCGGGCATGTATTTTTATGAATTCCTGTAATAATCACTACTAGCTCCGCTCATCTATCCTGACATGACAAGGTACACTGTCCCCATCTTTGGACATTTTTACGCAATGCGATTACGTTTGACCTCATGCAGACTAACACTAGCTAAGGCGTACTTTTGACCAGCCTTCTTCTCATATAACAACATGGTCCGTACAACTGGCTTTTTCCACCATTAAAATTTTTGCCATTTTTCATATCTAAGGGTCATAGTATCTGCTTACCATCAGGTGGACTGTGAATTCGTTTGTTAACTTATTCTATAAATAAAATAAATTAATACGAGATGATTATATGGCTATCACCTGAAACCTATTTGGCTTACTCAAGTCATCTTTTGAGATACATACGGATGATGAATTACTCGTAATGTTGCCATTACACGCAACACGAAACACTATATTGACATGCACGCTGACCTGATATTAAGTGACTACCGCCGCCCATGAATATTTGCATCACAAGGGGAATCGCAGTTGCGTTGCCGGCCTTTTAAAAAAGAGTAAGCTCGTTTCTTGAAGTTCCTTTAATCGTGTCAGTTCGGAAAAGTCACCGGTGGTAAACGATTCCACAAATAATTCGTGCAAAGAAGAAAACTCCGAAAAAGAAGAAAAAAAAAATATTTGATATTAGCGATTTCACAGTTAAATTTAAATACAACGTTATTTATTTTAATACACTTAACTGCCAATTAAATGCCATAGTTAAATGTGTTATGAAAATCAACGCACTAAATGCTCTAAGTAATTACACTCGCTTAGTACTCTATAGAGAACAAGTTGCAACGCTGGGATCGCGAAACTGTTAAGTACTGAGGAAAACAGCGCGCGTGCTTTTGACTAAATATTACACATTTACCTGCGACTGAAACTAGAACGAACTTCCCTTTCAAGCAGTGGAATAAAACTACTGTGAGAGTTCAAAGTTTCGCTGCGTTTAATTCGAAAAAGATGATACGGATTCTTGTATATCTCCGGAACTGTATTAGGATGCTTGCACATATTCCAATCGTTGTTTAGATACTTCTTCTTACTTTCAGAGAATTACGAGTATATGTGTTAATGAAAGTTGGTTTTATGGTTTCAATAGTGACAAAATTGTTATTTTAAATTTGCCATTTGTCGATTTAATTTGCTGTTGTTTAGAATAACTTATGATAACATTTTTTAAGATAATTTATTCAAGTTTTATAAGACAATTGATTTATACAAGAATTTCAAAATTCATTAAGGTTTTAATCAATAGTCAAAAAACGACGATAAGATAGGTCATGATTGTTTGAAAAATAATTGCGATTCTATAAAAATTATAAATAAACCTGTCTACCTTTACAAGTAAGTTTAAGATACTTTTATTAGAAGTCTTAATTACGATATTAGTGGAGTAGGTGATTCGAACTAAATACTTAATTTAGCTGTCTCTACACTTAACCATTGGACTATCATTGTTAAACTGGAAAACATGACATTATATTAAATAATTCCTAAAACTTTCTCTTCAAACTTTAAAAAGACCAATTCCATTTCTTTATCTCGTACCTATATTTTTGAATCTGCTATATTCTAGAACTGAAATGCCCACAACACGTTAAGTTCTCATAATATTTTTGGAAAGTACTTTTAAAAACTTGATCTTATGTCCACATATATAACATAACATTTAATTGATTAAAATTCAAACATCACAATTTTTTTGGACAAATTCTAAAAATTGAGTTGTATCCTAAGAACAATAATGACATAAGATAAAGTTACATATTATTTAAATAATAATATAATCATAACAATATACAGAGGAAAGTATTTACCGATAATAATATACTATATGAATAATCGGTAAGTACTTTCCTCTCAACACTGCTTTGTTTATAAAACTGTCATAAGTGATGACAAACTCCAGTCGTCGGCATGACGTATATTGTAATGCTGATGTGAATGCTGAGTTGTACAAACATCGAGCGACAATGCTCCAAATTATATGTTTCACCTGTCCTCTATAATATGTGGTTAGAATATTTACCGGGAGTTGCGTTTTCTGTGGGTACATTTTGTAGAACATAAAACAATAAGATACTAGCTTGGCAATAATTCAAGTTAATGCAAGAACTATTATTGTAGTAATTAATTTAAAAATCTGAAAAAAAAGCGAAAAACGGGAACACCGTTAAAGACTTCGTATAAATCTTGAACCAGGATTCATTAGGTTAGGCCTACGCAATGACGTAGAACAGCCTAATGAGGCTGTATTTGCAGTTGCTTTAAAAGTTTGTTTAACATACCTAAAATGTTTTCGATTATCTATCTACCTAGATAATGTAATTTCAACACAGTATTCGGTTCTTTCATTTCATCTTATTTTATGTGAAAATGTTTAGTTCTTATCTATTTTATAAAGGAATGTAGTTAAGTAGAAAACCAACTGATCTTATTATTTTTGTTAATTTTCAGCGTATCGAGTAAATTTAAAACAATTCTTCTAGTTGCTATGAATGGAAATATAATAATGGAAAAATTGAATTATAATTATTATTATACAATTAACGTGTTGTACTTCGCTTAAAGGGCATAAAGTTTTGAAACGAAAAATGCAACTTTTATAGCTACATTAGTGCAAATCGCGTATTTTACCGTAGTCTTTCTTAATCCGCTTCTCAAGGCTTCATAAAGGCTATGTCTATTTGGCGCATGTACAAAATTGAAACATTTACAAATATATATATTTCAATTCAAATCTTTCAAAACAATGCAAAAATATACATACCCACATCTACATACTGGTAATGCGAGAGAAATGAGGAGCTCATGCTTATGACTGAAATGAAATGAAATAAAGTCAATACTATGCATATTTTATTTATTACAATAAAAATATAATACGGTACCATAGCCCGCAATATCGTGCCAAGAAATGAATTCTTTTATACTTAGCCTTTGAGCAGGAAAAAATCAGCGGCAATGACCAACCGTACATATAATTTATTTAGATACTTCATTTCATAAAATTAAGTTGTATTTGCGTTTTGATTATGTTTAAGACAAAACTTTCATTTAAATTTCTTATACTTACGACTGCATATAGATTAATCCATTCTATCTATTTCTTTAATTATAAATGTGAATGTGAAATTTGTTAAAAAATCTCGCTTACTTAATGCTGACATGCGACTATTATAAATCGTACTGCGACCTTTAATAAAAAAAAACATAACGCAAACATTAAACATGCCGCTAAACCGTTTGTAATCTCATGTAATGTGAAAGTTACGAGTGCTATGTCATATACTCACGCATGATCAAGTTTATTACAAAGTATATAAAGTAAAATTGATCGTACTGTTCTCTGCTATTTTCCCTTACTTTATGATTGTACAATTTTATCTTAATAGCTACAATTAACATAATATATAAGCTCTCATTAACAATAATATTATTAATTACAGGGTATCAAGCAGGTGATAGTAACCAAATTCCTTCTCTATGTAAATTAGGATGTTTTACAATTTCAGTAGCCTCACATCCTCACATCCTTGGTAGGAATCAATATTCTTTCGCGAAAATTAGTGGTCTATCAAATCTGATATAATGGCTGGGGTCATCTAGGATGTGAACATAGACTGAATACTGCCCGGAGCGTTGATAATACTAAGAACAATATGTTAGGATATGGAAAATAAAAACATCTTAATGCCTGTAGAAAAAGAGGCGGTGTACTACCACCTGATTGAAACTCAGTAATTAAGAAAATTAAAACTAAACACAATAATACCATCGCAAGATTATGAGGTACAGTAAGCTGATTCTACGTAGATTGGATCAAAATTATTAATAAAAAGTGAACTTTGATATCGATACGTCAAACACCTTAGTCTTTCGTGACCATGCAACCATAAAATTAGTTTTGTTCAATGTGTTATGTTCGCGTTAATGTAAGAAATCTGTTCGCGACGGCCTAACAACTTTAAGAAACAAAGTGATGAAAGAATATTGTTTTGTATAAAAATGAAATTACCAACGAAATCGATTAAATAGTGTATTAATATAGTTTTACAGTGTGTTTACAACTCTCGACATATTTGTATAGAATGTTGTTTTGATAATAATTAATATAAACAACTTTAATTGTTTAAGAAAAAATCGACCAATCACAGCGCGTCGTATCGTAAGACATTCTGGAAATTTAAATTAACTGCGCAATAGTTTATACTAAAAATAATGAGAATAATTTTGTGTTCTAAAAGTGTTGTAAATATGACATTTAGTTAGCATATGGTATATAGATTACGAAAGTGAAGAAATAATTTGCATAATTAAACACATTTAATAGTTATAGAAAAAAATAAAGAATTAATGTGCCCAAATATTATGAAAATTTGGGACATTTCGCTTCATAACTTCTTAATTTGTTAATATATTGAGTAACCTTTATCATATACTGATAAAAGACACAAGTGCCGTATTTATGATTTATAGCATATTAGTATAAGATTTAACCTTATATAAAAAATATTGCAATTTATGCTAATTATGTAGTGAAAATTTCATGCAATAAAGAGGCAAAGTGGAAATTGGCAAGCGGCTCACTATAAAGTATAGCCGAAGTCTACCTTATGGGCGTGAGACCCAGTAACGTTGTAGTAGGAAGAACTACCAGTGACAAGCAGTAGTATCCGGTAGTAGTTGAAGTGTCTAGCAGCAGTATATAGTGAATAGTGAAAGTGTTAGCTAGACGAAAAAAGTGGTAACTGAAAATTCGCAGTTACATATAGTGAAAAAGTGTTAGCTAGCCGAAAAAAGTGGTAACTGAAAATTCGCTATAACATATAGTAAAAAAGTGTAAGCTAGCCGAAAAAAGTGGTAACTGAAAATTGCAGTTACGTATAGTGAAAAAGTGTTAGCTAGCCGAAAAAAGTGGTAACTGACATTCGCAATTATATATAGTAAAAGTGATAGCTAATCGCAGAAAGTGGTAACTGATATTCGCAGGTACACAAGTGATAAAATCAACTAGTTTTAGTTGATTAATAGCTGCTAGTCAGTAGTCTTAGAAAACCAGCTACTACCAATACCTAGTCAGGTCATAAATTCTGTCACATGTTTAATATAAAATAATTGAAACAAGTTCATTCATTATGTAACCATTTATATACCAAAATGAACTTAACAAAACATAGATTCATTTATTTATGGACGACAGTTGGAATTTATAAAAGTAGGCGAAGGTTATTCGAGCTATGTGATGAAAGATCATATAGCTCGTATAACCTTTAAATAGTAGTGTTATATTTAGGGATTATGTAAAAACATATTCTAAAATATTTAAAAAAGTGTGCTCCACTGCTAAGGCTTTACAATCAAGCAACAAAATTCAAACTGCATCCGACAAAACTAAAATGACCTGGAGAATAATAAATAGTGAAACGGGCAAGGTCAAACCGCGCATATCGGATTTTCAATTGAATATTAACAATAATTTAACGCGATCTGATCAAGAAGTTGCTATGGCTTTTGAGAATCATTTTACTAATGTTTCTTTTTTGACAACAAAATCATTAAATTCTTCTCCTACTGTCGCCGAATTATTGCTCAAGCAAAATGTAAAGGCTTGTTCAAATACTTTTAAATTCCATAGAGTACTGCCAAAAGATATCGTTAAATATTTTAAAACTATTGATGTTAGGAAAACTGCAGACTTATGGGGGATTTGCGTTAAAGTTATATTATCTATAATAGATATATTAGCACTTTATCTAGCCACTATATTTAATACAAGCATCGAATCTGGTGTGTTTCCTGATTTAATGAAACATAGTAATGTCATACCTTTATTTAAATCTGGTAGAACATTAGACACTGCCAATTTTAGATCAATTTCTGTAAAACCGACGAGTAAATTTTGTAAAATTTTTGAAAATATATATTTGGATCAGATGTTAAGTTACTTTAATATTAATAAATTGCTTCATAAAAATCGATTCGGTTTTACAAGGGGTCACTCGACAACTGACGCTGGAGTTGAGCTTATTAAACATATTTTTTGTGCATGGGAGAATTCAGAAGATGCTTTGGGTATATTTTGTGACCTTTCCAAGGCCTTCGACTGCGTTCACCATGAGACATAAATCAGGAAGCTACAGTACTATGATGTCAAAAACACAGCGCTTAAACTCATTATTTAATATGTAAGTAATAGAATGCAGAAAGTTATTATCAATGGTAAAAGTTCTTCCGGGTCACTTGTAACAATGGGTGTCCCTCAGGGCTCCATTCTCGGCCCATTTCAATTTCTAGTGTATATTAGTAAATAACCTTCTCTTGAAGGGGATAATCATGATATATTGTTATTTCCTGATGAAACTTTCTTGATTTTTAAACATAAACGTCAATCATTTAAATGTGACGAAGTGAATGCTATATCAAAATAAGTGCATTAGTTTAACGTTAATAATCTACATTTAAACGGAAATAAAACTAAATGTATTAAATTTACAACGAATGTTAAAAATCTGAGTACCAATGTGTTTTTAAATGGGGAAGAACTGAGCCCTGTTCAATCCACTGTTTTTCTTAGCATCACTCTCGACGCAAAGCTTCAGTGGGGCCCCCATTAGTCCAAACTAGCAAGCAGACTAAGTTCTGCAGCCTATGTTGTAAAAAAGATTAGAGGTCTCACTAGTGTCGAGACAGCTAGATTAGTTTATTTCAGTTATTTCCATAGCATAATGTCTTATGGGATTTTGCTATGGGGAAATGCGGCTGATTAAGAAATTATTTTTGTTTATCAGAAGAGGGCCATTAGAGCTATTTAGAAACAAACTTAAATAAATAAATATATTTACTTTGGCCTCTCAGTATATTTACGAAAATTTAATCTATTTTCACAAAAACAAAGGTAGTTTTAGTAAAAAAAAAGTGATGTACAATCTGTAAACCTTAGGAACACACACAAGCTAATGATACCAGTTTCTCGACTCCACAGAGTCAGTAATTCATTAATGGGGCAATGTATACGCTATTACAACAGGGTCCCGGAAAGTGTACAGGCTCTCTCTATTACCGAATGAAACTGTATAAAAACTGTATAAATATTATGGTATAAATGAATACATGGTTGATAATAACCCCTGGTAATGAGGTGGTCGCTTCCAAACTGTTTCTAAAATAAATTTTGTATCTATATGTACCAATTATTAATGTAAAATATGCTTTTAAAAAATGTCCCGCTGGGTTTCTTGCTGGTTCTTCCCAGGGCAGAGGTTTTTTTTTCGAATCAGTGGTAAAGTAAACAATGACTTTCAATATGAATTACACATGTGATCTACATTGAACAAAAAAATTATCCTATTCTATTCTAGTCCTTGATAGACATAGGACAAATGTACCATACAGTCTATGTCGATTTTACACTTATGTAATCGATTTATTTTGGTAAACATTATTACTTATTTCCATGTAGGTGACTCTACCTGTTAAAATAATAGAACGCTCAATTTAAAACACGTAAATAATATTTTTAAAAGTCAGGTATATAATTTATTTTTTCATGAGAATTAAATGAAACGGTCATGAAGCACGTTTTTTTTTTCGATTTTACTAACTATTAATAATTTCCTCGTCTTCCTTTTGCACCGTAAATTCTTTTATTCCCCGTTATAGAACCTCACTTCTGGTGGCTTCAAATCCTTGTGACAGCCATAGCACTCGAGTATAAAGTCTATACGTGTAAACGTCCAAGTAAGTTACAATAAACTGTTTTCTGAGTAAAAATTGTAGATCATTTTTTTCTGTTCCTTTCAAATTGCAAAATAGAACTTTGTTTGTAACAGCCTCTTTATTATATGAGATAGGGATGAAACGATATCGTTAAATACAAGTAGTGACTCGATACTTTTCTTTCGATACCAAGTAGTTTGGGTATCGATACTTTAAAACTCAGTACCAAGTAGTATCGAAAGAAAAGTACTTGTATATGACGGCACCTGCACCGTTGTAGGTGCGGTGGCGTCGGTCTAGCTAGACAGAATTCTTATAAACGACACGTGTACCGCACACCTGCGGCATTGCACCTGCGTTGCCACCCGTCCTGCTTGTATAAAACGGACGGAGCGGCCGCCGTTAAGACAGTCTTGGCTCTGACGTGGAACGGTACGCTTGTCGTATTCCGTTACTAGTTTATCCTTAACTCGTTGGATAGTTAATTCGAGTAAACGAATTAATTATTATTCCTAACTACAAAATTAGTCTCTGTACTATACACAATTACCCTTTCTACATATATATATGTTGATGAGTGTACTTTATATATATATATATGTTGATGAGTGATTACTGATTACTTGTCAAATGAGACAACATGAGTTCATGTTCGATATATTGTTTTCGTTATCTGGCGCGAAAATGACTGCTTATAGAAATCGATTTATTGGAAAACATCTAGAAAAATTATTAATCTTAGGAAACAAAACACATAAAAAATAAGTTCATTTCATAGTTTTTTTTTTAAATTGTATGTAATGAATACCTCATTATCTAACATTTCTTACGTTACGAATACGGTTTAGTATAGAGTAAAAGTATTGATACCTTGCTGGTATAGCTTCATCCCTACATAGAGTAACAGCGCGATATTGCAGCGCGTCAAATTCGTGCACGGGGAATCCCCTTTGCGCGGGAAAAACCCTAATTTTATAATTGTTCTCTCTATTAAATTTTAAATATTAGTAATAATAATTTCAATTATAGATTCTTATGTACGTTCTAAATATTTCTGCTGCTTGTCATGTTTCTGATATTTAAATGTATCTAATATAATAATAATGATAAAAACTAGCCTTTTGTCTTTATTTTTCTCTGGAATATTTAAGGCCGAGTACTCGGTACTCGGCTGTTAATACTCGGTGCTCGGCCGAACCCGAACAATAACTAGACATTACTAATATTACTTTAAACCACTTCTGGTAAGCTTAAATTGCTTGTGTTAGAAGTGGTTTACGACGATAGTCGAACTGCGGATTCGAACCCACGACCTTTCGAGTTCGCGGTCCACGCCCTGCTATTAGGCTACTGATGCTTCTAATATATTATTATTGATAAGCGTATTATATTATTAATGAACCAATACAAATAAATGAATTACTAGCGCCTATTAAAAGGAAGCGTCATTTAAAATAAAATAATATTTTTTCATGGCAAGTTGAGAAAAAGTGCGAGGGAGATGAATATTATTCCATCTCGCTTCCTTATAGCCGACAAGGCCGTCTACACTACGTCATAAGGGGTCGTGCCGGAAAATTTTTACACTTTTTTATAATGTACCGATATATATACTATACACACCACGAAGTACTGTAATTACTATGATAACGAATTCGTTATTAGAAATTTAATAAATTGTCGTCATTCACGAAATTCTCGTTTTTACACTAATTGTTTCTCTAATATCTAGGAGTCCACGTGGTCTATCAGCATGAAATCTTCGTCAGAAATGAAGCAAGAATATAAAACCGCAATTTTAAAAACTGTTGTTGCTGCACCGATTTGTTTTAGTAACATTTATTGTTTTTAACGAAATTTATTATTTTTAAAGCTACCTATGTCACGAAAACTCTTAGATATTGGTTTAGAAAGGTCCACGAACAAACTGCGAAAATTCTTTGACGAATTCATATTAAAAAACTAAGAGAATCGCCATAATATTTTAGAATTAAAGGCAATTGGTCACGAGTTCCTAAAATAGCGGTCAATTTTTTCAGATTTGACGACGTATTCATACATCACGTGGACTAATAGGTATTGATTTCAAAAGTAATCGTTTCAGTTTTCAAAATGCCGCCCACTCTTTTCAATTTTAAGGACCAATTCTTTATTGCAGATAGCGTGGACACCCGAATAATAATTTTTATAGGAATTAGTCCAGAAACAAATATTTTAAAAGATCCGTCCACTTTTTTTAGTGGTCTCAATGAATTCATATTCTTAAAACACTTCGACTCTTACGCTGATCACAAGTCTTAGTCATAGATTTTGTTATAGCTTCTAAAATATTGAAATTTTGTCATAACGTTTTAACTATTTTTCTACAAAATAACATTTTTAATTAACCTACTCGCACTATTTAGTATCGCTTATACTCCACATTTGTTACATTAGAACAAAATGGTAAAATAAAATGAAACATAAATGAAAACTATACGCTATTATACAAATTTTACTTAAAAATGAAAGATTTATAATAAATAAGCCAACGAATTTAATACTGTCTTCTTTATTTTATGTTTATATTGATTATGTTAACAGTTTAGTAGCGGTGTAAGAATAGAATAGAATAGAATAGAATAATTTTTATTCAATATACATTACATGTGTAATTCTTATTGAAAGTCATTTTTTACTTCACCACTGGTTCGAAAAAAAAACCCTCTGTCCTGGGAAGAACCAGCAAGAAACCCAGCGGTACTTTTTTTTAAATAAATTTTACAATATAAATGATTACGAACTATTTACAAAATTTATTTTAGAAACTGCTTGGAAGCGACCACCTCATTCCCAGGGGTTCTTATCAATCATGTATTAATTTATACTATAATAACCCTTTTTATACAGTTTCAGCTTAATAAAACATTTGAACTTGGTAATAGAAAAAACCTGTACACTTTCCGGGACCTTGTTGTAATAGCGTATACATTGCCCCAAAAATGAATTACTGACTCTGTGGAGTCGAGATACTGGCATCACTAACTTGTGTTTGTTCCTAGTGTTTACAGGATATATATCACTTTTTTTTACTAAAACTATATTTGTTTTTGTGAACATACATTAAATTTTCGTAAATATACTGAGAAACCAAAGTTAATATATTTATTTCTTTAAATTTATCTCTAAGAGACTCTCTCGGTGTTAGATTGAAAATTGCTCTAATGGCCCTCTTCTGTAAAACAATAATAGTTTCTGAATCAGCCGCATCTCCCCATAGCACAATCCCATAAGACATAATGCTATGGAAATAACTGAAATAAACTAATATAGCTGTCTCAACACTAGTGAGACCTCTATATTTATTTTACAGCATAGGCTGCAGAACTTAGTCTGCTTGCTAATTTGGATATATGGGAGAAGCTGCCCCACTGAAGCTTCGCGTCGAGAGTTATGCCAAGAAAAGCAGTGAATACAACAGAGCTCAATTCCTCCCCATTTAAAAAACACATTGGTATTCAGATCTTTAAAATTCGTTGTTGTAAATTTAACACAATTAGTTTTATTTCAGTTCAAATGCAGATTAATAAAGTTAAACCAATGCACTAATTTTGATATAGCATTATTCATTTCGTCACATTTAAATGATTGACGTTTAAGTTCAAAAATCAAGGAAGTATCATCAGCAAATAATACTATATCATGACTATCCCCTACAAGGTGAGGTAAGTCATTAATATACACCAGAAACAGGAATGGGCCGAGAATCGAGTCCTGAGGGACACCCATTAATACAGGTGACCCGGAAGAACTTTTACCATTGGTAATAACCTTCTGCTTTCTATTACTAAAATATGAAATAATAAGTTTAACCGCTGTGTTCTTGACACCATAGTATTTTTATGTAGCAATTTATTAATATAAAGAAACTTAACATTTAAATTTTTTCAAAAATTTTACTAAATGTTGGTAGTACAGAAATTGGTCTAAAAGTGGCGAGGTCTAATGTACTACCAGATTTAAATATAGGTATGAATTTACTATATTTCAATAAATCAGGAAACACACCAGATTCTACGCTTATATTAAATATAGTGTCTAGATAAGGTGCTAATATATCTATTATAGATAAAATAATTTTAACGGAAATCCCCCATATGTCAGCCGTTTCTTAACATCAATAGTTTTAAAATATTTTACGATATCATTTGGCAGTACTCTATGGAATTTTAAAGTATTTGAACAAGCCTTTACATTTTGTTTGAGCAATGATTCGGTGACAGTAGGAGAAGAATTTAATGATTTTTTTGTCAAAAAAGGAACGTCAGTAAAATGTTTCTCAAAAGCCATAGCAACTTCTTGATCAGATCGCGTTAAATTATTGTTAAAATTCAATTTAAAATCCGAGTTGCGCGGTTTGACCTTGCCCGTTTCACTATTTATTGTTCCCCAGGTCATTTTAATTTTGTCGAATGCAATTTTAGTTTTGTTGCTTAAATGTAGAGCCTTAGCAGTGGAGCACACTTTTTTAAATATTTTAGAATATGTTTTTACATAATCTCTAAATATAGCACTACTTTATATGATCTTTTATCATAAAGCTCGTATAACCTTCGCCTACTTTTATAAATTCCTACTGTCGCCCATTAATTAAATGATTTGCGAATGTTAAAAGAGAGAGTTTTAGAAGTAAATATTCTACTAAATTCACAACTTATAATTTTAAATAATATAGCATACAAATAATTAGCACTATTTTTAAACGAAAGTGATGGAAGTCTTTTTATTATATTACTTCTAAACCTCTCCAAGCGATGTTCATTTATTGGAACAAACACAACTTTCTTATTTTTCTGTTTTTTGTGTATGTAAGGTAGTGATACCAACTGTCCACAGTGATCTTAACTTAAATTTTGAATAATTGATTTATGCAAGGGCTTAACATCTGTAAAAATGTTAACTATACAGGTCGCACTAGGCCCAGCAATACGTGTTGGTGCTAAGAATAAATTAACAAGATTATATGATTTAAACAATGAGCTAAACTTAATACTAATGGAAGAAGTTTCAAGGAGATTGATGATAAGATCTCCACATATTACAACAGACTTGTTCTGCTTACTAAGTTTGAGTAAAACTTCTTCCACAATCCTTTCAAAATAGTCATAAGTAGCACATGCGTGTCTGCAAACACTTACAACAATGAGGTGCTCGAGCTCGACACAAGCCATTTCTACAGATCGCTCAACAGAGAGGCTCACAATATCCTTACGTTCTTTATATAATAACGACTCATCTGCTAATATTAAGGAGCCACCACGTAAACTTTTTTCTCTATTGAAGGAACTGACCACCTGGTGATTTCTGAAATTAAACATGAAATTATAATCTTTTAGCCAATGTTCAGTAATACAAAGGATGTGTATATTGTAACTATTTAAAAACAACTCAACTTCCAATTCTTTGCCCATCATGCCTTGTATATTTTGATGCACCAGGTGTAAACAATTTTTATTACTTATTTCTGGGCTGTATTCAAAATGAATTAAACTCTTATTATTGCTAGAGATTTCCTCTATTGTCACATTCACTAATTTAAATTAGTTCCAAATTAAATGTCAAAAATGATTATGCTCAATAAAAGCAGTCTTGATAGCCAAAAACTTGGCTGAGTTAAAAAGTAAATAATAAGATAGCACATTTGCTACCAGACTTAAATAATATTTGGATAGGTAATACCTATTGTTTACTCCCGAAGGCTGGTTTCGGAATCGACGTCAGAGGGCGCTCGGCTCGGCGCCATACCGGTTTGACGTTCGGTCGTGCGTAGAACGCGCGGCGTAATATACGAGTCGTCTGCCAGCTGTGATAACGTCAGCACGCTGTCAATTTTTGTGCGGGAACCGCGGAATAGTTTAGGCGTCTAGTAAATATACTGTCTAGGATTTGTAACGCGCATTCCTTGTTGGATAGCCTTTCGCGGGACTTATTGTGTCCGACTCAGAATCTGTATAAGTGCATTCGACAATATTAGCTAGTGCGGCCTTTGATATTCTAGAAATAACTGTTCTTTTGTGTGTGAAGCTTTATAACAAACGAGAGCTAGTGGCTTCTGTAAGTTAGTTAATTTTACGATAAAGTTAGGGACTGTCATCGTGACGAACGAAGAAAGTGACTGTGGAAGACTTCGCGGAAGATTACCACAATTTCGAGCGGTACTGAAATCCGAGCTGCTGCCGACGGCAACGGTCTCATAAGGTCTACCACACTCAGTCACACACAAATACACATCACTGACTCTTACTTCCCATGCACCATACAACCTCATGCGACCTAACCGAACCCTGAGGGACCAGTCGCTTTGGATATAGGTAAGTAAGCTCGGTTTAACATTCTCCCTGTTGAATAGCAGCAAGATCGAACGCACCCCCTTATTGTTTATTGTTATTAGAGATTTTCCACTTTGGCCTTAGGAGGCCCGACCTGCACCTGCTTGTCAAAAATGATTATGCTTGCTATGATTGGTCTTCCTTCATGGGCCGGGAAGATCCTACTATTAGATAGGCAGCTGTAGGCCGTAACACCTAACTTTTGTCCAAAACTTTTTATTAAATTATTTATATCAATTACATAAAATTTATGATTATTATCATTACAGTTATATCATCATCATCATCATTATTATTCTGAGTTTCTCTGCGTGATAAACTCAGAAATGAGGATATCCGCAGTAGAACTAGAGTGACCGACATAGCCCAACGGATTAGTAAGCTGAAGTGGCAATGGGCCGGCCATATTACAATTCTATGTCAAATTTAAATTATTATTACATATTAAATTTTGCATTTGTATAATATTTACAGTGGTAGGGCCACGCGGCAGCTTTTGCTTTCGCACGGATGGGCCGGCTCGAACCGGGGTGGTACCACGACCTCACAGAAAACCAGCATGAAGTAGAGGTTTACCTCTGCATTTCGCTTGGTGAGTGCAGGTGGCCGGAGGCCCTTTTTACTGGAAATGAGGCATTCCATCTTAGTCCTCACGGGTGACAACGCATCTACATTTTGATTTGTAATAGAGGATAGATGTAGATGTCTAAGGGCCGCAGCAACCACTTACCATCAGGTGGACTGTGTGCTCGTTTGTCACCCTTATCCTATTAAAAAAAAATATTGAAATTATGTCTTAAATTACTTTCCTGTGGCAATCTCTGTATATAAGGCAGTGTGAACAAGACAATTTTATGTACATTAAAGTTAATAAGTTGTTCAATATATCTTAATAACGGTTTGTTGTTTACACTGCCTCTTCTACAAACAAAAATTATTATTGTACTATTTGGGCAAAATTTAGTAACAATAATTTAATTTAGGTTGTCACTAAAAGATGCTCCAGGCATGCAGCAATTTGTAACTTTTTGTCCCTTTAAAGAGTTATTTGAAGAATATCCACTACCACATATCATCCCTTGGGTGTCGTAAGAGGCGACAGACGAAAACGAACCAGGAGGTGGGCAGTAGAGTCTTTCTATTTTCTATATTGCATATATTCTGTATTATTACGCTTAGACTTATGATTTCATATTTAAATAACAAAATTTAAAAAGTCGCTACCAATGGTAAAGATACCTCCGTATCAGTAGTATCAATGGGCATTCCTCAGGGCTCGATTCTTGGCTTATTCCTGTTCTTAGTCTAAATAAATGACTTACCTTATCTTGTAGGGGACAATCACGATATAGTTTTATTTGCTGATGATACCACTTTAATTTTTAAACTCAAACGAGCGTCAATTAATTTTAACAATCTGAATAATGCTCTATCGAAATTAGGACATTGGTTTAACGCCAACAATTTGCTCTTAAATCTCAATAAGACAAAATGTAATGATTTCTTATATTTACGCGAACACTACACATTGAATAAAACTATTTTTTTACGGATTATATCGCGTTTAATTTACTATTTTAATTCCCCACGATCATGGGCGAGGGGGGGAAGTACCGAGATGTTTTACGTCCCGATATCACGGTTAGCCCGGCTGCCGTCAGTTTTTTTTTTGGATTTGATTTTGTTAATTATAGAATCCCAAGCAGATGGCAGCACCCATCCATCTTTATTGAAGTTAGGATGTTTTTTAATTTCAATAGCCTCGCGTATTATTCTTCGTAGGAATCGGTGTTCTTTTGTGAGGATTTGTGGTCTATCAAATCTGATGTAATGGTGGGGAGGATCTTGAACATGTTCACAGACTGCAGACTTCCCAGAGCTCTCACGTGAACCACCGACGCTCTGGGAAGTCTGCAGTCTGTGTACATGTTCAAGATCGTCCCCGCCATTACATCAGATTTGATAGACTAACTGTGACATTGGAACCTCAAACATCTCAGTCCCCCCCCCCCTCCATGACCATGGAATGCTGGAAAGCACCCCAAACTTCGGGAATTAAAATAGTAAATTTAACTCGATAAAATCCGTAAAAAATAGTTTCATTCAAAACAAAATGTATTAAATTTACAATACCTACTGTTAAACATTCAAATACCAATATGCTCTTAAATGGGGAAGAGTCAAGGCTTGTGTACTCATATATTCTTGGATATCTCTATTTTTCTTGGTATTTTATTGAAGCTTCAATGGGGCCAACATGTATCTAAATTATCAGGCAGACTCAGTTCTGCAGCATATGCTGTAAGAAAGATTAGAAGCCTCACCAATGTTGACAGCTAGATTAGTTTCTTTTAGTTACGTACATAGCGTGATATCTTATGAAAATTTTCTATACGGCAATGCGACTGAGATCGAAGCCATATTTGGTTTGCAAAAAAGAACCGTACGGGCGATTTATAACTTAAATTGTTATGAGTCCCTTAGAGAAAAAATTAAAGAAATAAACATATTAACTTTGGCATCGCAATATATTTATGAAAATACAATGTATGCACATATAAACATAAATAGCTTTGATAAGAATAAAAATGTTCATACTTTAAACACTAGAAACAAATAGAAGCTTGTAATATGAATTACTAGACTCCACAGAATTAGTAATTCATTTATGTGGCAATAGACACGTTTTTACAACGAACTCCCAGAAAATGTACAAAATATGTCAATAAACAAGTTTAAATGTTTTATTAAAGATAAATTGTACATAAAGGGTTATTAATATCAAAGAATACATAAATTTAAAAAAAATCCTATGTATCAGGTGATCGCAAACACACTGGTTCCATAAAAATTCATTTAAAATTTGAACAAACGAAATTATTGTAAAGTGAAATATATTTAAAAAAAAATCCCGCTGTGATTTTTCCTGGCTCTTCCCAGGACAGGTATTTTCCGAACGAGTGGTAAATCAAAAATGACTTTCAATTAGTATTTTGTGTGTATGATCTGTATTCAATAAAAATTCTTCTATTCTGTTCTAATAATAACTATATTAAAATAAAACTGTGGTTGCCAACCCGCCTGCCAAGCATAGTTACTTTGCCACTTGAGCTTACTAATCCGTTGGGCTATGTCCGTTACTCTGGTTCTACTGCCGATATCTATTTCTAAATGTATCACACAGAGAAACCCCGATAGCCCTCTCCATAGCTAGCTGAGCGTCCTCAAGCTTCCTTATACGGCCAGCAGTGAAGAACCACGTCTCATATCTATAAGTCATCACTGCACTAGCAACACACACTGGTTCTGTAATCTTTTCAAGTTTTAGGTAAGCCTGACGAGAAGAGGTGTAACGAGGTGTAATTCACATATAGTTCCAAGTGAAACAAAGCAAATAGTAAGTAAGATAACCGTATTAATTTCTGAAATCTTATGTGCAGAATTCTCAGATTTCTTTTCCTCCATTCAACGTTATAAATCAAAGTCCAGCTGAATGCCCCGCGTATTGCCTCATACAGGCGATATTTGCCATAATTGCCACGCGAGCAGGCAAAATGACAACTGCACTTTTTTGATTATTTGTGTTCATAACAGGAAGATGCAGCTTCCCAACTTCTGTTAAAGTTTCCCTCTGTTGACTCTTACGACACTCAGTGTATGTAATGGTGACGTAAGACAAGCTCTTCTCCATATGAATTCTTAGTATCAACAAATTGTGGGACATTAGTACTTGATATTTAATAACAGAAAACTCTTCAAGTTGAGTTAGTTACAAAACGCATATGTAAAATACCATCAATTAATTTTTGATAGTTGGTTATAGTTTATATCTACGAAAGACTTAAATCCTTCTTCAATCACTTATCAAGTTCAGCGAAGTGCAAAACGGGTCGCCTGTGGACGACAGTCGAAGAGCGCTCGTTGAGATATTCACAAGTTTATACGTTTAGTTTGATATCCCATTTCAATTTTAGTCATCATTTCCTTAAAATGAAAAGAAGTTCAATTTAAAACTTATTATTCAAAGGATTATTTTAAAATACGTAATTAGGTCCATCTAAGTATTTAAAACATAAAATATTTTTAATATTGATATGGTCACTATAAGGTGATAACTTGAGACAGAAGGACTTTTAAGGAGGGACTGAATAAATTATATGAGTTAGTATTTCATGAATCTCAAAACTTTTTACGTTAGTAGAACTGAGTTGCGAGACTTGGTTTTTAACAAATTATGTTTTTGATGGTATGATACTTTACATGGTAGATAATAATTTATGGTTATCATCCATCCATTACAACCTATTGTAAGGCTCACCCTCTATTGTATATAAAGGAGTCCGTCGAGGACGTAAAATATAATAATATTAATAACATGAAATGTACGTGATTAGGTCAACAAAATATATTGATATTTCCCAAGGACCTTTGTAGAGATTTAAATTATAGGACGTTTGTCATATTTAGGGCGTGATCATCTTAGTTAGGACCCTTATTCACGTTGTGTTTGTTTAGTAATTTAGTTCTTTTAGCTGCTTCTTGGAAGAATGAATATCCATTAGAGCTATCGAAAGCTGTTGGTAGTGCCTTATAATTATTTTAAGCTCCTTCACAATGAAACGACTCAAAAAGGTTAAAATCATTAAATCGTCCCTATTACACTTGTATTAGGTTAACATCAGTCAATAACTAATCCCTTCCCACTTGGAAAAGGCAATATTTATATAAAAATACCCGATAGAAGGCCTTCACTCTCCCACATTTAAAAAAAGGAGAGGGGGAGGCGAACGGATCCATAAACGCCGTATGTATTGAGCGCCAAATAACCAACGCGCTGCCCTCGAAGAAGAACGAGAAGTTGGAAACTGGCCCGTAGTCCACAGCAAAAAAATAAGCTGGCAAACTAGTAAAAACGGGCTTAGCCCTCGGTAGTAAGTAAGCACAAACACCTACCGAATTCGCGTATAGCAATGCGTGTAAACGCCA
This sequence comes from Parnassius mnemosyne, assembly GCA_963668995.1. NCBI lineage: Eukaryota > Metazoa > Arthropoda > Insecta > Lepidoptera > Papilionidae > Parnassius > Parnassius mnemosyne. The sequence continues at coordinate 37,437,989 of CAVLGL010000085.1, forward strand.
TACAGAATACGATCAATTCCAGCCAAAGTGATTGTACGTCACATGGTTTAGGCACACGTCGAAATAATAGGCACACTGGCCATAAAAAGTGCTCCATTCATGCCACCACCTGCGAAATCGCCGCTCCTATAGACGAGATGTAATTATATACTTATATAAGTATAAGACATCACCACCGATTGCATGGTCAGTACGGCTTCCACCACAGAGCGTGTCATGAGTCTACCACTCACATCAAGAGAATGATGTCCTAAGTTGAGCGGCTTTCGACCGCAGCCTTAAGAGTCTCCTCCCTCCAGCTACCACCCGCATGAGTTCGATACATATACTCCATCAAACAATACTGATATAGTTTGGCAGATATAGCCAAAGGCAGTTTTAAAGTAATAACGATAAGTTAGACATCAAAAGGGGTTTGTATCACTGACATTGAGTATAATATGCATTTTTCGATCATGTTTGTCTTACCCAACAACATGCCTGCAATCATTCAAAGGTGGGGAATTTACAGAGATACTTTATTATATTGTTATATTTATAAAACATTATGGAGGCCAGACAGTCTGCAGCTCCGTCATCAAGGGACCTTTCTTGGACAACACTACTATGGTGTGAGTCAAACCAAGACAAACATGTCTGCTGCAGACATGTTTTTGATAAACATGTCTGCAGCAGACAGGCACTGTGTATTCTATTATTTAGAGTTTACTCCTTAAGAATCGATTTTTATATAGAAGCTCGGGGTATGAAAATTTATGGGGAGTAAAATCAAATTTTACGTCATGCTTTACGTTATGTTGTTTTATATGTGATAAGGGTGACAAACGAGCACACAGTCTACCTGATGGTAAGTGGTTGCTGTAGCTCATAGACATCTACATCTATCCTCGATTACGAATCAAAACGCAGATGCGTTGTCACCCGTGAGGACTAAGATATAATGCCTCGTTTCCAGTAAAAAGGGTCTCCGGTTGTCTACACTCACCATACGAAATACAACAGCGTTAAGCTGCTATTTTAAGCTGGTGAGAGCGTGGTCCTTCCCCGGTCAAGCCGAACCATTCGTGCTACAACTATACCAATATTATAGCTGCGGCATGGCTCTACCACGTTAAAACATGCATTCGTGTTTCCATGCATAGTCATGTAATGTCGTGTGCAATTTGTCTTGCGCAGACCCCAGCACAGAGTACTCTCGGTTGTACTGTATAACAACTGTCAATTAGCAACTTACGGAATTTTGATATTAAATTTCATATATTATTATCGTTCGTAAGGAGATAACTACAGTCGTGTGTCGAAATCATGGATTTTATGCCAAGAAACATATTCGTCGATATCAATTTCCATACGTTTGGCTCTGTATCACTTGCGCCACAAACTTTCTACGTATAAAATTCTAACATTTCCTTCCAGCACCACAAGTGAGTACAAATCCAAATAAAAAGTTTATTTCTTATTTTCGCTTCTGTTGGATCGTTTTGCTTGCTTCCCTTATCTTCCCATGAGACAAATTGAAATGGCACATTCAGTTTACTAGACATATTGTCTTCGAACACTCGTGCTAGGAATGTTTGCGTCGTCTCCGTCACTCGCAGCAGTTTATCTAACGAGACGACACTATTGCGTTCCGCAAATGCAATATATTTTCTTAGCAAAATATAAACTGTCAATGTATCCTATGTTGCATCTATATTTATTTCTCTTACAAAATTTCTGTAAGTGTGTTATAATATAACGCAAAGTTATTTTATATGATAAAAGTAAATTGCAGTAAATTAATGCTAAATATTGCAAATTCCATCTTCAAAATGCTTTCTCCACCAGCATGCACTCTCTACCAAGAAACGACACTCTGGATTGAAACATAAGGTATATTTAAGTAGATAATATAGCCCGTAGACATCTACGTTTATCTTCGATTAAGAATCAAAATACAGATGCTTTGTCACTTCTTTGGACTGAGGTGGAATGCCTCGTTTTCAGTAAAAAGCACAACAGCATTAAGCTGCCATTTTACGCTGGTATACTGTAAGAGCGTGAATATCTTACATTGCAGTGGACAGGATGTGGTGGTAGTGAGTTAATAGTGTTGCTACTGTTGCTAGACACTACTTCTAATACCACTACACTAGGAAAGACACACCACTGACGACAATACGACACGTGTTTCGCCGCAGTTCTATACACAGTGTGACCAATATTATAATAGTGTTATATGTTACATATGATAAACAAAAATATCTATAAAAACCTGCGAAAAGAAGATATAGCTGTCGTGGGGCACCGATGCTCCGGGAAAACACCAATTTCTATCAAGAATGATTCGCGCGGCTATTGAAATTTTAAAACATGTTATATTCAATAGAGAAGCTGGATGGGTGCTGCCACCTGCTTGGGATCCCATAATTAATACAATTTAATCCAAACCCAAGCATACCACTGCAAGACTTCAAGATACTGTAAGCTCGTTCAGTTCAGTTCAGGACGTCAAACATCCCATACCATAAATGCTGTAAAGCACTCTAAACGTCGGAAATTTAAAACAAGTTCAATTAAATGTGATAAAATCCGTAAAATTTGTTTTATTCAGTGACTATTATAATATTATCTCTTAAATTATTCAGAATGCAAAATAAACTCAGGAGAAACGGGCGTAAAATTTCGAGACATTTTGAAGTCCGCAATATCAGAACCATCATTCCGTCTAGCAAAAATGGCGATTATGGCATCTGTCTCTACAGGTTTCTGATAAAAAAGTAACCGATGATGTTTACAGCACAATGTCATATTAATACTTCATATATAAATAACAAAAGTGCGAAGAATACGATGATTGTTTTGTAATATTCAAAGGAAAGCTAATAAAGTGAACTAATATCGTAAATAGTAAACAAATATTGTCATATGGATATCTATAAACCTAGCAAGCGCTTAGAGCAGATTTGCCGAGTCGCAACCGGCAAAACTCAGGCCTTAGCTTCTCACGATAATATTGTCAGTGCCGCTATTTGATCTCTACTTTGGCAAAACCAGCGTTAGTTGAAAATGAAGGGAGCTCATTATCGACTACACACACACTTGTTGTTGTTGTTATCCAGTGACAAACCATTTTGTAATATCGCATGCCAGGGTCCTGAGATACAAGCTGCGCTTAGTTTAGGACCCGCAGTTACCTGTGTTTTTATACATATGTTGTTAAATAAATAAATAAATATCTTACAGTCAGCAAAGTCGTCCGTTAACGAATTTATTTTTGTAAAAAAAAAAACTTTTTTTAAAGAATCAAAGTATACAGAATGTATAATAGTGACTTATGCAGTATTTCAGCTGTACTTTGGTACAAAACAATAAGTGTAAACGTTGATATCAACACTATATAGCACGCCTTTAAAGCAGTCCCGATGTCATAGTTAGCCCAGCTACCTTCAGTTTTTGAATATTAATTTTTGGTCCGATCTAAGCAGAATGAGCTTAGAGTATCTTGAAGTCTCGCAGTAGTATTTTTGGCTTTGGATTAAATTTTATTAATTATAGGATCCCAAGCAGCACCCATACAGCATAGAAATTGGGATGGTTTTTTTTTAATTTCAATACCCTCGCGAATCATCCTTGGTAGAAATCGGTGTTCTTTTGCGAAGATTTGTGGCTTATCAAATCTAATGTAATGGTGGGGACGATCTAAAACATGTTCACACACTGCAGACTTCCCGGAACGTCGGTGCTTCAAGTCAGCTATATGTTCCTTCACACGGGTTTTTGTAGATCGTTTTGTTTGTCCTATGTAAGAGAGACAACATTCACAATCTAGCTTGTAGACTCCTGCATCTTGTAGAGGGATATGACACTTGACATCCGTCAAGTGTCATATCCCTCTACATACAATGGATAAATCTTCTTCGGCGGCTTGAAATATGTTTTAATGGAAGCTCGCTTCAAGATGTAGCCATCCTTATCTGTGACTCCTCTGACATAGGGCAGTACAGCAGGCTCACGCTCGATTGTGGCCGGCCTCACTCGATCACTGTGACGTAGGCGCGGGATCCGAAACTTGTTATCCTGAAATACTTGCTCGACGTGCTAAAGCTCAGTTACCAGATATTTTCTGTCAGAGATCCCTCGTGCTCTCTGAAACACAGATTTTCCCACGGTAGCTAACTGCAATGGATGATGGTGCGATTCACCATTTAAATATCAGTTGGTATGGGTCTTTTTCCTATACATAGTGTGACCAATAGTGTTATCAGGATTTCGGATGATTCATAATTTATAATTCATTTATTGCATGTGTAAAGTTTAAACACAAAGTATAAAGTTGTTACAATATATCTACAGAGCATGTGACAACCCTGTACGGGCGTAGCATATTAAGATGGATTCCAATTGTTATTTAATATAAAATCAACTTAAATTACAATTTTTAAGGTAGGTACATAATCTATACATAATACTATAAATAATACACACATTTATGAAAAATAAAATGTCAATAAATATTTCGTCTTAACTATTGGTCATTTTAATTCATGTAAATAAGATTTAAAACTTCTCATCTAAACCATCTCGAGACGGCGAAGCCGGCCTTGCTCTTTCTGACCGAGACGCAGGTTTCCTCTCCGGCTGATATTTCGTATCTCTCCTGCCCGGGGTACAAATTGGAGCATTCCTTTGTGCCTCGGGCTGGAGTTTGCGTGTATGTCAGAGAGGACATCTGTTCTCGACGCCTCGGCAGTCTTGAAGGTTCGGACCTGTCCATCCTTAGGCTACGCGTAGACAGCGACGACCATCCGCGCGTCTACGGGTGCCTCTATAGGTCCCATAGCGGTAATGCCGAAACAGACCGACTCATCGACCACGTCCAAATGGCTACAGATTCCTTGCTACAACAGGTTCCATCCGCAGAGATCGTGATCCTTGGCGATTTTAACGCCCACCACGCCGAATGGCTCGGTTCACGTCTAACCGATCATGCGCGGAGATCTGTTTATGACTTTGCCTTGGCATATGGTCTGACACAATTGGTTACTTCGCCTACGCGGATTCCAGATGTGGAGGATCATACACCTTCCCTGTTGGACCTTCTGCTGACCTCTCATCCGGACGGATATCAGGTTTCCGTCGATGCCCCTCTCGGCTCTTCGGACCATTGTCTGATCCGGAATGTGGTGCCACTCACGCTCCCTTCGCGGTTGCGTTCTGCAGGTTGCCGCCGTGTTTGGCATTACAGGTCGGCGGATTGGGACGGAATGCTGTCTTTCTTTACATCCTACCCATGGGGGCGGGTTTGCTTCTCGCCGGACGATCCCAGCGCTGTTGCTGACTCTGTCACTGGTGTGGTGCTACAGGGAATGGAACTATTTATTCCATCATCTGTGGTACCCATCGGAGGCAGATCTTAGCCTTGGTTTGGTCGCTCCTGTAAGACTGCATTACGCAGTAAGCAGGAGTGTTATCAAGCCTGGGCTGCGGCTTCGGCGACTCGGGATGTAAATACCAGCACACTTAAAAAGAAGTATAACTTCGCCTCCAGGTCCTTCAAAAGAGTTATTGCCAAGGCAAAGTCAGAGCACATAGGCAGAATTGGCGAGAAACTAGTTCGCCTTCCTTCGGGAACCCGAGCGTTCTGGTCTCTCGCCAAGGCTGTCCAAGGGAATTTCTGTAAGCCATCACTACCATCTCTGCACAGGGAGGATGACTCACTGGCCCATGACGCAAAAGACGAAGCCGACCTTTTAGGCTCCCTTTTTGGGTCCAACTCGACTCTTGACGACGGGGGGAAAACACCGCCGACCATCCCGCGGTGTGAGTGCTCCATGCCGGATGTGCTGTTCTCACAGCGCTCGGTTCGCAAAGCACTGCTCTCCCTGGACATCCAGAAGTCGAGTGGGCCTGACGGAATCCCCCCAATTGTGCTGAGGACGTGTGCTCCGGAGTTGGCACCGGTCCTAACGCGACTTTTCCGGTACTCCTACTCCCAAGGCGTAGTCCCGAATTCATGGAAGACAGCTTTTGTCCACCCGATCCCTAAAAAAGGCGACCGCTCAGACCCATCCAACTATAGGCCTATCGCGATCACCTCCTTGTTCTCCAAAATAATGGAATCCATTATTAACTGCCAGCTCATCCGGTACCTTGAGGATCACCAGCTGATTAGTGACCGCCAATACGGTTTTCGTCGGGATCGATCAGCTGGTGATCTTCTGGTCTACCTGACCCATAGATGGGCGGAGGCAGTAGAGTCCAAGGGGGAAGCGTTGGCCGTTAGTCTGGACATTGCGAAGGCCTTCGATCGGGTCTGGCACAAAGCGCTTCTTTCGAAGCTCCCTTCCTATGGGCTTCCCGAGAAATTGTGCAATTGGATCACCAGCTTCCTTGCAGATCGGAGCATCAAGGTCATTGTAGACGGTGCATGCTCTGACTACAAGCCTATTAACGCTGGTGTTCCACGAGGCTGTGTGCTATCACCAACGCTGTTTCTTCTGCATATCATTGATATGTTACTAACTGGTAACATTCATTGCTATGCGGATGACAGCACTGGTGATGCTCTATACACCGGCCGTGCCAATATTTCTCGGGAAAACGTCGCTGAGTACCGGAACAAACTTGTGTCTGAAGTCGAGTCTTTGCTGAGCAAAGTCTCGGATTGGGGGCGACTAAATCTAGTCCAGTTTAATCCTCAAAAGATACAAGTTTGCGCGTTTACCGCTAAAAAGAACCCCTTTGTCGTATGTCCTCAGTTTCAAGGCACTCCCCTTCTTGCCTCAGCCAGCATCGGTATCCTTGGAGTCGACATATCGAGTGACGTGCAGTTTCGTGGTCACTTGGAAGGGAAGGCCAAATTGGCCTCTAAAAAGCTTGGCGTGCTCAGCAGAGCGGGACAGTATTTCATGCCGGCACACCGCCTGCAACTTTACAAGGCGCAAGTTCGGCCTCACATGGAATACTGTTCCCATCTCTGGGCAGGGGCTTCCCAGTGCCAGCTCCTTCCACTTGACCGCATCCAACGCAGAGCTACTCGAATCGTCGACAACCGAGCCCTTTCCGATCGGCTCGATTCATTGGCACTGCGAAGAGATGTTGCATCCCTTTGCATTTTCTTTCGCATCTACCATGGGGAGTGCTCTGAGTAATTGTTCGGATTAATCCCAGCCGCCAAATTTCACGAACGCACATCGCGGCAGAACTCCCGATACCATCCACACCATCTGGATGATTGGCGGTCCACCACTGTGCGATTTAGAAGATGTTTTCTTCCTCGCACGACCTCCTTGTGGAATCGATTACCATCAGCGATTTTTCCGGACCGATACGACTTAGGGACCTTCAAGAAAAGAGCGTACTCCTTTTTAAAAGGCCGGCAACGCATCTGCGATTCCCCTGGTGTTGCAGTTGTTCATGGGCGGCGGTAGTCACTTACCATCAGGTGAGCCGCATGCTCGTTTGCCCCCTCTCCTATAAAAAAAAAGAATATAGGCGCACGGCCAATCGTCTTCAACGAGAACTCCGTTTCCGCCTCTCTGAATTTCGAGACCTCGAAAAGAGTAAGCTCATGGAGAATATCTCTCCATCTCATACAGCGTACTATCAGATGGTAAGAGCCCTCCGCATAGACGCTATCACCCACAATCCCCCTCTCTCCTGTCCCGACGGTACGGTAGCCTTCGAGGACGAGAAAAAGGCTGAGTGCTTTGCAGACAGCATTGCCGCTCAATGCTCTCCTAGCTCTCAACCCGTCGACCTCCCATATATACTAACAGTTTCGTAAATTTTTATAAATTTTTCTTGTTCTAAATTTTTTTTTGTTAAGTTTTCTAATCGTATCATTTAAATTATCCACCTCTTTGTTTGCTATGATTAGTTCTGTTTGTAGTCCTAAAACTTCTTCTTCTAACTCTTGTATCATCTAGTAATCTCTTATGTCGTCATCTGGTAGACTGCGAGAGCTATTTTGTAAATATAATGTACGAGAGTGTGTATTAGTAGACATAAATGAGTCTGGAAAATCTGGAAGTGATTCAGGTAGTTTTTTATTTTTCGGACGAAAGGTTAAAAGTTCTGCGTACTCATCATCCACGTCTAGTGCATCAAAGGAGTTAGTTGTAGGTACATTTATATTTAGTTGATCAAAGTTCGGCAATTTTTGGTATTTACAAAAATCGCATAGGCATTTCCTTCTTTTTTCGACATCTAGTAAGAAGAAAAATTTTTCTCCTATACTTGTGCAGTCTAAGTGAAACAAATTCATACATTTGGGACATTCATAAAAGTCTCTTTTTGTTATTTCTTCCCTGCATTTTAAACAATTTTTGGACATTTTTTAATATTTTCTTCCTTTTGTAAAATCAATTTAAATAGTTTTTAATTTTTAGTTATCGCCATCTATTGTGATGTAGCTGCACTATTATTATACTTGTCCAACAAAGGCATGCTTTTTATCTTGTCGTCGATGGTCAATCAATCGTTGAAGTTGTTTTACCGGTAGATGGCGGTTGTTTACAACTGAATCTAATTCACTTTGAGGAGTTAAAATCAGCTGATTGGTCAGCTGACTTGTGTTTACAAATTTAAATAGCAAACGTTTCACCAGTTGAGTAAAAATAGTAAATTCAAGCTTTTATGGTTTAATTTTTTACTTACGTCATGAGTTGTAGAAATACTAGGTTGGGGCACTTATTAATTCACTTGCACTTGAACACTTCGTACTTTTATTACGGTGTTATTTGTCTTATCAATACTGATTGATTTTCACACAATATTTACTGGTTTTTACTGAGATAACATTTCCACCGCTCTATTGTATCTAATTTTATGTAGAAAACACTGATTTACTATATTTAGATCACGATTTGTTAATTTTTATAAATTTATAACGGAGCTCGATGTTAACCGTGACAACTAGCTACACCTATAGATGACTAAAACATCTAGGAAAGCTAAAGAATTGTTTGCCTCTAACTCCATTGTGAATTGTATTTTAGAGTTTATGGAATTAAGGTAGTCTAAAAATGCAATTACTTTGTCAGGTGATAAAATTGTGAAAGTATGTCTACGTACCGCTTGTAGAATCTTATATTTACAGGAGCAGACTTTCTCCTCAAAGTCCTCCATGAATATGTTGGCGACTTGCGGAGATACAGGTGAGCTTATCCCCACACCATCTTCTTGCTTGTAGAACTCTTCCTTCAACAATAGATAGTCAGATGTGAGGCATTGTTTGAGTAATACTGCATATTCTGTTGGCATGTTGCATCTCAATTGTAACTAGGAAGCTGAAAGATATTCCAGTTTCCTAGTTACAGTTGAGATGCAGTATTCTAAATCTGTCGCGAACGTGCGCACATCAACTCACCAAAGTTTTGTCGGAAAGCTATACGGCAGCGCATAAAGTTCACACTAACAAACAAACATTAATTTTTATATATATCGGAAATGACAACGGGAGATCCCACTTCTGATGTCGGAGAATTGTAACAGAAGATCCCGAACTTGATCTCGGGAATACATCAGGATAGCGTTAATTGTTAAAAATAATAAAAGTGTGAGAGCGGATGTTCAACTTGCTCTCTTGCTTACGCAGTTTAATCATTATCAGTAATAAGACAACGTAACGCACTATACATTCAGTATAGTGAAATTACAGTTCGATCACACCGTAACACGTCTCTGTCACAATCACACACCAGTGTAACGTGAGGTACGTAATTACATGATAACACCAAAATATGTAAACCAACAGCAACACTACTTATCTCAATGTAACACAGGGCAGCCTCTCAGCAACACTAATCCTCCTTGTCTGCACTAGAAGAATTACAACAACGAACAAAACCACGACACTATCTTAGCACTGGTAGAATGACCACACTCCTTGAATGACTTGAGAGAACTCTCCTGCGCACGGCACCTACAGTGAACTTTATACTACAGACACAAGAGGGGGTTTCTCGATATACCCTCCTGTCCACCGCGATCCAAGTGATATTTTATAGACGCTCCGACACGGCCATCCTGCAGTACGACCGTCCTCGGGCGTGTATCTTTATGCATTCCTGTAACAAACACTAATTCGTCCGCTCGTCCATCCTGACACGAGTGGGTACATATTATTAGTTCGGAAAACTAATTACTAGATGGCGCTGCTTGTTCCACTATGGCGCCATCAATTCACGACACGGCCATTCCTGACTAGCATCCGTCCTCGGTTGCAGTGCCTGGAGACAAAATATGCTCAGTGATTAATCTAGCTCGGTTATTCTGCCAATAGAAACAAGTTTGATTCAAAATAGTACTACACTTCTCCAAAGTCTAAGTACAATAGTCAACTGTCATAATTGGCAATGCCTTGTTATTAAGGCTTCGTACACAGTGCTTCCTGCACAACATGATTTATTGTGAAAGGTCCGATCAACAAGTTCCAACACAGTAATTTTAACAATTTTGTTACTCTTTACAATTCATAAGCAATGCATATTCAACTCGTGAAACTTTCATTGAAATCTGTGCACCAACACAGACCAGAATCGCACCAACGATTCTTTACATATCCGCCGTCACATATGCCAGAATCGCACCAACGATTCTCCACATATCTGCCGTCATATATGCTACAATACATGAGGGGCTCTGTGCACCAACACAGGCCAGAATCGCACCAACGATTCTTTACATATCTGCCGTTACATATGCCAGAATCGCACCAACGATTCTCCACATATCCACCGCCAAATATGCTACAACACATCTGCCGCCACATATGCCAGAATCGCACCAACGATTCCCTATATATCTGCCGCCAAACATACACCAATACATGCCAGAAATCACACCAACGATTCCCTGCAGACCCATCGCCACATGTTACTCATGAGGTGCGGTCTAAAGTTTTGAGTATGAGTATACAAGCATTCTTAATCAAATTTGGTCTCACTACCACTGTCATCAACTATAACATCTAACTCTCGAGGAACTTGGTGATCGGGGATCTTCCTCACATGATCATGGGGGTATTTGTGGGGTACTTTGCACACTAACGTGACCGCTTCCGGTTAAATTTACGATAGTATTTAAACTTTTGCCTCAGCACCATCTTTGATGAGAGGGTAATTCGGCCCAGAATCATAATAAAATGGGTAAGACTCACCAGTATTCATTAGCATACCGCTAGTATTGCTCACATAGCAAACGTCAACACAACGCTCATTGCTCGCCTCTACGGTAGGCATAAGGCAAGCGCACGTGGCTATTAAAACAAAGCAGCACACGCCATAGTTAGCTGCCGTGAAGCAAGCTTACGTGGTCAAAACAACAGCACTGGTGTGTGTACCGCACTCGCACAGCGAGCCGTCGCGCCGCACCAGTGCCAGCGAAACGCTGCGTCGCATCACGCACTCGAAGCGTCAACGGGAGCAGCAGGAGCACCTGAGGGTTCACAGGCAACGTCAGGGTTGCTGGCATCGTGATCTGTGTGAAAAACAAGTTGTTAATTATCAAGACAACATACACAGTTGGCTATCCTCTCATCCATCACGCATACGAAATACGCTCTCATACCGTGGACAATAATAAAACACTTCGCTTTCACAAGTACGCATACATCTCCATACGAAGTATCTCACACATACTCTTGAACTTGCGTGATCCCACGTTAACCACGTGAACCACTTTAAAAACGTGGACCAGGACAGCGCCTGCCAGGACAGTGCCTGATACATGTTTAGAAAACACTACTGCGCACACAGATTATACGACTTCCGCGCACACAGTGTATGACTTCCGCGCATACATAGTACACGACTTCAGAGGCATCGTCATGTATAGCATACGCGCGCTCCGGGATGGCGCCCACCACGCGTGCAGCAAACGCGCCTGCCGAAACCAGGCCATACTATAGCTGGACCCGGCAGTCCATTCCGACTAGCAAGGCACACCCTCGCCTTACGCTCGCGCACCTGTAATCACATCACACGCACTACTGTAACACATAAAAGAAAACATTAAAAGATTCAGTAGGAACTTTTTTTTCAAAAAAATGCAGCACTACTCTCGAGAAACCATTCGCCTTTCCAGGGCACCATATACTGAGCTGCAGCTATATGACAACCTCTGGTATAGTTCGATCCTCATGTGAACTTAAATACTCTCTTCAGTGTCAGAACTAATTTGCTCTACTTCAATTTCGTCTGTTATACTTTGGTTTTCCAACATTTTCGCAACCAATTAAAGAGCTAACCTTAATATAAATTTACTTTCCTCATGTATCAAATGGTGATCGGTAGCAGCGGCAGTTAAGTGGTCGCGGCGTCATAAGCCGACAGCATACTTCCACTCAAGAGCGAGTGCCACAGCACCACGCGTTCCACTAAACCCTCAACATCAAATCCCAATTTTATCGACTTTGTAATACTCGCAGTCAACTGTAACACTCATCAACACACTAGAACACAGAAATACAACTTATTGTTTTTAATTACGTTAAAGTCAACATGTTCTTTTTTCGGTACATCGTTTAAACATTTTTAACTTTAAAATTTGCCCATGTAAATCACATCCCGTGTATCAAATTATAACATAACTTGATTAAGTTAAACTTCCACTGAATGCAAACTATAACTCATTTAGAATACCTCCAACATTTCTTTCGACATTTGTTATCATATTTCGGTACGTTAAGAAATAATGAAATTACTTGCGAGTACTTTCTATTATAAATCGAATAAAAAGATTTAACTTTTGGCTTAAAACATTTCACTTTAAACTTTTACTCTACACTTTAATGACTCGTCAGTGTCATAAATACGGCAACAAACTGGATTTAGGAAATTGAACACAAAAACAAAACGCGAGGCGCATCATAGTATTTCACCAACGTTATAACCCTCACACTATTCAAAGGTTATAGGTGGGCAGTAACAGGGACTTTATCCCACTTCTGATATCGGAAATGACAACGGGAGATCCCACTTCTGATGTCGGAGAATTGTAACAGAAGATCCTGAACTTGATCTCGGGAATACATCAGGATAGCGTTAATTGTTAAAAATAATAAAAGTGTGAGAGCGGATGTTCAACTTGCTCTCTTGCTTACGCAGTTTAATTATTATCAGTAATAAGACAACGTAACGCACTATACATTCAGTATAGTGAAATTACAGTTCGACCACACCGTAACACGTCTCTGTCACAATCACACACCAGTGTAACGTGAGGTACGTAATTACATGATAACACCAAAATATGTAAACCAACAGCAACACTACTTATCTCAATGTAACACAGGGCAGCCTCTCAGCAACACTAATCCTCCTTGCCTGCACTAGAAGAATTACAACAACGAACAAAACCACGACACTATCTTAGCACTGGTAGAATGACCACACTCGTTGAATGACTTGAGAGAACTCTCCTGCGCACGGCACCTACAGTGAACTTTATACTACAGACACAAGAGGGGGTTTCTCGATATACCCTCCTGTCCACCTCGATCCAAGTGATATTTTATAGACGCTCCGACATATATAAGATAACCCCCGTGAATGAAGTGATTGCAACGATGTTGTTTCTAAATATTTTCGTTTTTGATTGCACTACATAATTATTTCTATTGCAAAATAATTTTGTTGCAATAGGTATGTGGTAGCGGCGTGATAGCATTCATTACACAATTTCGTACATGTCTTCTGATAAATAAAGATTCAACCATCTTATTTAACGTGACCGTTACAGCCATAAAAAATTCGACTGCATTCCCAATAGATTGCCTCATAGTGGGGATATTTGCATAGTTGCAACGCTTGGCAAGCGGGTTGGCAACTGCAGTTTTTTAATGTTATAGGTGTTATTAGGAAGACGCTGCTGCACATCTTCTGGGTTGTTTTCCTCTGTTACCTCTTAACACCCACGAGCATGGTACGTCATATTCACACCAGAAGTAAAATACCCAGAGTTGCGATGGCGGCATCGTCAAAGCTGCTGACGTCTGGTATTGCGATGTCCCCTTTGACGATGTCCGATTTGACCCCTATGAGTGTAAAGAAAACTTTTTGCCCGTATACAACTGTTCACGCCCGAACGCTGGTTTCAGAATTTGACGCCAGAGGGCGCTCGGCTCGACGCCATACCGGTTTTGACGTTCAGTTAAGCGGTGTGGCTAGGGCGCGCGAGCGCAGGAGTCGTCTGCCAGCTGTGCTTGGAACAGCACGCGGTCATTTTTGTCAGGAACTCGGAATAATTTAGGCGCGTCTAGTAAATATACTGTCTGGGATTTGTAACGCGCATTCCTTGCTTGAGAGCTTCACCCGGGACTCATTGTGTCTGACTCAGAATCTGTATAAGTGCATTCGACAATATTAGCTAGTGCGGCATTTGGTATTCTAGAAATAACGGTTGCCACGCGAAGCGGTAGTGACCTTTGATCCGGACATTCGTATTCGGGCGGTGTGTTACGTTTTTGCTTATAGTAACGGGATCTCATATAGACCGACACTCCGTGTTCGTTTTGTGTGTTAAGCTTTATAACAAACGAGAGTTAGAGGCTTCTTTAGGTTAGTTAATCGTACGATAGAGTTCATAGACTGTCATCGTAACGAACAAAGAAAGTGACAGTGGACGGCGCCGCGGAAGACTACCTGAATTTGGAGCGGTGCTGACGTCCGGGCTGCTGCCGACGGCAAAGGTCTAATAAGGTCAATCACCACCAGTCACACCCAGATACACATCACAGCACCTTATTTCCCTTACACCACACAACCACATGCGACCTGACCGAATCCTGAGGGACCAGTCGCCTTGGATATACTCGCAGGTAAGTAAGCTCGGTTTAATATTCTCCCTGTTGAATGGCAGTAGTATAGAACGCTCCCTCTTATTGTTTATTGTAATTAGAGACTTTCCACGCGGCCCCTTGCTGAGGCCCGAACTGCACCTGCCTGTAAGGTCTTCCGCTGTGGACCCGGAAGATTCTACGCTTATTAAGGCAGCTGTAGGCCGTAATAAACTGGTAGCAGAGCGTGGTTCTGGGTTCGATTCCCCGGTCGATCCCGACCATAGTGTATGATAAAAATTAAACAATTGTGGTGGCAGGGAGCGTTGGTTTGATTGGTTTAATTTTGTGTCTACAATCACGCCCGTCCGTAATACGTAAAAATATTTTTTTTTGTACGTAATAATAAAATTATTTTTCTTTGTTGCTTGCTTATTTGGTTAGCGGGTAGATTTGAAAAGCCGCGCCCGTTTAGTGCGCAAGCGGGAGTTTTTCTAGAGGTATACGTAATGTAGGTAGATGGTTATTATCACGTAATCGGTTAATTATCGTTGTCGGATAGTTGTAGTGGATTGCTTATCGAAGGGTCGATTTCCGAGCTAGGCATTTTTTGTTGATCGGCCGTGATGTGTATCTTCGTGTGTATTGTAATTTGTGCTTGAACTAAAGAGTAGTAATTGTATTTGCGCAATTTGAATTTAACTTGATTTGATCGTACTAGTATTTGTTATTTGTTAATTTGATTTGTGTCTTTTCTTTTGTGCTAACTTGCATTTGGTTTGATAAGTAGTAATTCGTATTTGTGTAATTTCTATTCAACTCGATTTGATAAGAACTGCATTTGTTAACTGTTAATTTTTTGTTGTATTTGTTATATGTTATCTTAATGTAATTTGTGCTCGAGCCGCGTCGTAATTTGTATTTAGTAGTGATGTCATCGCCCAAGCTACTAATCCGTTGCCTGCGGACTGAGTTACGATGGGCCACAAGCGCCCTTGCTTTGATAGGTCGACCGGATAGGGTCCATAACTTGATGAAGCGATTCGAGCAGGTGGATGCTCGAAGAGCCGCAGTGGAGGAGGCTTACGCGGAGCTCGAGGATTCGGATGTGGAGAAGGGAGTCCTGGACTCCTGCTTCGCGGACTACGAGTAGTTCTTTTCGCTCACGGACGAGTTGATCGAGGCTGAAGGCAGGTATGCCGAGGAGACGCGTGAAGCTCGGATGAGTGGCATGCCCGAGTCCTCTCGGAAGCAGCTTCAGCCGGAGCTGTTGGGACGACTCCCAACTCTGGACCTGCCAAGGTTCTCCGGGAACCTTTCCGAATGGCTGACCTTCGTTGGTCTTTTCAACAGCCTAGTGGACGCCCGGAGTGGCTTGACCCCGAGCCAAAAGATGGCGTACCTCCTGGCCTCACTGGAGGGGGAGGCCCTGGGCATCGTCGGCCACTTGAGATTGTCGGACGACGCCTACCAGACAGCTCGGGACCTCCTAGCCAGAAGATATGCCAACGTCCGGCGAATTGCGGACGAACATGTTAAGCAGCTTCTAAGCATCCCGCTTCTTAGTGACCGGGCCAGATTACGTCCGGACCTGTTGGATCCAGTCTTGGTGGCCTGTAATACGTTGAGGCGGCTGGATTTACCAGTGGGCGAATGGGCTTTTTTGTTGCTCCACATCGTGCTGTCCCGTCTAACTCTCGGCCTTCGAATCCATTTTGAGGAGAGGTACGGCGGGAACGAGGCCTCCTATATTCCGCCCTTCTATGACCTGCTGCGGTTTTTGCAGGAGCAGTGCCGGCAGATCGAGAACGCGGCGGGCACCGTTGACGACTTACGAGCCGTGCCCAGTGAGAGGCTGAATCCGCCAGGCAAGTCGTCGTCAACCCCCCCCCCCCCCCCCCGCTCCTATTGTCGAGCATCTGATCACCGGGTAACATCGTGCCCGAAATTATTAAGTAAGCCGGTTCCGGCGTGGCGAACGATCGCCAAGGAGCGCCGCTGGTGCTACTCATGTTTGGAAGGGCACCTCCAGCGAGACTGTCCGCACAGGCGGCCCTGTCTGCATTGCCAGAGCAACCACCATGCAGTTTTGTGCGTGGGTGCGAACGGCGTCTCCTCTCGGGGCTCAGCCACGCCCTCTGACGGGTGACTCTTGGCGCCCGCCGGCCAGCCACCAGGCCCCTAGGTTTGAAAAGGGTCCCTCCCCCGACCAGTTGGGGGGTAATTCCCCCAGGGGCGGGGGTGTCATCACCCACCCTCAGCGTGTGGAGAGGAACTTCACGGCCACTCATCAGTTCGCTAGACCCTTCTCACCCCCGTTAGCTGAGTGGCCGCGACTGGTGTACCACTGTTCCCCATTTGATGGAGGCGGCCCTAGCTAGCTGCCGCCTTAGCTCCCACCATGGCCGCCTCCACTGAGCCTTAAGCCATCAACAGTCCACTTGTCAAAATGTTCTGTTGCCGACGGCCTCAGTGAAGGCATACAACCCGAGTGGCGACTGTTAGCGGTTTGCGCTCTATTGGTCTCGGGTTCACGCCGTGTGGCCTCCACTTGGTGGTGGAAAGATTAGGGCCCCCCTCGAGCGTTGAATCACGCTGTCAAAGGGTGTTAGATTTGGTTTGGTCGAGCACTTAGTTAAAAATTCTTTAAATTTAAATAAAAAAATGCTTTTGGGTTTTCCGCGAAATTTTCATATTTGTAGCGGTTGTTATTAAAAGAATTGAATTTAATCTACTCCTTTAAATGCTGCTGCATATGTTTTGTAAATATATTTAATCACTGTGTTTGTTGTTGCACGGAAAATTGAAATTGAAATATGTGCCCCTTTGAATGCTTGTGCGTATGCTTTGTAATTGTATTTGATTGTTGCGTCTGTTTGCTGAAAGGAAAGTTTGAATTCATTTGAAATTGAATATCGCGCTATTTGTAAAATTATGTATATGTTTTGTGATAGTGTTTAATCATTTTGCTTTGTGAAAAGGAAGGCTGAAATTAGATAACCCTTTTTGTGCCGAAGGGAATAAAAGTCAATTCTCTTTTGGTTTACATTTTGTTGGCACTGTCTAAGTTATTTAAATGAGAAATAAGGCTGTCTCTTGCGTTTATTGTTTTGTTTAATTTGTCAAGTTGACCTATGTGCATCGGTGATTAATTTGGTTGAATTGATTCTGTAGTTGAACATTGATGCTTTGAAAAATTAGTTGAAATATGAGCATAGAACTACTTGTCTAACAAGGTGGCTAGTTTGTAGATTATCAGATGGAAATCAGCTGTCGCACCATTTGGTAAATGATTATATGGTTGATGGCTTGGTTATGCCTACTTGTTTGAAAATTCATACTAGGGACTATCTGTGCGTTTCGTTCGGCTCTCCACAGACGACGTTAATGGGGAATTTGGAGGTGCTCTCTGCACTGAAGGTTAAGAGGCCACTCTGGGCCGCTACGTGTCGCGTCACTGTTTGCAGACCTGATACGTTCGGATTGCGGAACTAATCATAGGGGCACAGATAGGTGTTAAAAGGAGGTCGTCGGACTTCTGTCTATGAATAGGACTTATTTATGTGCTGCGATGTCCATGAAGGGCATCCAGTTCAACCCTCCGGCTTGCTCGCGTTGGGGCTGTAATTTTGAGGCGTAGGTTAGGATTGAAAGATCTGATGGGGTACCTAAGGTGGCCTAGTTTGGTTGTAGATTCGGTCTTGCAACTTGCCATCGCGACCCTGTCCCACTGACCGGTTTTCTCGCGGACCTAAATCCTTATGTCCGGCACGGGGGTTTGTTCACGCCCGAACGCTGGTTTCGAAATTTGACGCCAGAGGGCGCTCGGCTCGGCGCCATACTGGTTTTGACGTTCAGTTGAGCGGTGTAGCTAGGGCGCGCGAGCGTAGGAGTCATCTGTCAGCTGTGCTTGGAACAGCACGCGGTCATTTTTGTCGGGAACTCGGAATAATTTAGGCGCGTCTAGTAAATATACTGTCTGGGATTTGTAACGCGCATTCCTTGCTTGAGAGCTTCACCCGGGACTCATTGTGTCTGACTCAGAATCTGTATAAGTGCATTCGACAATATTAGCTAGTGCGGCATTTGGTATTCTATAAATAACGGTTGCCACGCGAAGCGGTATGGATCTTTGATCCGGACATTCGTATTCGGGCGGTGTGTTACGTTTTTGCTTATAGTAACGGGATCTCATATAGACCGACACTCCGTGTTCGTTCGACACTCCTCAAACGAGAGTTAGTGGCATCTTTAAGTTAGTTAATCTTACGATAGAGTTCATAGACTGTCATCGTAACGAACAAAGAAAGTGACTGTGGACGGCGCCGCGGAAGATTACCTCAATTTGGGGCAGTGCTGACGTCCGGGCTGCTGCCGACGGCAAAGGTCTAATAAGGTCAATCACCACCAGTCACACCCAGATACACATCACAGTACCTTATTTCCCTTACACCACACAACCACATGCGACCTGACCGAATCCTGAGGGACCAGTCGCCTTAGATATACTCGCAGGTAAGTAAGCTCGGTTTAATATTCTCCTTGTTGAATGGCAGTAGTATAGAACGCTCCCCCTTATTGTTTATTGTAATTAGAGACTTTTCACGCGGCCCCTTGCTGAGGCCCGACCTGCATCTGCCTGTAAGGTCTTCCGCTATGGGCCCGGAAGATTCTACGCTTATTTAGGCAGCTGTAGGCCGTAACAACAACCATGACCCCCGTGACATCCTCTAATTGATAGGCTATTCAAACTGACTAGGCTTAAAGTTCTAGTCACCCCCAACTCATTTCTAGTCTTTACTTTCAATTATAGTATTCTATTCTCATATAAAATAAATTTAGTCAATTTATTGTGTTACGTAACAATATTATTTGTGTTTTTCATCAACTTATACCCGTTGATAAATTTCCACGGCTTGGTACAACATCTTCGTTATGCTAGGTCGGCATCGTTGCATTTGCTCTTCCTTGTTACTTTACATCAATGAAATAAAGCTTCTTCTTTATAGAATCACGAATTTTGTTAGTTTGGGCTGCGGCAAAATATAAATTACCAACGCAAACCATCTTATAATTTTACCTTTGACCTTTGTACTAACTTGGCAAGATATTTAGGAACCAAACCTGTAAAATTAGTCCGATAAAACCTGCCAGGAATGAGATCAGTCAGTCTGGGCAAAGATGTTCGTATTGCTGAGAGGCAGCCTCTCAGCAATACGACCTTCTTTGCCCAGACTGACTGTGACTGTGTTACATTGAGATAGGTAGTGATGCTGTTGGTTTGCATACTTTGGTATTATCATGTAATTGGGTCCTAATAGTAAGCAGGGTTTGTTACTGGGGAGTGTTCTTTTGAATACTAAACTTTGAGAATAATTTTTAACATCAGAAGTGGAATAATTTCTAATACATTTATACAACAGATGATTTAATTCTGTTTATTAAATTTTATTTTGTTCGTCGGTAGTTGTATTTTGTAACGTGATTCCTAAAATAGTTGCGTTTAATATATTAAATAGGGGATTTAGAGCAAAACATAACCAAAATGAGCTTAAAGCATCCCCCTGAAAGATCCCTCTCTGTATTTTTATTGGGATGGTATCTACTATTTTAGTAGAGGAAGTTAGTTTTAATACAGTGCTCCAGGTTGTCATCATGACCTTTACGAGTATAAATGCTACTATAGTGGGATATATTTTGTATATCTCTAAAACTTTCACAAGTAATGAATGGCGAACGGAGTCGTAGACTTTTTTTTAGTCAATATACATTCAAAACAATTTTTTTTAATAATTACTGAGTTTATGATTAATTATTTCTGGCAGCCTTGGCCGAATTAGCGACATCCTTTCTGTTGTTCGGCTAAGATATTATTAGTGTAGATGTGTTGATATATTAGTTCAGATATACAAGATGTGATAATTTTTTACAAGGTTTGCAAGCATGTTATTGGTCGGTATTTTGCTGGATTTGAGAGATCATTGCGATCTTCAGGTATCATAAAAATTGTACCTGCAGTTACGTATGATGGTATTGTTTTAGGATCCTGGATGAAAGTATTTATGTAATTATAGAGAAAACTATGGATAGATGTAAATTAAATTAAATGTTGCCTGAACCGGGTGCTTTCCAGTTGTGTAAACGAGAAAGTACTTTATGGAAAATTTCTGGGGATATGTGATCAAATGTTATTGCTTGAATATTTATTGTTGTTTGTTAGTTCTGTTTGTAGCCATTCTGCTTGAGCATTATGTTCGATTGGTTAGTTAAAAATTTCTGCCAGAAGTTTTGTAATGTCTCTGAGTCAGATTAGTTGTGATCCTTTGGCTTGTTATCCTGAACGTTAGATGTTGCCTGTCTAATATTGCGGTAGAAAAGTTTTTCATTGTGGGTGAATTGAGTGTTTTGTAGTTTTGTTTGGGCACATGCTTTGTATCGTTGTAGTTGGCCTACTACGACTGACAGTTTTTCTTAAATCGTGTCTAATGTGTGAGCTGCTTGTGTATTTGTTTCTTCATAAGCAGTGTGGATTCTATATTGTTCTAGTATCTTGTTAAAGTGTTTAATTATTTTCCTACTTCTATTGCCATTGATAAATTGTGTCATTTCTGCTATCCTTGATCGTAAATCAATAAATTTTCGTTCTAAGCATGTCTCCCAGTTAGGTTTATATTCTTTTTTCGCCCTTTGGGTAATTGCTTTTGGTTGAAGGCTATCTTTACTCCGTTAACTTTCACCGCAGTCCATGAACACAATATATAATAGTCTGTACGGTATATAAGTCACTTTTTTTATTGACGTTTTTAGGTAAAATTATTTTGTTTAGGTAGGTAACTATACGGGCTAATTTTTTAGAAGGTTTTTGTTGGGAATAAAATTATTTTTGTAGGGCTAATTTTTTTTATGCCATTGGAATGCTTGTTGGAACATCTCATCTATTAGTGGATCCCTATCTAGGTTTGCTAGTGGGTTAGGTAGCATTTTATCTGAAATGTTGATTTCAGTACGATTTAAAGTAAGTAAAGGCTCTTGTGTGTAGCTGATATCAATACTGTTTATAAATTGAATTTCAGAATTAATGTTGTGGTTTGGTATTACTAGCGTCGTTTAAATTGTGAAGTTGGTAAAGTTAAAATTATGTAGTCGTAATTCTTCATATACTTCTTATTTTAGTGAATGTAATCTGTCACTAGTAGGGTAATCATTGCTAACAATTGCTCTCCTCAGATCAGCTATTCGTTGTCCTTTAGATGAACAAGTGCAGAAAATCTGTAGATAAAATCTTCAAACATGCGTTTTCTATATACTGTTTCATTTCTGCCTAATTCTGTAACTCGATTATAAAACGCATTATAGCTTCATTTAGTTCACTAGTGCATCTCATTCAGGTCAGCGTTCTATTTTTAGTACTATGTGTTTCTGGGATTCTATGTTGCATTTGGATAGATGGTGTGGGGATAAAATATAAATATAGAAATAAGTATGTATGTGTATGTAACAAAGCCATATTTAAATGTAATGTTGAGTATGATAAGCAGAGTATATTGGATTGTAATAATAATATTAATAAAATATGGGATAAGATAAATAATTCATTGGGAAAGAATAGACAATCTTTAGACAGTTTAATACTTTCAAATATGGAAGGGCAAGGTAGTATAAAGAAGATATGTGATAAGTTCGCTACTAGTTTTTCTAGCGAAATAGATAAAATTAAACATGTATGCTCTGACAAATGGTTGGTAAGAGATAACTACGTTAAGAGATCGGACGTGGGCATGAAATGGTAACCAGTTAATAGTAAAGATGTGAAACAGTTTATCGATAAGATGGACAAAAACAAACCACCTGGTAGCGATCTTGTGCGGATGTCTGACTTGAAATTAGTTGTGAATAAAGTCAGTCCCATATTAGCGAAGTTAGTTAATTTATCTGTTAGCCCGCATAAATTTCCATCAAAATTAAAAGAAACTATCATTCGTCCCATCCATAAAAAAGGTGACCGTAAAGTTTTTACTAATTATAGACCTATAGCTATTTTATCTAGTATAGACAAAATTATTGAAAATGTTTAGTAAATCAACTGGGAAGTGATCTACAAAAGAATAAAATATTAAATGAATGCCAATATGGCTACCAAAAGGGTAAAAGTACAAACATACTGTTAGCAAAATTTACAAATGAATTTAATTCATATTTGGAAGATAAAAAATTTGTAGTCTTAGTTTTTTTATAATTTTAAAAAAGCCTTCGATACCTTAGAAACTGACACACTTTTGAATTGAATGGACGAATGTGTTATGGGGCAACCGTTAAACCAATGGTTTCGCGATTACTTAACGGCGCGTTATTTTCGTGGGAACACGTTCAGCGAGGAGACCGATGTCGAATGCGGAGTTCCGCAGGGATCAGGGACTGGGCCAATCTGCTACTTATTACACGTATTAGTCTATGTGGAGTGCTCCACCACTGCTCGGCTTATATGTTCGCGGATGATTTATGTACGTCACGTGCCGGGACCGATCTCGCTGAGACGTGTTTCCAAGTGCAGCTTGATATAGATGCGGTCGTTGGGTGGTCGCACGACAATGGTATCATTTTGAATTCAGAAAAAACTAAATTACTTATCATACACTCCCCTTACTAAAACCTTTAAATTCACCTCCGTTTATGTATACTCATAGTTATTCTTGCATTCATGATAACCTATTTAATTGTAAATGTAATCCTTTTGAAAGGGTAGATTGCGTGAAGTATCTTGGTGTTGTTATGGATTCAGTATTTTTATGGTCATGTCATGTGGATTTCATATGTAATAAACTAAGATTTCTTCTAAATAAATTCTACCACTTAAGTTTTAAAGCACCAGTTACTACATTGAAAACACTGTATTTCTCACTTATAGATTCTATTCTCAGTTATGCTCTTGAGGTCTTACATTCAAAAGTAATATTCACTAGCTGGAAGCTCTTCAGATTAGATTTTCAAAATTACTCGTAAACAAAATAACTAAAGCTAATTGCAAAGGTAACTACTCTCAATTATTTAAAATTAGTATGTTTCTACCGGTTAGTTTAAAGCATAAATATCTACTAGCTATAAATAACCATGACTGTATAAAGCTAAACTTGACAATTGTAAAACAGAATCAAGGTACCCGATCGATGTCCTAGGGTAAGTTCGAAGTACCTAGAATAAAAAACTACTTTGGAGATAGAACATTAAAGAAACAAATGCCGTATATTCTGAATAGTCTGTCCAAAGATATTCGACACGAGACTATGAAAGAAAAATGTATTTAAAAAGATGGTTTATAGACACTTTCTATCATAATGTAATTAAGGAAAAAAAATTTTGTACTATAGAAAGAAAGAAAGAAAGAAAAAAGGAAAGAAAGGTTTATTCTCCAAAATGACGCCATCACAGTTAACATAAAAAAGAAACACATAATTTACAAATAATATTGGCTATACAAAATACAAATTACAATATACTACATATTACAAACTATACAATACCAATACTCATATGTGTCAAGGCGTCATCTGGGAACAGGAGCACACTCAGCATAATGCCATGAATTTTTTTTTCTCTCCATGGCGCTGATTTTCAGTGTGTCCAACCAGTGACTTACCGAAATTAGTGCTATACGTATACTCATGACAGAATTATGCACAACAAGCGGGAAAGAAACAGTAACTATCTTAAGTGCATCTATATAGGATCTATATAGGTATCCTTTAAGTATTATTGTGAGACTCTGGATTCCACAGACAAACAGTGTAAACACTTTTGTGGGAATATGTTTTACTGTATGGTTGTGTCGATTTGTTTAGTAAAATAAAGAAAAAAAAGTATATGTTGTACTTGTACATGGCCGATAGAGTTTTGTGACTGTTGGGTCGAATTATTAAGCTGTAGACGATCTAACTCTTCTTTAACGTGGTTTCTTATATCCTCTGTAGTTTGTTGTGGATGTAGTTTATTGTTTATTATGTCTGTAGAACCAGTAGTCTCCCATTCTCTGTCGACTAACCTGCATGTTCGGGTATTTTTCTCTAAATTTTATGTGGAGCGTTTCAAAATAAGGTTTTATGTCTGTATCTAGCGCAGATAATTGAAGGTAAGTGCGCGGTATGAACTTATTCATTTCAGGTGTCCATCGTGTGCACGTACTAGGGGCGCTTGTAATTGGTGCAAGCTCAGAGTCAAGGCTGACTTCCTGAATAACACTATCAAGCATGCTGGTGGTGGACAAGCAAACTTTTTTTAAGTTTTTCTTCTCATGTAGAAGGGGCAAGTCGAAGGGATGAATGAAAATAATGAAATACTCGTAGTATCATCGCCCGTAGAATCGGCTGTGGATTTTACATAGTAAACCTACCTGTTCAACTCCCTACGATCAGCTATAACAGTTTTGTCGGTGGGAGCCCGCTTGCTCAACTCCTCACTGCCGATGGTTCGCATGCTGTGGCACTTAGCATCGGCTCTAGATGCGCCCTAGCGCTCCCCGGGAAGCGACCGTAAATTATATATTCTCTTATTACTCATCACCATAAAGGGTTACCTTTCCTTGTTAGCCGTGTAAGTTTTTTTGTACTGTTGTACATCACACGTGTACGCCCCCTACATAGCTAGGTGTTCAGCTTAGACGTAAGGTAGGAGTTCAGGGGGTTTATTATTGTTATTATTTTTATTACTTAATCACATATTTTGTCATAAAATATAATATTATAAATATAAATACAAAATATATAAACAATACTATGATTTCGGCTATTATTCACCGCGACGAGGAATCCTTAGCCATCGGTGAAGTTAGGCATACAAAGATAGGAACCTTTTTACTATTCGAACCGTATTTAATAAGGCCGATTTTTGAATTAATCTTCAGTCATTTGCTCAAACCTTAAACTTGGACAGATAATTGTCCATATTTATACCGATAAGCCCATTGAGTCATACAACTATTATTACAATAATAGTAGAATCAACGCCCCACATAGCGACAATCTTATGAGCCTAGTCGATATATTTTTTTTATCATTCTCTACTTTCACGAGATTTTTCTCTCGTGTGATTCTCGTTCTCGTCGTGAGGAACTCTGATATGATGCGTGTAGTTTGGTGTATCACCACAATGTCAGGTTTATTTGCTACTATAAACCTGTCTGTAATAATTGACTAAAATTTACGCGAAAATTAAATAAAATTTAAGAATTAACTAAAAATTACGCGAGAGCGCACAGACACGTCTGCACAGTCCGAGTACCGACGACGTAGAGATTCTTTGAGCCGTCAACAGTCCACTTGTCAAATTGTTCTATTGCCGACGGCCTCAGTGAAGGTTTACAACCGGAGTGACGACTGTTTAACGGTTCGCGCTCTATTGGATTCGGGTTCACAACGCTGTGTGGCCTCCACTTGGTTGGTGGGAAGACTAGGGCTCCCCTGGAGCTCCGAATCACGTCCAATGGTAGGTATCGGAGGTGCCGAGCCTCCTGCTCCTAGGGGATAAGCGGAGTTGGTGTTTGGCCCTGCCAGCGAACACCTTCATATTCTAGTTAGAGTAAATGTCCTCGATGACATTGTAGGTTTTTTCCCTAACGTCCGTATAGATGACAGCTGTCAAAGAGTATTAGATTTGGTTTTAGTCGAACACTTAATTATTAAAAAAAATGCTTTGGTTTTCCGCGAAATGTTTCGTAGTTGTAGAGGTTGTGAGTAAAAATGAATAGAATAAAAAAGAGTATATTAATCTTTGAATACGAGTACATATGTTTTCGTAAATATATTTAATCATTATGTTTGCTTTATTGAAAAGAAAATTGAATTTGAGTAATACTATTTGTGCCGAAAGAAATAAAAATCAATCCTCTCTTTTTTTTCACATTTTTGTTGGCGTTGTCGAAGATATTTTATTTTGGAAAAAATAATATCTCTTATGTTTATCGTTTTACTTAATTTATCTGTTTTGATCTATGAGCATCAAGAAATAAATTTATTACAATTTATTTTCAAGTATTACATAGTAGTTTGGAGTATTGATGCTTTTGAAACTTGGTTGAAATATAAGCATAGAATTACATGTTTAAAAACGCTAGCTAGTCCGGATATTACCAGATTGAAATCAGGTACTGCATAATTAAGTAAATGGTTATATAGTAGATGGCTTGATTATGTCTACTTGCGTGAAAAAAATCATACTAAGGCCTATCTGTGGGTTTTCGTATGCCTCGCCACTAAGGCCTTTCACGTAGAAATTGTAAGTGCCCTCAGCACTGAAGTCTTTGTAGCCACGCTGGGCCGCTTCGTATCGTGTCGTGGTATGACGGACCTGATCCGGTCTGATTGCGGAACGAATTATAAGGGCACGGATAGATATTTTAAAGAGGTCGTCAAATTTCTGTCCAGCAACAGGACTTATTTAGATACTGCGATGTCTAAGAAGGGCATCTAGTGGAAATTCGACCCTCCGGCTTGCCCCCACTGGGGCGGTATTTTTGAGGCGGTAGTTAAGGTTGCAAAAACGCATCTCCATCGCGTTATTGGCGAATCTATTTTGACATTTGAGGCGCTTGCCACTGTATTCTGTAAAATTGAGGCGGTACTCAACTCTCGGCCCCTCTGTCCCCTCTCGTCCGATCCGAATGATTTGGAGGTTCTAACCCCGGGCCACTTCCTGATTGGCCAGCCGCTTTACGCTCTGCCCGAGTACCCCTTCAGGGAAACGAACTCTTCGCGGTTGAGCAGATTTGACCTGCTGCAACAAATGACTCTGAGTTTTTGGCACCGATGGTCTCTGGAGTACCTACATCTTTTACAGCAACGCGTTAAGTGGTCTGACAAGACGGATCCTCCTCGGGTCGGAGACCTCGTGTTAGTTAAAGAACCCAACGCTTTGCCTTTGTATTGGCGCCGTGGGCGCATTGTTAAGTTGTCGTATGGATCGGATGGGGTGCCTAGGGTGGCCGAGGTGTTGGTTGCAGATTCGGTCTTGCAACGTGCCGTCGCGACCTTATCCTATTTGCCAATTTACTCGCGAACATAAGTATTTAAGCCCGGGACGGGGGTTTGTTTAGGCCAAATATTAACATTTTAAAAACTTGCATTCAAGACGCGCTTCTCGGCGTATCTTTCCGATGGAATTTAATGGTCACCGATGGCCCCCTCTCCCTCGAACGGCTCTCCGCTCACCGCTCAGTCGCTCGAAGTTAATTGTTTGCGACCGCCGTGTCGGTTAGACGGTCTAAAATTTGCGCTCGGAACAGCCTCTGATATCGTTGTCTAATCTCGTGCGTTTACGTGATACCGAGGATTGTCTTATTATAATTCTTGTTGTAATAGTTTTGAGTGATTAATTTAACTTCGATTGCCATTCATTTGTGTCCACAAGTTGTTGTTTGTGTGGCAATTTAAATCTTACAAAGGAATTTTGCTTTGTCGGGTGGAACGCTAAAACTTTGTGACTCAAGAGGAGATCGCGTGTGCTTGATTATAATATTGTGCTAAGTGAACATGGGACATTGAACTTAGACTGACAGTCTTTAAGTTGCGCAGTGTGTCACTTGTTTTAAGTTCGATTAACGTTGATTTAGTTAAATTTGAAGTTAATTAAATGTACAATAAAATTGATAAACTAATATAGTGAAATAAAAGCAGAAAGTTTCAATTGGTGAACGCCCACTGGAGGGATCGCATATTGTGGAGAAAAGCAGCGCCTGTGGGTCTGCTGTCCGATTACATCGGTGACGTCAGGTTACATTTATACACACTTTCGCACACTACTTACATACACCTTACTTACCACCTGACTGATACCCTGTGGTCAACACTACCTCCGGATCTCGGTGAGATTGTGTTTGTGTATCAGTCATTAGTTATTATTAATCCATAGGCCATTCGGGCCCGAACCCTCTGGTTGCTCGTCGAGTGAGCTACTGATGGGAAGGGCCCAGTCGACCTTTGTCGGGGCAACTGAGGGCCGTAACAGTGTGGATAAGGAAAATTTTGTTACATTTTTAGTTTGAAGTGCTAGCTAGTATTTTCGAAAATACCATAAACAGTTCCCAATAACGTAAAACGTTAATGGTTAAATGGTAAAGACGCCCTAGACCAGGAGTCAGCAACCTTTTGAGTCGGAAGAGTCAAAAATTACAATTTACAAAATTTCAAAGTTTTTAAAGAGCCACAATTTTTTTTCTTGCCAACCATAAATAGTACTTCCATAAATAAAGTTTCATAATAAAAAAGACTAACATCCTTTCACAAGTCTACTGCTGAACATAGGCCTCCTCCAAAGAATGCCACAAAGCACGGTCCTGAGCCACCTGCATCCATCGAGCGGTAGAGCCCTGCAGTTTTTTTGCTGTTGCACGTATGGGCCGGCTCGAGCCGGGTTGGTACCACGACCTCACAGAATACCGGCGTGAAGTAGAGGCTCTGCTTCTGCGTTTCGTCTGGTGAGTGCAGGTGGCCGGAGGCCCAATTCCCCCCCCCCCCATCAACATGGTAGCGGAATTAGACAATAGACTACCCCAGGAGGGTACCAGTACCCCTGGAGAATCCCTCGCTGAGCATCCACGACCATGTTATTCCAATCCTGAGCGTGGGTGCTCAGGCTGCCCCGCGTATTCTGGGGGGGGCAAAATTCCGCTCAAAAACAAAACTGCTCGGGGCAAGCTGAGCAACAATACCAAGGCGACCCCTGCCACGCTATCCGTGAATTTCTGCAACATCAGGGGACTTCACTCTAACCTAAACGCCGTCCACTACCATCTCGAGACGGCGAAGCCGGCCTTGCTCTTTTTGACCGAGACGCAGGTTTCCTCTCCGACTGATATTTCGTATCTCTCCTACCCGGGGTACAAATTGGAGCACTCCTTTGTGCCTCGGGCTGGAGTTTGCGTGTATGTCAGAGAGGACATCTGTTCTCGACGCCTCGGCAGTCTTGAAGGTTCGGACCTGTCCATCCTTTGGCTACGCGTAGACAGCGACGACCATCCGCGCGTCTACGGGTGCCTCTATAGGTCCCATAGCGGTAATGCCGAAACAGACCGACTCATCGACCACGTCCAAATAGCTACAGATTCCTTGCTACAACAGGTCCCATCCGCAGAGATCGTGATCCTTGGCGATTTTAACGCCCACCATGCCGAATGGCTCGGTTCACGTTTAACCGATCATGCGGGGAGATCTGTTTATGACTTTGCCTTGGCATATGGTCTGACACAACTGGTTACTTCGCCTACGCGGATTCCAGATGTGGAGGATCATACACCTTCCCTGTTGGACCTTCTGCTGACCTCTCATCCGGACGGATATCAGGTTTCCGTCGATGCCCCTCTCGGCTCTTCGGACCATTGTCTGATCCGGAGTATGGTGCCACTCACGCTCCCTTCGCGGTTGCGTTCTGCAGGTTGCCGCCGTGTTTGGCATTACAGGTCGGCGGATTGGGATGGAATGCGGTCTTTCTTTGCATCCTACCCATGGGGGCGGGTTTGCTTCTCGCCGGATGATCCCAGTGCTGTTGCTGACTCTGTCACTGATGTGGTGCTACAGGGAATGGAACTATTTATTCCATCATCTGTGGTACCCATCGGAGGCAGATCTCAGCCTTGGTTTGGTCGCTCCTGTAAGACTGCATTGCGCAGTAAGCAGGAGTGTTATCAAGCCTGGGCTGCGGCTTCGGTGACTCGGGATGTAAACACCAGCACACTTAAAAAGAAGTATAACTTCGCCTCCAGGTCCTTCAAAAGAGTTATTGCCAAGGCAAAGTCAGAGCACATAGGCAGAATTGGCGAGAAACTAGTTCGCCTTCCTTCGGGAACCCGTGCATTCTGGTCTCTCGCCAAGGCTGTCCAAGGGAATTTCTGTAAGCCATCACTACCATCTCTGCACAGGGAGGACGACTCACTGGCCCAAGACGCAAAAGACAAAGCCGACCTTTTAGGCTCCCTTTTTGCGTCCAACTCGACTCTTGATGACGGGGGGAAAATACCGCCGACCATCCCGCGGTGTGAGTGCTCCATGCCGGATGTGCTATTCTCACAGCGCTCAGTTCGCAAAGCACTTCTCTCCCTGGACATCCAGAAGTCGAGTGGGCCTGACGGAATCCCCCCAATTGTGCTGAGGACGTGTGCTCCGGAGTTGGCACCGGTCCTAACGCGTCTTTTCCGGTACTCCTACTCCCAAGGCGTAGTCCCGAATTCATGGAAGACAGCTTTTGTCCACCCGATCCCTAAAAAAGGCGACCGCTCAGACCCGTCCAACTATAGGCCTATCGCGATTACCTCCTTGTTCTCCAAAATAATGGAATCCATTATTAACTGCCAGCTCATCCGGTACCTTGAGGATCACCAGCTGATTAGTGACCGCCAATACGGTTTTCGTCGGGGTCGATCAGCTGGTGATCTTCTGGTCTACCTGACCCATAGATGGGCGAAGGCAGTAGAGTCCAAGGGGGAGGCGTTGGCCGTTAGTTTGGACATTGCGAAGGCCTTTGATCGGGTTTGGCACAAAGCGCTTCTTTCGAAGCTGCCTTCCTATGGGCTTCCCGAGAAATTGTGCAATTGGATCACCAGCTTTCTTGCAGATCGGAGCATCAAGGTCGTTGTAGACGGTGCATGTTCTGACTACAAGCCTATTAAGGCTGGTGTTCCACAAGGCTGTGTGCTATCACCAACGCTGTTTCTTCTGCATATCAATGATATGTTGCTAACTGGTAACATTCATTGCTATGCGGATGACAGCACTGGTGATGCTCTATACACCGGCCGGGCCAATATTTCTCGGGAAAACGTCGCCGAGTACCGGAACAAACTTGTGTCTGAAGTCGAGTCTTTGCTGGACAAAGTCTCGGATTGGGGGCGACTAAATCTAGTCCAGTTTAATCCTCAGAAGACACAAGTTTGCGCGTTTACCGCTAAAAAGAACCCCTTTGTCGTATCTCCTCAGTTTCAAGGCACTCCCCTTCGTGCCTCAGCCAGTATCGGTATCCTCGGAGTCGACATATCGAGTGACGTGCAGTTTCGTGGTCACTTGGAAGAGAAGGCCAAATTGGCCTCTAAAAAGCTTGGCGTGCTCAGCAGAGCGGGACAGTATTTCATGCCGGCACACCGCCTGCAACTTTACAAGGCGCAGGTTCGGCCTCACATGGAATACTGTTCCCATCTCTGGGCAGGGGCTCCCCAGTGCCAGCTCCTTCCACTTGACCGCATCCAGCGCAGAGCGGCTCGAATCGTCGACGACCGAGCCCTTTCCGATCGGCTCGATTCATTGGCACTGCGAAGAGATGTTGCATCTCTTTGCATTTTCTTTCGCATCTACCATGGGGAGTGCTCTGAGGAATTGTTCGGATTAATCCCAGCCGCCAAATTTCACGAACGCACATCGCGGCAGAACTCCCGATACCATCCACACCATCTGGATGATTGGCGGTCCACCACTGTGCGATTTAGAAGATGTTTTCTTCCTCGCACAACTTCCTTGTGGAATAGTTTACCACCAGGGATTTTTCCGGACCGATACGACTTAGGGACCTTCAAGAAAAGAGCCTACTCCTTTTTAAAAGGCCGGCAACGCATCTGCAATTCCCCTGGTGTTGCGGTTGTTCATGGGCGGCGGTAGTCACTTACCATCAGGTGAGCCGCATGCTCGTTTGCCCCCTCTCCTATAAAAAAAAAAAAAAAAAAAAAATCGACTTCCTGCATGTCTTAACAGGTCATCAATCCATCTAGTGGGGGGTCGCCCTACACTTCGCCTACCGGTACGAGACTGCCTCTCGAGAACCTTTCTTCCCGATCGGTTGTCGGTTCTTCGAGCTACATGGCCGGCCCACTGCCACTTCAGCTTACTAATCAATTGTTCTATGTTGGTTACTCTTGTTCTACTGCGGATATTCTTAATTCTAAGTTTACCACGCAGAGAAACCCCTAGCATAGCCCTCTCCATATCTCGTTGAGCGACCTTGAACTTCTTCATACGGCCAGCAGTGAAGGACCACGTCTCAGATCCGTAAGTCTTCACTGGCAACACGCACTGGTTTTACAATTTCCTTTTAAGGTTTTGAGGTATGTCCAACCAGAAGATGTGTCGTAGTTTCCCGAACGGTTCCCAGCCGAGTTGAATCCGTCAATTGCCCTCTCGGTCGAAGTTGGACTTACCTAATCGGACTATTTGTCCCAAGTAAACATACTCGTCAACAACTTCGAACTTAGTGCTCCCAACAACCACCGACATAGGTGTGACATGGACGTTAAACATTTTTTCATTTTTATTTATTCCATGTTCATCTTAAGACCTATCCGTTGGGAGACATTATTGAGGTCATCGAGAATAGTGCTTAGGTCCTCCAGCGATTCTGCTATAAGGACTATATCGTCGGCAAATCGAAGGTGAGTGATGTACTCTCCATTGATGTTAATACCGCATCCATCCCTGTCCAGTAGCTTGAAACTGTCTTCCAATGCAGCGGTGAAGAGTTTCGGGGATATAACGTCACCTTGTCTTACACCTCTCTGCAGTTGGATAGGTTTCGTACTCTTATTCTGTACTCGGATAGCCATCGTAGCACTACTGTACAAACACTTCAGCACTTCGATATACCGACAGTCAACTTGGCACCGCTGAAGGGACTGTACCACCGCCTAAATTTATACGGAATCAAAGGCTTTCTCCATAGTCCACATAAGGAAGGCAAAGTGGCAGATTATACTCCTGTCTTCTGTGCAATTTTTTGAAGGGTATGTATGTGGTCTATGGTACTAAAGCCTTTTCGAAATCCGGCTTGTTCGGTAGGCTAGAAGTCGTTAAGTCTGCGTGCGAGACGATTCGTAATGACTCGAAAACAGCACGTCGACGCGGCTCAGAAGGAAAGTCGATCTGTAGTTCTTCAAGAGAGCAACGTCGCCTTTCTTGAAGAACAAGTCCACCGCACTTATGCTCCACGCCTCCGGAGTAGTGCCACCATGGAGGAGGGAATTAAGAGCTTCTGAAGGACTTCAAGTACCGGTTTTCCACCCGATTTCAAAAGCTCCGCTGTAATTCCATCCTCACCTTGGTCTGCCATTTTTAAGGTGCTGGAGAGCCATTCTAGTCTCGCTCAGACTGACGTCCGGGATATCTTCGGAATAGTGTCGGATAAGACTCACTCTTGGATCGTTACTCACACTTGCGTGTGGCTCCAACGATGACGTGTACAGCTGCCCATAGAACCTCTCAATCTCACTCAAAATATCAGGTGTCCCGGAAACGATGTTGGCACACTCGGTCTTCAGCTTTGACAGTTGTCTCTCTCTAGAATAAAGATCTCTGGCAAAGACTTTGGAGCCTTGGTTCCGCTCGATTGCTGCTTCAATACAAACTGTATTGAATTTGCGTAAGTCTTGTCGCATGCATTTGGAGATCTGTCTCTTCAGTTGCCTGTATGCTGTCAAATCTGTTGAAGAATGTAGCTTCATCTCCTGTCTAACAGCCATGAGATTAAGAGTGTGATCGGAGAGTTTTTGTGTTCTTCTGCGGCGGGTCTTGCAGAACTTAGCTCCGACCGCATGGATAGTTTCCACGAGCTTGTCATTCATATATATATATGAATAATAAACATAAATATAAAATAAATTTTATTTAATAAAATTTATTAATAGAATATTGATAAATTTGGCTCATAACTTGTTGTTTTAAGTTTCAAAAACCACTTTGAATTTTTATTTGTTAGTAGGCTTGTTACTTTACTTATAATTATATTCATGCAAGAGAACACTTGCTCGCACGAATATGTCGATCCAAAGATAGTCAGTACTCAAAATGCTAACTTCTTCACCACACAGTAGCTAATCCGGAAGATTATTCCATGCGTTGAATATAAGTGCCTCAAGTCTAGCCATATCTTTTAAACCTGTTCATTTTTGTAGCGTTACGTACATTCATTTCTGGACTTCCAAGCCTTTCAAATTGATTTTCAACTGTGTAGATTTTTAAATCCACAAAGCTTTACTTTTTAAATCGATCAATTGCATTTCTAGAGATCCAGTATCAACTCAAAATGGCTCAGTATGGATCGATTTTTAAATATTTTTTTTATAAAATAAATAATATTTGCGTAGGGGGTCATTGTAGAAGCGTGCTCGTCGCGACAACTGCCAGCCCTTTTCAGGGCTGCAATTCTACTCAGCTGCGCACCCATGACAACGAGGGTTAGGGAGTCCCCCCAAGGCGACGCACACAAGCTCGTCCCCGTTGGTGTGGAATGCAGCGCGCAAAGCGGCGATAAGGACCGCCACCCGTCACGCACAGCCCGACACGGCGGAAGGTGGAGGACAGAGTGCAGAGTTGGCACGTGGAATGTTAGAGGAGGCATGAGAGATAAGACGAATGAGTTGATCGAAATAATGAAAGAAAGAGAATTAGATGTCGTGTGTATGTCGGAGACCAAACGGAAGGGCAGTGGTACTGAAGAGCTCCCTGGCGGGGCGTTAGCTCTATGGTCCGGAGTCCCGGAGAGCGAGAACGCCTGCCAGGGAGTGGCGGTGCTGCTGTCTTCTCGGTTGGTCGATGTTATGACTGAATATAAGTTTGTGAACTCAAGACTTCTCTGGGTTCGCTTTAAGTTGGGACTGACGAAGTTATTCCTTTTGGCTGTTTATGCGCCGGTAGCTTCGTCGTCCAGGGCTGAGCTGGAGGAGTTTTGGGAGAATGTAAGAGAAGTTCTAGATTTGGCTAGGGGAAACGAAAGAATTGTTGTATGTGGTGATTTGAATGGATGGGTTGGTACCGCTCGACCAGGGTACGAGTCGGTACTTGGAAAGATTGGCGATAAAAGGGTTAACGATGCTGGCAAGCTTATACTGGCGGTATGCAAGGAAAAGGGTCTTCTTGTGACAAACACTATGTTTAATCACAAGAAAATCCATATGTATACTAGAGAAAGAAAGAATGAGAGAAGTATGATCGATTTGTTCCTGGTGGATGACCGACTGCGAAAACAGGTTATGGATACGCGAGTGTTCAGGGGTGCTGACCTGGGAACGGATCACTATCTAGTGATTACTAGATTTAGGGGTCTATTTGCGGGTTGGCGCTACCGGACGGCAGTAACAGAACCACAGTCGGTCTGTCGCATCCGAAGCTGGAAGCTTCAGGAAGCGGATACTAGGGACAAATATCATGCGAGGGTAGCCGAAAAGCTTGACACCATCGATGGCAGAAACGAATGTGTAGAAAGAACATGGCAGAACCTTAGGGATGGAATGGTAAGTGCAGCGGAAGAAGTGTGTGGAACAATAAAAAGAGGCAGTAGTAAAAGAAGAGATGCATGGTGGAATGATGAAGTGAAAGAAGCTGTAAAGAAGAAGAAGAAAGCAAGGTTAGACTACTTGGCCTCTAGTAATGTTAAGAATATGAGAGAGAAGATGAAAGAAAGATATAGGCTGCAGAAAGTTCACACGAAAGCATTGATTGAGGAAGCGCGTGAAAGGTGTAGAATGGAAGCGGACGAAAGGTTGTCGCACAACTTTAAGGAGAACTCCAAACTCTTCTGGAAAGAGGTTGGATGGACCCGAAGTGGTGCGACGGCCTTAAGAGTGAACAAAGTGCTTTCGAGAACTAATGACGTCCTCTCAGAAAAATCGGACGTCATGCAGCGATGGAGCGAATTTTATAGAGAAATGTATGCGTGTGATGATCTTAGTGAGGGATCCGGGGATGACGCCATGACTGGTACGCCAGACCCGGACCTCGATGACACTGAGGTCATCAGTATGAAAGAGATTGAACGTGCGATTCGAAGTTTGAAATGTGGTAAGGCTGCGGGACTAGACAGAGTTACTGCTGAAATGGTCAAGTAAGGTGGGCCTCGCGTCTGGGACAGCTTTCATCTGCTGTGCAATTTGTGCTGGCGGACGGGGGATGTCCTGGATGATTGGCGATCCGCAGTCATTGTGCCTTTATATAAAGGTAAAGGTTCACATTTTGACTGCGGGTGCTATCGGGCGATCAGCTTGACCAGTTTAGCAAGTAAAGTTTAGTCGAAGGTTTTGACACGTAGGATGCAAGAGAAATCGGAAAGATTTCTATGGGAGGCACAATGCGGATTTAGACCTGGAAGAGGATGCACGGATCAAATGTTTTCTCTCCGCATGATCACGGAAAAGCTTCTGGCTGCTAACCAGAAGATTTTCTGTGCTTTTGTGGATCTTGAGAAAGCATTTGATAAGGTTGTAAGGAAGAAAATGTGGGAACGGTTGCCGGGGTATGGTGTGGATGGTCGATTGCTAAGGGCTGTGCAGTCTCTTTACTGTGACTGTAAAGCCTGTGTGCGGGTAGGGCATGACCTGTCACCCATGTTTAGCATCCAAACGGGCGTAAAACAGGGTTGTGTCATGTCTTCCTGGCTGTTCATACTGTATCTCGACAGCTGTTTACAAAAGCTGAAAGATAACTGTTTGGGTGTGAAATTGGTTGACATTCAAGTAAATTGTCTGCTGTATGCTGATGATGCAGTGCTTATTGCACCTTGAGAGGCAGAACTGCAGGCATTAGTCACGTGTATGAAAGAGGAATGTGAAATTAAAGGTCTCCGTTTGAACGCTAATAAAACTAAGGTTCTGGTATTTGAAAAGGACGAAGAGAGAACGAAGTGTGAAATATGGGTAAATCAGGAATGTCTAGAACAAGTAAATGAAATTGTATACTTGGGGAGTGCTTTTAGCCGGGATGGAAGATGTGACTTAGATGTGGACAGGAGTGTCGCTGCCGGTAACAAAGTCAATGGTGCCCTGACTACGTTAGTCAAAAGGCAAGGCGTAGTGAAGAGTGCACGCCTTGCAATACATAACGCAGTGTTGGTACCGACTTTGTTATATGGCAGCGAAACCTGGGTATGCCAGAAGAAGCATAAAAGCAAGTTGAATGCAGTGGAGATGCGATCTCTTCGTAAAATGTGCGGCGTTACCATGGCCGACCGAAAGCGAAACGAAGAGATTCGCAATATGGCAGGTTTGAAAGATGACCTTATCACAAAAATTGATAAGGGCGTGCTTCGGTGGTTTGGGCACGTTGAGAGAATGAGTGAAGACCGAATGGTGAAGAAAATATATAGCGCGAAAGTTAATATTAAAAGGTGTCGAGGTAGACCGAGACTAACTTTCGAAGACCATGTGAGCAAATTGCTCGAAGAGGTTAGGGTCAAGAGTACTCGGATACCTAGACGTGCATGTATGAAGAAGATAATGAATCTGAAAGAAGCGAAAGAGATATGTAAGGATCGTGACACTTGGCGATCTGTTCTCTCTGGCTACCCCGTCAGGGATTGTGCGTGAAGATAATAAAAAAAAATATTTGCGTATGAAACTAAAGAGCCGCAGCTTGACATCCAAAGAGCCGCATGTGGCTCGCGAGCCGCAGGTTGCCGACCCCTGCCCTAGGCGAAAGTTTATCGACCAAATTGGCGATATATTGAAAATGGGTACCTTTAACTGACGAGCGTGTATGCGTTGGTATATGGATGTGGAGGAAGCGAGAGAGGTGTGTCAGGATCATGCCAAATGGAAGTCCATAGTCTGCCTACCCCTCTGGGTGACAGGCGTGCGTCTTTATGTTTATGTTTATGTAATGTTATAATAGGCTTTTGCCGTAAAACGGTAGGTACCGTTTTTTGCAATTTGTTTCCTTATTCACGAGTTATTTATTTGTTCATATTAACTGCACACAGTCCTCTTTCTATTTTCAACATTTAGCAACTTTCATTATTCACCGTAAAGCAAACAAAAAAAGATGCTTTTAAAATTTTCAACCACGACCATACCCATAAAGGTCCCATGTGCGACTTGTAACAAAATTTAACGTGTTTATTATATATATATATATATATTTTAAAGTAATTTAAATTGCCTTATTTTTAAACTGCACGCGCCTCACATGTATTTTTGGTAGATTTTATCGCATTTTCTGTTTAAATTCAATTTACATGTTTTATGATTCTTATCATAAAATGTAAATATGCTTGTCCTTT
Source organism: Parnassius mnemosyne (assembly GCA_963668995.1). NCBI lineage: Eukaryota > Metazoa > Arthropoda > Insecta > Lepidoptera > Papilionidae > Parnassius > Parnassius mnemosyne. Next base: position 37,476,756 of record CAVLGL010000085.1, read on the forward strand.
TTGTTGTGTTTTAATAGGACTTTATTTTTTAGCATTTTTACCATCTGACACGATAAAAGTAAGAAATTTACCAAAAGTACAAAGGTAGCGCGTGTTTTAGATTATTATAGACGCTATGATGTCTAGTTTATTTAATGGCTGGTTTGTAAGATAGTAAGTTATTAGTCATATATATTTTATTTAACCTAGGCACAAAATATGATAGTATTTACGATTTAGATTATGTTTGTGTCATGTTGTCTACTTCCGGTTCTTGTTTCACTAGTTTATTGAATAAGTAAGTGCTGACTAATTACTTAAATTTTATTTGAATAAAAGTCTACTGTTAGTAATAATCAGTCAGTGTTCTAATAATCGCCAACAAGTGAACAAGTGAAAAAGGATAACTCTGCTAGTCTGATGTAAGGAGCCGAAAGGCTCTTAAGTTATGATGTAACCTATTTTATTGGACCGCAGTACTAAAGCTAAATAACTTATGTGTATTTTGTTATCTATAGAAATAAATAAAATTTAAATGTCTGTTTGTAATGTGAAAATTACGGCTTCTTATTAAATGCATATGAAAGTATATACGATACCTATAACAAAAACACAATTATTAAAGTTTTTGTCTATCTGTCTGTCTGTCTGTTTGTTCCGGCTAATTTCTGAAACGGCTGGACCTATTTTGACAGTACTTTCACTGGCAGATAGCTAATATCATAAGGAGTAACTTAGGATACTTTTTATAGGATTATACTTTACTTTTACTTTATATTAGGATTATAGTAAAATAATTAGGGTTCCGCGCAAAAATACTAAAATCCCAAATAACACGCGAAGGAAGTCGCGAGGAACAGTTAGTTATACTATATATCTTTTAAATATTATTGCCCTTTTGCGACCTGTGTATTTAAGAATAATGTGTTGTAAGTGTGTTCATACTAATTGTATAAAACTGGTTCTTCCCAGGACAGAGGTTTTTAAGAACCAGTGGTAAGTATTACGTTGAATAAAACATAAACATAATCACTCACGCCTGTCACCCAGAGGGGTAGGCAGAGATTATGGACTTCCATTTGGCACGATCCTGACATGAATAAAAATTATTTCATTTAATTCTTAATGCTTTTCCTGTTACCATTCTCTCAATATTAGAACAGTAAATTATAGAGTACTTACCCAGCATGTGGAAAAAGTGACAAATGGGTAATTGGGTTTGTGAAGATTAGTGTAGACTAAAATGACATTTTGAGTTCAAATATCACCCGGAACGAATTTGTTCGGTCTACGGCTTCCGGGTTTGTCATTGTTTGTTCATGTGCAATTAATGTATGTAAAACACCTTTGCCGTACAAGTGTTCTCTAGAGTGCTGGCATCTATGACATTGTTTATTGCAATTTCAAGTGCTGATTTACCGCATGACGTGGAAGGAAAACATCTTGAGGAAATCGGTGACTTCATCGTGCGTCTTGTCGTGCAGGACAAAGTGCAGGGCACCAAGGAGCGAGAAAGGTCGCACTTGCGATAAACCTCACCACCTGATGGACTTTAAGTACTTTTTCCACTTCATTTTATGAAATAAAACTATATAAGAGCGTACCTTGCAGTGTGATACCAGTGTTAGAATATGGATCACCCATTTCTTCATGATGTCAAGTGACGTCTGATGGTAAGTGGATGCTGTGGCCCATAGACATCTACACCTATGCTCGATTAAGAATTAAAAATCCAGATGCGTTGTGACCCCTGCGGACTAAGACTAGCTAGCAATGGACTAGGAGTAGACCGCGAGCAATGGAAAATTAGACAAAAAGAGGCAAATTAAATAAGTGTTATTAAATAAATTAAATGCGTAGTTTTATTCAAGTATATGACGACCACAGGACGCTAATTAAGGGTAGAAAATTATTATTTGAAGATCACTAATTCGAATATATCCGGCTCGAAGGACTACTATGTACACTACTATATATATACACTATTTAATTAGATATAGTGGAAGTGGACTGTATTGAGATTCTAAATCCCCTGAAGCGTTCAGTTACCGCAGTCACAAAATTACATCAAGAAAACAATAAACTACTCACGGTCTTACTAGCCAGCCTCCCAAGATCAGCAAACGTTGATAGCTCCTGGTAGCTTAGCTAGTGTATTCTACACGGTAGAATACACTAGCAGTTAGATTGTACACGGTACTCTGGAGTATTTCTTTTTAAAGAGTTTTCTGAAGAGATATTCAACACGATAACACAAAGATAATGTAAATGGCTTCTCCCGCTTCCCACCCCTTTCTTCGTTTTTTAACTCCACAGATTATTACAATGCATGTTGCGTCGCAATGTTGCCACTAGGTGTAACCGCCGCCCAGATCGCAGCAGATCATTGTGTGTGTCATAAAATTTGTGAGTTGCGGTTTATTACTGACCAGTATTAGTTAAAATTTTGTTGTCGGACACGTAGAGAGTGGAAGGAAGGCGTCGGTATACTACATCCTTAAGATCACCCCCCCCCCCCCCCCCACACCGCAACTACTTTATAACTATATATTGAAGCTATATTTGTTTTGCAAAAGAGAGCCGTACGGGCGATTTATAATCTAAATTGTAAAGAGTCCCTTAGAGAAAAATTTAAAGAAATAAACATATTAACTTTGGCATCGCAATATATTTATGAAAATGTAATGTATGTACATAAAAACATAAATAGCTTTAATAAGAATAAGGATGTTCATACCTTAAACACTAGGAACAAACATAAGCTTGTAATGCCACTTACAAGACTCCACAGAATTAGTAATTCATTTATGGGGCAATGTATACGCTTTTACAACAGAATCCCAGAACATGTTCAAAGTTTGTCAATAAACAAGTTTAAAAGTTTTATTAAAGAAAAACTATACAAAAAGGGTTATTATAATATCAAGGAATACATGAATGAAAATAACCCCTGGGAATAAGGTGATCGCCACCATGCTGGTTCTATGAAAATTCATTTAAAATTGTATAAAAAAAATTATTGTTAAGTGAAATTATGTTTAAAAAAAAAGTCCCGCTGGGTTTCTTGCTGGTTCTTCCCAGGACAGAGGTATTTTCCGAACCAGTGGTAAATAAAATAATGACTTTCAATAAGTATTATGTAATAATCCATATTGAATAAAAATCATTCTATTCTATTCTATTCTAACCTAATAATAAAGAAATATTACCCCATTTTTTGTGTTTTTTTACACTTTGAATGGTAATATAAAAAACAAGTTACTTAGTAACTTTACAAATGATTGGTGAAGGAACGGTTTTTTACCTATTACATGAAAATTTGTAGCTAAAGCACGCAGATACTTGAATTGAACATGTACCGAAGAACATGCAAGTGGTTTATTTTAAGTGGCAAGCTGTATGCCTCGGGTCATAGATTTCCTTCTTTTCTATGACGCGGAACTACGTGACACTTCCTTGGGAATACTTTGGTGCTGCAACTTCACAACAATTTTTACTTTTCAACCGTAACTCGATTTCGCAGACTTTGAGCATGATTATTCAATTTGAGATAAAACAGGATAAAATATAGGATCTTTTTAAGCACGTGCCCTATTCAAAACTCTATCGTTTAATTTCGAATGTTGTAATACTACTTTATATTGGGATGCTGCATGAATATCATTTTAAGTTGTCGTGAAGCGACAATTAAATACAAAGAATCTAACCTAACAGCAACAAAACAACAAAAATAGAACAAAAACAAATAATATATTTAAAATTTAAAAGATATTTACAATTTTATATAACAAAATGGAGTATGAAAATGAGGATGGATGTCGTGATTTACAATTATTTAAAAAAAAGATAATAAAAAAAGGATTAGTGTTGAAGTTGAGCCTGAAGATCCAAGGTGTACAGTAAGTGCTCTCAGCGCCTGGAACGAGCACCCACAGCGTAGGTGAGGGTGTGAGCGTCTCTAGGCGACGACCTCGGGTGAATGCGGAGGTTTGCAAGATCCAGCAACTTCAGGCAAGACAGGGGCTTGCAGGATCTTCAGCGACTTCAGGCAGGACAGAGGCCTGCAGGATCCGGCGACTTCAGGCGGAACAGGGGCTTGCAGGATCCGGCGACTTCAGGCAGAGCAGAGGCCTGCAGGATTCGGCGACTTCAGGCAGAGCAGAGGCTTGTAGGATTCAGCGACATCAGGCAGAGCAGAGGCTTGTAGGATTCAGCGGCATCAGGCAGGACAGAGGCTTGCAGGATTCGGGGGCAGTGTGGCCCCGGGATAAGGCCTTTAGGAGATGCTTCGAATTCGAGAACTGAAGCGAGACTGACTTTCTTGACCGATTGTTCGGCTTTTATACCTTTTTAGAGAGAACGGAAAAATTATTTAAATTAGATGCAAATTTTTTGTAAATAGCCAAGAGGAAAGAGTATTTATGTGGAATTATCGAAGTAGAAGCAACAGACCGGTAGCGAATTTGAATATAATTGTCATGACAACCAGATAAACAACGATGTCAAAACATGTCAAATTTTGGTTTTAGGCTCGTAATAGAAAAACGGTAAGATTTAAGTGAAAAATGAGATATTATTGATATAGGAAAAAAGGTAGCGCACCTGCGCGCACAAAGCCCGAAATTGCAGAGTTACGGAAAACTAAATAAAAGATCAAAAAAGGTAGACTCCATTGACATCAATTTAAAAGTGCTGATAGTGTGAAAATACGTAGTAGAAATGATTTGTTATTGTGTTCTTATGGTTTGAAATCGTTACAGGATCCTATGGAAATAAAGGTGATGTAAAATATCCAGTTTTGAGGTGAATGCAGAAAATCGAAACAGAATGGAAAAATGAATTTAAAATAATGTAAAATGATATGTAAGTAGCATAACACTACAAAGTATCATAAAGAATATATTTTTAACTAAAAAATTTATTAAAAATGGACTATATAAATTAACCTTCCAACGGTCGCGCGCGGTCTCTGAGTCCGCAACGAACTTATTTTAGTCAATTTACTAAAAATATAAACAATAGATGCTTGTGCTTCCGTGATATCCTCGGGAAAGTGAGGTAGCACCCCTCAGTAGCCCTGTGATATTCGTCGCATGCACACGTGCTTTCTTATTTGTGTTTGCGGTCTCAGATTCCGCGCGCGACCGATTGTGTTCCAAAACAATCCAGTGCAATTAAAGTGAAACCGGGGTAAATCTTATTATTACTTTTTATGTTTTATATTATAATATTATTAAGGTATAGTTTTAAAAATGTACTTTTGTTGTAGAAAATGAATTACGAAGACTTAGAACGTCGAATATCTCGCATGCTAAAGGAGGTGGAATCAGAAGGTTAGGTCTTCGACGACGTTTCGGACCAAGAAGACAACCCAGTAGAAGTTTTGCCAGCACAGGATGAGTGTGTTTAATCAGATGCTGACAGCGATGACGATAACGTCACGTCGTTGTTACTATTGCGATAGGAAAAAGAACCGTAAAACAAAGTATAGTTGTTTTAAATGTGGAAAACACATGTGTCTTGAACATGTGATTGTTATATGCTGAGAATTTTCATCTCAAGTAGATATTATGGATAATAATGTCGAATAGTTTATTATAGTTTTGCTAAACTAATAATTAGTAGCTTTTAGGTATGTTTTCTTTATTTTATTTTATTATAATTTAGATTATAACTAGAATTATACATAGAATGATCTAAAATAAATGTAATTTTAAAGTTCCTATTACACAGTACCATTGAAAATGAATGTGATTTATTTCTAAGATAGTTATAGTAAATTTTATAAGTTGTAAGTAGTAAAAAAGACAATTTCATTTTGTTTTGTTTTTGTTGATTTATAACGGTGATTTTCAACCAGAGACGAAAATTCTGACTTTTTATAGACCTTTGTTCTATTAAGTACACATAAAAAGAAAAAGGAATAAATATTATGTTTTTATTTTATTTTACATGTATAAGACCTCTTTTTAATCATTTGTTTTACATTAAGTCGAAATATTCATTTGTTTTCTCAAATAAGACACTTAGTAGAAGACACAAAGTTGCGGAATCATACTTTTTCTGCCGACTTCCAAAAAGGAGACGGTACTCAATAAAACTGTATGTTTTTTTTAATGTGTGTTACCTCATAACATTTTACTGGGTAAACCGATTTCGATGATTCTTTTTTATTTGAAAGCTGCTACTTTTCGTGTGGTCCCATATGAATTTCATCAAGGTCAGACCAATATTTTTGAGTTATTCTTAATAACTTATATTTAAGTCGGCTGTAGAAAATTTTTAATTATTAACAGTTTGAAGCAAGGGCTGGACTAATATTACCATTCTTTAATTCATGCATGCATTAACGCTTATCAAAAGCTCACTGCTAAACCTATCAATGTATACCGGGTGTACGATCCAGCCAGCGATCGTGCGATCGCTAGCTGCGGGCAGTACTGCAAATACGGCCATATTGCAATACCTAATTATTTAAATACCTGCCACTTATCTAAATACCTAACTTATCTTCCTACTTAACCTACTATTTTGCCACTGTGCTAGTCTCCACCTAGCCACTTTAATTCGAATTCACAGATTAAATAAATCAAATAAAATTAAATTTAAAATACAAGGAAATCAATGTTACTAATAAGCTTTCTTGCGCAAGTAGTCGACTCACCTATTGAATTTAAATATTATAGTGTAAGAAATACATAAAGCCTGTTATTATATTGTTATGTTTAAAAGCAAAATGAAATATAGCCTTAACAAAAGAAATACGCTTGAGCATCTTAAAATCATATCCTGGAGGTAAAAGTACAGTAAGTTCAAAATTAAAAAAATGTTATGTAAAAATATTTTTTTTAATTTATATCTTAAAACTCAGCGAATACGCATTTCAAAAAAAATTCTCGCAAAAAGTTCGAGCCGGGAACTGAGCCGATACAATAAATTGGTAGATTACCTCTAATAACAATTAAAATCACGTGATAGAGCCATGCTGTCACGTGGTAGAGCCATGCTGTAGCTATATCAGTAGTATAGTTGTAGCACGAATGGGTCGGCTCGACCGGGGAAGAACCACGCTCTCACAGAAAACCAGCGTAAAATAGCAGCTTAACGCTGCTGTGTTTCGTATGGTGAGTGTAGAGAACCGGAGACCCCTTTTACTGGCAAAGAGGCATTCCATCTTAGTCCTCACGGGTGAAAACGCATCTGCATCTAGAGTCTTTATTGAGGAGAGATGTAGATGTCAATGGGTCACAGTAACCACTTACAATCAGGTGGACTGTGGGCTCGATTGTCACCCTATCCTATAAAAAAAATAAAAGGTAAATTGCATGAAAGGAAATCAGCTAAAGTAAAGTCAGTGTCGATATAAATAATAAATTTGAATCAGTTGATCCAAATAAAATCTCATCAGTAGGCATTTGTAAATGTGAATGGAAAATGTATCAATATCTCAACTGATGTAGATATAACTCTATACCAAAATAACGAAGGAAATATGTCGCAATTTAAATTCCAACAAAAAAACACGTATCAAGCTTAAGAACCGAGTGATTTGAAAGGCTTTTTTTTGAAGAATCTAATAAGTTCACAGTACAAGAATTTCAAAGAACGATTATATGTAGAGGAAAATTATTTATTAAAATGATGGAACATTTTGTAAAAAAGTAATGCTGTAAGAGGATTGGTTATTTAAGCTATTCCTTTGACTCGAAACGTAAAAGATTTTGATGAGTATGATTATGTTCAGAGTTGTAACAAATTGTTATGTAAAAGAGTATTTGTTAAGTAAATCAATATTTTATTTTAACTTAAATTTATTGATGATAGAGTAGCAGTGTAAGAGTATCTATAATCCTACTTCATCCTACGAGTGTAGTGTTTATATCAAGAAAAATCTTCCGATAGATGGTGAACAACTTTTTCGCATGGACGCTCGACTACTCTCCCGCCCCCCCTCCCCGCCACTTATCTCCTTTTCAACCCTATTATGACCGTTTTACAAAACATACTGCGCACAGCGGTCGTATTTCGGTTATTATTAGCGGTTATTATTTCCTTCACTTTTATGTTAAGGCATATCACAGGATAAACGGAAAAGGCCCATGTCCCGCGTTGATAAAAATGAGCTAATTGGAAGAAATATAATAAAGTGAATAGATGTTATGTTGTAGATTCTTTTTTTATAGGAGAGGGGGCAAACGAGCATGCGGCTCACCTGATGGTAAGTGACTACCGCCGCCCATGAACAACTGCAACACCAGGGGAATCGCAGATGCGTTGCCGGCCTTTTAAAAAGGAGTACGCTCTTTTCTTGAAGGTCCCTAAGTCGTATCGGTCCGGAAAAATCGCTAATGGTAATCGATTTCACAAGGAGGTCGTGCGAAGAAGAAAACATCTTCTAAATCGCACAGTGGTGGACCGCCAATCATCGAGATGGTGTGGATGGTATCGGGAGTTCTGCCGCGATGTGCGTTCGTGAAATTTGGCGGCTGGGATTAATCCGAACAATTCCTCAGAGCACTCCCCATGGTAGATGCGAAAGAAAATGCAAAGGGATGCAACATCTCTTCGCAGTGCCAATGAATCGAGCCGATCGGAAAGGGCTCGGTCGTCGACGATTCGCGCAGCTCTGCGTTGGATGCGGTCAAGTGGAAGGAGCTGGCACTGGGGAGCCCCTGCCCAGAGATGGGAACAGTATTCCATGTGAGGCCGAACTTGCGCCTTGTAAAGTTGCAGGCGGTGTGCCGGCATGAAATACTGTCCCGCTCTGCTGAGCACGCCAAGCTTTTTAGAGGCCAATTTGGCCTTCCCTTCCAAGTGACCACGAAACTGCACGTCACTCGATATGTCGACTCCGAGGATACCGATACTGGCTGAGGCAAGAAGGGGAGTGCCTTGAAACTGAGGAGATACGACAAAGGGGTGCTTTTTAGCGGTAAACGCGCAAACTTGTGTCTTCTGAGGATTAAACTGGACTAGATTTAGTCGCCCCCAATCCGAGATTTTGCTCAGCAATGACTCGACTTCAGACACAAGTTTGTTCCGGTACTCAGCAACGTTTTCCCGAGAAATATTGGCACGGCCGGTGTATAGAGCATCACCAGTGATGTCATCCGCATAGCAATGAATGTTACCAGTTAGCAACATATCATTGATATGCAGAAGAAACAGCGTTGGTGATAGCACACAGCCTTGTGGAACACCAGCGTTAATAGGCTTGTAGTCAGAGCATGCATGTAGATTAACGAAAGCGGCCACGCTAGCTAAACAATAACTATATTAAATTGTGTTCCCTCGACTTCACACAGGCGATTTCTGTATCTCGATAACAGCACCACCTATTGGATCCTATAGTCAATCTAAACCATCCAAGGACCTACAAAAACACATACAAATAATTCCATCAAAATCTTTCGAACCGTTTTCGAGTTTTAGCGAGACTAACGGACAGCAACTGATTTCTATATAAAATAATATAGAAACAAAAAGTTATAAGTCACGAGGATGTAAATATAATTTAAAATAATAAATGTTTTACTAACGACTTCAATATAAAGTATTAAGAATAACTCAAAAACTATTGGTATATATAGGTATAAATTTATATGGTACCACATGTGAAGCACTAGCTTTCAAATAAAAAAAAAGTCATCGAAATCGGTTCAACCAGTAAAAAGTTATGAGGTAACACACACATAAAAAACATACAGTCGAATTTAGTACTGACTACTTTTTGAAGTCGGTAGAAAATAAAAAACTGTGACCACTTCGGACCAAGTAAGTGTATTGACGAGTTTACGACTGCACATTGAAAGGCACAAGATGTCGCAGGTCGTTTTAAAAAAACCCGGTTTTGGAAGATTGTTCTTGTATACATTTTTTGTAAAACAGCGACAGTAGCCTATAGCAAAGCGCGAACCGCCAACTCAAAAGGTTCTGGGTTCAAATTCGCCATTCAACTACTGTCGTGTATACTCCTAACAAAATGTGTTTAAAGGGAATAATTGTAATGCGAATATCATTGCTAGTATTTTTTTTTAAATATATATAAAGAATAAAAATAATCAATTATTAATACTTATTGAAATTTGCAAGTTGACGTTGTGACCAGGATTAAAAAAGGAATGCTTCAGCTATGCTGCTTCTTTTTTTTTTTGTGGCAACCCCGGTGACAAGTTGTAAAATAATTGCTCCCAACTATTTTTAAAAATTAAATATTGTAAATTAATAATATCCACCTTAATTTTGAGTTACAGTTGTTAAATACGACTTATTTGTGTTTGTGATATAAGTAAAAGTCAGAAGTACCTATTTTAATTACATAAATTGTGTTTACTGTTCCAACCAAAAGTAACAGCTGTAACGAACATCGTTTAAACGTATTGTAAGTGTAATTCTTGTTATCCCTTTAACATTTTAAGATTTACCTATTAAGTGTTGTTGTGGATTTCATTTTGAATTATTTACATGATAATTTAATTTGAGATCTGTAAATAAGCCCGTACATCTCGACATTTGCTTCCTCTGCTTCTTTGGTTTTCTTTCTTTGTTTTCTTTTGCTATTTACATTTAATAGTAAAATGAATACACGCAACGCCAAAACGCGCCAATTGGAGAACCAACTTCAAATGGCGCTTCAAGAACTTAAGGCGTCAAAGCAGCAGTGTGAGCTGTTAATTAAAGAAAGGGATGACAATGAAAAGGAAATAATTAATATAATTGCTAAAAATACTAAACTAAAAAGTGACATGGTTAAGTTGCATAAAGAATATACATTTGTTACAAAAGAAAGGGATCAACTTCAGAGAACAGTCGATGAGTTTGACCAATGCAGCAAGGAATATGAGGAATCCCTCAAATTAATTGCTGCATTGCAGTTACATTTAAGTGAGGCTAATGAGCAGGTTGTGCAATTAAAACATATATAGATAACATGAAAGCGTCCCAAACTCAAAATCTGTTCAACGAGCTCATAGAGTGTGAATCTACTAAATTAAAGCATTGCAACCCTTCACAGCAATCGATTTGACTGGTGATGATTATGTCATATCAAGAAAAGCAGCAAGGACTACCTGCAGTAGAAGAAAATTAAGGAAATATATAAAAATTAATAAATATATTAGAAAACTACAAAAATTAATTAAAACTAAAATTAATGTTAAAAATTATATAAATGTATGCAAAGAAAAGCAAGAACTAATTAATTAACTTAAAATATATTCAATTGAAGTGGAAAATATGAATCTCTGTTATAAGACTGATATAGAGTGTCTAAATTCAACAATTTTATCACTCAAAAGCTCTCTACAAATTGTATCAAATAAATATTCATCGGCTCAAGATGAGATAAAAGAACACATATTGGCCATGAATGATCTGGTAAAATCATGTAAATATAATGGGGAGCGCTTTGACTCCTTAATAAAAAATCAGAGTGAGTATCAGCGCTCCATACCAGGTTCGTCGGGGACAATATGTGTAAATAACAAAGTTAACAGTAAGACCTCATTATTTTCACCTACACTCTATGACAGTGCCATGACAAAGGATATAAACTTAAAAAGCAATGTAAATATTAAAAAAATAAAGTTATTATGTATTGTGATGACATAGGCAAAAATTTGGGCATGATGTTAAATAACTGTTTAAAAGGACATATGATCACTAATTATTGCACGCCTGTAGCATCCTTTAGTCATATAATGAATAAAGTTTTAGCTAGTAAATTTTGTCCTAATAGCACATTAGTAATTCTTATTGGGAGAAGAGGCAATGTAAACAAAAATCAATTATTAAAATATATTGATAATCTTAATACTTTAAATGTACCTAAAATTATCTTGTTTACATTACCTTACATACAGGGTTGGCCGCAGGAAAATAAAATAAGATATGATTTAAATTTATTAATGAATAACTTTTCATGTAATAATAATTTAAACTTGACATTTAATTGTTACAATTATAATGATAGAATTAATTTAATAGACATATATAATTTAATTAAGAAATTTTTGACTAGAGATAGGTATTACCTATCAAAATATAATTTAAGACAGATAGCAAATGTGCTATCTTATTATTTATATATTAACTCAGCCAAGGACTTGGCTACACAGACATCTGCTTCTTATGAGCAGTGTTATGACTTAATATGCAATTTGGAATAAGTTCCAAGTAATTTAAATTAGAAAATGAGACAATAGAGGTAATCTCTAGCAGTTATTATAACTTAAATAATTTAGAATGTGGCTTACAAATCTTTAATTGTATGACTCCACAGAAAGATAATGAAAACTGTTTACAACTGGTGCATCAAAATATACAAGGCATGATAGGCAAAGAGCTAGAAATTGAGTTGTTCTTAAATACCAACAATATTCATATCTTATGTATTACTGAACATTGTTTAAAAGCTTATAATTTAATGTTTAACTTCAGTAATCACCAGGTGGTCAGTTCTTTCAATAGAGATACGGTTTTAAGAGGTGGCTCCTTAATATTAGCTAGTAAATTATTATCATGTAAAGAACGTGAAGACATTGTGAGCCTCTCTGTTGAGCGAACTGTAGAAATGGCATGTTTTGAGTTTGAACACCTCATTGTTGTGAGCGTCTACAAACCCCATGTTGTACATATGATACTTTTGAAAACATTATGGAGGAAGTTTTTGCTAAGCTTAATAAACAGAATAAATCTATTGTAATATATGGAGACTTTAATATCAATCTCCTAGAAGCTTCCTCCATCAATATTAAATTTAGATCATTGTTTAAATCATATGGTCTTTTTAATTTATTTATAGAGCCAATGCGTATTTCTCAATCTAGTGCAACATGTATAGATAACATTTTTACAAATGTGAAGCCGTTGCATAAATGTATAATTCAAAAATTAAGTTCTGATCACTGTGGACAAGTAGTTTCGTTACCTTATGTTCACAAAAAGCAAGTAGATGAGAAAGTTGTGTCTTACTTACTTATTTATCTTCACGCACAATCCCTGACGGGGTAGCCAGAGAGAACAGATCGCCAAGTGTCACGATCCTTACATATCTCTTTCGCTTCTTTCAGATTCATTATCTTCTTCATACATGCACGTCTAGGTATCCGAGTACTCTTGACCCTAACCTCTTCGAGCAATTTGCTCACATGGTCTTCGAAAGTTAGTCTCGGTCTACCTCGACACCTTTTAATATTAACTTTCGCGCTATATATTTTCTTCACCATTCGGTCTTCACTCATTCGCTCAACGTGCCCAAACCACCGAAGCACGCCCTTATCAATTTTTGTGATAAGGTCATCTTTCAAACCTGCCATATTGCGAATCTCTTCGTTTCGCTTTCGGTCGGCCATGGTAACGCCGCACATTTTACGAAGAGATCGCATCTCCACTGCATTCAACTTGCTTTTATGCTTCTTCTGGCATACCCAGGTTTCGCTGCCATATAACAAAGTCGGTACCAACACTGCGTTCTGTATTGCAAGGCGTGCACTCTTCACTACGCCTTGCCTTTTGACTAACGCAGTCAGGGCACCATTGATCATTGGCAGCGACACGCCTGTCCACATTTAAGTCACATCTTCCATCCCGGCTAAAAGCACTCCCCAAGAATACAATTTCATTTACTTGTTCTAGACATTCCTGATTTACCCATATTTCACACTTCGTTCTCTCTTCGTCCCTTTCAAATACCAGAACCTTAGTTTTATTAGCATTCAAACGGAGACCTTTAATTTCACATTCCTCTTTCATACACGTGACTAATGCCTGCATACAGCAGACAATTTACTTTTATGTCACCCAATTTCACACCCAAACAGCTATCTTTCAGCTTTTGTAAACAGCTGTCAAGATACAGTATGAACAGCCATGAAGACATGACACAATCCTGTTTTACGCCCGTTTGGACGCTAAACATGGGTGACAGGTCATGCCCTACCCGCACACAGGCTTTACAGTCACAGTAAAGAGACTGCACAGCCCTTAGCAATCGACCATCCACACCATACCCCGGCAACAGTTCCCACATTTTCTTCCTTACAACCTTATCAAATGCTTTCTCAAGATCCACAAAAGCACAGAAAATCTTCTGGTTAGCAGCCAGAAGCTTTTCCGTGATCATGCGGAGAGAAAACATTTGATCCGTGCACCCTCTTCCAGGTCTAAATCCGCATTGTGCCTCCCATAGAAATCTTTCCGATTTCTCTTGCATCCTACGTGTCAAAACCTTCGAGTAAACTTTACTTGCTTAACTGGTCAAGCTGATCGTCCGATAGCACCCGCAGTCAAAATGTGAACCTTTACCTTTATATAAAGGCACAATGACTGCGGATCGCCAATCATCCGGGACATACCCCGTCCGCCAGCACAAATTGCACAGCAGATGAAAGCTGTCCCAGACGTGAGGCCCACCATACTTGACCATTCTTGACCAAAGAAAGTTGTGTCAGTTCCAGTAAATGCACGTCGCTTGGAGAAATTTAGAAGTAACATAGTGAAAAAACTTCCATCACATTCATACCAAAATGATCCTAATTTTTTGTATGGAACATTATTTAAGCTTATTTGCAATGAATTTAATAATACTTTTACTTCTAAAACATTCTCCTTGAACAGTCGGATGTCATTCAATGAATGGGCGACAGTAGGAGTCCATAAGAGCAGGCATAGGTTATATGATCTTTACCATGAAAGGTCATATAATCATAGTGTCGAATTTAGGGAATATGTAAAAAAATATTCAAAAATATTTAAAAGAGTGTGCTCCATAGCCAAGTCTTTGCATTTGAGCAACAAAATTAAGACGGCTTCCAATAAAATTAAAATGACATGGAGTATAATTAATAGCGAAACTGGTAAGATTAACTCTCGCAATTCAAATTACCAGTTAAGTGTTAACAACAAATTAACTGTATCAGATCAGGACGTAGCAATGGTTTTTGAGAATTTTTTTTTATGCAGCCTATTTACGTCGCACTGCTGGGCACAGGCCTCCTCTCATTTCTGAGAGGGTTTTAGGGCAAGGTAATGTCCACCGCGCTGCCCCAATACGTGTTGGCGAACTTCACATGTCATCGAAATATTTTTTTTATTTCTCAAACATGCAGGTTTCCTCACGATGTTTTCCTTCACCGCCGAGCACGTGGTAAATCAGCACTTAAAATTGCAATTAACAATTTTATTGGTGCCGGCGGGGATCGAACCCGGGTTGCTCGAGTACTGTGAAGCTTACAGCGAGCGCTAACCATCTGAGCTACCACGGCTCAGAGAAATATTTTACTGATATTCCGATCTTGAACACTAAGTCACTGAATTCTTCACCTGCCGTCGCCGAATCATTACTTAAACAAAATGTAAATTTGTGTACAAAGAATTTTACATTTCATAAAGTGTCATCAAAAGATATTGTAAAATATTTTAAAACTATTGATGTTAAGAAAACTGCGGATCTGTGGGGGATTTCCGTTAAAGTTATTGCGTCTATAATGGATACAATCGCGCCTCATTTAGCTATTATTTTTAATACTAGTATCGAATCTGGTGTGTTTCCTGATTTAATGAAGCATAATAAAGTAATACCTTTATTTAAATCTGGTAGTACA
The DNA here is from genome assembly GCA_963668995.1 of Parnassius mnemosyne. Taxonomy (NCBI): domain Eukaryota; kingdom Metazoa; phylum Arthropoda; class Insecta; order Lepidoptera; family Papilionidae; genus Parnassius; species Parnassius mnemosyne. Next base: position 37,492,337 of record CAVLGL010000085.1, read on the forward strand.
TTAGACCCCGCCAATTTTAGACCTATTTCTGTACTACCAACACTTAGTTAGATTTTTGAAAAAATTGTTCTTGATCAAATGTTAAATTTTTTTAATATAAATAATTTACTTCATAAAAATCAATTTGGTTTCACAAGGGGTCGCTCGACAACTGATGCCGGTGTTGAGCTGATTAAATATATCTTTAATGCATTGGAGAATTCACAGGATGCTTTAGGTATATTTTGTGATCTATCCAAGGCCTTCGATTGTGTTCACCATGAAACATTAATCAGGAAACTTCAACACTACGGTGTAAGAAGTGATGCCCTTAAATTAATTATTTCATATTTAAGTAAGAGAACGCAAAAAGTTGTTATTAACAATTTGAGCTCTACCGGATCTATGGTACAAATGGGCGTGCCTCAAGGCTCAATTCTCGGCCCCTTTCTGTTTCTTGTATACATTAATGACTTACCTTACATAGTAGGGGATAACCATGATATAGTATTATTTGCAGATGACACTGCTTTAATTTTCAAATTAAGTCGACAGTTACTAAAATATGACGAAGTAAATAATGCTATATCTAAATTAGTAAATTGGTTCGATGTTAATAATTTGCATTTAAATGGCACTAAAACAAAATGTATGAAATTCGTGACTCGAAATGTCGAACAATTAAATACTAATGTAATTTTATATGGGGAGAAAATGAGTCTTGTAGATACCACCATTTTTCTTGGAACCACACTAGACACGAAGCTTCAATGGAGCCCCCATATATCAAAACTAGCAAGCAGACTTAGTTCTGCAGCATATGCTAGACTACTACTACTAGAAACAGCTAGACTAGTTTACTTCAGCTACTTCCATAGCATAATGTCGTATGGTATTTTGCTATGGGGACACGCAGCTGACACTGAAATTATATTTGTTTTGCAGAAGAGGGCCATAAAAGCAATTTATGATTTAAATCCTAGAGTCGCTGCGACAAAAATTTAAGGAAATTAATATATTAACTTTGGCCTCTCAATACATTTATGAAAATGTAATGTACGTACACAAAAATAAAATTAGTTTTACAAAAATAAGTGATATTCATTCTGTAAATACTAGGAACAGACACAACCTAGTAGTACCAGTTACTCGACTCCATCGAGTCAGTAATTCATTCTTGGGGCGATGTATACGCTTTTACAACAAAATTCCAGAAAATATACAAAGTTTGACCTGTTCATAGTTCAAAAACTTTATTAAACTAAGTTTGTATAAAAATGGTTAATATAATATTAAGAAATTTATGGATGATAATAACCCCTGGAAATGAGGTGATCGCTACCAAGCTATTTCTAATTTGTTGTGTTGTTAAATTGTGTAACATCTTGATTGTAAGCTGTTATTTAAAAAAAAAGTCCCGCTGGGTTTGTTGCTGGTTCTTCCGAGGACAGAGGTTTTTTCCGAACCAGTGGTAATCAAACAAAAGAGTGACTTTCAGTAAGTATTATTTATAATCTATATTGAATATAAAAGTTTCTGTTTCTGTTTCTGTTTCAGTGGTTTGGTCATGTAGAAAGAATGAACGAGGAAAGAGTGACAAAGCAAATTTATGTTTCAAAAGTGAACGGCAGAGTCGGGAAGGGACGTCCTAAACGAAGATTCATCGATCAAATCGGCGATACATTGACAATGGGCCAGATTAGGAGTACATTTAACCGACGATCGTGTATTCGTAGATATATGGATGTAAAGGAGGCGAGAGAGGTGTGTCAGAATCGCGCCAAATGGAAGTCCGTAGTCTCTGCCTACCCCTTTGGGTGACAGGCGTGAGTGTTTTGCGTGTAAAATTTGCTACTGAACAATGGCGCCACAGATTGCCACCTAGTTGCCATGCTTAGCATGCGCGTTGACAACGCCAGTTTTTATTATTTTGAGTTTTATTTCACGAAGATGGTGCTGCCCATCTGCTGTTTCATAACCCTCTGTCGCTTCTTACTACATCCGAGGGTTGATAATATGGGCCATTAGTGGTGGAGTACACCACTACATCACAACAAATATATTACAAGTATTACATAACATGATCATCATCATTACAGCACTTCAGAAGTCCACTGCTGAACATAGACCTTCCCAAGAAACATAACAAAGGACGGTCCTGAGACACTTGCATCCATCAACTTTCTGCATATCTTACCACGTCGTCACTCCAGTGGGGGGCCGCACTACACGTCGCTTATAGTACGAGGCTGCCACTCGAGTACCTTTCTTACCCACAGGTTATCGGTTCTTCCAGCTACATAGTCAGCAGCTTACTAATCCGTTGAGTAATCCTATAATTGGTTATTCTGGTTCTACAGTGGATATTACGCTCATTTCTAAGTCTTTCACACAGATAAATCCAGAGCGTACATTACATAATAACTACCTTGAAATTATATTTTGTACATTAGTACAAAAATACAGTTTACGTTTCAAAACATTTTTGAGTCGAGAAAAGAATGAAACTCCGATGAAATGGAAAATGAGCCGTCTTGAGGAAAATCTTGAATCTTGATGAAACCTACATGTCTTAAATAAATAAAAATCGAAGACTTGTGAAGGCTGCGCTCGCTGTTTATTTCATAATCTTCTCATAAATGAGACTATATTAAGTACAACTTTATTTTCAACTTAAAGTAAGTGGCGTGGTCTATAGACATTAACATTAATTCTTAATTACGCTGTCACCCCTGAGGAATACGATAGAATACCTGGTTTCCAGTAAAAAGGATCTCCGACTCTCTACACTTACCATACAAAACACAACAGCATTAAGCTGCTATTTTACGCTGGTATTCTGTGAGAGCACGCTTCTACCCCGGTCGAGCCGACCCATTCGTGCTAAAACCATAATGTAGCTGCAGCTTGGCTCTAAGACGTTTTAAATTATGACTTATTCTTCTTTATAAGTCATTCCCTAAAGTCTAAGGATTGTTACCAGTCTTAGAGTTCAGTTTAATTCAGCATAGAGATCTTTACTGAGCTCTGTTATCTATGTCGTGCAAGGCTTAAAGTTGTTGCATTTTTGTGATCAGCACGACGTGATAACGTTAGAGGATCATAAGTCCATTCAGAGAAGCATCCATTAACTATCGGGTGGACTCGGTATTTGCTTCTCTCACTTATACTATAAAAGGTGCACGTGATGTTTGCATTTGGCTAAACACATTATCCAATAAAAAACAATACCAGATAAACAGCGTGAATTGTATCATTATTTAGCAGATGTTATTCCCCACTCTAAATTCATACGTTGACTAGTTTTTGCTATTAGTAATTAGTTCTGAGGAAATCTAGTTCTGTATGAAATTTCTATATAAAATTTCTATATTGTAGTTGAATTTTATTACACGTAGAAATGTAAGGAATGCTAAGTAGTATTGTTCTGTTCAATAAACGGGTCACAACTCTGTTACAAACGTGAGTATATAGACCGATTTAAAGCCTTGAGCTATCTTGCTAGCAACTAAATGTTTAATTTCTTCACATGTTGAAAGCGTTCTTGGTACGAAATCGCAAGGCGAACTAATTTACGATCTTAATATAATCGAGTTGCATGTAACCCTTCTGGTAGAATATGTCCTGCTACATTGCAGGGCACACAGCAAGACTTAGCAAGTTTTAATAGTTTATAATAATTATTTATTTGACAAAAATACCGTACCTATACCGTTACAGCCTATTAAAGTACACTGCTGAACACAGGTCTCCCCTATAAATTGTCTCATAGGGAGGATATTTGCCATAGTTGCCACGAATATCAAGCGGATTGCAAACCGCAGTTTTGTTTTTATTTTAGACGTTATTAGGAAGACGTTGCTGCCCTTCTCCTGATTTATTTCCCTCTATCGCCTCTTACGAAACCCACAAGATGATATGGGGTAAAGTATATTCTTACAGAGCTTCTTCGCGTTACTTGAACTACTAGAACGATACTAATATAAAATTACATGGAATAATGTAAATATAATTTATGTTGTACAGATAAAATCAAAAATATGTGAATCCACAGGGATTTGGATTTGGGGACAGTCCCAAAACTAGATAAACCTGTTTGAAGATGAAGTACTAATATTATTTAAACGTATTAGATTGAATAGAGCAATGTTAGATACTAAATTAATTTATTTAATTACAACTTCACTTCTAAATGCTCTTGCAATGTTTTATGGCACTACCCATAAAAATAATATCAATTTAAGAAATGCATAAAGTTGCTCTCTCCTTTTTAACTAAACGGCTAAAGAAAGAGACAGGTATATAAATAATTATTACCTAACTTAAGTTACTACTGTAGCAACTTAAGAAGTCAAGGCAAAATAAACCGAGTAAAATAAGAGGAAAACTAAACCGATAAACTAAAATAAAGAAAATAAATGCCTGTAAAAGGCCCATTGCTTCACATAGAACTGCTTTCATAGAGAGTAAATGTTCCAGTGAAGGGTCCGTTACACAGATTCAATGCGAGCCAGCCACGCAATTTACGCAATAGTTACATAAAATCTTACAAAACAGCCGGTTTCTTTGATACGTTTTTCTGAATTGCTAAGATTATTAAGTTAACTATTGAGTAGCTTTAAAAGTTAAAAGAAGGACAGAGACGTTTAAAGTAAATTTGTTTTATTAAGGATACAAATAAATAAATCAAAACGAAGTTACAAATAAAATACACAATAAAAAATAAAATATCTTCATGCACACAACAATTAAACAAAAAGCCGGCCAAGAGCGTGTCAGACTCAGGCATGATGAGTTCCGTACCATCGTAGTACGGGAGTCCCCTTTAATTTTTCTTGACTCACTTCGAATTTTAAATAACAAACTGTCTTAGAAATTTTTTTGGTATCATGTTTTATTAATAAGTGTTATTTAAGTTATTCTTTGGCAAAGAATAACTTAAATAACACCGACTAAACCGACAAACAAAACTCGTAAACAAAATCGCGACTCATCTGTGAACAGTGCTTGGCTCCACTTTTTCATATCAAAATTCAGATGTTTATGTGCGAATGCAAGTCTGCTGACTCGATGCTGTCTGCTAAACTCTGGGTAATATGTAGATCTTCCAACCATGATATCAATTTCATTAAGGCATCGCCTGACAGTACTGTTACTTACATGCAATTCTCGAACTTCAGAAAGGCGATTCCTGACATCAGTAGCAGTCATGGCCCTGTGACGTAGTATTGATAGGGTAAGGAGTAGGAGTAGTCTTTGCCGAACTGTTTTGCCGATATGGAAACTGGCCGAAATTAAACACAAAGATTATTTATTTAAAGAAATCATTTTGAGTCGCATATGTGCCGATTTTATGTACCGGTCAGTATATATAAACCCAATTAATTTATTTTTCAAAAATTCATATACAATATTAATAAAAATGGTCTAATTCACAATCAAGCAACAATTAGAAAAATAAAACAAAAAAAATAGGTAAATCCAATTGGGCATGCCTTAATCGCATTAAAAAAATTACGTATAACATGATTATACGGAAGTTTTTAAAGTAATTTAAATACATTTCGACAGCACTATCGGCTTCAACACCCTCGAAAACCATGAAATTTTTAAAGTAATTTAAATACATTTCGACAGCACTATCGGCTTCAACACCCTCGAAAACCATGAAATTTTTAAAGTAATTTAAATACATTTCGACAGCACTATCGGCTTCAACACCCTCGAAAACCATGAAATTTTTAAAGTAATTTAAATACATTTCAACAGCACTATCGGCTTCAACACCCTCGAAAACCATGAAAATGACACCCATGATGAAAAAATTGATACCTGTTGCAGCCACCACCTTGGATTTACATTTCGACAGCCCTATCGGCTTCAACACCCGCGAAAACCATGAAAATGACACCCATGGTGAAAAAATTGATACCTGTTGCAGCCGCCACCTTGGATTTACATTTCGACAGTACTATCGGCTTCAGCGCCCTCGAAAAATATGAGTTTCAAGGGTGTTGAAGCCGATAGTGCTGTCAAAATGTAAATTTAAGATAGCGGCTGAATTAGGTACCAATTTTTTCATCATGGGTGTCATTTTCATGGTTTTCGTGGGTGTTGAAGCCGATAGTGCTGTCGAAATCTATTTAAATTACTTTACAAAATTCCGTATAATCATGTTATACATAATTTATTTAATGCGATTAAGGCATGCCCAATTGGATTTACCAACATTTATTTATTCTGTGCTTTTAAAATATTGTAATAAAAAATCCCTGATTATTATTATAATCAAGTATTTAAGTAATTTGGTTATTCGAATATTGTGTATTTGTTCATCAATCTTTTTGAGCCGCTGCAAACAATTGTAACGATGTCCACTCACGACGGCGACTGACGCCGAACTGAGTGACGCAGTCTCTATTTTGTAATAATTTATTCATACAAGGCTGCCGAATCCACGACCCATCCGTTGGGAGACATTATGGAGGTCATTGAGCATAGACCTTAGGTCCTCCAGCGATTCAGCCATAAGGAATATATCATCGTCAAATCGAAGGTGAGTGATGTAATCGCCATTGATGTTAATAGCGTATCCTTTCCAGTCCAGTAGCTTGAAATTTTCTTCCAATGCAGCGGTGAGGAGTTTCGGGGATATAACGTCACCCTGTCTTACACCTTCCTGCAATTGGATAGGTTTCGCACTCTAATTCTGTGCTCGGATAGCCATCGTAGCTCTACTGTACAAACACGTCCATATACCGACAGTCACCATGGCAGCGCTGAAGGGACTGCAGCACCGCCCAAACTTCGACGGAATCAAAGGCTTTCTCATAGTCCACATACGCAAGGCAAAGTGGCAGATTATACTCCACTGTCTTCTGTACAATCTGCCGCAGGGTATGTATGTGGTCCAAGGTACTAAAGCCTTTTCGTAAACCAGCTTGTTCGGGAGGCTGGAAGTCGTCAAGTCTGCATGCGAGACGATTCGTAATGAATCTCGAAAACAGCACGTAGACGCGGCTGGGAAGGGAAATCGGTCTCTAGTTCTTCAAGAGAGCGTTGTCGCCTTTCTTGAAGAACAAGACCACCGAACTTCTGCCTCACGCCTCCGGAGTAGTGCCACCATGAAGGACGGAATTAAAGAGCCTCTGAAGGACTTCCAGTACCGGTTTTCCACTCGCTTTTAATAGCTCCGCTGTTATTCCATCCTCGCCAGAAGACTTGCCGTTTTTAAGGTGCTAGTGAGCCATTCTAATCTCGCTCAGACTAACGTCCGGGATATCTTCGCATAGTTTCGGATAAGACTCGCTCTTGGATCGTTACTCACTCACTTACGTGTGGCTCCAACGATGACGTGCACAGTTGCCCATAGAACCTCTTAATCTCACTCAAAATCTCAGGTGCTGACTGGAAACGATGCTGCCACACTCGATCTTCAGCTTTGACAGTTGGCTCTTTAAATTCATTAAAGATTTTGCCATAGTTACCCAACCACTCACCAATTATCTCAAGAAAAGGAATAAGATTGAAATTCATAACAATATGTAGTCGCTTTCGAGAGATGCAAAGAACTTTTGGTAAATGCACCCATTTTCCAATTCCTGGATAATTCGAAAACATTCGTCCTCACCACTGATGCCTCAAATTATGCTCTAGGAGCCGAATTATCTCAAGGCGCCATCGGAACCGACAAACCAATAGCTTACGCTAGTAGAACTTTAAATGATGCAGAGACCAAAGGCTGTCCAAGGGAATTTCTGTAAGCCATCACTACCATCTCTGCACAGGGAGGACGACTCACTGGCTCAAGACGCAAAAGACAAAGCCGACCTTTTAGGCTCCCTTTTTGCGTCCAACTCGACGCTTGATGACGGGGGAAAATACCGCCGACCATCCCGCGGTGTGAGTGCTCCATGCCGGATTTGCTATTCTCACAGCGAATTTCTCTCTTTGGACATCCAGAAGTCAAGTGAGCCTGACGGAATCCCCCCAATTGTGCTGAGGACGTGTGCTCCGGAGTTGGCACCGGTCCTAACGCGACTTTTCCGGTACTCCTACTCCCAAGGCGTAGTCCCGAATTCATGGAAGACAGCTTTTGTCCACCCGATCCCTAAAAAAGGCGACCGCTCAGACGCGTCCAACTATAGGCCTATCGCGATCACCTCCTTGTTCTCCAAAATAATGGAATCCATTATTAACTGCCAGCTCATCCGGTACCTTGAGGATCACCAGCTGATTAGTGACCACCAATACGGTTTTCGTCGGGGTCGATCAGCTGGTGATCTTCTGGTCTACCTGACCCATAGATGGGCGGAGGCAGTAGAGTCCAAAGTGGAGGCGTTGGCCGTTAGTCTGGACATTGCGAAGGCCTTCGATCGGGTTTGGCACAAAGCGCTTCTTTCGAAGCTCCCTTCCTATGGGCTTCCCGAGAAATTGTGCAATTGGATCACCAGCTTCCTTGCAGATCGGAGCATCAAGGTCGTTGTAGACGGTGCATGTTCTGACTACAAGCCTATTAACGCTGGTATTCCACAAGGCTGTGTGCTATCACCAACGCTTTCTTCTGCATATCAATGATATGTTGCTAACTGGTAACATTCATTGCTATGCGGATGACAGCACTGGTGATGCTCTATACACCGGCCGGGCCAATATTTCTCGGGAAAACGTCGCCGAGTACCGGAACAAACTTGTGTCTGAAGTCGAGTCTTTGCTGGACAAAGTTTTGGATTGGGGGCGACTAAATCTAGTCCAGTTTAATCCTCAGAAGACACAAGTTTGCGCGTTTACCGCTAAAAAGAACCCCTTTGTCGTATCTCCTCAGTTTCAAGGCACTCTCCTTCTTGCCTCAGCCAGTATCGGAATCCTCGGAGTCGACATATCGAGTGACGTGCAGTTTCGTGGTCACTTGAAAGAGAAGGCCAAATTGGCCTCTAAAAAGCTTGGCGTGCTCAGCAGAGCGGGACAGTATTTCATGCCGGCACACCGCCTGCAACTTTACAAGGCGCACGTTTGGCCTCACATGGAATACTGTTCCCATCTCTGGGCAGGGGCTCCCCAGTACCAGCTCCTTCCACTTGACCGCATCCAGTGCAGAGCGGCTCGAATCGTCGACGACCGAGCCCTTTCCGATCGGCTCGATTCATTGGCACTGCGAAGAGATGTTGCATCTCTTTGCATTTTCTTTCGCATCTACCATGGGGAGTGCTCTGAGGAATTGTTCGGATTAATCCCAGCCATCAAATTTCATGAACGCACATCGCAGCAGAACTCCCGATACCATCCACACCATCTGGATGATTGGCGGTCCACCACTGTGCGATTTAGAAGATGTTTTCTTCCTCGCACGACTTCCTTCTGGAATCGATTAGCATCAGCGATTTTTCCGGACCGATACGACTCAGGGACCTTCAAGAAAAGAGCTTACTCCTTTTTAAAAGGCCGGCAACGCATCTGCATCTGTTGTTGCGGTTGTTCATGGGCGGCGGTAGTCACTTACCATCAAGTGAGTTGCATGCTCGTTTGCCCCCTCTCCTATAAAAAAAAAGACCAGATACAGTACTATCGATAAGGAACTGTTGGCAATAGTATGGGCCGTAAAAACATTTAGACCTTATCTATATGGCCGAAAATTTACCATTTTCACGGATCATAGACCTTTGGCGTGGTTAAATTCTATCAAAGAACCCAACAGTACACTCACGAGATGGAAGTTGCGGCTTGCCGAGTTCGATTATGATATCGTTTATAAAAATGGAAAACAAAATTTTGTTGCCGACGCCTTATCCCATGTTAAGGTAAACGCCCTGGGAGGAGACCAAAAATCAATGAATGTTAACGTGGATAAGGATAAACAACTGCAAAGACACATAGACAGCTTAATCGAAGAGATTCAAAGATTACAAAATAAGAACACAAGTCCGATGGAAATGTCATCGGATACGGAGAGGACCTTATCTATCCCGTCCGCTAAGAGTAATAAATTACCATATTCTATACCATCACCGACAAGTAGTACCGTTTACGCACACGAAACATTTGATAACTCACACACCTTTACAAGACACTAGTAAAATGTAATGATTTTTTTTAATTCTATTTTCTAGAAAAAACGTTACCCCCACACTAGGATTTTCTCCTGTGTCGAGGAGGCAGTTTACAAACATAAATTGCACAAGGAAAAACATCCAGAACCGGAACAATCATTTGTAGGCCATACAAATACTTGTTTCGTGCGGGATTCGAACCCGCGCCCCCCAGCGCAGCAACTCATTGCTAAGCCACTGCGCCACGGAGCCGTCTGAGTTGATGTTGATGAATTTTCTTTCGCATTTACGACGGGGAGTCCTCTGAGGAATTGTTCGGATTAATCTCAGCTGCCAAATTTCACAAACGCACATCGCAGCAGAACTCATGATACAATCCACACCATCTGGATGATTGGCGGTCCAGCACTGTGCTATTTAATCGATGTTTTCTTCCTCACACAACTTTCTTGTGGAATAGTTTACCACCAGCCATTTTTCCGGACCGATACGACTTAGGAACCTTCAAGAAAAGAGCCTATTCCTTTTTAAAAGGCCGGCAACGCAACTGCAATTTCCCTGGTTCCTCTGGTGTTGCGGTTGTTCATGGGTGGTGGTAGTCACTTACCATCATGTGAGCCGCATGCTCGTTTGCCCCCTCTCCTATAAAAAAAAGTTGCAGGTGCGTTGCCGGTGTGCTTCCGTACTGAAAACATAATCGTCGATTCAATATATAATTACATATATTATGAAGGATTATATATTTGTGTTTAATAAGTAAAAATTACTAATATAATAAAATGGATTGATATTTCTCACCAAGAAACTTATTTTGAATTATCTCATTTTCTATACTTAAGTCTTATCTTAAAAATATATTGATAAGGAGTCCGCCCCTAAGTAATGCTCTGTTGCCTGTTTGGCTGCAGTTTTTGCAGCAATGCAAGAACTGCTACCCGTTCTCGTCCGAAACGCATAGTGCGTGATACATTTAAGGGTCTGAAACATTCCAAATTAGACATCAGAGTTCACTTCAGTGTTATTAACTCTAAACACTGTTTTCTAAGAATCACCCAGATACAGTTACATAATTCTAGAAATTAGTAACGTAACACAAGTCTGAAAATAATACGCCTGTAACTAAAATATAATTATACTTGTACAATTTTAGTTTTAGAAATAAAAATGCTGCGTTTCATTTGTTTTCAAGTCATAATTTATTTACATACGTGTACGTACATTTATTGCCTGAGCCATAATATTGATTGAGCTAGTAAGTTACGAAATAACATGTTTTAATTATGTTTTCAATAAAAGTTTTAATTTTATTAAGTCTGATCATACATTTGTTTAAAAATCAAAAATATTAATTCTAGCCAATAATTATTAGGAATTTTCATCGTGTATTCAAAGTATCATTACACAATGGTTCCAAAAAGGATCAAATGTTACATATGTCGACATTAATTCTTATAATAATGATAATATAGTTAAAGCAGTTCACGAAATGAAATATTTGTCTGTAATATTATATAGTTGTCTTTTTTTACACTAAGAGATAGCACGTGTCGGTGTTAATTAAAACGAGAACAGAGCATCAGTAGTTACAAAAAAATTCTGTTCAAGTTCATTTTCTATCAGTTCTTTTTTTTTTTCAAATTAGAATATCTTATTTGATTACGTCGAAAGTAATTGTTAATAATAATGCATTGTGCACTATGCAATACGTTTTTCAATGATGGCGTTAAGTGTGAATCGTGTAAAAAGCACCTTTGTTTTGGCTACTCAAATATAACCGAAGCTGGCTATAGAAAGCTGGGTGCCGACCGAAGGGCTGCGTGGAGGTGTTCCTATTGCAGGAACCTTCTATGCACCACTTCAACGCCAACGCCAACCACCTAACCGCCGATCCCTACCATTGATGGTGGTGCTTCAATTGATATGGTTCTGCAGGAAATACGTGACCTAAAACTACAGCTTCACTGTCTACCAAAACTCATTGAAGACGTGAAAAGCATTAGGCGTGAAATAGGAGAGCTAAAATCATCCTGTGAATTTAATAGTGAAAAAATAATTAACTGTGAGTCCAGAATAACTGATCTTGAATCTAAGATATCTAAATTGAAACAAATAAAAATAACTCGACTTTTCTGCTCTCGTTTTTTATGTCATAATTTAATTTATTTTAAGAAAAATTATATTGTGCGTTTAGCCCTGCTTTTTCTTTTCTTTTGTGGCTATTATTGTTTGTTTCACTAATTAAATGTATGCATGTTGTACATTTAAATTAGACTCCATTTTTGTTGCTCATATTTGTGCTATGTCCTTTAAACAATGAAATAGATTATGTTAGTGTATTTCTATTAGTGTGAACCTGTTATTGGCTTTTTGTATATTTAACATGTTATTTATTTAAGATTTGTAAGCTGTTGGTTTTCCATTACATAAAAATAAAAAAATATCACGATAACAAACAAGAACGTAGTTTACCGCAATGAAGGCGATTAATAACAGCTAAAAATTTAAAAGTTTTTAAAACTGATTTTAAGTTTCTATTAATGGTGGAAGGTTGGCAACCGGATGTTTATTTTATAATTATTTTCTATTCTCTTACAATACGATGCTGCATTGGGTAATAAGCTAAAGTATATGTATTTCATGTTTATTTGGACTTTATTTGCTTACTTGATTAACATATATTACCAATCAAGTCTGTCGAGTTAAAACAGACTCTAGCAACGAATATTAAATTTCAACGAGAACGTTTTGAAAATATTTGGTACCTATAAAGCCACGTGTAACTTTTATCTTAAGAAATCATTTTAAAGGCGTGTTGGAGCAAGATATAGAAGGCGAAGCTAGTGAACAATGCCAAACTTTGTTGCAGAGTCTTACAACAGTCTGTCAAGCCCTTGACAAGTATGCTATAATTTATACTTCTTATTAAAATAACTATAAGCTAACCTTTGTTGACAAAAATGAAAATCGTCAACTTTATGTGTTTAAACAACTAAATAACAAATATGTAGTTGGTATACACGTTTACAAAGGATTTAATATGCTAAGGCAATTACAATTTCAAGTTTTCCATATAATGAAGACTGGTTTACATATTTCAAAAGCATTTGAGAGATTTGTTCAATGAAGATGTCAAAAAACATTATTTTCCTGAAGCACACTTTCGATCTCGTCTTATTATTTCATGGCACATTCTTGCTTTTGGTCTTAGTCTGGCGACCGGATGTTTTGCAACTGAAATAATAATATATTTTATTAGACAAAAGATCAGAAACAATGCTTTCACGTGTAGTATCTACATAGTATCTATACGTATGTTTGGGTATAATATAAGATATAAACTTAACAATAGCGTAATTACAGACAGTCTTACGTCAACACTCAAGTGTTTCATTTCCCTCGTCCTTACATGGCGACCCTGCCAGGCGGTGCGCTGCGGCAATGCAAGCGCACCGCCGGGCCTATTTAAAATTAAAAAAAAATGGGAATAAATATTGCTAAGTTAAATAAAGAAGACCTGAGTAAAATGATTGACAATAAAGTAATATTACAACGCAATGAATACAACACCGGACGTGACGAAACATAAATAAATATGAATTCGAGAAGAAACCACAATAACACAATAAGAATTTTATAGAAGCTGACTGAAAATTTAAAATATATAATATATAGTACTATGAAGACAACTACCCAAGAATGAGGAAATAAAATGTCGATTTTTTTAATATGATGACCAAAGTTCAAATATCAAGAAACGGCAGATTAGTTTTAAAAGGAAAGTAACAGTTGTACTTTTGCAAGCTCCATCTAGAAGAATATGAAATATGAGCCAAAAAGAACAAAGAAGAAAATTTGAGGTAACATCGCATCAGCCTATTTTTTGTCATTTCTTTATAAGATTTCTTTAAAAAGTTTTAACTATTATAAAAAAAAAGTTATGTACAAAATATTCTGTATTTCATATATGTTTGAGTTGAAATTAATTATTAGATATTTTATATTAACGATTTATTTTTTATTTTATTATTGTTTAAAAAAATCATATTACAATAATTATACATTAAGTTACGTAAGTGCTTCAGTGTCATTTGTATTAAGGCACTAGACTAGACGATTTTATATTCACTTTTATTCAGTAATTGATTTGGAAAAAAAGTTATGAAATAATATGAAAGATAAAATTTTTACGTACTTAATTTCACCAAATTTATTGTTAAAATAACATTGTGATACATTTCGTTGTTTTTTTTTCTGTAGTCTTTTAATATAAAATTATACAATTCATTCAACAAACTAATGCTACACATTCAACACCATATTTTTTATTATGTTGTAGACTATATAAAATAAATAAGTACATAATGCATTTAATATTAAATGTACGTTATTTACAAGTAACTTGAAAATATTTGCCACATTTTAACATTTTATAATATTTCTAGTAGGTATTGTATTCTATAAAAAATTCAATATATTAAACTACATTTTAGGATGACCAGGTTCAGATTAAAGCAAATATATTTTTAAATTTAACCCAATTTTTATTTCTGTTGTAATTTTTATTTAAATGTATATAATTTTGAATTATTTAAAAAAATCGCTATTAATAAAAGACGTAATTATTTTTCTTCTTTTCTAAAGGTATGAAAACCTTGAAACAATTTTAAAGTTATAAATAAATAAATATATATATTTTTTAATAAATAACCTTAAAGTTAAATTTAATGTTTAAATAAATTAATGTTTTGTTTATATAAACTTGGTAGCCGCTATAGTGATGACGACTTATGTTCCCATTATTATTTCTTTGTTTAATTTGAATATGAAATGGAATATTTTTGAATTTCGATTTTATATTTATTGAACTTTTAAATCAAAAACTATTAATTTTTATAATTCATTTATTTCCTGGGAAAGTGATAAAGTTTGGATTATTTAAGTTATTGGTATACATGAGAAAATAATTTCTTCAATTTATTTATTTAAATTTTGTTGTGATCATTGTGAGCCTCATTCCCTAACTGAAAATGATGTACCTAAATACTACAAGAGACCATAATATAAGAGACTCATTTAATAAATTTGTAAAGACGTGAGTTCATTTATGGCTACTATATTAAAGGCTAATATAATATAACTAAGAAATACGGAATTATAAATGAAAAATATTAATAGATTGTAGTTGTGAGAGTAAGGCAAGTAAAGAAAATTATCGGAGATTAGCATATCCACATACAATCGGCCTGATCAGCTGAGAGTTTGGTAAACCTAATAACCGAGTAATTTTTTTAAGGTTGTTCGTATGCGATTAACGACGTAATGAGTTTTAATGACGCAATGAAAATATATTATGTATTGTATAGGAATAGTGTCCATATTCTTTATCATGTATGTATGTACGCGAGCCATGTACGTGAAAGTATATTATGGTACAATTAAATAATGATTAATAAAATACTATAAATGTAAAGAAATAAATCAAAATAAAACACGTTGACCTTGACGAACAAATAATGGAGAGATACGGGAACGTCCATTACTGGTATAGCATATAGTCCTCGAGCAGGGTATGCTTCCATGATTGGATGAAAAAATCGGAAGTATCGGGTACTAGGGAACAATACCTTCAGTACAAGTGAGATGTGAACAAGTTTACTCACATTAGTACTGTTGGGGACATGAGAAGTCTTAAATTTGTTACCCTTGATAATGGTACATAGAGGTCACATCCTTCATTGGATCATAGTGTGAACTTAGTTTTCCTCAGTGACAATTGTTGGAGTCCTTTTAAAATGACTTAAACGTTGACCTCAAGGTTGTGCGCACAACCCAAGGTACAGTTTTACCTCGATATAGTATGATAAAAAAAGTTTATGTACCAATAAAATGAAATGAATGTTATGAAAAAGTAATATAATACCCAAGTAAATGGGGGGCCCATATTTATAAAGTACCCGCGTGATGAAAATCACGAAATAAAATATAAATGAAGTGAATTAATACTCCGATTCCCGGTACCTAATTAATAAATAAATATATAAGGGAAGAGAATACTTAAAGAAATAAAGCTAGCTAAACGTCAAAAACATTAAGAAAGAAAAGAAAGTACTTACAAGAATTATGAAATAAATAAATAAGGCCTGACAACCGAAAACAAAGGAAATTAGATTAGTGTTAGCATGAAAATAACTAACATGCAAGGACATGAGAATAATTAAAATAAGGTAATAAGGGGATCTCCGACAAAATCTAAAAGTGAGATATGTAGTTATTATGCATTTCTGTATTAGAGCTATTAATGCTACCCAAAATCCTAATCACAAGTTACACATGTACCCAGTTACTATATTATCGATCCACATAACCACACGTAAACAAAAAATATTAATCAAAAATTGTAGACACATTTTCACGTACATACTTAATTATTTTACCATATTTTATATGAATTTACAAGATTTTTTCATATTTAAATTGATTTATATTTTACATTAAAAAAATGTTTATTTATGTAAAATTTGTACAATTTTAAACTAAAATTCGGTAATCCAAAGTATATTAATTTGCTATTTATTATAAGTTTTTTTTTATTTTCTACAATGAAACCAAAAATTATATGATTATATACTTAAAAAATAACTTTTCTTTTCTAATGTTAATAACATTTTATTAACATACAACATATATTTTCTAATACAGACTTATATATGTGTAATAGCCTATCTTTTTTACAAATTTGTGTTTCAAATAAGATAAACATGTTCCTTAGAAGTCATGAAATCTTAAAAAAAAGTAATATGTAATACGTTTCCGACTATTAATGATAAAAATAACACATATTACTTGATAATGTAAAAGTATTATAACAATACAATGTTATCTTAACTACGTAAATGAAAACGTGTTTAATATTATAAATTTTAGATATTTTTAAGTTTTAGATATTTATAATAAAACATTTTGTAAGCTATGTTGAAATTAGGTATCATCATACGATGTCATCGCAAACTTTCCCATAAACGTACTTTGGAATTGAAAACAAAAGTGTCACAAATCGCTGACGCGACTGGGATTGCAATTTGTATTTTGATCTGGTAGTTGTTATGATAATGAAAATGATTACATTGCCTAACATAGACTCCTTTGTTATGTGTATCTTAAAATGAAATGTAATATTGTCGGTTTTATATTTATTGAACCTTCAAATCATATGTT
Source organism: Parnassius mnemosyne (assembly GCA_963668995.1). NCBI lineage: Eukaryota > Metazoa > Arthropoda > Insecta > Lepidoptera > Papilionidae > Parnassius > Parnassius mnemosyne. The sequence continues at coordinate 37,509,577 of CAVLGL010000085.1, forward strand.
TGTATCTTTAATGGCATTATTTTTCGAAAAAAAAGTAAAGTATTAATATTTAAATAATTTGTATGGATCATGAAAGAAATGTTTCATTAAATATAAAGGTATAAATAAATGAAATATATAACTATAAAATTATAAGTATAAATGTGAATAAATATATAAAGGAAGGTTACTATTTAATGTGAATGTCTACATAAATGACTTAATAAGTAACTGAATAATTCAGTATCAAAGTGTGTTACAGTGATGTGTCGACCAAAATAATATACGTTCGCGAATGTACACCTGATTTTGTCAAACATAATGCATCAACAATGTATCAATGCATTAAGCCTTAAACATACCTACATAATGTGACTACGGAATTATTATGTACTCGTACATAGGGAGTTTGGCCAGCCACCCTACCCAAGCCAAGATAATTATTATATATGCATAATTATAATATAAGACTTTATTTAACATTGAGTTTTACTATATAAAAAAAAATTATGTTATTTTTATATATTTTTTTTTTTGGTATTTTTCATATAATACTTCCGTTCACCGCGAAACTAAGTATACCCCATTCAAGTTAGTTTATGGCAAAAAATGTAATTTACCTAGTAATTTAACTAAAACAGTAGAACCCCTATATAATTACAAAGATTATCCGTTAGAGTTCAAATATCGCCTACAAACCTCCCAAAAGGAAGCAAGAGAAAATTTAATCAATAGTAAATTTGTTAGGAAATCCAAGTATGATTGTAAAATGAACGCTAAACTTATAAAATTAATGATTTGATATTAGTTAAAGAAGAAACTGGTAACAAACTCAGCGCCATTTGTGCAGGTCCATATTTAGTAATTAGAGATTGTTCACCGAATGTTGAACAATGGCCAAAAAACACAGTTGAAAGGGACTCCATATTTGCTTTCCGAGTTTCTTATTTGTCAGCGTCAAATTTTATTCATTGCTGCACGTAAGCACTTTGGTATCAGACAAGGTTGTTCACTTGATGGTAATATCTACGTCAAGTTGCCTAGTGGTAAGCGCCATCGGCTGAAGACACCAAGGACCTCGATAAGCTCATTGCGCAGTATGAACAGTCTGCTGCATCAAGTTGACCATCAGATTCTATGAGCAAGAAAGTCCAATCGAATATTAATAGTGATAGCGCACCAAAGTCGACGACGACGGCCCAAGCGCATAATTCGCAACCCTTTTTGCACCTGCATTGACTTTGCTTTATTCTCATGCATGATTTAACTTTTATTTCTATTCTTTTTTGTTTATTTTTGTTATTTCTACTATTATTATTGATAACAAGTAGGTATAATTGCAATGATACTGGAATGGTAACTTATTAAATTTAGTTACATACATATGTGCTAAAATTATAATATAAATAATATTTTACAGAACTAAGATAAGACACGATATCCACAGATGTCAGATGTTGTTGTTTTTATTATTCGCTCGAGAGAGCAGGCAAAGGAATTAAGCCATACAGCCTTGTCTTTTTTTATTTTGAATATATAGAATTTTAAAGTGTAAAGGCCGGAACCAAGTCTTTTTTTTCTTCTTTCCATCTCTTCAAAATCCATAAAGGTCGAAGCCAAGTCTTATTTTCTTTAATTCTTCATATTTTCAAAAACCGTTAAGGCAGCCAAGTCTTCTTTATATAATAATCTTTGTAAGTTTCAATCCATGTAGATTTGTCAATCCAATATTTTCAAAAACAGGGATACCATATTTTTTATTTCTTTTACAGTATTATGAATAAAATTGCAAAGTGCCAAATATGTCTTAGTATTCCTAAGAACATCTTGCAGGGAACGCGGGACGCTTTCTGAGTTTTCATGAACTTGTATAAGTTTTTCAATGAGTAGCAATCTTTCTATGGCGTACGCTGGGCAGTTAAATATTATATGTTCTGCAGTCTGATTGCAGAAGTTGCATGTTGCTGATGCTACTATTCTCATTCTGGAAAGATGAGCGTTCAGACGATAGTGGCCAAATCTATATCTGCACATTATTGTATAAAATGTTCTGCTATGGTATCTCTCGTTGCGAGAAAACCAAGGAATACTTAATTATGAATTAATTGATGCATACCAAATGACCTTTTTCTGCTTCTAAAACAGTATTCCATTGCACTTTCCATTCTTCTTTTACTTGTGGCTTTATAATCGAATATAAATCTGTATGTGGTATTGCAACACCGGTTATCCTGTCAATATCAGCTGTACCTATACTTTTAGATAAATGGTCTGCGCTTTCATTTCCTTGAACACAAATATGTGACGGAGTCCATAAAAATTTTACTTCCAAATTATTTTCTTTCAATTTCCACCACAAACTGGATTTCATATATGATGAAAGACGTTTTAGCATCTAAAGTTCTTGCCTTCAGTGCCTTTAACACACTCATGCTATCAGAGATCAGTAACCATTTATTAGATACATGTGGGTGTTCTTCTATATATTTAAGAACCATTAAGACAGCATAACATTCTGAAGTGTATATGCTTGCTGATGCAGGAATAGAAAGGCCACGTCCAGTTTTCAGATGAGGTATGTAAAATGCACAGGCTACTTTATTTTCAACTTTTGAACCAAGTGTGTAAATTTGTCGATATTCATCATATTATGTAGATATAAGTTCATAAACCTCTTCTTTTCTTTTAAATTTTTTGTCAATATTTATATCTATATCACTGAATTTACTTTCATAATTCCCCTTGTTACAAAGCCAAGTATGTGTGCTTTTGTAAATATTATATTGTTCGTCATATCGTATCACTTCATGAAAGTCGTGGAGTATATATGGGGCTGAGTTAGATATAAGAGACATGCTATTATAGTAAAATAATACTTTTTGAAAAAGAGAACGATGAGACAAAGAATTAATGTTTAATAAAAATCTAAATTTCAGATATTTAATCCTAAGTAAAATAGGAGGAGTAAGACATTCAGCCTGTAAAGAAACAAAAGGAGTTGTTCTCATAGAGCCGGTAATAAGTCTTAAATTATTATTTTGTATAATATCTAATTTGTTTACTAGTTTTTTATTTGATGCAAAACAAATGAAGCCATACTCAAAATGGCTCCCTACCAAAGACTTTTATAACATTAATAATATTTCTAGATCAGCTCCCCAGTTAGTATTAGCCAAAGCTTTTAATACATTAAAGGTCTTAGAAGCTCTGTCTGAAATAAAATTCACGTATTTGGTCCCAAATAAATTATCTGTAAAAATACACCTAAGAATTTTACACAACTTTCTATTGGTAAAAATGTATTGTTATAAATTATTCTTGTGTTAAATGGACGAATTTTATTAAATATTACAACATTACTTTTCTCAGTACTAATATCTAAATTTAAGAGTGAAAAGTAAATGTGCAATTTCTTTAAAGACTTTAATTTCTTTAAAATGGTTACCAAGTTTTTGACATTTGTTCGTGAGGCATATATGACCAAATCATCCGTATATTGTAAATTAGTAACATTTGATCCCAAAATATTATTTAATTTAAATATGTATAAAATAAAGACAAGAGGACTTAATATTCCTCCTTGACAAACACCTTTATAACTGAGCCTGGGCCAATAATTCTATTAATATTATTAACTTTAGCAAAAACTCTTCTTTCATGTAAAAAGTTAAATATCCATTTTACAATATTTTCAGGAATGCCCAAAGACTTCAACTCTGCGGCGAGTACATGAAGATTAACGTTATTAAATGTACCAACAATGTCAAAGAATATACTAATTAATACTTCATTATTTTCCATAGCTTTAAAGATGTCTAAATGAAGAAATGCAATACTTTCTCCATATGAGATATGGCGTCTGAATCCAAACTGATTTGATGATAAAAGACAATGTTTTTCTTGATAAAATTCTAATCAAGATTTTATAAGTTGCTCAAATATTTTACCCATACAAGATGTAAGTGTTATAGGTATGTAAGATTCTGTAATGTGAGGTTTATTTCCAGGCTTTAAAATGCGTATCAAGCAATCTTATTTCCAATCGCTAGGAATAAGTGAATGAAACCATAACATATTATATATTTTCAAAACTAGTTCTCTATACGCAGTATTCATATTTTTTAAAAGCTATATATGGAATAGAATCTAAACCACAAGTAGTGCCCTTTCTAGAGTAAACAACTGAATTGAATTCGGTCAAGGTAAAAGGTTTGGTAAGATAATCACAATGATTATCATTTGAGGAGTTAAGAAGGTCCAGAAACAGATGAATCACCCCCTAGGGTGATTCGTCTGTTTCTGGAGTATATTTTTTCAAAAATTCATTAGCCCAATTAGAATCTATGACTGATGTGTTATTATGAACAAAAGTTTTGTTAAACTTTTTAATGTAATTCCATACTCTAGTCAATGGAGTAGATCTATTAAACGTTTCACATAGTATTTTCCAGCTAAGCTGTCTTTCAGTCTTCAAAGTATTTTTTTTTTCAGCTTGTAGTCTTTTATATTTAATATAATTTCGTTCTGTGGGATCATTCTTAAATACTAAATATGCATTTTTACAATTTAATACTGCCTCTTTGCATTTTAAATTCCACCAAGCTAGAGATTTTTTTTATTTCTTTTAAGAATTTGCAAGTTGATGTTAACATTTCGATTAGAAGACTGATTGGATGGTGTGGATTCATGTATGGCTTGTTTAACTAGTTCTATTAAATCTTTATAACATTGTAAAGGATTACTATAATCAAAACTATAATTTTTAATTAAATTATCTATTAAATTTGAACATTATACCAATCTACCAATTTTAACTTTGTTATTTGATACAGCTGTTTCTTTAAAAGTTTGATTATTGACCGTAATTTTTGTCTTTACAGGAAAATGATAGCTGCCTAGAGAATCATCATCATATACTTGCCACTCACAAAACAGAGCCAGTGAAGATGAAATAAGTGTCAAGTCTAATGCATTCTGCCTCCATCTATGAGACCCTATTGTAGTCATCTGACCATCATTTAAGATTAAAAGAATGTTGTCATCTATACTTGCAAGAACATCCCTACTTCGTGAATCCAATTCAGTACATCCCCATAACGTGTGATGGGCGTTGAAATCACTAGCTATAAAGACTGGCTGTGGCAAACTTTGGATTAAATTATCTTATTTGGATTTATTATAATTAATTGGTGAATTAGGGGGACAGTAAACACTAACTAAAATTAATAATTTGTCATTATATTGTATTTGTACAGCTATATTTTGTAATGAGTCATCAGAGAATGTATTGATAACACGACATCCAATTTTGTTATGTAGAAGTATTGTTACTCCATTATGATCATTACCTGAATCTAATCGTATAATATTATAAGCTTTTACTCTAAAATTGTGCCTAGGTTTAAGCCAAGTTTCACATATGAGAGCAACATCTATAGTGTTCTCATATAAAAATTGTGTAAATTGAAAGCGATTTTTAATTAAACTCTGTGCATTCCATTGTAAAATGTTAAACTGGTCCATAAAATATTAAATGTTAAAGAATGAAATATCTACTTTGGTTTCATTGTATCTATGAAAACATCTTTAACAAGCTGACAAGATATGGTGGTTTGTTCATTTGATTTATTAAGAGTTAATACTTTAATGACTGTTTTTATAATTATATTAATAATGTCATCATTCTTTAGCAGTGACATAAGAGCATCTATAGGATTTTTTTTGTTTATTTCGAGGAATTGCTTTTATAAAAGAGGTCTACAAACGGGGTTTTGTGTAATATAGCCTGATTTTCTTTTATCTTTTGTTTCTTAACAAGACACTGTCCAGAAATGCTTAGATGGTTTCCTTTTCAATGTATGCATATCGCTTTATCTGAAGAGACCTGGCAATCTTTGTAGCTGTAATTTTCAGTACAAATTGAGCATTTCACAGAATTTTTACAGTAATTTGCTAAGTGGCCATACCTCAAACAGTTAAAGCACTGCCTCACTGGTGGAATATACTGATTTACCATGAACCGCCAACCATGAAGATCGACGTGGTCCGGCAAAACATTAGAAGCGAACGTGATGGCCACGGTGCCCGTCGGCTGCAGAAAACTGCGTCCTGAGTCATTCTTATGTTTCCTCGTTATCCTTTTAACACATATTATCTTCCTGTAAGTCGTTAAGATACCGAAAATTCTTGAATTAGAAAGATTAGTGGAAACAATAGTTATGACTCCTGTTATTTCTGTCCCTACAGCTGGGATAGATGCCTTCATTTTGTATTCATTAAGAAATGTAACATTATTTAAAAATGCATTCGCTAGATTCATATAGATTGCAAATATTTAATGCCTTTAGTGAACCTCTTCATATGTGTGGACAGAGACATCATGTACCGCGTGCCGATTGGCCTTCTTTCATCATTTGATTCGACAGAGACAACAAAATCAACGAGGACAGAGTCCTCAGGGTACCTCCTGTTATAGTCAGAAACAAGGTACGGCTTATACTTGCGCTGCTCTTTCTCAGGATCTTCCTCAGTACTGGTATCAACTTCTTCCTCCTCAGTCGTTTCTTCAAAGACTTCTTCTTCTCCCGGCAACTTTTTTTTTGCCTACGTTTCCCCATAATGAGAAAAGCCAGTAACAATAAAACCATAAAAGTTTAGTGCCTTATAACTAAACGAAACAAAATTAAAATTTTAGTTTAAAAAAAGACGCCTATCACGTTTCAAGGTTCCAGATTTTGACAGCTTATGTTTTTGGCTTTAGTTACATGGCCTTTTGCCATACTTCACTATATTATTATTGATGGCACATGTAACCTACATATATTTGATATATCTTTATTTTAGCTACTAGTAATATTCTAGTTTAATAATTACTAAGTACTTTGGTTTTTGTTTTTGTTTTTATATACTTTTTAATGCGCTGCAAATTTATTGCTTTTTGTTCTTATATTTTGTTGTAACTTTGTATTTGTTTCCATTTCGTTGTATTGAGTTACTGCTAAGATTGTGAACAGTTAGCCGGAGGGTGATGTATGGAGATAAACATATTTTTTAAATATTCAGTTATATATATATATACCTAGTCAGGTCATAAGTATTGTCACATAGTAAAAACTTTTCTTTTAGAATGCTGGCCACAAAAAAAGTTTATTGAATTCAAATTTCGAATTGTTTATGAAAATAAAACTGTATAATTTTTAGAATTTTACTCATTTTTAAATATGGACGCTTAAAGAAGACCGTGTTGCAGTTATTGCGTTGCATCGTTGCGGTTACGCGCCAATTCAAATTTTTGACATACTGAAAAATTTGAATATAACCAAAAGATTCGTTTATCGTAATATCAAACGATACAGTGAAGTCTCTAGTGTAGATGACAGGTCAAGAAGTAGTCGCCCTCGGTCTGTTAGGACTACAGCAGTGATAACAGCTGTGAAGGCGCGAATTCAAAGAAATCCCAAACGTAAGCAGAAACTGTTGTCCCTTCAGATGAGGTTGAGCAGAACCACGGTGAAAAGGGTGTTAAATAAAGACTTAGGACTTCGGGCATATCGTAGAAAAACAAGACATCGTTTGAATGCTCGTCTAATTGACTTGAGACTGAAGAGATACTGCGCTTTGTTGAAGAGGTACGCGGGAAAAATATCGGGAAATTCTTTTTTCGGATGAAAAAATTTTTACCTTAGAAGAGATCCACAACAAACAAAATGATAAGGTGTACGCACACAGTAGTGAAGAAGCGAGCAACCGTTTTTTTCTCTTGACAGGGCTTTAACAGTGATAGAGCCACGCGGCAGCTTTTGCTGTCGCACGGATAGGCCGGCTCGAACTGGGGTAGTACCACGACCTCATAGAAAACCAGCGTGAAGTAGAGGTTTACCTCTGCGTTTCGCTTGGTGAGTGCAGGTGGCCGGGGGCCCTTTTTACTGGAAATGAGGCATTCCATCTTAGTCCTCACGGGTGACAACGCATCTTCATTTTGATTTGTAACAGAGGATAGATGTAGATGTCTATGGGCTGCAGCAACCACTTACCATCAGGTGGACTGTGTGCTCGTTTGTCACCCTTATCCTATAAAAAAAAAACCTCTGTCCTGGGAATAAACAGCACGAAACCCAGCGGGACTTTTTTTTTTAATAACAGCTTACACAAATTAGCAACACAACAAATTAGAAATAGCTTGATAGCGATCAACTCATTTCCAGGGGTTATTATCATCTATAAACTCTTTAATATTATAATAACCCTTTTTATTCAAACTTAGTTTAATATATTGTATATTTTCAGGAATTTTGTTGTATAAGCGTATACATCGCCCCAAGAATGAATTACTGACTCGATGGAGTCGAGTAACTGGTACTACTGCCTTGTGTCTGTTCCTAGTATTTACAGAATGAATGTCTATTTTGGTAAAACTACCTTTATTTTTGTGTACGTACATTAAATAAATAAATAAATACATAAGCCTTTTAATATTTCTCATTTTTACATGCAGTTTTACAATTGATATTTTATGTATACATGCAACAATAATAAATAAATTATAACATTTTAAAAAATCACATTATTAGCTTCATAATTTAGTTAAATTTGTAATTTATAATGTTTTATATGCTTAAATTATTTTTTTAATTTATAATTTGATAAGTGCATATAAAAATTTCAGTTTAAAAATTATATAATAGTTTCAGTTATTTAATGAGAATCCCTCTTTTGCAGTGTAAAAGCTTTCTCCATTTTTGACCATTGTTTTCTATCTTTCGCCTTTGTTTGCCAATCATCTCCTCTTATATCTTCGAAATCGTCAATCCATCTTCTACATGGCCTCCCTCGTTTTCTTTTACCCTTCGTCCTTTTTTATACCAGGACACGACAATAATTTTTTAAGACTAGTCTCTTATCCTTATCTATATATTCCTATCTACATATTCCTACCTATATTCTATTCTATTCTATATATATATTCCTACCTACAAAACCAACAATAAAGATATTCCTATCTTTATTGTTGGTTTTGTAGAATTGGTAATCAGTTTAGTTTTCTGCAGGTTCATTTGTAGTCCTAAGCGAGCGCTTTCTGTCTCTAGATTTTATATCATTTGCTCTAATTGCGAACTCGATTCTGAGAATAATACTATGCCGTCAGCAAAACGTAAATGGCTGAGATAATTACTATTTATCGTAATACCAAAATTTTTCTACGCAAGTTTTTTGAATATCATCTCTATTACGGCGATGAAGAGCTTAGGGGATAAAGGTTCGCCTTGTTTTACGCTTTTTTTATATTTAAATCTGGGCCGCTTGATTCCAGGGTAATTTTACTTGTGCATCTTTCATAGATGTTTTTTTATTATATTAAAATAGGTTGTTCGCCTTCAGCGCCTCCCATATTGAAATGTGTGAGATATAATCAAATGCTTTTTGGTAATCTATAAATGCTAAATAGACAGGCTTTTGAAATTCCTTATATTTCTCAACTATGTTCTCCAGAGCTTAAATATGATCTACAGTTGTATATCCTCTTCGAAAACCCGCTTGCTCTATCGGTTTGTTTCTGTCAATTTTTGCAGATATTCAACTTAAAATACACTGTAAGAAAAGTTTGTAAAGACTTGGTAGTAAGCTGATGGGTCGATAATTTCCAATATCCTTTGGATCGCCTTTCTTATAGAGTAATACAATATTTGATTTGATCCATGGCTCGTGAACTCTCTGCTCTTTATTTGTAATATTGAATAAATAGGTTATCACAGGTGTTAGTAGTGTTCTTGCCAGCTTTATTGCCTCGTTGCGGACACCGACTTGTCCTGGGCTCTTGTCTGATTTTAGACTCTTTATATCTTTATCTATTTCGGTTTAGTTCCAATCAATATTCGTTTGATTTTGAGAGTAGAAATTTATTATTTCAAAATTACCAAGGTCTTTTTGGTCGTAGAGGTTTTGATAGAACTTTGTCGCTATTTTGAGAATGTTTTCTCTATTAGTTGATGGACTAGAGTTTTCTTATAGGCTGGGTATCCAAGATTTGTGTGAGCGAAGTTCTTTGTACGCACGTTTGCAGCTTCCACTAATCATTAGATACTCTTCTATTGTCTTTAATCTATGTCTCTTGTAGTCTTTCCTGATATTTTTGTTTGTTATTTTATAGATATAGCTGAGTTTGTTTTGCCTTCGCGGCTTTTATGTTTGAGATTTTGTAGTTTGTGGTGTTGTTTAATAAGACTTAATGTCTTCTCGGTAAGAATATTGTATAGTTTCCGTTTCTCTACTTGTTTGTCAGTTTTCATGCTTTCTACATAATACATATACATAAACACTCACGCCTGTCACCCAGAGGGGTAGGCAGAGACTACGGACTTCCATTTGGCGCAATCCTGACAGACCTCTCTCGCCTCTTTTACATCCATATATCTACGCATATACGCTCGTCGGTTAAGGGTACTCCTAATCTGGCCCATTTTTAATGTATCGCCGATTTGGTCGATAAACCTTCGTCTAGGGCGTCCCTTCCCGACCCTGCCGTTCACTTCTGCAACATAAATTTGCTTAGTCACTCTTTCCTCGTTCATTCTTTCTACATGACCAAACCACCGAAGCATTCCTTTCTTAATCCTTGTCACAACGTCATCTTGCAAACCACACTTTTCTCTTATCACACTATTTTTTACCCTGTCATTCAGATTCAGCCCTAGCATACTCCTTAAGGAACGCATTTCTACAGCATTTATTCTACACTCATGTTTCTTCTGCCAGACCCAACTTTCACTACCATACATTAAAGTAGGGACTAACACAGCATTATGAATTGCCATACGTGCCTTAATTGACACATTCTGACTCCTCATAATAGCGTGTAGAGCCCCATTCACTCTATTTCCTGAGTTCACTCGTCGTTCTATATCCTTATCATATCTACCATCCCTGCTAAATAAACATCCCAAATATACAAACTCATCCACTTGCTCAATCAACTCCCCTTATATTTCACATAAAGTTTTACTTTGTTCTCTTTCAAAAACCATCACTTTAGTCTTACTTGCGTTCACTTTCATACCCCTTTCTTTCAATGACCAATTCATTAAAGTAACCATCATTTGCAACTCGGCCGCCGACGATGCAAATATGACTTGATCATCGGCGTACAAAAGGCATTTGACGGTTGACTCACCCATTCTCAACCCACATTCTTCAACTTTCAAAGTTTGCAAACAACTGTCCATAAATAGGTTAAACAGCCACGGGGAAGCCACACATCCCTGTCTGACACCTTTATGAATGCCAAACCAGTCCGAGTAGAGCCCGTTGATCCTGACACAAGCACTAGAGTTCCTATAAAGAGACCTTAATGCCTGTATCAAGCCAGCGCTCAACCCAAATGAGTTCAGTGTTTGCCATAACACATTCCTGTCCACTCTGTCATAAGCCTTTACCAAGTCCATGAACGCACAAAAAACTTTCTGGTTTTCAGCCAAAAACTTCTCCGCTATCATGCGCATGGAAAAGACTTGATCCGTACACCCCATCCCCTTTCTAAATCCAGCTTGCACATCCCAAATTTTTCCATCAGTTTCTTCCATAACTCTTTCAATTAACACCTTAGCATACAGTTTACCCACAATGCTAAGCAAGCTGATACCTCGGTAGTTTTTACAGTCCTGCTGCGACCCCTTTCCCTTATATATTGGGACTATAACGGCTTTGCACCAGTCTTCCGGTACCCGTTTCAGTTCCCAACATAAATTAAACAAGGTGTGCAGCAGGCCTGCAACCACACCCTCACCAGCCCTTAGCATTTCGAGTGATACTCTATCATATCCGACTGCCTTACCTGCTTTCATGCTTTTCATTGCTTTCATTATTTCATCTACACTTATCTCCCTACCTCTCTCCACTTCTTCCGGAATTTCTATTTCACTTATTTCAGACGACTCTTCACTCTTAAACACGCTTTCAAAGTATTCCTTCCATCTCTTTAAATTCGAAACTTCATCATTCAACATGTAGCCATTCTCGTCTCGTATAGCATTCATTCTAGGCTGTTTTGAATTTCCCCTGGCAGTTCTTACGAGCTTCCAGAACATTTTAATATTTTCCTGGAAGTTATCAGATATCCTTCTATCATTTTTATCTATCCTTTCTTGCTTTTACCTTTCACCAACTTCTTTTACTCTCTTATTTATACGTCTAAAGTCTGCCTTTTTTCTTTCAATCTCATCGTGCATACCGCCAGAATTACCAGCTTTAGTTGCTAGTAAATCTAGCCATGCTCTCTTCTTTGCTTCAACTTCCATCCGTACCTCATCATCCCACCACAACGTATTACTTTTCCTTTCATTCGTTCTCTTACTTACACCACATACTTCGGTGGCTGCATCCACCAAAACTTTCTTAATATTATACCATACATTCTTCAATTCTAAATCTTTCATACATAATTCATTCAACCTACTTATATTTTCCCTCAGTCTGCATTTTAACTTCTCTTTCACACCTTCATCTTGTAACCTCTCTATTCTTATACGCTGTAAAGCAGTGGTAGACACAGATGTCCGATGCCGCCAACGTCTGAATAGACCATTAATTCGGCATAAGACCAAGTAATGATCCGTCCCTACGTTGGACCCCCGGTAAACCCTTGTATCTACCACTGCGCTTCTCATTCTTTCATCCACAATTATAAAATCTATCATGCTTCTATCATCCCCTCTTTCCCATGTATACATGTGAATCCTCTTATGGCGAAAGAAAGTGTTTGCCGCAAAAAGATTCTTTTCCACACATACGGTGAGGAGGTCTTCACCATTCTCATTTATTCTTTCATCGCCAAACGTTCCTAATATCCTTTCATAACCAGACCTCTTCACCCCAACCCTTCCATTAAAATCTCCTAACATAATAATATTTTCATTTTCCTTACATTTCATCAACACCAGCCTTACCATGTCCCAAAACTGCTCTCGGATATAAGTGGGCTTAGACATATCTGGGGCGTACACCCCTAGCACAAACAACTTCTTTAAGCCCACTTTCATTCGTATCCATAGCAGCCTTGGGCTAACACATTCATACTCTTTCACACATTGACCCATTCTTTCTGAAAGGATGACATCGACTCCCTGGCATGCCCTCTCGTTCTCGCCTACTCCAGACCAGTAAGCGGTATACATGCCATGTGCAGTGACATCTCTTTCCTTTCGTTTCGTCTCGTTCACACATAACACATCTAATCCTCTATCATTCATCATTTCGCATACTTCATCCATCTTATCATTCATTGCTCCACATACATTCAGCGTAGCCAGACGGGCCTCCGCAATCCACTTTTCGCCCCCCCCCCCCCCGGGAGACAGGACGTGACGGGTGGCGAACCTCGTCGCCGGTTTTTCTCCCGGAGATTCTTCGCACCCCTGCCCCATTAAAGGGGCGCCGGGAACTCGGGGCCATTTCTTTTTCTTCTTGGCTCATGGTGCGAACTAAGGGGTGGTAGATTTTACGCCACTACCATACGGCGAGGAGCCGAGTCTGTCGTTTCGGCTTTGTCGCTCGTTTAGCACCACCCGGGGGACACGTGTAGGGTGGGCCTAGGATTAGGTGGTCGAAGCCTACGGACGCGAGCGACTCATCCCCCAAATTCATGCTTTCTAATAGACATTTTTCTAGATTATTGTATAAGGTTTGAACCGTGTATGTTTCTTCCAGTTGTATAGACTTTGAGTGTTTCTCTAGTTTCTCTAGGTAGTAATTTCTTACACTTGCAAATAGGAGTTTTGAATTTCAAACGGCTCTTTTTCATTGATTTGATAGATATTTTTGATCTAACAATTCTGTGGTCTGATGAGAACATAATATTATTTAAAACATGCATATCTTGGAATCGGTTGGGAAAATCTGTGAGTATATTATCTATTTCATTCATGGTGTTCGCGCTAAACGCTAATTTCAAGAACGAACACGAGAGGGCGCGCGGCTCAGTGTCCTACCGGTTAGACATTCGGTCGTGCGTAAAACGCCCAAGGGCAGTTAGTCGTCTGCCAGCTGTTCTAATGACGCTGTTAATTTTGTGCAGGAACGGCGGAATAGTTAGGGCGTCTAGTAAATATCCTGTCTAGGAATTATAACGCGCATTCCCTGTTTGGATAGCCTTTCCCGGGACTTATTGGGTCCGACTCAGAATCTGTATAAGTGCATTCGACAATATTAGCTAGTGCGGCCTCTGATATTCTAGAACTAACTGTTGCTACGCAAAACGGTAGCGACCTTTGGTCCAGAGGCTCTGTGTGCGTTTTGTGCGGTAACCTTATACCCCGCGATAGTTAGTGGCTTCTGTAAGTTAGTTAATCGCACGATAGAGTTAATTGACTGTCATCGTGACGAAAGAGGAAAGTGATTGTGGTCTGAAGCGGTGCAGCATTTTGGAGCAGCCTGGAACTCGGCCGCGGCTGGTCGCCTATGCTTGATAAGGCCCCAAACATTCACACCTCACTGTACACTACTCGCCATCCACTATTACACACACTCACGGCCTGCCCAAGCCTTAGTGCGAAGTTAGCTTCGGATAATGGTAAGTACTATGTCTTTCTAGCGTCCTCCCATCTGGTTTATTGTAATTAGGAATTTCCACGTGGCCATATTCTGGCCCCGTCCCTCTGCTGCTCGTCGATGGGATTACTCATGGGTCCTAATCCCGTCAGCCTTGGTTGGGGCAGCTAGGGGCGTGTACACATGGTTGTTTGGTCAGGAGACTTCCACGTCCACTTTTGACTGCTCTTTTTCTGAAAAAAGTGTTGACTCTGACTGTTGACCTCTAGGGCTTCTGTTTCCAAATCCATACTTTGCAAGATGTTTGCTTTTTTCAGAGTTCCTCTTCCCCACTTTCGCGTTAAAGTGGCCCATAACTATAATATACATTCTTGAAACTTCATGGGCTCTATGTAGAGCGTTATAGAAGGTTTCAATTTCTTCAGACTCCTCAGTAGGTGCATACACTTGAATAATAGTGATTGGTAGGTCATTTAAATTGACATCCAGAAGTACCACTCGATCAGAAAAACCCCTAAAGTTTTTGATGCAAGATTTTAGGTGTTTTTTTAATAATAAATCGACTCCATATCTTCCCTTTATCTGTCCATTGTAGCATAATATGAAATCGTCGTATTCGTCCACTCCGTAGCCCAATCTTCTCATTTCTGACAGTCCAATGATATTATATTTAATATTCTGAAGCGCGTTCGTGAGTTCGATGAGCTCGTCCGGGTTTGCCAGTGTTCTCACATTGTTTGTGCCAATGTAGAGGTTGTGTTTATTTTTCGTAGTGTTTATAGTGTTGTTTTGTATTTTGGAGGGTTGTAGGCAAGAGAAAATCTATTCCATTCTTCTCCCCTGCAGTGACCAACCGTATTGGGTTTTGAGATGGTATAGGGGCCTCACTAAACTGTTAGAAAATAGATTTGCGAGCTCAATTTTTTGTGGATTTCTCGGAGTCTTCTCTTTGTCTCATAAAAGCAGTAATTTTGTTTTTCTTTAAAGCTTGGCTTTCATGGCTTGTTCCATTTTGGTTTGGAGAAGTATGCAAAATTCTTTTCTTTGCTTGTTGAGAGTTCTGGTATTCACCGGATTTATTTGCGTTCAAAATTGTTAATTTATCGTATTTAATTATTGCTTTTAATCCTTCGGCTTTGCATTTTATTAATTCCTTTTGTATTGTTTCCTTTTCTCTACAATATTTTCTGGGTAATCTTTTTTTAAATATATTGTGCTATTTTTAATGTTTTTCTTATTTTGTAATATCATTATTTTTTTACCCATAGTTGTGAGGGTGACTGTAATCGATCTAGGTACTTCTCTTTTTTTCCCTAATCGTTTTGCTGATTCGATTTCGTTTCGGTCACAAGGAATATTAATTTCATTAATGAATGATAGAATTTTATTTTCTAGTTCATGGTATGATTTTTCTCCTTCCTCGATTCCGAAAAATACCAAGTTTCTCTTCCTGATATATCTCTGCATATGATCCAATATGTTTTCATGATTTTGTATTTTTTCGTTTAATTGATTATAGTTCTGTTCCATTTTTTTTAAATTCTCGCTTATGTTATTGTTTATGCTGATCGTAATAATTGTTTCCATTTCCTTCATGTCTCTTTTTGTGCTGCTAGATCAATTTGTATTGATTTAAAAATTTTTGTTAAGTCTTCCATGTTTTCGCTATTTGCCAGTAGATGTCGCTAGTGATTATAAGATTAAAGAGATAGCGGAGAGTTAAGCTGCTATGAATCAACAATAATGGTTTGTAGCTTGGTTGTAGGTGTTTGGCTTGCTCGACCATAGATGGCGTTGATTTTTTATATACGTCTATACACTTTTGTTGGATGACTAAGTTGGATATCTAATTAGTGTCAGAAGTTAGGTTATGTCGGCACTGATTTCTTCTTTTCTTATTGTTTTGTGATTAATTTTGTACTTCTTCTTATTTATTTTTTACACTCTTATCACAAGGTAAAATTTATAATATTTACTCTAATAATTTGTTAAATTTCGCTATTTCACTTGTATTCACAGCAATTTACAACACACTTCTTCTAATTTTGAATGTTTTTAAGTCTTGATAGCACACTTCACTATTTTATTTTATATTTTATTTTACTTTATGTTAGAGTATACAAAAACAGCTGTTGACATCGCAACGGTGGCCCCATCTAAGTACATTACATTTTCATAAATGTGTTGCGAAGCCAAAGTTAATATATTAATTTCATTACATTTTTGTCGCAGCGACTCTTTAGGCTTTGAATCATAAATTGCTCTTATGGCCCTCTTCTGTAAAACAAATATAATTTCAGTGTCAGCTGCGTGTCCCCATAGCAAAATACCATACGACATTATGCTAAAATAAACTAGTCTAGCTGTTTCAACACTAGTTAGACTTCTAATCTTTTTTACGGTATATGCTGCAGAACTAAGTCTGCTTGCTAGTTTTGCTATATGGGGGCTCCATTGAAGCTTCACATCTAGTTTAATTCCAAGAAAATTAGTGGTATCTACAAGACTCAGTTTTTAATTGTTTGACATTTGAAGTCATGAATTTCATACATTTCGTTTTAGTGCCATTTAAATGCAAATTATTAACATTCAACCAATTTACTAATTTAGATATAGCAATATTTACTTCGTCGTATTTTAGCAATTGTCGATTTAATTTCAAAATTAAAGAAGTGTCATCTGCAAATAATACTCACTGCAATGTCCACGTCGAGAAGTAAAACGTCGAAAAGCTGCGATAAAAGGAGCGGAGGTTAAGTCAATCACTAATTCAAGGTGGATAGCCTTCGTGACTGTGCAAACAAACAGACATATATAGTTTTTCAAGTTTTTTTACATCTGCCAGCATACAATTTTAAAGTAACTGGGCCAGCGTAATCTACTCCACTGCAGTAGGAGTAACACGCGAAGAAGGTAGTTGACCTCTTAATTGGCTAATTAGTTTAGAGGAATATTTAAAGCAAGTGAGACATTGTTGAATGAGTTTCTTAATTAAATTCTTTGCGCCGATTATCCAATACTTACTAGGGATCGTGGCCCTTGTGTATTACAGCGACTAGTTACTGTCGCAATTCACACAGCGATCCATTGAGTCAATATCTAATAGATAAAATCCAGGCCGTAAAATCCACAATAACGAGCCAAAGTCAAACAAGTAAACAAGATTATCGGTGTATGGTATGTTAGCAAGGGTCGTACAAGTTAAGTAAGATCGGAAGTCCGTAGAAAGAAAGCAGTGGTCGACCGATATAAATCAATAAAACAACGGGAAACACTTAAAACACACACGTACTAAACGATACAAGACGAGTGATCATAGATTGAGTTGAGTCAGGCAGGAGCTGTCAATATCAGCACAGATTAAAAATACAGTTGACAAACATAAACACGTAAACGTGAATCGATTTTAAGATTTATTTTTATTATGTTGATATTTTATTTTTTAAACTGTTGACACTATGTAAATATATTGTAATGTATCTATTTACTTTGATTGAATCAATCATCTGATGTAAGTTGTTTTTATGTTTAATTGTTAAAACTCATTCACATTAATCGATTAAAGTAATCGATTGCCTATTTTATTTGTGACATAAACTTATTTTCAAGATTTCTCGTCTTCCAGATTGTGAATTAGGCAATTTTTTTTATATTTTGAAATAAAAAAATATAGCGCTTTTTTAAACAATATTTCAACTTATTAGAATTGGGCTCAGAAATCTCCGTCTCCTTTGAGAATTACGCAGTCGCCCTAAGGCTCTTAAAATATTATTTTTATCAATAAATAGCGATAAAGATTCTAATTTACTTGTTTTAGGTAAGTTACTTGCTTTACTCAGTATTTCCATTTTCTTTGAAAAATAGAGTGCTTTTGAAATACAAATACATACATTTTGATCTTTTCTTAATTCTTGAACAGTCAAATACTGAGTAAATGATAGTTGTGATTTCTTTTCTTTTGATTAAACTTTGGTTTTAGAATTCTCAATAAATCTAAACATATAAGCTGTAACACGAATAAGCTTTTGTAATTTTCAATATCTGTTAATATAAAGACGAGTTTCCACACCTTGAGTTTTTGTATCAGTTTGTTCCGTATTTATGTTAACATTAGTATGCACTGTTTGTTTTATTCAAGATTATTGTCTGGTATAACAACTTGTGGAGTGGAAATACTTTCTCTTTAACGTAGGAACTTTGGTCCATGCCACCACCAATCTAAATCTCTAAAAAAAATTGGTCTAATACCTCGCGAAGCGCAATCAGCCGGGTTATCTCCCGATTTGATGTGGTGCCACCGATCACTACTTATTACATTTATTATCTCGGTTGTTCTATTTGCAACAAAAGTTTTCCATACATTAGGATTATTTCTTAGTCAAGAAAGAAATAAAGTGGAACCGATCCGAGCATATATGGATTCATCATTAACTTTGAGACTTACTTTTACACCTTTGACCAGTTTGGCTAATAGAACAGCTCCACAAAGTTCCAACCGTGGCAATGAAACTTGTCTCACGGGTGCAACTTCTGTTTTTGCAGTGATATTTGAGACAAATACATTTTGTTTAGTTAAAACTCTCAAATATACAACCGTCGCATAAGCTAAACAAGATGCGTCGCAGAAACCATGAACTTCAAACTGTTCTGAACCATCAACAGTAATATGCATCCATCCTTCTAAATCTATTTTACTCATTTGTGACTACTCATTTCTGTAACTAACCCATTCACTTGCAAGTTCAGTTGCAAGTTCATCTGCCCAATTAACACCACTTAACCATAATATTTGAAAAAGATTTTCGCAGTTATTATAACAGTTCCTAAGAATCCTAATAGGTCAAAACATCTTGCAATATCTGATAGTACTGCAGTTTAAGTGAATGGTTTTTTCTGAGTAGTAATATCAATTTTTAGTTCAAAAACATCTTTGAGCATATTCCATCCTACTACATGGGCCTTGATGATGAAAACTTAGTTGTTCATCTTGCGCTAGTTGTTTAAGGGTAAGAATTGCTAGAAACGGAACTCAAGCAGTCCCATATGTAACTGTAAGAAAACGTTTTTCTACAATCTTGTCTAGAGGTGACTTACGCCAAAGAATACGCTGATAGTCAGTGTTTTCTTTCGCAACTAATATTTGTCTATACATTTCTTTTATGTCAGCTAATAAACAGATTTTGTGAGTGCGCCATCGAATAATTAAATCTCTTAAGTCTTGTTGTAAGGGTGGTCCGACTAGTAACTCATTATTCAATGCTGTTCCATTAGATGGTTTTTCCATTATACAACTCTTAGCTAAGTAGTAGTGCTGGACTCCCTTATTACTGCATGATGTGGTAGATAATATATCATGTATTTAGGCTTTTCATTAGGATCTACATCTTCCATTTGATTTAAATTTAGGTATTTGTCTAAAAAATCTTGTCGATATTTAGGTTTTTTTCTGAACCTTTTCTCCATGTGATAAAGTCTAGTGGGTGCTATTTGTCTTGAATAACCTAAATTATTTTCATGTGAATCTTTGAATGGTAAGCGCACTACAAAGCGCCCATTATTGTTTCTTGTGTATGTGTTTTTAAATAGTGTTCTTCACATTGTTGATCAAGTTGTGATAAAGGTTTCTCAAGTGGTTTGTATTCTTCAATCTCCCAAATCTTGCGTAATAATTGATCAACCTCTCCTAGATTTGTTGTAACTAACATTGTATGTGCAAGCCAATCAATTTATGTCTGGGTGGCACCTGATAGTAACCATCACAACCGTGAGTTTTGTGCAATGAGAGATCTATATTTGTGTAAACCTTCTAGTATAATTGAAGCATAAACTTCTGCTCCTAACATAATATCGATGGGCCTTGGCTTGTGTAATCTCGGGTCTGCAACTTTAGCTTCATAATACCAGGCCATTGTGAAATATTTAATTCATGTGAAGGCAATCATCATCATTACAGCCTCTCATAAGTCCACTGCTGAACATACGCACAAGGAATGCCACAAAGTACTGTCCTGAGGCACCTGCATCCATCGACTTCCTGCATGTCTTACCAGGTCGTCACGCCATCTAGTGGGGGATCGCCCTACACTTCGCCTACCGGTACGAGGCTGCCACTCGAGAACCTTCCTTCCCCATCGTTTGTCGGTTCTTCGAGCTATATGGCCGGCCCACTGCCACTTCAGCTTACTAATCCGTTGGGCTATGTCAGTTACTCTGGTTCTACTGCGGATATACTCATTTCTAAGTTTATCACGCAGAGAAAACCCGAACATAACCCTCTCCATAGCTCGCTGAGCAACCTTGAGCTTGCTTGCTTGCTTGCTTGTGGAGGCCAAACGGCGTGGACCCGAGAACAATAGAGCGCAACCGCTAACAGTCGCCACTCGGGTTGTACGCCTTCACTGAGGCCGTCGGCAACAGAACATTTTGACAAGTGGACTGTTGACGGCTTAAGGCTTAGTGGAGGCGGCCGTGGTGGGAGCTAAGGCGGCAGCTAGCCAGGGCCGCCTCCATCAAATGGGAAACAGTGGTACACCAGTCGCGGCCACTCAGCTAACGGGAGTGAGTAGGGTCCAGCGGCCCGATGAGTGGCCGTGAAGTCCACACGCTGCGGGAGGGAGATGACACCCCCGCCCCTGGGGGAATTACCCCCCGACTGATCGGGGGAGGGACCCCTTTCAAACCTAGGGGCCCGGTGGCTGGCCGGCGGGCGCCGAGAGTAGCCCGGCAGAGGGCGTGGCTGAGCGCCCCCACCCGTGGGGGTCGAGGGCCTGGCAGAGCCCCAAGAGGAGACGCCGTTCGCACCCCGGCACAAAACGGCATGGTGATTGCCCTGGCAATGCAGACAGGCCCGCCGATTCAGACAGTCTCGCTGGAGGTGCCCTCCCAGACATGAACAGCACCAGCGGCGCTCCTTGGCGATAGTTCGCCTCGCCGAAACCGGCTTACCTAATAATTTCGGGCACGACGTTACCCGATGATCAGACTGGTGGGTACTTGTGTACGACTACGTATAAGTATAATTGTCATAGTTAAGAAATAAATCAGTGTGTTACTTGCAAGCAGTAGTTTCACTCGTGCCCCCTATAACGCATACTTACCAGTGGCGACGAATACCCACATATAATTTTTTTAAAATGGCCACAACGCAGTTCGGTATTTTATCAATTTTTGACCACAATGTGCAGTCATGGAATACGTACAAAGGCCGCCTCACGCAGTGGTTCATTGCAAATAATATTACTTCTGCAACTGATGTCCGAGGGGAAAAAAGAAGAGCGATACTCCTGAGCGCACTCTCTGACGGTACATACAAACTAGCGTCAGATCTTGCACTGCCTAAGGAAGTCCAAGAGGTGCCATTTGAGGATATCTTGAACATCCTGGATAGACATTTTACACCAAAGCGTCACGGGTTTAGTGAAAGAAGTACGTGTTACTCGGCAAAGCAACATCCAGGCGAATCACACGTTCAGTGGGCCGCAAGGCTTCGTGGGTTGACAGCTCACTGCTCATTCAGCAATGTAGAAGAAGCATTACGGGATAGATTTGTAATGGGGATGTTGCCGGGACCCGAGCGCGAGAAGTTGTTCGCTCAGGAACTGGCAGAGTTATCTTTGACAAAGGCAGTCGAACTGGCAGAGACGGTACGGTGCGCGCGCATCGCCGCATCCACCTCCGCCTCAGGATATGCAGCAGCGGTGCTCCCTGACATCAAAGAAGATCAGCTTCTCAAGATCACTGAAGGTGCACCCAATTCCAAACGAGTGGAAAAGTGTTCCGTGTGTGGACGTTCTAACCACAGTTCAGCAAAGTGTCGGTTTGCACAGTATAAGTGTAAAAAGTGTAATAAAAAAGGTCACTTACAAAAAATGTGTAAATTGAATTACGTTGAAGTTAAGGAGGTGGATGAGAGCGGGGACGACGGTAAGTTGTTTAACGTACATTCTAGGAATGGAGAACCCATAATTGAGCTGGTGACAATTAATGGAATTCCGTTAAAATTTGAAATTGATAGTGGGTCGGCGGTGTCGGTAATATCTAAAGACACATACGATTTATATTTTAATAGCATTCCCTTACAGCGAAGCGCAAAAAAATTGACATCTTATACCGGTAACAATATTAATTCCGCAGGACTAATAAGGGTGCCGGTAATATACTCAGGGCAGACGGCCGAACTTAATGTTTACGTAGTGCCCGGCGGCGGACCGCCGTTATTGGGTCGTGATTTTATGTCGATTTTTAAAATTAAATTAGTTAAGTGTAATTTTGTATCGAACACGGAAAACATTATGCTGAAATTTCAGCAACAATATCCTGAAGTGTTTTCCGATAATCTTGGTGCATTCAATAAATATAAAGTAAAGTTACAATTAAAATCAAATTCACAGCCTATTTTTTTTAAAGCACGGTCAGTAGCTTTTTCACTTAAAAATAAAATAGACGAAGAGATCGACAGATTAGTAGATTTAGGGATTTTAAAACCTGTGGAATATTCCGAATACGCCTCTCCTATAGTACCGGTATTAAAACGAAACGGTACTGTAAGACTTTGTGCCGATTATTCAGTAAGTATTAACAAGCAGTTAATAGTGGAACAATATCCATTGCCGTCAATAAACGAGTTATTTGCGAAATTACACGGCGGACAACAATTTTCCAAAATAGACTTGTCGATGGCGTATAACCAATTTATTTTGGACGACGATTCACAAAAAATCACATGTGTCAACACTCATCGCGGGTTATATAAATATACGCGCATGGTGTTCGGACTTTCCTCTGCGCCGTCGATTTTCCAACGTGCGATGGATTGTGTACTGTCGGGGTTAGATGGAGTGCTATGCCTTTTAGACGATATTTTAATCACAGGAAAAAATGATACCGAGCATCTCGAGAGGTTACACGCGGTGTTTAATAGGCTAAGGGATGCAGGCCTAGTAGTACAAAAAGAAAAATGTGAATTCTTTCAAGAAGAAGTAAATTACTTAGGATACACTATTGATAAATACGGGTTAAAAAAGTCACATGAGAAGGTAAAAGCAATTGTAAAAGCACCGGTTCCAACTAACACAAATAAACTGCAGTCGTTTTTAGGGTTGGTTAACTATTATAGAAATTTCGTAAAAAATGCATCTAGCATTCTAAGTCCGCTATACGATCTTTTGAAAAAAGGTACTCAGTGGTGTTGGTCGCGTGTACACAGTGACGCTTTTAATAAAATAAAAAAGTGTTTAGCGTCCGAGACAGTCCTAGTGCATTTTAACCCTAATAATAAAATAATTTTAACTGTCGACGCTTCCCTGACTGGGTTAGGAGCGGTGTTATCACAGGTAGACAGCGACGGAGTTGAGAGACCTATTTCTTTTGCATCGCGCACTTTAAATACGTCAGAAAAAAGGTACTCTCAAATCCAGAAGGAGGCAACTGCAATTATTTTTGGTGTGAGACGTTTCCATCAATATTTATATGGAAGATCGGAACCATTTATTTTACGCACTGACCACAAACCACTCACAACTATATTCGGTCCTTACAAAGGTATCCCGGAGGTGTCTGCAAATAGGCTACAAAGGTATGCGTTATTTCTTAGTGGCTACAATTATCGCATAGAATACATCCGTAGCGTAGACAATTGTGCGGACTATTTATCGCGAGCGAGCTTGCCCGATATCACGGGGGACGCGGGGAGCAGTGTGAACAGCGACGGCTCACGCATACACATAGGCGCTGACACACTCGACCGCGCGTCTTACATTAACTTTGTCACAGATGGTAGCCTTCCTGTGACACGTAACATATTACGTGACGTCACGAGTAAGGATAACGTTCTAAATAAAGTAAAAAAATATGTGATGGACGGGTGGCCTAGAAAGCTGTATGATATAAACATAAAACCTTACTTTTTATGTAAAACACAGTTATCTTTTGAAGATGGATGCTTAATGCGAGGGCACAAAATAGTTTTGCCTGAGCGGTTGCGGTTTAAGATTCTGTCCGAGTTACACAATTCCCATCTTGGTGTGGTAAAAACAAAAGCGGAAGCTCGGTCTAGGTTTTGGTTCCCGGGTATTGATACAGCCATAGAAAAAATGATCGGTTCATGCAAAATATGCACCCAGCTGCGTCATTCCCCACCACGAACGCCTATATCACCATGGAAATATCCTCCATTACCATTTTATAGGATCCATATGGACTTCTTAGGACCGTTTCATGGTCATATGTACTTAGTAATTGTGGATGCTTATACAAAATGGGTGGAAGTATACGAAGTACCGTCTACTTCGTCGTCTGTGATAGAAAAACTCTACGAGTATATATCGAGATTCGGATTACCTCAAACTATCGTGACCGACAACGCGGCTACATTTACTTCATACGAGTTTAAAAATTTCTGTATGGTTAACGGTATCACACATGTAACGTCACCGCCGTATCACCCCGCTAGTAACGGTCAGGCTGAAGGGTACGTTAAAATAGTGAAAAGGGGGTTAAAATCATGTTTACTTTCAATTAATAACAATAATAAAAAAGAATATAAATTAAAATTACTTAAATTCTTATTCGATTATAGGAACTCCTTACATAGCACAACTTCTTTGTCACCTGCTCAATTAGTTTTCGGTCACAAGTTGAGATCACGGTTGGACTTAATGAGCCATGTTATACCGCCTTCATCCACATCCTTGGAAAATAAAGTCCAAAACAAACAGTATTTGCAGATTAAGGCACATGGGGGAAAATATGCGAAGCCTTTTGAAACCGGGGCAAAGGTTTTGTATAAAAAATTTAAAAATAATAACACGTATAATTGGTGTCGTGGCGTTGTAATAAAAAGAATAGGCAAAGTCACGTATATAATAAAGGATATATATACGTCAGCAAGTGTAAAAAAACACAAAAATCAAATCATGCGTGACCAAGGACCATGTCACGATGAACAACAAAATTTCGACATTGATTTTGACCGTCAAAATTTAACTGATAACACCAGGAAAGAAAATATCACTATGCCGGCTTCAGACGAGCCGCAAACTACCTGCGGGGAAGAGGAATTGGTGCAAAATGACGTAAACTCAACTAACGTAAACAATGAGTCTAACATATCGTCGGAGCCAGTTTCAATGGACACTGTGGCTAATCAGCCTATGGCCACCATTGCACGTAACAACCCCGGTTCTAGGGTTTGTTTACGCCCATTACCCAAGGTGGACTATCGTCGTTTCCTTTAATTAAGTTATGTAGTTGTTAACTAGGGGGAGGAAATGGTGGGTACTTGTGTACGACTACGTATAAGTATAATTGTCATAGTTAAGAAATAAATCAGTGTGTTACTTGCAAGCAGTAGTTTCACTCGTGCCCCCTATAACGCATACTTACCACAGACGCTCGAAAATAGGAGCAGGGGGGGGTTGACAGCGACTAGCCTGGAGGATTCAGCCTCTCACTGGGCACGGCTCGTCGTCAACGGTGCCCCCCGCGTTCTCTATCTGCCGGCACTGCTCCTCCAAAAACCGCAGCAAATCATAGAAGGGCGGAATATAGGAGGCCTCGTCCCCGCCGTACCTCTCCTCAAAATGGATTCGAAGATCGAGAGGTAGACGGGACAGCACGATGCGGAGCAACAAAAAAGCCCATTCGCCCACTGGTAAATCCAGCCGCCTCAACGTATTACAGGCAACCAAGACTGGATCCAACAGGTCCGGACGCAGTCTGGCCCGGTCACTAAGCAGCGGGAGGCTTAGAAGCTGCTTAACATGTTCGTCCGCAATTCGCCGGACGTTGGCGTATCTTCTGGCTAGGAGGTCTCGAGCAGTCCGGTAGGCATCGTGCGACAATGTCAAGTGGCCGACGACGCCTAGGGCTTCCCCCCCCCCCCAGTGAGGCCAGGGAGTACGCCATCTTTTGGCTCGGGGCCAGGTCACTCCGGGTGTCCACTAGGCTGTCGAAAAGACCAACGAAGGTCAGCCATTCGGAAAGGACCCCGGAGAACTTTGGCAGGTCCAGAGTTGTGAGCCGTCCCAACAGCTCCGGCTGAAGCTGCTTCCGAGAGGACTCGGGCATACCTGCCTTCAGCCTCGATCAACTCGTCCGTGAGCCAAAGGAACTGCTCATAGTCCGCGAAGCAGGAGTCCAGGACTCCCTTCTCCACATTCGAATCCTCGAGCACAGCGTAAGCCTCCTCCACTGCGGCCCTTCGAACATCCACCTGCTCGAACCGCTTCATCAAGTTATGGATCCTATCCGGTCGACCTATCAATGCATGGGCGCTTATGGCCCAGCGCAACTCAGTCCGCAGACAACGGATCAGTAGCTTGGGCGATGACATCACTACTAAATACAAATTACGACGCGGCTCGAGCACAAATTACAAAGATAACTAATAAAAAATACAACAAAAAATTAACAGTTAATAAATGCAGTTCCTATCAAATCGCGTTGAATAGAAATTACACAAATACGAATTACTACGTATCAACCAAATACAAGTTAGCACAAAAGAAAAGACACACATCAAATTAACAAATAATAAATACTAGTGCGATCAAATCAAGTTTAATTCAAATGGCGCAAATTCAAATTACTACTCTTCAGTTCAAATACAAATTACAGTATAAACGAAGATACACATCACGGTCGATCAACAAAAAATGCCTAGCTCGGAAATCGACCCTTCGATAAGTAATTCACCTATCCGACAACGATAATTAACCGATTACGTAAAAATAACCATCTACCTACATGACGTATATCTCTAGAAAAACTCCCGCTTGCGCAACCTAGGGCGCGGCTTTTCAAACAACCCACTAACCAAAAAAAGGCAAGCAACAAATAACAAAGGGAAATAATTTTATTATTACGAACAAAAAAAAAATATTTTTACGTATTACGGACGGGCGTGATTGTAGATACAATTAAACCAATCAAACCAACGCTCCCTGCCACCAAAACTGTTTAATTTTTATCAAACTCTATGGTCGGGATCGACCGGGGAATCGAACCCGGAACCACGCTCTGCTACCAGTTTGTTACGGCCTACGGCTGCTCCCTTAAAGGGTCAAATCCTCAGGGGCCCATGAGCTGAAGACTTCCCGAGCAGACGTAGGTCGGGCCTCAATGTGGCCACGTGGAATCTCTCTAATTACACTAAAATATATGGGGGAGCGTTCTATAATACGGTCAGTCGACCGGGAGGAATTTTGACGTACCTAACTTACCTATATCCAAGGCGACTGGTCCCTCCGGAGTCGGTCAGGTCGCATGTGGTTGTGTAGTGCAAGGAAAATAAAGTGATGTGATATGTGTATCTGGGTGTGACTGATGGTGATTGAACCTAGACCTTGGCCGTCGGCAGCAGCCCGAGCGTCGACACCACTCCAACTTGAGGGGGCCTTCCGAGGTTGTCCACAGTCACTTTCCTCTTTCATCACGATGACAGTCAATTAACTCTATCGTACGATTAACTAAATTACAGAAGCCACTAACTATCGCTGGGTATAAGGTTAACGCACAAAACGCACACGGAGTTTCTGGATCAAAGGTCACCGTTTCGCGTAGCAACAATTAGTTCTAGAATATCAGAGGCCGCACTAGCTAATATTGCCGAATGCACTTATGCAGATTCTGAGTCAGACACAATGAGTCCCTGGCAAGCTCTCCAGCAGGAATGCGCGTCACAATGGTAGACCGTATATTTACTGGCCGCGCCGAATTATTCAGAGTTCCCGACAAAATGACAGCGTGCCGTTACAAGCACAGCTGACAGGTGACTGCCTGCCCTTGAGCGCTTTTCGCACGACCGAAAGTCAAACCGGTATGAATGCACCGCGCCGAGCGCCCTCTCGCGTCAATCCTTGAAACTAGCGCTTGGCGTGAACACCCATACAGATAGATAGTTAAGTTAGTTCTCACCACCATCCTTCACAGTTAGCTACCGTGGGTATATCTTTGTTTCAGAGAGAACGAGGGATCTGTGACAGTAAACACCTGGCCGTCGAGCTCCAACACGTCAAGCAAGTTTTACACGACAATAAGCTTCGGGTCCGGCGCCTACGTCACAGTGAATGAGTGAAGACGGCCACAGTCGAGCGAGTGCCTGCTGTACTGCCATATGTCAGAGGTGTCACTGACAAGATTGGCTACATCTTGAAGCGTGCTTCCATTAAAACATATTTCAAGCCTCCGAAGAAGATTAGTCAGTTTTTACCATCAGTCAAGTTGCAGTGTTATGCTACTTACATATCATTTTACATTATTTTAAATTCATTTTTCCATTCTGTTTCGATTTTCTGCATTCACCTCAAAACTGGATATTTTACATCACCTTTATTTCCATAGGATCCTGTAACGATTTTAAACCATAAGAACACAATAACAAACTATTTTTACTTCGTATTTCCACACTATCAGCACTTTTAAATTGGTGTCAATGGAGTCTACCTTTTTCGATCTTTTATTTAGTTTTCCGTAACTCTGCAATATCGGGCTTTGTGCGCGCAGGTGCGCTACCTTTTTTCCTATATCAATAATATCTCATTTTTCACTTAAATCTTGCCGTTTTTCTATTACGAGCCTAAAACCAAAATTTGACATGTTTTGACATCGTTGTTTATCTGGTTGTCATAACAATTATATTCAAATTCGCTACCGGTCTGTTGTTTCTACTTCGATAATTCAACATAAATACTCTTTCCTCTTGGCCATTTACAAAAAAATTGCGTTTAATTTAAATAATTTTTCCGTTCTCTCTAAAAAGGTATAAAAGCCGAACAATCGGTCAAGAAAGTCAGTATCGCTTCCGTTCTCAAATTCGAAGCATCTCCTAAAGGCCTTATCCCGGGGCCGCACTGCCCCGGGATCCTGCAAGCCTCTGTCCTGCCTGAAGCCGCTGAATCCTGCAAGCCTCTGCTCTGCCTGAAGTCGCCGGATCCTGCAAGCCTCTGTTCTGCCTGAAGTCGCCGGATCCTGCAGGCCTCTGTCCTGCCTGAAGTCGCTGGGATCCTGTAGGTCCAAACTCAGCAAAAATTTTGATATATACATTCTAAAATAAACCATAAAAACACAGCTTTGCAGAAACAGACATCACCAGGCAAAATCAGATATACTATCTCTTACATTCATCATCTGCATTCAGGTAAGGGTGTAGTTCACATTTAATGACTACCACTCTAAAAGTGTGTTTTCGAAAGGACATTCAGGCTTATTTAAGGAGTAGTCATCGAATGTGAACTCCACCCGTAATATTCCTCTGCAAGATGCAAGAGTGCACAAGCTTGATTGTGAATGTGGTCTCTCTTATATAGGACAAACTAAAAGATCCATAAAAACCCGCGTTAAAGATCACATAGCTGATGTGAAGAATAGACGCTCCGGGAAGTCTGCAGTCTGTGAACACGTACAGTATCGCCCCCGTCACTACATTAGATTTGATAGACCACAAATCCTCGCTAAAGAACACCGATTGCTTTCAGGGATGATTCTCGAGGCTATTGAAATCAAGAAACATCCTAATTTCAATAGAGATGATGGCTGGGTGCTACCATCTGCTTGGGATCCCATAATTAATAAAATTGAATCCCAACCCAAGCATACAACTGCAAGACTTCATGATACTGTAAGTTCATACTGCGTAGATCGGAACAAAAATTAATAATTTTAATCTGGAGGTAGCCGTGGTTAACTTTGGGACATTGGGACGTCATACAGCTCAGTCCCTCCCCGTGACCATGGGTGCTGTAATGTGCTTGAAACTTCGGGAATTTAAAATAAGTTAATATACGCGATAATATCCGTAAACTTAGTTTCATTTTAAGGTAATTGTGCATAGTGCTTAGGTCCTCCAGCGATTCTGCCATAAGGACTATATCGTCGACAAATCGAAGGTGAGTGAAGTCCTCGCCATTCATGTTAACACCGCATCCTTTCCAGTCCAGTAGCTTGAAAACGTCGTCCAATGCAGCGGTGAAGAGTTTCGGGGATATAACGTCACCTTGTCTTACACTTCTATACAGTTGGATAGGTTTCGTACTCTGATTCTGTATTCGGATAGCGCTCGAAGCTCTACTAAACAAGCACTTCAGCACTTCGATATACCGACAGTCAACTTGGCACCGCTGAAAGGACTGCAGCACTGCCCAAATTTCGACGGAATCAGAGGTTTTCTCATAGTCCACATACGCAAGGCAAAGTGGCAGATTATACTCCTCTGTCTTCTGTACAATCTGCCGCAGGGTGTGTGATATGTACGTGGTCTATGGTACTAAAGCCTTTTCGGAAACCGGCTTGTTTGGGAGGCTGGAAGTCGTCAAGTCTGCGTGCGAGACGATTTGTAATGACTCTCGAAAACAGCACGTAGACGCGGCTCAGAAGGGAAATCGGTCTGTATTTCTTCAAGGCAGCGTTGTCGCCTTTCTTGAAGAACAAGACCACCGCTCTTCTGCTCTACGCCTCCGGAAAAATGCCACCATGAAGGACGGAATTAAAAGCTTCTGAAGGACTTCAAGCACCGATTTTTCACCCGCTTTCAGAAGCTACGCTGTAATTACAACCTCGCCTAGGGCCTTGCCGTTTTTAAGATGCTGGAGAGCCATTCTAATCTCGCTCAGACTTATGTCCGGGATATCTTCGGAATAGTGTCGGATAAGACTCGCTCTTGGATTGTTACTCACACTTGCGTGTGGCTCCAACGATGACGTATACAGCTACCCATAGAACCTCTCAATCTCACTCAAAATCTCAGGTGACCCGGAAACAATGCTGCCACACTCGGTCTTCAGCTTTGACAGTTGGCCCTTTCTGGCAGACAGTTCTCTGACAAAGACTTTGGAGCCTTGGTTCCGCTCGATCGCTTCTTCAATAGAAGCTCTATTGAAGTTGCGTAAGTCCCGCCGCATGCATTTGGAGATCTGTCTGTTCAGATACCTGTATGCTGTCAAATCTGTTGAAGAATGTAGCTTCATCTTCCGTCTAACTGCCATGGGATTAAGAGTGTGATCGGAGAGTATTTGTGTTCTCTTACTGCAGGTCTTACAAAACTTAGCTCCGACTGCATGGACAGTTTCCACGAGCTTGTCATTAATATCGTCCACTTCATTGCAGTCTTCTAGGCATTGAAAGGATTTAGGAATAGAGCACGAGGGAGACGGAGCGTTGACTTCATCAGACGAGACCTCTTCAAAATAACGTTTAGGTTCAGTGTGCCTCTAACCATTCGGTGATCGCTACCAGTTTTCACCCTCGCGGTCACGGAGACATCACTGAACAGTTGTCGTCTGGTCGTCATAATGAAGGCAATCTCATTATTCGTCGAACAGTCGGGCCTCGACCAGGTCCTCTTCCTGTGGGGCCGCTTCTGGAAGAAAGAGTTAATCATTAAAAGTCCCTCTTTCTCCATGAAGTCAGCCAGCTGCTGGCCCCTTGGGTTCCGTTGCCCTATTCCAAATTTCCCTACTTTCAGCTCACCATTCTCTGTTGTGCCTAGTTTTGCATGGAAGGCTCCCTTTAAAACCGTATAGTGGGTTTTGGAGGAATGCATGGCTCTAGAGATTTCTTCATACATTTCCTCCACCTCCTCATCGGGTTGTGCCGAGGTTGGTGCGTAAGCCTGTATGACCTACAGCGAATTAACGGTGGTAGAGCCTTGCAGCAGCTTTTGTTGTTGCTCGTATGGGCCGGCTCGAGCCGGGTTAGTACCACGACCTCACAGAATACCGGCGTGAAGTGGAAGCTCTGCTTCCGCGTTTCGTCTGGTGAGTGTAGGTGACCGGAGGCCCAATTCCCCCCCCCCCATCAACATGGTAGCGGAATTACGTCATAAACTACCCCAGGAGGGTACCAGTACCCCTGGGGAATCCCTCGCTGAGCATCCACGACCTTGCTATTCCACTCCTGCGTGTGGGTGCTCAGGCTGCCCCGCGTATTCTGGGGTTGGCAAAATTCCGCTCAACACAAAAACTGCTCGGGGCAAACTGAGCAACAAGACCAAAGCGACCCCTGCCACGCTATCCGTGAATATCTGCAACATCAGGGGACTTCACTCGAACCTAAACGCCGTCCACTACCATCTTGGGACGGCGAAGCCGGCCTTGCTCTTTCTGACCGAGATGCAGGTGTCCTCTCCGGCTGATACTTCGTATCTCTCCTACCCGGGGTACAAATTGGAGCACTCCTTTGTGCCTCGGGCTGGAGTTTGCTTGTATGTCAGAGAGGACATCTGTTCTCGACGCCTCGGCAGTCTTGAAGGTTCGGACCTGTCCATCCTTTGGCTACGCGTGGACAGCGACGACCATCCGCGCGTCTACGCGTGCCTCTATAGGTCCCATAGCGGTAATGCCGAAACAGACCGACTCATCGACCACGTCCAAATGGCTGCAGATTCCTTGCTACAACAGGTCCCATCCGCAGAGATCGTGATCCTTGGCGATTTTAACGCCCACCACGCCGAATGGCTCGGTTCACGTTTAACCGATCATGCGGGAAGATCTGTTTATGACTTTGCTTTGGCATATGGTCTGACACAACTGGTTACTTCGCCTACGCGGATTCCAGATGTGGAGGATCATACACCTTCCCTGTTGGACCTTCTGCTGACCTCTCATCCGGACGGATATCAGGTTTCCGTCGATGCCCCTCTCGGCTCTTCGGACCATTGTCTGATCCGGAGTGTGGTGCCACTCACGCTCCCCTCGCGGTTGCGTTCTGCAGGTTGCCGCCGTGTTTGGCATTACGGGTCGGCGGATTGCGACGGAATGCGGTCTTTCTTTGCTTCCTAACCTTGGGGGCGGGTTTGCTTCTCGCCGGATGATCCCAGCGCTGTTGCTGACTCTGTCACTGATGTGGTGCTACAGGGAATGGAACTATTTTTTCCATCATCTGTGGTACCCATCGGAGGCAGATCTCAGCCTTGGTTTGGTCGCTCCTGTAAGACTGCATTACGCAGTAAGCAGGAGTGTTATCAAGCCTGGGCTGCGGCTTCGGCGACTCGGGATGTAAACACCAGCACACTCGAAAAGAAGTATAACTTCGCCTCCAGGTCCTTCAAAAGAGTTATTGCCAAGGCAAAGTCAGAGCACATAGGCAGAATTGGCGAGAAACTAGTTCGCCTTCCTTCGGGAACCCGTGCATTCTGGTCTCTCGCCAAGGCTGTCAAAGGGAATTTCTGTAAGCCATCACTACCATCTCTGCACAGGGAGGACGACTCACTGGCCCACGACGCAAAAGAGAAGGCCGACCTTTTAGGCTCCCTTTTTGCGTCCAACTCGACTGTTGATGACGGGGGGAACACACCGCCGACCATCCCGCGGTGTGAGTGCTCCATGCCGGATGTGCGGTTCTCACAACGCTCGGTTCGCAGAGCACTCCTCTCCCTTGACATCCACAAGTCGAGTAGGCCTGACGGAATCCCCCCAATTGTGCAGAGGACGTGTGCTCCGGAGTTGGCACCGGTTCTAACGCGTCTTTTCCGGTACTCCTACTCCCTAGGCGTAGTCCCGAAATCATGGAAGACAGCTTTTGTCCACCCGATCCCTAAAAAAGGCGACCGCTCAGACCCGTCCAACTACAGGCCTATCGCCATCACCCCCTTGTTCTCCAAAATAATGGAATCCATTATTAACTGCCAGCTCATCCGGTACCTTGAGGATCACCAGCTGATTAGTGACCGCCAATACGGTTTTGGTCGGGGTCGATCAGCTGGTGATCTTCTGGTCTACTTACCTCATAGATGGGCGGAGGCAGTAGATTCCAAGGGGGAGGCGTTGGCCGTTAGTCTGGACATTGCGAAGGCCTTCGATCAGGTTTGGCACAAAGCGCTTCTTTCGAAGCTCCCTTCCTATGGGCTTCCCGAGAAATTATGCAATTGGATCACCAGCTTTCTTGCAGATCGGAGCATCAAGGTCGTTGTAGACGGTGCATGCTCCGACTACAAGCCTATTAACGCTGGTGTTCCACAAGGCTGCGTGCTATCACCAACGCTGTTTCTTCTGCATATCAATGATATGTTGCAAGCCGGTAGCATTCATTTCTATGCGGATGACAGCACTGGTGATGCTCTATACACCGGCCGTGCCAATATTTATCGGGAAAACGTCACTGAGTACCGGAACAAACTTGTGTCTGAAGTCGAGTCTTTGCTGGACAAAGTCTCGGATTGGGGGCGACTAAATCTAGTCCAGTTTAATCCTCAGAAGACACAAGTTTGCGCGTTTACCGCTAAAAAGAACCCCTTTGTCGTATCTCCTCAGTTTCAAGGTACTCCCCTTGTTGCCTCAGCCAGTATCGGAATCCTCGGCGTCGACATATCGAGTAGCGTGCAGTTTCGTGGTCACTTGGAAGAGAAGGCCAAATTGGCCTCTAAAAAGCTTGGCGTTCTCAGTAGAGCGGGACAGTATTTCATGCCGGCTCAACGCCTGCAACTTTACAAGGCGCAGGTTCGGCCTCACATGGAATACTGTTCCCATCTCTGGGCTGGGGCTCCCCAGTGCCAGCTTCTTCCACTTGACCGCATCCAGCGCAGAGCGGCTTGAATCGTCGACGACCGAGTTCTTTCCGATCGGCTCGACTCATTGGCACTGCGAAGAGATGTTGCATCTCTTAGCCTTTTTTTTTCGCATTTACCATGGGGAGTGCTCTGAGGAATTGTTCGGATTAATCCCAGCCGCCAAATTTCACGAACGCACATCGCGGCAGAACTCCCGATACCATCCACACCATCTGGATGATTGGCGGTCCACCACTGTGCGATTTAGAAGATTTTTTCTTCCTCGCACAACTTCCTTGTGGAATAGTTTACCACCAGCGATTTTTCCGGACCGATACGACTTAGGGACCTTCAAGAAAAGAGCCTACTCCTTTTTAAAAGGCCGGCAACGCATCTGCAATTCCCCTGGTGTTGCGGTTGTTCATGGGCGGCGGTAGTCACTTACCATCAGGTGAGCCGCATGCTCGTTTGCCCCCTCTCCTATAAAAAAAAAAAACCGTTTGGTGATTCTGAGTACAAGGTACGCAACCCTCGTCGACACACCCTCAATCTTTACAACGTTGTTAACGAGAGACTTGTGGACGATAAATCCGACACCTCCTTGGGACAGATGGTTGCCCTCCCGCGGTCAAGAATACCACTACCCCATATCCTCCCGTGCGTGTCGTAAAAGGCGACAAAGGGAAACAGGCAGGAGATGGGCAGCAGCATCTTCCTGATAATAGCCAAAATTACAATAAAAAAACTGCGGTTACCAACCCGCTCGCCAAGCGTGGCAACTATGGCAAATACCCCCTATGAATGTAACAAAGAGACGGCCCCCAGTCCCCGGCGGCCCCCTCTATTCCTGGCTACGGTGGCGACCATGGTAACGGCGGGGCAGGGGGTGCTAAGAATCTCCGGTGGAGGTTCGGTTGCCACCTTAGACGACTCGACCTGGCAACGTACAACGCACGCACCCTGAGGACTGACGAGAAGATCGTGGAGCTGGAAGAAGAGATAGACAAGTTGCGCTGGCATATTATAGGATTATCCGAAGTCCGAAGAGAGGGGGAGGACACGGTAATCCTCGAATCCGGCAACTTGCTCTATCACCGGGAGGGCGACCATCTGTCCCAAGGAGGTGTCGGATTTATCGTCCACAAGTCTCTCGTTAACAACGTTGTAAAGATCGGGAGTGTGTCGACGAGGGTTGCGTACCTTAAACTCAGAATCACCAAACGGTATTCGCTGAAGGTCATACAGGTTTACGCACCAACCTCGGCACACCCCGATTAGGAGGTGGAGGAAATGTATGAGGATATCTCTAGAGCCATGCATTCCTCCAAAACCCAATATACGGTGTTAATGGGAGACTTCAATGCAAAACTAGGCACAAGAGAGAACGGTGAGCTGAAAGTAGGGAAATTTGGAATAGGGCAACGGAACCCAAGGGGCCAGCAGCTGGCCGACTTCATGGAGAAAGAGGGACTCTTTATGATGAACTCTTTTTTCCAGAAGCGGCCCCACAGGAAGTGGACCTGGTCAAGCCCCGACGGTTCGACAAAAAATGAGATTGACTTCATTATGACGACCAGACGACAACTGTTCAGTGATGTCTCCGTGATCGCGAGGGTGAAAACTGGTAGCGATCACCGAATGGTTAGAGGCACACTGAACCTAAACGTTAAGTTGGAGAGGTCTCGTCTAATGAAGTTAACGCTCCGTCCCCCTCGTGCTCTGTTCCAAAGTCCCGAAACCTTTCAGCTCGAGTTAAAAAACCGTTTTCAGTGCCTAGAAGACTGCAATGAAGTGGACGATATGAATGACAAGCTCGTGGAAACTGTCCATGCGGTCGGAGCTAAGTTCTGCAAGACCCGCCGCAGAAGAACACAAAAACTCTCCGATCACACTCTTAATCTCATGGCTGTTAGACGGGAGATGAAGCTACATTCTTCAACAAACTTGACAGCATACAGGCATCTGAACAGACAGATCTCCAAATGCATGCGGCGGGACTTACGCAACTTCAATACAGCTCGTATTGAAGAAGCAATCGAGCGGAACCAAGGCTCCAAAGTCTTTGCCAGAGATCTGTCTGCCAGAAAGAGCCACCTGTCAAAGCTGAAGACAGAATGTGGCAGCATCGTTTCCGGGACACCTGAGATTTTGAGTGAGATTGAGAGGTTCTATGGGCAGCTGTACACGTCATCGTTGGAGCCACACGCAAGTGTGAGTAATGATCCAAGAGCGAGTCTCATCCGACACTATTCCGAAGATATCCCGGACGTCAGTCTGAGCGAGATTAGAATGGCTCTCCAGCACCTTAAAAACGGTAAGGCCCCAGGCGAGGATGGAATTACAGCGGAGCTTCTGAAAGCGGGTGGAAGACCGGTACTTGAAGTCCTTCAGAAGCTCTTTAATTCCGTCCTCCATGGTGGCATTACACCGGAGGCGTGGAGCAGAAGTGCGGTGGTCTTGTTCTTCAAGAAAGGTGACAACGCTCTCTTGAAGAACTACAGACCGATTTCCCTTCTGAGCCGCGTCTACGTGCTGTTTTCGAGAGTCATTACGAATCGTCTCGCGCGCAGACTTGACGACTTCCAGCCTCCCGAACAAGCCGGTTTCCGAAAGGGCTTTAGCACCATAGACCACATACATACCCTTCGGCAAATTGTACAGAAGTCCGAAGAGTACAATTTGCCACTATGTCTGGCGTATGTGGACTATGAGAAAGCCTTTGATTCCGTCGAAATTTGGGCAGTGCGGTATATCGAAGTGTTGAAGTGCTTCTACAGTAGGGCTACGATGGCTATCCGAGTACAGAACCAGAGTACGAAACCTATCCAATTGCAGAGAGGTGTAAGACAGGGTGACGTCATATCCCCGAAACTCTTCACCGCTGCATTGGAAGACGTTTTCAAGCTTCTGGACTGGAAAGGATACGGTATCAACATCAATGGCGAGTACATCACTCACCTTCGATTTGACGACGATATAGTCCTTATGGCAGAATCGCTGGAGGACCTAAGCACTATGCTCAATGACCTCGATAGTGTTTCCCAACGGATAGGTCTTAAGATGAACATGGACAAAACAAAGATCATGTTTAATGTCCATGTCACACCTATGCCGGTAGTTGTTGGGAGCACTAAGCTCGAAGTTGTTGACGAGTATGTTTACCTGGGACAAATAGTCCGACTAGGTAAGTCCAACTTCGACCGAGAGGTCAATCGACGGATTCAACTCGGCTGGGCAGCGTTCGGGAAGCTACGACACATCTTCTCGTCAGACATACCTCAAAACCTGAAAACGAAATTGTACAACCAGTGCGTGTTGCCAGTGATGACTTATGGAACTGAGACGTGGTCCTTCACTGCTGGCCGTATGAGGAAGCTCAAGGTCGCTCAGCGAGCTATGGAGAGGGCTATGCTCGGAGATTCTCTGCGTGATAAACTTAGGAATGAGGATATCCGCAGTAGAACCAGAGTAACCGACATAGCCCAACGGATTAGTAAGCTGAAGTGGCAATGGGCCGGCCATATAGCTCGAAGAACCGACAACCGATGGGGAAGAAAGGTTCTCGAGTGGCAGCCTCGTACCGGTAGGCGAAGTGTAGGGCGTCCCCCCACGAGATGGAGTGACGACCTGGTAAGACATGCAGGAAGTCGATGGATGCAGGTGGCTCAGGACCGTGCTTTGTGGCATTCTTTGGGGGAGGCCTATGTTCAGCAGTGGACTTGTGAAGGGCTGTAATGATGAATGATGAAGCGGCCACGTGAAGGCAATAATGGTGTCAGTTTCGGTAGTACATGAGCTTTAACCTGCATTACATACTTTGAATCTAATATTGAGTGAATATCAAATTGAACTATCTGTTGTGCTTTAATAGCGTTGTTTGCTATACCTGTAATATTTACTCCATATCGTGTCTTCTTCAAACGTAAAATCTGTACAGCAGATTCTGTAATAAAAGTTGCCTGAGAGCCTTGATCTACAAGAGCTCGCAGATGCGTTTAATAACCGTTTCTGTTTTTCACACCAATCAATGCTGTAGCAAAAACAACTTGGTTTTCATTTACGGAGACTCTTAAGCTCGTGAAATTTGGTAAGTTTTCAACATGTTTCTTTTCTTCAGATGTGCTCGCAGATTCTGCAATTGTAGTTTTAGCAGCGTATGTAGTCAAGTGCAATAAAGTGTGATGTTTTTGTTACATTTTTTACAAGTTGTATCTTGTCTATAAAACTTGATAGAATGGCCTTTCACTAGACAATTGAAACAAAGTGCGTTATTCTTAACGAATGCTCTACGTTATGCTCTACGTACGAAAATCGCAATTTGACTATGATAGCATCAACTTTTCTCCTGACGATTTCATTCGTCATTTTCTGTCTTCCCAAATAGTTTCTGATATTGTTAGAGCTAATGCTATCTCATTTATATTTTCCATGCCTCCTTATTCTCACGAAAGCCATTGGTCGTAATAAAGTGAGTAGGGTAATGGTAATGCACGTGTTTGATGCTGTTTTACCTGTGATAGCTGATACCATTAACTTTTCGCTGATGAATGGTGTTTTCCAACTCTCTGGCTTAAACCTTTATTATTCCTATTTCTAAATCCACAGACTGCAACGCTATATCCAATTTCAAACCAATTTCTATTCTGATTTTCTCTCTAAGGTTCTGGAAGCTGTTGCTCATAAGCAGATTTCTTCTTTTATTTTCTCAAACAATATTTTTCCCCTTATCAGTCGCGTTTCCGCCCTGGTCATTCTCCTGCTCTTCTCAAGGTTTTTTTTTTTTTTTTTTTTTTTTTTTTTTTTTTTTTTTTTATAGGAAAAGGGTGACAAACGAGCACACAGTCCACCTGATGGTAAGTGGTTGCTGCAGCCCATAGACATCTACATCTATCCTCTATTACAAAGCAAAATGTAGATGCGTTGTCACCCTGAGGACTAAGATGGAATGCCTCATTTCCAGTAAAAAGGGCCTCCGGCCACCTGCACTCACCTAGCGAAACGCAAAGGTAAACCTCTACTTCACGCTGGTTTTCTGTGAGGTCGTGGTACCACCCCGGTTCGAGCCGGCCCATCCGTGCGACAGCAAAAGCTGCCGCGTGGCTCTACCACTCAAGGTGATGGAAGATATTCGAGAGGGGATGGAAAAATCAAAATTGACCGTTCTCATTTTAATTTATGTTTCTAACGCATAAAATTCTGTTGATAATGATATATTATTGGCCCTACTTTCTAATTTGAATATCTCGTCTTCAGCTCAGAAATGGTTCTCATCAAATCTTCGAGGGCGCCAACAGGCCGTGCGCACTGGACTTATACTATCTGACTGGTGTGATGTGTCTACTGGCATCCCTCAAGGCGGTATAGTCTCTCCTCTTCTGTTTTCAATGTTTATCAATCTCATGACATTTAATCTCAAGTGCTTTTACTATCTGTATGCTGATGATCTGCAGTTATATGTGCAAGTGGAACCCTCAAACATCTCTAATGCCATCTCATTATTAAATTATTACTTGAAATACATCTCCACTGTGTATGGCATAAACGTGAACCCATCTAAGTGCCAAACAATTATCTTAGGTAGCTCACGATTATTATCGAAACTAGATATTCCCACCCTACCATCAATTATGTTTAAAAGTAATATCATACCATTCTCTCCCTATGTAAAGGACCTTGGTCTGTACATGGTTGCTTAACATGGAACAAACATATACAGGAGGTGAGTCGCAAAACTATTGTAACTTAGCGATCTCTATATCGATTAAAAATTTTTCTTCCCACCAATACTAAGATTTTACTTGTCCAGTCACTTAACCTACCGATTATTGATTATGTCGATGTATGTTGCTCAAACATCATCTTAATATATTGGATCGTCTACTTAATAACAGTATCAGATACATTTATGGCCTCCGTAAATACGACCATGTTTCCTCTTTCTTCTTCTTTTAAATCATAGCTTCTCTTGATAGAATTCTGCCAGTGTCAAGATGTATCTTCTTTTCGTGCTCAGCTAAATTGGCTGCCTATCCGTCAACGCAGATATGTCAGAATACTCTGCACCCTTTTCACAATTCTGAAAGATCCATGTGCTTTCGCGTATCTGAAATCCAAATTTTAATAACTGTGAGATTCTCATAATCCTTCTTTCCGTTCTACGGCTAATCTTAAGCTGCTTACTCCTTTACACCGTACTGGTTATTTATCTCAATCTTTCGCCCTCACGGCCATCAGACTCTGGAACGACATCCCTCGTGACATTAAAAAAGCTTCCAACAAGTTTGTTTTTAAAAATCAAGTCCGTAAGCATGTGAAAAAATTGTTGCAAGTTTGAACTAACATAGCTCTTATTTTATACACATATGTATATTTCATATTTGCTCTGACATAGATAATATTGCATGCCTTAAGCGAAAGCGCAAGGTATGTTCTACTATCGCCTAAAAATTAAGATTCCAACGTTTTATCGAATAAAATCGTATCTAGCAATTCATAGAAAGATAAATGATTGTTGATTTTTTATGATTTGAACTTTTCAATATTTTCAAATCGATTAATT
The DNA here is from genome assembly GCA_963668995.1 of Parnassius mnemosyne. Classification (NCBI taxonomy): domain Eukaryota; kingdom Metazoa; phylum Arthropoda; class Insecta; order Lepidoptera; family Papilionidae; genus Parnassius; species Parnassius mnemosyne. The sequence continues at coordinate 37,551,132 of CAVLGL010000085.1, forward strand.
ACTATTTATAAATAAAAAGAGGGGTTTTAGTGGCTTATGGTGTGGATTTATTATGACCACGAGGCTTGTAAACACGATAACTTTAAAAAATAACTATTGTTTAACTCAATCTATTTTTTAATCTCTTCATCCATCATGTGGGAAGCCACTGAATGTGAAAATGTAATTTTGTTTTGTTTAGCCATAATTATTTTTTTTGGCTCCAAAATGGCAAAATTTTCGTTGATTTGGTAGCCTTGTATGTAAATTATTTCTGTAAATAGGGAGCTACAGCCACAGAGTAGTTTACTCACTCACTCAGTTCGGCGTCAGTCGCCGTCGTGAGTGGACATTGTTTGGGTTATTTGCAGCGGCTCAAAAAGATCGCTGTACAAATACACAATTTTCGAATAAATAAATTTCTTAAATTGATTATAATAATAATAAGAGATTTTTTTATTACAATATTTTAAAAGTACAGAATAAATAATAGTAGTACGTACTAAAAGTAAGTAGTATCAATTTTTTTGGCATGGGTGACATTTTCATGGTTTTTGAGGGTGTTGAAGCCGATAGTGCTGTCGAAATGTAAATCCAACGTGGCGGCTGCAATAGGTATAAATTTTTTCATCATGGGTGTCATTTTCATAGTATTCGAGAGTTTTGAAGCCGATAGTGCTGTTGAAATGTATTTAAACTACTTTAAAAAATTCCGTGTAAACATGTTATACGTAATTTTTTTAATGCGCTTAAGGCTTGCCCTATTGGATTTACCAATTTTTTATATGTATTGTGTATATATGTAGTGTATGCATGTATATGTGTATGTATGTATTTATATTTATTTTTTTTTTTTTAGTCATTTTAGGAAGGCTTACAGACTAATATCTTCGATAAAGTTACAAAATGGTGATAAGAATTGCTTATTACAAGCCTCCACATATTACTTTCATCCAACTTTATACAGATTTAAAACACTCTAGGGATTACTTAAACTACTCATAAAAAATAACATAAACAAAAAAAAGGCAAAACAATAACAAGAAAAAAAACCGTTTAGTTTAACTTTCCATGAGACCAAGGAGCTTGCAACTTGAGTCATGCTAGTCGCGGCTGTGAGTGAAAAATTCTCTGTTCATCACTTTTTTTACAGATTTAGAACTAGTAGAAAATAGATCAATATCTACTACAGATGAAAGTTTATTAAATTCCATTGCGCTACGTAGAAAGATGGAATTTCTTCTATAATTCGTTGAAGCAAGAGATAGATAAAGCAAGGGTCGCTGTCTAAATCTCATTAAATCTTTAATTAAATGAAACAAATATCATTGACTTTACGTCTATATTCCCATGGCAAAAAATTATATCTCTTACATCTTTCTAGATAATTGGCTAAATTTATTTGTGCCTTGAATTCGAGGTATCTCAGAATTTTTTTCTGTATACATTCAATACGAGATATGTAAACCTTATATTGTGGGTTCTATACTTGGGATGCATATTCTAAATGGCTTCACACATATGAGCAATAAAAAATTTTAATAGCTTTGAGAGAGCAGAAGCAGGCTGAATTTCTTAAAATGATACCAAGAGCTAATATTTGCCATTATGTGTGCCAAGCCTATATGTATATATAGTGTGGATTTAAGTATATATGTCTATGTATGTGTGTATATATGTATATTTATATGTATATATGTATATACATATAAATATATGTATATATAGTGTGGATTTAAGTATATATGTCTATGTATGTGTGTACGGTTCGACAAAAAATGAGATTGACTTCATTATGACGACCAGACGACAACTGTTCAGTGATGTCTCAGTGATCGCGAGGGTGAAAACCGGCAGCGATCACCGAATGGTTAGAGGCACACTGAACCTAAACGTTAAGTTGGAGAGGTCTCGTCTAATGAAGTCAACGCTCCGTCCCCCTCGTGCTCTAATCCAAAGTCCCGAAACCTTTCAGCTCGAGTTACAAAACCGTTTTCAGTGCCTAGAAGACTGCAATGAAGTGGACGATATGAATGACAAGCTCGTGGAAACTGTCCATGCGGTCGGAGCTAAGTTCTGCAAGACCCGCCGCAGAAGAACACAAAAACTCTCCGATCACACTCTTAATCTCATGGCTGTTAGACGGGAGATGAAGCTACATTCTTCAACAGATTTGACAGCATACAGGCAACTGAACAGACAGATCTCCAAATGCATGAGGCGGGACTTACGCAACTTCAATACAGCTCGTATTGAAGAAGCGATCGAGCGGAACCAAGGCTCCAAAGTCTTTGCCAGAGATCTGTCTGCCAGAAAGCGCCAACTGTCAAAGCTGAAGACAGAATGTGGCAGCATCGTTTCCGGGGCACCTGAGATTTTGAGTGAGATTGAGAGGTTCTATGGGCAGCTGTACACGTCATCGTTGGAGCCGCACGCAAGTGTGAGTAACGATCCAAGAGCGAGTCTTATCCGACATTATTCCGATGATATCCCGGACGTCAGTCTGAGCGAGATTAGAATGGCTCTCCAGCACCTTAAAAACGGCAAGGCCCCAGGCGAGGATGGAATTACAGCGGAGCTTCTGAAAGCGGGTGGAAAACCGGTACTTGAAGTCCTTCAGAAGCTCTTTAATTCCGTCCTCCATGGTGGCATTACACCGGAGGCGTGGAGCAGAAGTGCGGTGGTCTTGTTCTTCAAGAAAGGCGACAACGCTCTCTTGAAGAACTACAGACCGATTTCCCTTCTGAGCCGCGTCTACGTGCTGTTTTCGAGTGTCATTACGAATCGTCTCGCGCGCAGTCTTGACGACTTCCAGCCTCCCGAACAAGCCGGTTTCCGAAAAGGCTTTAGCACCATAGACCACATATATACCCTTCGGCAAATTGTACAGAAGTCCGAGGAGTACAATTTGCCACTATGTCTGGCGTATGTGGACTATGAGAAAGCCTTTGATTCCGTCGAAATTTGGGCGGTGCTGCAGTCCCTTCAGCGATGCCAAGTTGACTGTCGGTATATCGAAGTATTGAAGTGCTTGTACAGTAGGGCTACGATGGCTATCCGAGTACAGAACCAGAGTACGAAACCTATCCAATTGCAGAGAGGTGTAAGACAGGGTGACGTCATATCCCCGAAACTCTTTACCGCTGCATTGGAAGATGTTTTCAAGCTTCTGGACTGGAAAGGATACGGTATCAACATCAATGGCGAGTACATCACTCACCTTCGATTTGCCGACGATATAGTCCTTATGGCAGAATCGCTGGAGGACCTAAGCACTATGCTCAATGACCTCAATAGTGTCTCCCAACGGATAGGTCTTAAGATGAACATGGACAAAACAAAGATCATGTTTAATGTCCATGTCACACCTATGCCGGTAGTTGTTGGGAACACTAAGCTCGAAGTTGTTGACGAGTATGTTTACCTGGGACAAATAGTCCGACTAGGTAAGTCCAACTTCGACCGAGAGGTCAATCGACGAATTCAACTCGGTTGGGCAGCGTTCGGGAAATTACGGCACATCTTCTCGTCAGGTATACCTCAAAACTTGAAAACGAGACTGTACACCCAGTGCGTGTTGCCAGTGATGACATACGGAACTGAGACGTGGTCCTTCACTGCTGGCCGGATGAGGAAGCTCAAGGTCGCTCAGCGAGCTATGGAGAGGGCTATGCTCGGAGTTTCTCTGCGTGATAAACTCAGAAATGAGGATATCCGCAGTAGAACTAGAGTGACCGACATAGCCCAACGGATTAGTAAGCTGAAGTGGCAATGGGCCGGCCATATAGCTCGAAGAACCGACAACCGATGGGGAAGAAAGGTTCTCGAGTGGCAGCCTCGTACCGGCAGGCGAAGTGTAGGGCGTCCCCCCACTAGATGGAGTGACGACCTGGTAAGATATGCAGGAAGTCGATGGATGCAGGTGGCTCAGGACCGTGCTTTGTGGCATTCTTTGGGGGAGGCCTATGTTCAGCAGTGGACTTGTGAAGGGCTGTAATGATGATGATGATGATGTGTGTATATATGTATATTTATATGTATATATGTATATACAATTTTTTTCTTTAGTCAGTGTCACTAATAAAATTAGTTGATTGTGAAAACTTCCATTAAGTGATATTACATATACATTTTATGCAATGATAAAAGTAAACTACTTTTTTTACTTATTGTAAGCCAGTGATTAACCACAATCCTACCTGGTGGGGAGTAGTGATGCAGCCCTAGATGGTAAATCGCACTGTCTTAGCTTAACAAAAGCCTATTCAATCTTGCCTTGAAGACGCCCAGATTGTGTTCGGACGAAAAGATCAACGCCGGCAAATTATTTCACTCCTTTGCTGTACGCATTACAAAAGACGAAGCAAACCTTTTTGTTTTAATGCGTGGAATATCAATAACAAAGGGGTGAAGACCCGCCGACCACCTGCTTGTCCGATGGTGGAAAGGAGAGGGAGGAATTAAAGCGTATAATTCCTGCGCCTACTCACCGAAATGCATCCTATACAATACCAAGAGACTGGCTACTCTGCGCCTGTGCTTGAGGCTGACAAGATCGATTTCAACCAAATCAAGGTCACCAATGAGCCTCTTAGCACGTCTCTCCACTGAGTCCAACTGAGGCAGTGTTGCGCACCACAATTAATGCCTGGTACATGGCGACATTAGTTACCACTAGCGCCTTCTAGTATCGAGTAGCAGAACTAGAAGGGTCAAGATCTTTTTAGAACTATCGGCTCCTAGTCAGTTGTGACTAGGAAACGTAGACGTAGAAGGTTCTGGAATTATCTGAGGCCCTATACAAGGCCGGTATCTATACCGGCCTTATATAGGGACCGCAACTCGGATCACTGTTGAAATGGCGATACAAGCGAATACTTTGACGATACAACTGCGAACTAAAGTGAGCAGTAGTTTCATTTGTGTTTTGTTGTTAGTGTGGTTTTAATTTGTAATTAGTGTTATGTAATTAAAGTGTCAGTTTTGGTAATTCACTCTGTAGTTTTTAGTAGTCTCAAACCCCAAGATCGTAACATTATGTAGCTGCTCTTATAAAAAACTATTTACAGCGTACGACGCAATGTACTTCAAAGTGACTATAATTTAAATATAACAAACATAGATAAAAATATTGCACAATTTTCATTCAAACTTTACAAAACCAGCCAAGTTAGCTCGGTTCAAGAAGTGATAATATACAACATTTAACTACATACAGTTTCAAGCACTTTTTGTATGATGTTAATTTTTCAATAAGTTCATTCATCCGTCGCGTGCCCCTGAAAGTTGTGCATGTCCCCAAGATTATGGTAATTCCGATTGATACTGAAAAGGCTATCCTCACTGGCCTTGTGTGTAAAAGAAATCTACTTCACTTCCCATCATAAGAAGACTATGTATGCTGAGCTGCAATAAACTGGAAATTAAATAATAATATACTAATAATAAATATTTATTTGATTTCCAATTACACATGTTAACATACAGGAACAAATATGATTACAGTTAAATAAAGTAACAATAAGTCTCACAAAAATAACATGCTATGATAAAATTGAAACTATGTGTGGCTTAATAATGAAGAATTTACAAAATAAAAATAGAAAAGTTAAGTTTATAATATTAGCTACTTGCCTGAACTAGTTTGAGTACCTGTGTTTCAGATATCACTTACACAATGGGGAAAAATATATAAGGAACAAAATTAATACAATTCATTTGCAATATCATAATACATTAGAGAAGTTCTCACCACAATTCATGCCGTGGTCGTTGTTAGAGGCAACTATGAAAATGACAGAACTCTTTTTTTCTATAAAATTCAAGCAAAAAAAAACTTACTGTTCACTGTATGATAAGTGGCTGCTGCAGCCCATTGACACCTGCGACCGATTTCAAATAAAGAATGTGACAGATGAGTCCTCACCTCTGAGGACTGAGATGGAATGCCTCATAGCCTGTTATTATACTGGCTCTCTACTCTGTTATATTGCTGCTCTGTTATATTGCTGCTCTGTTATATTGCTGCTCTGTCATATTACTGCTCTGTTATACTTTCTCTATTCCCTTCAGATCACAAAACAGCAATACACGCACTGCTGTGTATATAGTTGTTGCTATTGCTATATTGGTATTGCTGCTACATACATAAATAGACTTACAGCTCATTTGTCATCTAATTATTATATAAATTAACTTTTTTTTCACTTTACTGTCAAGAAACTATCAATAATAACCCAGAGTTAAGAAATGTTACACCCCTGTGTCCCGTAGAGCGAGTAAACCCATTGGTCCTGAGCTTAATAACTCTCTAGTCGTATCGGATTGCCATTCCATCGAAATTTAAGATTGAGAGGACAAAGAATGCACCTGTACTTGCGCACGTATCATGCTCTATAATTAGTAGATTAAAACTGGCCCCTATAGTTGAAATTAGGTCTAGAGGACGCCGCTGATCCTGAAACTGCTGTTATGTCATTAATGTAAAGTATAAATAGGATAGTACACTTCTTTGTGGGTTGCCTGAGCTGAATTCTATATTTTCAGATGGAACAGAACTAATTGCATTATTAATTATTTTATTGATGACACCTTTTTTTTTGTTATACGTCCCAATATTTTAAAATTTATTCGCCTTGTAAACTTGTTTTAAATTTTCACTTACCTATACAACTATGACGTATACGTCCATATATATCAAATGCAAACGAATATTTGACCATAAAAGTGTTGGAGGAAGACTTAAGTCGCAGCGGTGCCATACCAAATATGCGTGAGAATCGTATAACCAGCGCTAACAATTCGTGCACTTCAGCACTATACTGAGACATACTGATTTTTTTAAATATTTATTTAAATTCGTCTGCAATAAAAAGAAAAGTAATAGCAATAATTTCAATTACCCTTTGAGACAAACATTACTTAATAATAGGTCTTTACCTAATTAAAAATTGCCGTTCTGCAGTAGTGGCCATTTCACAACAAAATAATTTTTGTTTGAATATGAATTCTAATTTCAAATTAATTTTATTTTAAAAACATGGAATTCTTTTTTCAAAATTAATCATTTGTTTATTGATAAGCGTTACATTTTCATTGTATTTAAATCTTTTATGTCATCATGGATACGTTAAAAATCGAAAAATTAAGGAATACGAGTACCGTCGTGGCAGCAACGCGGCGCAAGCGGCTCGCAACATCAACGATGTTTACAACGCGCTAGCGCGCGAATGTTTACATAATATTCCAAAATAATTATTGCGAAAACCCATTTCACATTCAAAAAAATTTCTAACAATTAAAAGTAACTTACACTGTATGTATCTAAATTAATAATAAATTAAGACCGTACTAAATAAAAAAGCAAAACATTAAAAGTTGAAAGCTTTTTTAGATAGCGTTGTTGATTTACTTGTTTGTTTATGAAAAGTATTTATCTGTCTTAGTCTGAGAGCTGGCGACGAATTTTAGGAATGTCCTTTTGGGTAGTTGAAATTGTGAAAAAATTATAAATTGTGAAAATATTGGGAATGTCCTTTTGGGTAGTTGAAATTGTGAAAAAATTATAATATAATTTACTTACAGAATACTAGCGTAAAATAGCAGCTTAACGCTGTTGTGTTTCGTATGGTGAGTGTAGAAAACGGGGGACCCTTTTTACTGGAAAAGAGGCATTCCATCTTAGTCCTCATGGGTGACAACGCATCTGCATTTTGATTCGCAAACGAGGATAAATGTAGGTGTCTATGGGCACAGCAACCACTTACCATCAGGTGGACTGTATGCTCGTTTGTCACCATATCCTATAAAAAAAAACTTGTCAATTGGCGAATCCAGTCCCGCGAGTCTGGCAGAGCGTTTGCGGTTATTTCATTACTGCGCAGCACATAAAATTTGCAAAAAAAAATCCCAAAAAAATGTTTTTTGGGCAACATGATTTTTTTTTATCTTAATTTACGTTTTATATAATTTAAAAAAAAAATCTTAGACATTTTGTTGGTTATAAAGTATTACCAGACCTCTCCACGTATATACTTTTTTATAATTCCCAAAAATATACTTTTGGTAATCTCAAATTTTAATCACGTATTAATTGAATAATTATATATTAGCATTAATATGCTAATTTATTAATAACCGCAAACTCTCTGCCAGACTCGTGGCACTAGATTCGCCAATTGACGATATTAAATGTTTTACAATTTCAACTTGCCAAAAGGACCTTCCCAAAATTCGTCACCAGCTCTCAGACTATCGCTGACTATTCTGGCAAACAACGCGTAATTATATTTTAAACATAGCCTATGTAATAACTACTCACGAATAAATTTGATCCTATCTTTAAGCTAGGGTAAGTTCCGTAAATAATTAAACGCTACATTGCACATTACGTTACAAACAAAACATAATAGCTCACGAATCAATATGTTTTATATCATAAAATTTTCCAGCATAATTATCATCAAAATTTGGTTTTAATTAAGCCTTTTTAACTCTTTTTACTTGAACTTTAAGCATCTTTGTATGAATATCATAGCATTTAATTTATTTTAGATTTCACCTATTTCTGAATGCCTGAGTAATCTGAAATTTTACAGATGCATTAATAACCGATAAATATACAATAATTGTATGACCATGAGCTAGTATTCTCACAAGAGTCATCACAGCTCTTGATTTATACGTGTTGTATAATTTTTTTTAACTCTAATTAAACTCTGAACTCTACTATTATTACTGTGTTCATAACTAATTCAAAGTTTCCTTCGTAGAATTTAAGAAAGAAATATTAAAGCCTATATGGATTGTTTGGTATATATTGCTCACAACATTTACAGCCGTGTTAGTGTAAGTCTTAGCCCCGATTATGTGTTCCCTCCTACCTTTACCTCGTGTGTAGAGTAGCCTGTTACTCTTGGTATTGTAAAATTTGTTAAGCACTCTTATTTTTGTGTGTCAACCACAAAGTAAAAATCATGTCAGAATCACGAACATTATATTGGAATAATGATTATAATAATTCCCAAAACAAAATTTGTACCTTGGTTTAATTTTATTACTGTGGTTTTTTTTTGTAAAGTTAGTATTTCAGTTTTTTTACATTCTTTGCAACTTCTTTATTCATTGGAATTTGTTGAAATGACAATTTTGTAGAGAATTATTTATGTCTGCAGCAGTCGTTGTTCTAATAAAAATTATAAAATTATTAAAGTGGAAAGCGTAGAGTAATTCTTAGCATTGAGTACACATGTTTCAAACATTCTCGTTGCGTCTTTTTCAATCAAGCAGTAATAAATATAATCTTAGTGTTCTATCAACATTAGGATCAGTCAAAGTTTTACCTGCAGCCATCAACCTATGCAGCCCTGTCGACTTATCAATGCCCGATCGTAACATCAATACAGTTTTTTTGTCAGTATATATTAGCAAGTATTTGAGATATAAATAATCTGTCTTGCCAGTAGGAAGGGAAAAAATCTTCTTTCTGAATCATTTATTAACTAAAATATGCGAATTTTTTATTGATACAGTTTTACCTGATAGGCGTGATATTGTAAGCATAGAGAGAACCAAAATTGAGTCAATGTAATTGTCTCACTTTTTCAAATTTAATTTTCAAATACGTAGGTTACTCAATACGTTTTGAGATGCTCGAAATTTAAAAAAGGCACGCACCTGTGTCATAGGTTTCTAAAAAGCAAACTTATTTAAAAATACAACTCCATAAGGCAATTGCTCAATATTAAAAAAAAAAACAATGTTCTATTAATTTTCCTGCAACGCTTTCCGCGCTTTTCTTTTTTTTTTTTTTTTTTTTTTTTATAGAATAGGGGGCAAACGAGCATGCGGCTCACCTGATGGTAAGTGACTACCGCCGCCCATGAACAACCGCAACACCAGGGGGATTGCAGATGCGTTGCCGGCCTTTTAGAAAGGTGTAAGCTCTTTTCTTGAAGGTTCCTAAGTCGTATCGGTTCGGAAAATTCGCTGGTGGTAATTGATTCCACAAAGAAGTTGTGCGAGGGAGAAAACTTCTTCTAAATCGCACAGTGGTGGACCGCCAATCATCCAGATGGTACGGATGGTAACGCGAGTTTTGTCGCGACGTGCGATGGTGAAATTGAGCGGCTGGAATTAGTCCGAACAATTCCTCAGAGCACTCCCCGTGATAGATGCGATAAAATACGCAAAGAGATGCAACATCTCTACGCAGTGCCAGTGTATCGAGCCGATCGGAAAGAACTCGGTCGTCGACGATTCGAACCGCTCTGCGCTGGATGCGGTCAAGTGGAAGGAGCTGGCACTGGGGTGCCCCGGCCCAGAGATGAGAACAGTATTCCATGTGGGGCCGAACTTGAGCTTTGTAAAGTTGCAAGCGATGTGCCGGCATGAAATACTGTCTCGCTCTGCTGAGCACGCCAAGCTTTTTAGAGGCCAATTTGGCCTTCCCTTCCAAGTGACCACGAAACTGCACGCTATTCGATATGTCGACGCCAAGGATTCCGATACTGGCTGAGGCAGCAAGGGGAGTGCCTTGAAACTGAGGAGATACGACAAAGGGGTTCTTTTTAGCGGTAAACGCGCAAACTTGTGTCTTCTGGGGATTGAACTGGACTAGATTTAGTCGGCCCCAATCCGAGACTTTGTTAAGCAAAGACTCGACTTCAGACACAAGTTTGTCCCGGTACTCGGCGACGTTTTCCCGAGAAATATTGGCACGGCCGGTATATAAGGCATCCCCAGTGCTGTCGTCTGCATAGCAATGAATGCTACCAGTTAGCAACATATCATTGATATGCAGGAGGAACAGCGTTGGTGATAGCACGCAGCCTTGTGGAACACCAGCGTTGATAGGCTTGTAATCAGAGCATGCACCGTCTACTACGACCTTGATGCTCCGATCAGCAAGGAAACTGGTGATCCATTTGCACAATTTCTCGGGAAGCCCATAGGAAGGAAGCTTCGAAAGAAGCGCCTTGTGCCAGACCCGATCGAAGGCCTTCGCTATGTCCAAACTAACGGCCAATGCCTCCCCCTTGGACTCTACTGCCTCCGCCCATCTATGAGTTAAGTAAACTAGAAGATCACCTGCTGATCGACCCCGACGAAAACCGTACTGACGGTCACTGATCAGCTGGTGATCCTCAAGGTACCTCATGAGCTGGCAGTTTATAATGGATTCCATTATTTTGGAGAACAAGGAGGTGATGGCGATAGGCCTGTAGTTGGACGGGTCTGAGCGGTCGCCTTTTTTAGGGATCGGGTGGACCAAAGCTGTCTTCCATGAATTCGGGACTACGCCTTGGGAGTAGGAGTACCGGAAAAGACGCGTTAAAACCGGTGCCAACTCTGGAGCACACGTCTTCAGCACAATGGGAGGGACTCCATCGGGCCCACTCGACTTACTGACGTCCAGGGAGAAGAGTGCTTTGCGAACCGAGCGCTGTGTAAATCGCACATCCGGCATGGAGCACTCACATCGCGGGATGGTCGGCGGTGTGTTCCCCCCGTCATCTAGAGTCGAGTTAGACGCAAAAAGAGAGCACAACAGATCGGCTTTCTCTTTTGCGGCATGGGCCAGTGAGTCGTCCTCTCTGTGCAGAGATGGGAGGGATGGCTGACAGAAGTTCCCTTGGACAGCCTTGGCGAGAGACCAGAATGCACGGGTTCCCGAAGGAAGGCGAACTAGCTTCTCGCCAATTCTGCCGATGTGCTCAGACCTTGCCTTGGCAATGACGCTTTTGAAGGACCTGGAGGCGGAATTATACTTCTTTTTAAGTGCGCTGGTGTTTAAATCCCGAGACGTTGATGCGTCAGCCCAGGCCCGGTAGCACTCCTGCTTATAGCGTGATGCTATTTTACAGGAGCGATCAAACCATGGCTGGGATCTGCCTCCGATGGGCACCACAGAGGATGGAATAAAAAGTTCCATACCCTGAAGCACCACATCAGCAACAGAATCGGCAACAACGCTGGGATCTTCCGGCGAGAAGCAAACCCGCCCCCAAGGGTAGGATGCAAAAAAAGACCGCATCCCATCCCAATCAGCTGACCTATAGTGCCAAACACGGCGGCAAGCTGTAGATCGCAACTGCGATTGGAGCGTGAGTGGCACCGTGCTCCGGATCAGACAATGGTCCGAAGAGCCCAGAGGGGCATCGACGGAGACCTGATATCCGTCCGGATGAGAGGTCAGCAGAAGGTCCAACAGGGAAGGTACATGGTCTTCCACATCTGGGATCCGCGTAGGCGAAGTAACCAGTTGTGTTAGACCATATGCCAAAGCAAAGTCGTAGACAGATCTACCCGCATGATCGGTTAAACGAGAACCAAGCCATTCAGCGTGGTGGGCGTTGAAATCACCGAGTATCACGATCTCTGCGGATGGGACCTGTTGTAGCACGGAGTCTGCAGCCATTTGGACGTGGTCGATGAGTCGGTCTGTGTCGGCATTACCGCTATGGGACCTATAGAGGCACCCGTAGACGCGGGGATGGTCGTCGCTGTCTACGCGCAGCCATAGGATGGACAGGTCCGTACCTTCAAGGCTGCCGAGGCGTCGAAAACAGATGTCCTCTCTGACGTATACGCAAACTCCAGCCCGGGGCACAAAGGAGTGTTCCAATTTGTATCCCGGGTAGGAGAGATATGAAGTATCAGCCGGAGAGGACACCTGAGTCTCGGTTAAAAAGAGCAAGGCCGGCTTCGCCGTCTCTAGATGGTAATGGACAGCGTTAAGGTTGGAATGAATTCCCCTGATGTTGCAAAAATTCACGGATAGCGTGACAGGGGTCGCCTTGGTTGTATTGCTCCGCTTGCCCCGAGCAGCATTAGTCATGAGCGGAATTTTGCCCCCCCCAGAATACGCGGGGCAGCCTGAGCACCCACGCTCAAGAGTGAAGTAGTTTGTTCGTGGATGCTCAGCGAGGGATTCTCCAGGGGTGCTGGTACCCTCCTGGGGTAGTCTTGTATTTAATTCCACTACCATGTTGATGGGGGGGGGGGGGGGGGGGAAATTGGGCCTCCGGCCACCTGCACTCACCAAGCGCAACGCAGAGGTAAACCTCTACTTCACGCTGGTATTCTGTGAGGTCGTGGTACCACCCCGGTTCGAGCTGGCCCATCCGTGCGACAGCAAAAGCTACCGCTTGGCTCTACCACTGTTAAAAATCATTTAAAACGATTGATCGTACCCGTGAATGTTTACGCGCAATGATGTATTATGATTTCAAATTTGATTTAACTGAACAATTAAGTTTACACAGTATTAGGATTATGGGTTTGGATTCTCAATAAAATGTTTTCTTGATAATAAATCTTTTATTTAGTATCTATGCACATTCACGGTAAGAAGTTCTACAGTTCTACAAAACAACAACGCCATCTGGCTGCCAATAAAAAAAATATAAATGAATGCGTTCAGATTTAAATTTTCTTTTTCTAAATTTAACACTCCCACTAAAATTTAAATCTCTTAACTAATTATCTGCTCCCTTATATAAGTAAAAGTTTGAGTGGGCAATGCCTTAGTCAATATATCTGCTAATTGATCTTTACTAGGAACATAATTAATTTTAATCATGCCTAACTCAACTTTTTCTCTAATAAAATAGTATTTAACATTTATGTGCTTCGTTCTTTTATGATAAACAGAATTGTTTATTAGATTTATCGCACTTTGATTATCAATAAACATAGTTACACATTTACAATTTTTACCTAAATCTAACATTAATTGCCGCAGCCATATCATTTCTTTTGCTGCTTCACATGCAGCTACAAATTCTGCCTCAGTAGTGGAGAGAGCAATGGTCTTTTGTTTTTGGCTGGACCAAGTAATTGGTCCACCATTCATCATAAAAATATAGCCTGTTGTTGACTTACGTGTATCGACATCACTTGCATAATCAGAATCAGAGTAACCTATTAAGCCATCACTTTCTCCATACTTTATACACAAATCTTTAGTATTAATTAAGTATCTAACTATACGTTTGACAGCATTTACATGTTGCTGACTAGGATTGTTTACATATCTGCTTAATACATTCACAGAAAATGATATGTCAGGTCTAGAAATAGAACACAAAAATAATAAAGAACCAATAAGTTCCCTATATGGAAAATTAATAATGTTTTCATCCTCATTCTTTGTCAAAATTACATTGGCATCTGCTGGAGTACTAGTTGGAGTTGCATTTGTCATACAAAATCTCTCAATAATTTGTTCTATATAATCTCTTTGGTGAATATGGATACAATTATTTATTCTCTCAATTTCCATACCAACAAAATATCTCAATGGCATCACTTTTATTTTAAAAGCTTGTTTCAAATATTCTATAATTTCTTGGAGCAGTTGTTTACTAGAAGATATTACAAGGGCATCATCAAGATAAGTAATTAAAATTACTTTAATCTTATTGAAAACCTCTATAAAAATACAATTACCAGCCTGAGATTGTACAAAACCATATTTCATTAAAAACTCAGTGAACCTTTTGTTCCAACAACGAGAGGCCTGTTTCAACCCATACAAAGATTTATTTAATTTTAACACATAACTTTTATCTAACATTACACCCTCAGGCACTTCTATAAAAATATTTTCCTCAGGATACCCATTAATAAAAGCAGTCTTTACATCAAACTGTTGAATTTCTAACTAATACTTTGCTGCAATAGAAAGAACAATTCTTATAGAGTCATACCTAGTAGTTGGAGAAAATATTTCTTGGTAGTGCACATCTTTAATCCGAGTAAACCCTCGTGCACACAGACGAGCCTTGTACCGTGTCTGATTATCTTCATTCTTCTTGATTGCGAATACCCACTAGGTAGTAAGGGTCCGCTGACCAGCTCTTGTTACCGCACTCCATGTATTGTTCTCTTCATGTGCAGATAATTCTTCCCTAATGGCTTGAGACCATTCATTTTTCTGTGGACTTTGTATGGCTTCATCATATGTCTGACGCAATGACAATTCAACAAGGTTAGCTTCAAAACGTCTATTATTTTTTGGCCTCAAATTTATGTTACACTGTGGCACATCTTCTATTTCTTGAGACGGCTCATATGTAGGATCATCACTGTTGCAACTCAATAAGCTGTCATCAGATTGTAATGCTACAGTTTCCATTAGTGTTTCATCCACATTTCTTGCTTCAGTTTCATCATTTTGTATCTTATCTTCATTTTCATCAGTTATACATATCTCATTAATATTCTTTCTTATTGCTGGAATTTGATGTTTATCAAAAATCACATTTCTTGAAATTTTGATTGACTTATTATTTACATCATACATTCTGTAATTGGTATTATCATAGCCAACATTAGTCCATTTATATATCTTTTTATCAACACTTTACCAATGCCACACACTTCTACAGACTGTTTGTTTCCTAAAGTTAATATCTTCTGACTGCATTCAACCAGTTCCATAAAGAATTCCTTTCTATAAGTCATATGTGCAGAGGCTCCACTGTCTACAATCCAAGTATTCTCTTCTGTGCTAGACGCGTTATTCTCTACATAAAACGCTAACACATCTGCACCTTCTTGGTGAGGTTTTCTTGACTTAAATTTTCTTGGAGCACGACATTCTCCAGCAAAGTGTCCTCGCTTTCCACAGTTATAACATTCAAACCTGTGTTTGGTATTTTTATTTTGATTTACTCCACTCTGCATCCGCTCACATTGTTTTGATTTCAACTTCCATCCTTTATTAGCAACAAGGAGAGCTGTTTCTTGTTCTTCTTCGCCTAATAAACTTGCTTCTTCATCTAAGAGGCGAGCAGTTAAATTCACAATAGTCTGTTGTTTTGAATTCATTGAAATCCACGCTTGGCGCAGTGATCTGTACTTAGGTGGCAATGTTCCTAAAATTTTTGTTATGATGGCCATGTCACTGACAGTCTCACCACTCTCTTTTAGTTGTTTAGCCAGGGATTTCACCTTTGAGATATGTTGAGCCACACTGTCACCCGGCAACATTTTATACTGATAAAACTTTTCATGGACTAGCATTTTACACAACTCACTCTTTTGTTCGTATACCGATTCAAGTTTTGTCATTATTTCCTTGGCAGTCTCACAATTCTCTATTAATTTTATTTGTTTGAAATCCATTGACGAAGTCATGATGAACATTGCCATACCATCATTTTTCGACCATTCAGCACTGTTTTGATCCGTTCTTGGCACTCTGATATCAATTCCTTTTGCCTTTAAAGCGCATTTTATCTGGAATTTCCACTGGCGAAAATTATTTCCATCAAATTTCTCGAGATTCATTGACCGCGTGGTTATTTGTCAATGAATATTCCGTACTATTCCGTAGCTGTTGTAATATGTTTCTTTACCTTTCCTTTCTATTAACAGTGTCCTGGGCCCATAACCTATTAGGATTATGGGTTTGGATTCTCAATAAAATGTTTTCTTGATAATAAATCGTTTATATAGTATCTATGCACATTCACGGTAAGAAGTTCTACAGTTCTACAAAAAAATAACGCCATCTGGCTGCCAATAAAAAACTAGAAATGAATGCGTTCAGATTTAAATTTTCTTTTTCTAAATTTAACACACAGGTTACAACCAGCATGAGGAGATGCAGCTCCATCACCCGCAATAATTTTTAGGTGGTTTGCTGAATTCAAAATTAATCTTAAAGATGACCAAAGAGCCGGGGCCCCGCAAACAGCAGTAACGGCAGAAAATGTATGGACTGCTGAAATGTTGGTGCGAGAAGACCCACGAATCACATATACGGACATCGAAAATATTGTAGACAATAGTTGGTGGAGCTACACCAACATCTTGGAGTGAGGAAGTTTTGTTGTCGATGGATCCCTTGTTTGCTCTCCGAAAGCGAAAACCAGACTCGTGTGGATTGGTGCCATGAAATGCGTCTACGTTTTGAAAACGGGGCATCTATGCGTGTTTCAAAAATCATTACTGGTGACGAGACATGCATCTATCAATGTGATCCGAAATAAAAGGTAATCATTTGTATGGGTCTACTCAGAAGGATAGTTTTCGACAAAACTGCAAAGACCTCGCAATGTCGGCAAAAAAATGGTGGCTAGAGTTTTTTCGCAGAGCGGACATTTGTCGACGTCAATGCTGGTAAATTGTAGGTCAGTCAAATCTGAATAGTATTCTTTCCCTTAAGCTTTTCATACTGTGCGGTAGAGAAAACCAAAGACCAGGCTACGGGGAATCATGCTGCATCACGATAACGCCCCTTCACACACCTCCTTTAGAACAAAAGCATTTATTGAGGAGTCTGGTTTGAAACTCTAAGTCACCCACCCTACAGCCCTAACTTAGCTCCTTCTGAATTCTTATTGCTCCCAAGAGTCAAAGAAAAACTAAAAGGCAAGTTTTTTTCAAATGCCGAAGAAGCCGTGGCTGCCCACAAAGAAGCGATTTCCGACCTGTCAGATCAAGACTGGCAAAAGTGTTTTCAGAGTTGGTTTAGGCGAATTGAACTTTGTATAGAGCATGATGGAGAATATTTTGAAAATATGTAAAATAAATATTAATAGCATCTAGAATATATTTTGTATATCTCAAAACTTATTGAGTGACCTACGTAAGGCAAAAAGAGAAACGTATTGAAAGATGTTGCGTATAATGTATGTATAGAACTTTAATGACAAGTGATCTCAAAAAGGTCTACAAAAGTCGTCCAGTCGGAGAGGACCCCGGAGAACCTTGGCAGGTCCAGAGTTGGGAGTCGTTCCAACAGCTCCGCCTGAGTAGGCTGCTTCCGAGAGCACTCGGCCAGGCCACTCAGCCGAGCTTCACTCGCTTCCTTAGCATACTTGGTCCCTTGGTTGGTGGTGTGTACGCTCCGTGAAGTCTTGGTGTCAATTATGCAAACACTAATAAATAAAATATTTCAGCTAAAACACATCTCATTGAACTTGAACGTGCGCAGCGTGTATTATTAAAACTCATTGAATGCCTTTCTCTAGGACACCCGACCGTGGACTTATATAAAAAATGTAGCTTACTTACCATACGAAAATTTTAGATATTCCAGTCTATTCGTAAATTTTACAAAACTACTACTTCTCAACACCAAGTAAGTGATTAGAAGACCGTCCGTTATCGCTTGCCTGCCTACAAGAGCAAATTCGCTAGAAGACACTTTAACTACTCTGCTATATTACTATATAACAAATTAAAGATTTATTAGACGGCTCCCTGGTGCAGTGCCTTAGCAATGAGTTGCTACGCTGGGGGACGCGTGTTCAAATCCCGCACGGAACAAGTATTTGTATGGCCTACAAATAATTGTTCCGGGTCTGGATGTTTGTCCTTGTGCAATTTGTGTTTGTAAACTGCCTCCACGATACAGGAGAAAATCCTAGTGTGCGGGTAACTTTTTTTTATAATAAAAAAAAATTAAATGCCATTTTTAAAACAACACATCGAAGTAATTATAATATCAACACAATTTTATTAATGTGGTTATTAACTTTTATTAAAGTAATTATAACAATAACGCAACAGAAAATCTTATTGTTTCCTCTAAAAAATACTAATAAACGATGCATGTAGTGACGAGTTATATTTATTTTATATGAGTTTATTTATTATATTAAAGTACTCAGTAGACTAAATTGCCGGAAAATCCGTAATTGGTGTTCAAGAAGTAAATGGTACCAGAAAGGAAAGAAAGTAGGACTATCTACAAAAAGAAATGAGATGCCATCAAAAACATAACTTGTAAAAAAAACCAAGTCTCGCAACTCAGTTCTTCTACCGTAAAACGTGGTGAGATCTATAAAATACCAAGTCGGTTAATTTATTCAGTGCCTACTTAAGGGTCCTTCTGTCTCAAGCTATTACGTAATTAGCTAACGTAACAACATCTTATATATGTAGTGACCATATCAATATTAAAAATCTTTTATGTTTTAAATACATAGATTGACTGTTTTAAATACATAGATTGACTTGGCAATCGCACTCTGCAATCTAATTTAATATAAAATGTATTACTTGTGAAATACATTGTGTTTTCGTGCGATGGCCAAGTCAATGTATTTATTTAAAACATAAAAGATTTTTAATATTGATATGGTCACTATAGGATATTGTTAGGTTAGCTAATAACGTAATAACTTGACACAGAAGGATCCTAAAGGACTTGGTATTACATAGATAGATATCACAACTTTTACGGTAGAAGAACTGAGTTACGAGACTTGTTTTTTTACAAGTTATGTTTTTGATGGCATAATTTATTGTAGCTAGAGTTGTTCCTGTTACAGGATGTGTATATAAAGTGTATTCATTGTAAACTAATTGCTAAAGGTTAATCCATACAAAATAAAAAATACACTGATTATTTTCGATAAAATTTATTCACACAATAAGAAGCACGATTAACAATATTAAGCAATATTTAAGACATACATTATTGTATGGTTCTGCTCCAGTCGGGCCGTGTCATTCGTACTGCAGCCATTATACAGCTGCAGCGTGACTCTCCCCACGATTAAATATATGTATGAAGCGGTGATAACCGAATGGTTAAGGGTGCAACTGCAATCTGAAGATTGTGAATTCAAACCTGCCATTCGACTTCTGTCTCGTGAAATACATTTAGCACACGCTTTTCAGGCTTACTTGGAAAGGAAGTATTATTAATAAAATTAATAGAATAAGAGTTTTAAAAAAATGAAGATACGTTTCGTTACTATACACTACAATTTGAGGTATGTACTTATCCCATTCAAAAAGAAATAAATTGTCATCTTTACTTGTGACTTTTGAAATTATTTACATTCCACTATGATATGATACTGTTTAATAAAGACTATAAATGTAACTAAGGCACTTATTACCTAAAAAGAGAAAATTTTGTATTAGATAATCAACAATTAATAAAAACTAAAGGTATTTTGGGTATGAATGGAATCCGTAAAAGTTAGTTTGATTTAACCCATTTGATTAAAATATTACTTTAAAAGTTCTGAAAACTGGGATAATATTTAAACATATTGTTTAAACTAATACATTTTATTATTTATTAAATTTCAAAACTATAGAATTTGTTTTATAGAATGTGGGTAACAAACCAGCACACAGTTCACCTGAATCAAAACTCGAATCGAAACGCAGGTGCGTCATCACCTCTGAGGACTAAGACAGAATTTCTCGTATCCAGTAAAAAGGGGCTCCGGTTCTCTACACTCACCATATAAAACACAGCAGTATTAAGCTGCTGTTTTGCGCTGGTATTCTGTAAAAGCGTGGTCCTTCCCTGGTCGAGCCGACCCATTCGAGCTGCAACTGTAGTATACCTGCATTATGGCTCTACCACGAAAGGACTCTTACTGTGAAAATGAGCGGGGAAGGGAACGGCATATTGGCGGCATCCCATGCTACCGCACTTGTAAAATGGCTCCCCACAAATACCCAGTATTTTACATTACGTACAAATATGAGATGGTTCAACCATCATCGCCGGTCATGAGATCATTTTGCTCACCTACAACGGCGACTCTCACAAGACATTCAGAGAAAGACAAGAAGTGATAGATTCCCTTAAGCCATCACAACATGGCGAAAATAATATTATGAATATTTTTATCTTAGAGCCTGCTTACGTAGCACGCACTCAGACCTGGGAAAATATATGGTGGTTGTACAAAAACTTGCTCCGTGCGGAATTAGAACTCGCTGTCCTTAAGCACCGCGACCAAACACTAGTCTCCTGCCCTAAGGAAAATCTATTATAACGTCAAAATCAATATTATTTAATAAAATAATATTAAATATTTTATTAGAATTACCGTAATAACCAACTACTTTTAACGCGGTACATTTGCGTCACAGCTATATTATGATTACAGCACGAGGGGTCTTGAAGGGGTATGGGTCAGCTTGACCGGGCCAGGACCACACTCTTACATAATACCAGCCTAATATAGCAGCTTTGTGCTATATTACATATGGTGAGTGTAGAGACTCTTTTAACTGGTAAAGAGACATTCTATTGTTGTCTTCAGGGGTGACAAAGCAGCTGCGTTTTGATTTTAATTGTAGATACATTGACTGTGTGCTCCGGCGTTGCCCTCATTTTATATTTTATAAATATATGAAAATATAATAAAAAAAATTAATAAGCAAAAGACCAAATACAATGGAAGGGAAGAAGAGAGGCCTTAGATCAGCCGTGGGCTCCACGGCTCGAGATGCCCCGCACCGTTGTCACCGATCCCGTTGAGGATATGCGTATTTCACGTTTGGTTTAAACGGTATGGTTGTATAGCTATTTATTGGTAATAATAAGACCTTTCTAGGATTTCCCGTCGTTGTCTTTTACGACACCCACGAGATGAAATATGATTATTTAATCAAATTATATCTTTTCTGAGTGGAGGCCTCCTATTAGCAGATTTTACATTTTAAGTCAGGCCACGTTATAATGTAAGGACACGTTACTATGTAAGGCTTTCCCAGGCAACCTGGTTCCGTAGCACAACTTGGGCGGATTGAGATTTCGCACTAGCATTTGTGCACTTTGAGTATAAGTGTGTGAGACGGTAAACCAGGTGGGTTGAGTGCATTTAATAACTCCACAGGATAGTGTACAGCATCATCTGAATGCATTTCAATACCCACACACTTGTATTCCGCACTATCAAATGACTCTAAAAAGTGCTATTAATGACGGAAGCCTTATCGGTTTCATGTGTCGGAATTGCACGTTTTGGTTGTGGACTTCAGATATAGAGCAATTAGTCCGCTGCGCTGCTCAAATACGTGTTGATAGATTTCACAAGGCTCCAAAATATTTCGTAGACATGCTCGCAGGCTTCCTCACGATTTTAGCCTTCCTCGCTGAACAAGTGGTAAATCAGCGATAAAACTTGCCGTTAACGATTTAATTGGTGCCGGCGGGTATTCAACATGGGTTGCTTGTGTACTGTGTAATTTACAGTGAGCCCTCAGACTCTGAGTTACCATTACTTTACAATTTCCTATTAAGTTCACCGGAGACTAGACTGCGGAGGACAAAATTATAGTGTATGTGAGCGTGCTCAAGCGCAGGCGCACACTCTATTCCCTCACTCTATAGTCCAATGGGACGGCAATTTGACACAACCATAGAGAAATACCAAAATGCTCTTCGGGCACGGAAGTGAAATACCACCAAATTTCTTACTCTGGGCTGCTACTGTAAATTTTTGGATAGAAAGACCAATAACTGATTTTGGTCAGGCCTAGGATTCGAAACCTAGGCAACATGATCAGCAGTGCGTGTTTACGACCATAAGACCAACGAGGCAGCCAAGGCTCTAAATACATAAAATAATAATAACAAAATATAACATATTAAGGAATTTACCGTAGCAATCAAAGATCTCTGAAGTATGTATATACCTAGTGGCGAAAAGGCGATCTTGCAGAGGATGACTTGCATATGGAATATTTCCAACTCCACCATTACTGGAGAGCCAATAGGTGTCAGGTGGCAGGCAACTTTATTCAACAAAACGTTGGTTTCTTCCATCTGTATTAAATATTACAACATACTTTAAAATTAGCTAGAAGCCACATCAATTATTCTTTCGCAAGAGCGGAAAACACGAAATATTCTATGGAACTGTGTGGATGTAATTGTTTTGCCGGCCCCAGGATGCACCATGTACGAACTCAGTGGTAAGGTTTTATACATGATTTTATTTACTACAACTGGTGCCACAACTCATTCGCACTGTGCTCACGACAATGCGCCGAGAGTATTGTGGTCTGTGCGTAAATGTTTGAACGTATTTTGTGCTGATTTGGTCCGTTATTTATCATTGTAATTTAAAAATACGCTAATATAATACACAAATAAATAAAATTGAAGTTTGTATCTGTATCTGCATAAATAACTGAAAATAGATCCTATTAAGGCAAGGCCGGGGTCGCTAGTAAGATGTAAATACAGAAAAGGAAAGACAAGATGACATTTTATTAATCAAAATGCTTGTTAAATAAAGTAAAATAACCTTTACTTATGATATTTATATTCTATGAAATTTTGAGAGTGTGATAAATGTTATGTAGACCACGTTTCCTCCTGCAAGAACACTCGCGGAATATTTGCATAAGTTTATTGCAACTGTTTACATATTATATGAATTCTTGTAATTTTATTCTATAGCAAATATCTTTCTTGTGAGAAGCTCACGAATCATACTATCGCAGCTTATCGCAGAAGAGTTTACACACGAGAGCTATAGAAGTTGCAAAAGCTAGGGAAATTTAGTTTTGAGTGTTGTTTGTTGAGCAGGTGAAAAAAAGTTCATATACCATATTCCATGTTAGGCATATATATTATTTCATAGTTAAAGGGTTGAAGAAGCGTCAAATAGCAGCACGACGCTGCTGTGTTTCGTATAGTGAGTGTAGAGAACCGGAGACCCCTTTTTATAAGAAACGAGACATTACATCTAAATTCGCATCTGCATTTTGATTCTTAATTGAGGATTGATGTAGATGTCTATGGACCACTGCATCCACTTACCACAAGGTGGATTACGTGCCCGTTTGTCACCATTATTTTATGAAAAACGAGTTGTAATAACTTATAATAATAATACACCTACTTCCGTTCCACTGTGAACATGAATGTAATGTGATCGTTAAGGAACGATCCGTAATCTCTATCTATACAAATAAATAAAATTGAAATGTCTGTTTGTAATGTCAAAATTACAGCTTTCTACATATGAAAGTATTATACATATAAAAGTATATACGGTACTATAACAAAATACAGTTTTTAAAGGTTTTGTCTGTCCGTCTGTCTGTCTGTCATATGAAAGTATTTTACATATAAAAGTATATACGGCACTTATAATAAAATACAGTTTTTAAAATTTTTGTCTGCCCGTCTGTCTGTCTGTCTGTCTATCTGTCTGCCTGTCTTTTCTTCTGTCTGTCTGTTTGTTCCGGCTAATTTCTGAAACGGCTGGACCAATTTTGACGGGATTTTCACTGGCAGATAGCTGATGACAAAAGGAGTAACTTAGGCTACTTTTATTTTAGAAAAAGAATTAGGGTTCCGCGCAAAAAAAAATGAAAAACCCAAATAACACGCGGGCGGAGTCGCGGGGAACAGCTAGTATGGAATATAGCTAATGCATTTTAACATGACATGTTTATTTCAATAGAGAATACAGCGATTATTCGGCAATTGATCTAAATCATGCATCGTGACGTAAATAATGCTGTCGGTAACTTAATTTTGCAAATTTCCCAGTCTTAATAAAAATACTCAGAGGATAAATTGTATGATAGAAAAAACAAAGCGACACAGTCATATTTGTTTTAATTATAATTTGGATTCACTTGTATGTAGGGATAATATTATGAAATGGAGACGAATCATGGGGGAGACCCTTTTTACTGGAAGCGAGGCATTTCATCGTAGTCCTCAGGGGTGACAACGCATCTGCATTTTGATTCTTAATCAAAATAAATGTAGATGTCTATGGGTCACAGCATCCACCTACCTTCAGGTTGACTGTGTGCACGTTTGTCACCCCCATTCTTTAAAAAATATTGGCCAGCGATGATTTTAATAAACAATATTTGGCAAAAATATATTTTATAATATATATAATTTCCTATATCTGTTGCTATATTTAATAATTTACCCATTCCGTGCGAATCCATTCTTTAAGTGTGTTGTTTTTCAATGATTTTTTTTTATTTTAGTATTTGCGTAAATACTAGAATAAAATCCATCATATTTTATTTCTAATGTAAGATAAATACGAGTACAATTCGTCGGGCGTTTCTTTGTCGCCCTGAATTTAGTTGTTTCATTGCGCAATGGATTGCTGAGGCTTAGGTTATATTTTATCTAATGTGCAGCCAAAAGTGCAAACTACGGCGTGTCCGTTACGGACGACGGAGTTGTTCCTCTATTTTTTTTTATAGGACAAGGGTGACACACGAGCACACAGTCCACCTGATGGTAAGTGGTTTCTGCGGCCCATAGACATCTACATACATCCTCTCATACAAATCAAGATGTAGATGCGTTGTCACCCGTGAGGACTAAGATGGAATGCCTCATTTCCAGTAAAAAGGGCCTCCGGCCACCTGCACCCACCAAGCGAAACGCAGAGGTAAACCTCTACTTCACGCTGGTTTTCTGTGAGGTCGTGGTACCACCCCGGTTCGAGCCGGCCCATCCGTGCGACAGCAAAAGCTGCCGTGTGGCTCTACCACTGTTAAAAACTGTTACTCGTAATCCCAGTATTTGTCTCTACTGGAAGGGCTTACTGTAACTCCATAAACATTAATCATATAACAACCGAATGCTCCCCACATGATTGTCAGTAAATATGTAAATTATCTGAGTATAATTTTTAACTGTCGTAACCAAATAAAAACTGTACAACGTACATGATTTAAGTTAATCACATAGATATCGGTGCAATACAAAATATTTATGCCAAATTGATATTCTAAGAAGCTGTTTATGATCTAGCAACTAACTAACGTTTAGTTGTATAGTAGCGAGGAGTTCTTAAGAAGAGCATCTTATAAGGCAATATATTAGGCAAAGCTATGTTCAGCAGTTGAATTTTGATGAACTGTAATGACTATGATGCTAATAATGATAAGTAGGAATAGGCGTAAGAATAAAAAATAAGTACCCACCTCTTGATGTGTTCGATGGCAGGGCTCAATTAAAATTATTATTTGGATGAAGTAACTCAAAATTGTGAGAAATACCATAACTATTGTGTACACTTGTCTTAATTCGCCTCCTAAATCTGTACAGAACAAGCGATATTAAAACCAAATGTTTTTTAAAATATAAGTGGCGATGCGGAGAGAGGGTAAAGAGGCGGTGTGGAGAAGGTAGATGGTCTAAACCCCGTAATTTTAACACATACCTTAATACTCATTCAAAACTTAACTGAATTCGGCGTGGTATACGTGATGCGGTTTCACAATTCGCTTTTACCATGTTGTTGCTGTGTTATATACGTTTTAGTTAGCTAAAGTTTCCTGATTGTGTCTTATGGTAAACACAGTATAAAGCCGTGGAAATTTCACAAAATGTACTCAAAACATCTTCTAAACTGATATAAATTATATAATATTAACAGTTAATATAATAATAATTATAATGAATTCTATACTTTTGGATCTCGAAAAAATTGGGATATATGGGAAAAAATCAGTCTTGAATTTCCACATATAAAATTAAAAATCGTCACATATTACTATATACAGTACATGGGCCGTACTGTAATGTTTAATGTACTGAGTATCAACCCGCTTAAATTACATTACGCGTATTAGATTACAGTCAGAAGGTCTATGTCAACAATGGGTCGTTAAGCCTGAGGAAGAAGCTTTATAATAACAATGGATTAAACTAAGCGAACTATTCATCAGGGACGGCGAACCAATGGCACGCGTGCCATCGATGACACGCGACAAAATATCTTGCGCACACCACCGATCACAAAATTTACTATGAAGTATTAAATGCTACCACAGAAGAAATAATGGAATTAAAATCAACACTTCATAAACATTTCTTTAGAAAAATGCACGTTGATTCAAAAAGGTTTGCCAACCCTGCCCTAAATTATTCCGTGGGTGTCGTTGACAACAGAGAAAAACAAGCCACATCTTTCTACAGACTTTTATAAATAAAAATAAACTAAGGTGGCCAACCAACCACTATGTTAAGTAACCCCCCCCCCCCCCCCCCCCCCCGAGGTTAATCTATGTTTCGCAGTAGACTATTCATGGGCTTTTACTTTATATTGCAACCCTATTTATATTTTGTATTTGTAATAATATTTACCTGGTAGGCATAAGACAATTAACAAGTGATGAGTGTTTATAAATAAGGCCGATGTTGTAGCTGTAAATATGACGAAAATCATAAATCCGTATTTCTCATTAACTTTCCTCACCACGTTGCATAACTGTACGTAAGCAGTAGAAATATCATGTAGAGATCTCCTGGCTGCAAAATATTGTATCTGAGGAATCACAAGGTATAGTCACGCAAAGTATAATTAAATCTTAAAACCTAGTAGTAAGAAGAAAAAGAAATTTCAGTGTCGTTTAAAAAATCTATTTAAAAATCACATAAATTAATTTAGAAATCGAACAAGATAAAACATAAACGGCAATCATTATACAAACTGTTTAGCTCCTGGATGTGCATCAGCTCTCTAAGTCGGTTGTTTATTTGTTTAAACGCAGAATGTAGTCGAACAACAAAACAAGCAACCTGTATGAGAAGGAGAAGAGCCATGGCGACCTCGATAGAATAAATTCCATACAGGCATAATATTATATCTGCAACAATTTAACTTTCTTAGTATACATAGAATAGAATAGAATAGAATAGAATGATTTTTATTCAATATGGATTATTACATAATACTTATTGAAAGTCATTATTTTATTTACCACTGGTTCGAAAAATACCTCTGTCCTGGGAAGAACCAGCAAGAAACCCAGCGGGACTTTTTTTTTTAAACATAATTTCACTTAACAATAATTTTGATTATACAATTTTAAATGAATTTTCATAGAACCAGCATGGTGGCGATCACCTTATTCCCAGGGGTTATATATAGATTAAGTACTTCAAAAGGTTTTATTTGTTACCAACGCACTTTCTTCTATTGTTGGATAAGTATATAATGGATAATACATAAACTGAGTTATATATGAAGTAACTAAAATCCAAATCACTCCAGCGCTTGCGATTTTGTCATTAAACTGTTGCGTAAGATCACACCGCATGTCTTTGTGAACCTGAAATATTTAACTCGAATAAACTGGTTATCGTACACCTCAAGCTGTGCAGTATTTAGAGGCAGACATAGAACAGGGTGGTTTCAATCCTGACAAACTTCAAGGCAAAAAAGCAGTTCTACACCTATACTGTCGTTAGATGTACGAATTACTTTGTACTATGTTCACAATCGGATGAATAATTGATAAAAAACTAGCTGTGTCTGCCATATTATATGCACAAACATGTGTATCATGTGCAACTTACTAAAACATATAAACTTAGGCAGAGGAATCTCTGTTATTTATTAGGTGCAACAACTTCTTATTAAGCCTAAATGACGAACATATTGCTCCATATCCCTCTCAGAAATAAAAGAAGACCCGTGCCCAGCAGTGGGATATATATATATATGTGCTCATGCTTTACGTTTTTAAATATACACAAATATATTACATACAAAGTCTCCGACTGGGGGCGACTAAATCTAGTCCAGTTCAATCCCCAAAAGACACAAGTTTGCGCGTTTGCCGCTAAAAAGAACCCCTTTGTCGTATCTCCTCAAATTCAAGACACTCCTCTTGTTGCCTCAGACACTATCGGAATCCTTGGCGTCGATATATCGAGTGACGTGCAGTTTCGTGGTCACTTGGACGAGAAGGCCAAATTGGCCTCTAAAAAGCGTGGCGTGCTCAGCAGAGCGAGACAGTATTTCATGGCAGCATACCGTCTGCAACTTTACAAGGCGCAGGTACGGCCTCACATGGTGTTTAGGCCAAAATATTAGCATATTTAAAACTTGCATTCCAAGACGCTCGCTTCGACGTGTCCTCCTATGGAATTTAGAGGTCACCACCTGGTACAGTTGCGCGCGCGCGTCTCATCAGGCGACCGCGCCCTTTTCAGTATGACAGTTACGTGCGAAGCGGTCGACCGCGTGACAAACGCCTCGTATTGGGTTGTCTTTTTCAACGAGGCCCTTTTGAGTTTGAAGCGCTAGAAATTTGTGACCCGAGAGGAGATGGCTTTGTGTTGGATATAGATTAATTGTGCGCGTACACCGGGGCGAGTAGAAATCTAGAAGAATAAATCGTCCGCGTGGGCGTTGATAACGAGGCTTATCCTAGAGTGTTGAGTTATTAATTTAACTTTGATTGCAATTAATTTGCGTCGACGAATTGTTTGTGGGGCATTAATATCGTAACAAGACATTTTTGCTTGTCGGTTGGAACGCAAAAACTTTGTGAACCGAGAGAAGGTCGCATTTGTAAACTATTGTAATTTGTTGCTAAGTGAAAATGGAACATTAAACTTTTGACCGACCGTTCTTTAGTTGTGTCGTGTATCACTTGTTTGTTTTCGATTAACGTCGATTTGGTTGAATTTGAAATTAATTAACTGTACAATAAAGTTGATAAACTAATATAGTGAAAATAAAAGCAGAAGTTTTCAATTGGTGAACGCCCACTGGAGAGATCGCACATTTGGAGAAAGGCAGCGCCTGTGGATCTGCTGTCCGACTGCATCGGTGACGTCAGGTGACATTTATACACACTTTTACATACTACTTACATGCACCTCACTTACCACCCTGTGGTCAACCCTACCTCCGGAACTCGGTAAGTTTTGCTTGCTTGTCAGCCGTTTTAGAATAATTGTCCATAGGCTATTTGGGGGGCAACCAGGGAGGGGTCCCTTGATTGCCCGTCGCGACTACCACTCATGGGCCCTGGTACGGTCGACCTTTGTCGGGGCAACTAAGAAAGTGTACACATGAAATTCTGTTCCCATCTCTCTCTGGACAGGGGCTTCCCAGTGCCAGCTCCTTCCACTTGACCACATCCAGCGCAGAGCGGATCGAATCGTCGACAACCAAGTCCTTTCCGATTGGCTCGATTCATTGGCACTGTGAAGAGATGTTGCATCTCTTTGCGTATTTCATCCAATCTATTACGGGGAGTGCTCTGTGGAATTGTTCGGACTAATTCAAGCCGCCAAATTTATCCATCACATATCGCGACAAACCTCACGATACCATCCGTACCATCTGTTTGATAGGCGGTCCACCACTGTGCGATTTAGAGGAAGTTTTCTTCCTCACACAACTTGTGGAATCGATTTCCACCAGCGATTTTTCCGATACGACTTAAGGACCTTGAAGAAAAGAGCCTACTCCTTTTTAAAAGGCTGGCAATGCATCTGCAATTCCCCTGGTGTTGCAGTTGTTCATGGGCGTCGGTAATCACTTAGGTACTGCACTGACAGGTGAGCCGCATGCTCGTTTGCCCCATTTCCTATAAAAAAGCAAAATCGTCTTACATAGATAAATTAGAGATAAAGGTAGAGATCAATTTATATATAAATATCTAAAGCTCCTTTGAACCAGAACAGATGAAGTGAATTAGTTGTAATACTATTATAATCTTAATAATATTATTTATGTTTCTGGAATGGCTCTACTCTTTGAAGGTTATTTGGTAGGTTTAATTGAAAACTCACTGAAATTTACAAAAATTGCGTGGCCAAAAGAAAAGTAACTGCATTTGACAAAACGAAAGTTGAGGGAGCTCTTTTAAGATTCTTCTTTTAATTGTTATTCCTTATAGTAATGCTTTCCTGCATATAAAATTGGACATACATTTTTAAGAGATTAATGCTGAAGTTGTAACACGCAATAAAGTCACAAAGAGCTGGCCGTGTGAAAATCAGATGATATTGAAATAACACGACGACGATCACACCGGCCACACTCAGCTTCAACCCAGCGCCTTTTAGCGCCATTATTTTCAACTTTTTACACATATAGTACACTATTTTCACGTATATATTTCTTCCAAACTTTATACGCGTCACATTGACGTAAAAAATACTAAATCTTAGTCAGGCCTCATCTCAATACATCAGTGAAAACAAATTACTTTAGGTTTAGTGGAGATTAGTGTGCACAATCGTAAACAAACAGAAAAAAGTCTATTTACGGATTTATTTTAAGTGTGTATATGATGCCAGAAATAAATAATGTGATTTAAAAAATTTATTGCAAACATGATGATAAAATAATAAAGACGAATTAAAAACTAAATAGATACTATACTGAAACCTTTTCTATTTGCTTCAAATATCGTAACAAATTTTTCATACGTGTTCGCCCATCGTATAATCCACAAACTATTATTATCTTTGTCATCATAATTTGACTGAACCATGAGATTAAAGATGAAATATTAGTAACTCCTATAGCCTTGCTCGTACCATAAAACTGCATGTCCATGATTATTCCTACAAAAACTGCAACACCTAAAAATCCCTTTAATTAGTTCATATCAATATTGTTTTTAATTCCAGATAGACCATAACAAGTAGTAGCGGTGTAAGAATATCCACTACCCTAAATCATCCCGTGCGTTTAATGAAAGGCAACAGAAGGAAATGCAATAGGAGATGAGCATTCCTGATAACTGTTACTCTAAATTATAAAAATCTGCAGTTGTTAGCCCACCTGCCAAGCGAATGAAATGACAATTATAGCATATTTCCTCCAAAGAGACAATCTGCGGGGTAGGTCTATGTTCAGCAGTGGACTTTTGATAGGCCTTTTAATTGAATTGAATTACTTAACTAATTAATTAAGTATTTCACTAGGTGGTAGGAGAGCAGACGCACTACTACCCGGACAGTTAGATACCTGTTTCTGCCGCTAAAAAGCAGTACTTGCACTGACGTGTTCCAATCTGAAGGGCACAAAGAGCCAGGGTAATTACAGGCTAATTAAAAGTTAAAATTAGGGATTTTATCGCGTTTAATCTTAGCTTTTTATTTTCTGACGCTTGGTAATTATAGGATCCCAGGCGGCCATTTGAAAACTTTATATTCGCGTAAATATAAGAAACCATTCGTCTAGAAAGGCGACAACTTATCTGTAGCCCTCTTTATTTGATGTCGACTGGAGGTGGCTTCAGACTGCAGTAGCCACTTATTACCTGGTGTTCTGTAGTTAGTACAGGGGTACAGTTGCAGGGAGTGCACTTAGCAGGCGGGTTCACGATCGTAGTATCAAAGGTCTCGCACCTTAGATGCTGCAGCCCGTCGCTGGTCCGAGTTTTTTACGTTTAATGTAAATAAAACATACCGCGATATATCGGAAGGCATATTATGGAGATATATCGGAGTTTTCTGGCATTTACCATTATTGCCTTTTACGACACCCACTGAATAAAATGCGCTGATAGTGACGATAATGAAATATAGTACAAGGTAATGTAAATTTTAAAGTCAAATTGTACCGCGTTGCGCTAAAATGACCCAACCCACTAACTCGCCAAATTAATGATTCAGAGGCTCTTTTTTCAATTTATTTTCAAGAATGAGTAGGCATACTGCCATAAGAATAATGCGTTTATCTTTCCAGTCTGAACAGCTTTATATTTTTGATGCTTGAAACATTTCTGCGCAACACCGTCTAATTATAATATTATCATGACACTTACTCACGCCTGTGAAGAGAAGCCAGCTATAAAAAACTAACGAATTAGAAAATCGAGCAACGTAAAAATTGCCAACTGGTTTCAAATCTATAGGAGCGACACCGTGAAAGCGAGATAAACGTAACGCCGTATACAAAGACCCGCCCACTAAACAGGACTCTTAATCTTTAGCCATTTTTTTTAATTTAGCTTATTATGCTTTTTGTGACAATTTTAAGTCTAACGTATAATTACTTAATACGACATTGCCTTTGATAATTTGTGGATACTAATAGAATTATATTGAAAGAAATTTTAATTTGAATCATATATATATATATATATATACGTGCTCTCTGTTATGAATAATGAGCCGCTTTGTCTCAGTGACGTCAGGTCTAAATTGACTGTACATGGAACGTGATCGATTTAAAAAACTTATAAGGGTGGTTTCACATATTTCCGAGACGTTAATTTCGAGTCAGCGTATTTGATATCCCATTAACCCAGGTGGTATTTTTTTTTAAATCAGGGAAAGTTTTATCGCTGTACACATTAAGTACTTGCGTTATTTACTCCAAGTAAGGTCAAATTGCTTGTGTAGACAAGAAGTGATTTATGACAGCAGTCAAATGACGGATTCGAACCCACGACATTTAAGTTACGGACTACGAAATAATCGGCGTTTACAATAAGGTCTTAACCATAAGGCTACTGTCACTTCTTTCTATTTTAAATATTTTTAATGTCTTTCTTTAAAAAAATATATCGATACTTTCCCTTTAAAAAAAATTTTAAGGTGCAGAACTAGCACATAGTCCACTTGATGGTAAGTGGATGCTGTGACCCATAGACATATAAATCTTTCCGGCTATTAGTTTGTCACCCCTGACTACTAATACGGAAAACTTTGTTTGCAGTAAAAAGGGTCTCCAGTTCACACTTACCATATCAATATAACCTAACAACATTAAGCTGCTATTTTATGCCGGTATTCTTTGAGAGCGTGGGTCTTCCCTGGTCGACCAATGGGTGCTACAACTATAACATAGCTGCAGTGTGGGTTCAACACGAATTAATAATGATCTTACAATAAACGATTATCGTATTGGATTTTCTTTTAGACGTACAGGTAATTTTTGATACATAAACTTGGTGTTCCAAGAGGTTAATGCTGTCATTAAAACTAACTCTTAAAAATAAAAATGTGTATTTCCATGAAATTTGGTTAGTAGCCGGGAATTACACACAATTACACATGTTGGAACGATCGACACATGATTATGTGTAAATCGTTAGTTCCCGGATAAACAGACGAAAGACAGGCAAAAATTTTAAATATCACTAATCTGGCTTCGTTATCCTTTACTTAGCCACTTAGTTGTGTTCTTTACAGAAAATTTTAGAAATTATCACAACTTTTAATAGATGTATTATAATTTTTATTAAAATAAAATAAGTAAAGACGCAACCTTAAAACAACATGTAATTATGAAAATGTTTATTTTGATAGAACCAATATAACACACATAGTTTTATTGTTCCAACAATTAAATTCTTATCAGATGTTATTATTTAATGTTAGATTGAAATCAGTATGCGGTACTGCGTAATTTCGAAACGTTATTCTTTTTCCAGGTTTTTTTTTGTTTATAATCCATTTTAATGATGTTCCTATATGCATAAAGTATGAGTAATATTTAGTTTCAGTCATTTTAGCCACTACAGTTTCAGTTAAGATCATATGTGGTGTAAAATAAAAAGAGCCAGCTGTACAAAGATGATCGCTAAATCTGCGTTCGTAATTGATGGTGCATTCGTTCTTGCAAATTTTACACTTGTGTGGATACACTCCACTACATCTAAAATAGATCGCCTCAAGTTGCGTAGCGCGCATTGCGAATTCCTACGCAATTGGAAGTTGTATCATAATCACAGTTTTTTAAGAGTTTATTTTTAACTAGTATTTTGTTTGATTTATTGTTAACATTTCATTTGTAAATGAAAATAATGACCTTTCTACGTTGTTAGCGATGGAATAAGTGCTCATTCACAACATAGAAACTGTGAATTAAAATTTTAATTAATTGTGAAATAACTTTTATGATTAAATAATATAGAAATATTTGGAGATCATGAAGTCTGTTAACATAAATTGTGCCAGTTCGGTAAACTCGTCCAAGAACTCTTTTAGAAATGACGTCTGGCTCTTTTTCCTTGTAACGGTTTTCACTTTTTACAAATACTATTCTCACTCTCCAATAAGAACCCGAATTTTGTTTTCATTCGAAAACCA
The DNA here is from genome assembly GCA_963668995.1 of Parnassius mnemosyne. NCBI lineage: Eukaryota > Metazoa > Arthropoda > Insecta > Lepidoptera > Papilionidae > Parnassius > Parnassius mnemosyne. The sequence continues at coordinate 37,585,675 of CAVLGL010000085.1, forward strand.
TGGATCTAAATCTCATAGGCTCGTAATGAAGTACGGTATCACTAGTGTATCAGCTCTGTATTCACCAACCCGAATGCTTAGTGTATTGGCCACCTTTTACAAAAACTATTACTAAAATCAGTTGACCAATTTTTGAAAATATTTACATCAAGCAATACTTAGAGGTTATTAAAGGAGAAGATAAAGATTAAAATAAATAGTAAAATAAATAAAATTGGTAAATCCAATTGGGCATGCCTTAAGCGCATTAAAAAAATTACGTATAACATGATTATACGGAATTTTTTAAAGTATTTTAAATACATTTCGACAGCACTATCGTCTTCAACACCCTCCAAAACCATGAAAATGACACCGGTGTGCCGGCATGAAATATTGTCCCGTTCTGCTGAGCACGCCAAGCTTTTTAGAGGCCAATTTGGCCTTCTCTTCCAAGTGACCACGAAACTGCACGTCACTCGATACGTCGACTCCGAGGATACCGATACTGGCTGAGGCAAGAAGGGGAGTGCCTTAAAACTGAGGAGATACGACAAAGGGGTTCTTTTTAGCGGTAAACGCGCAAACTTGTGTCTTTTTAAGATTAAACTGGACTAGATTTAGTCGCCCCCAATCCGAGACTATGTTCAGCAAAGACTCGACTTCAAACACAAGTTTGTTCCGGTACTCGGCGACGTTTTCCCGAGAAATATTGGCACGGCTGGTGTATAGAGCATCACCAGTGCTGTCATCCGCATTGCAATGAATGTTACCAGTTAGCAACATATCATTGATATGCAGAAGAAACAGTGTTGGTGATAGCACACAGCCTTGTGGAACACCAGCGTTAATAGGCTTGTAGTCAGAACATGCACCGTCTACAACGACCTTGATGCTCCGATCTGCAAGGAAGCTGGTGATCCAATTGCACAATTTCTCGGGAAGCCCATAGGAAGGGAGCTTCGAAAGAAGCGCTTTATGCCAAACCCGATTGAAGGCCTTTGCAATGTCCAGACTAACGGCCAACGCCTCCCCCTTGGACTCTACTGCTTCCGCTCATCTATGGGTCAGGTAGACCAGAAGATCACCAGCTAATCGACCCCGACGAAAACCGTATTGGCGGTCACTAATCAGCTGGTGATCCTCAAGGTACCGGGTGAGCTGACAATTAATAATGTATTCCATTATTTTGGAGAACAAGGAGGTGATCGCGATAGGCCTATAGTTGGACGGGTCTGAGCGGTCGCCTTTTTTAGCGATCGGGTGGACAAAAGCTGTCGTCCATGAATTCGGGACTACGCCTTGGGAGTAAGAGTACCGGAAAAGACGCGTTAGGACCGGTACCAACTCCGGAGCACACGTCCTCAGCACAATTGGGGGGATTCCGTCAGGCCCACTCGACTTCTGGATGTCCAGGGAGAGAAGTGCTTTGCGAACCGAGCACTGTGAGAACAGCACATCCGGCATGGAGCACTCACACTGCGGGATAGTCGGCGGTGATTTCCCCCCGTCATCAAGAGTCAAGTTGAACGCAAAAAGGGAGCCTAAAAGGTCAGCTTTGTCATTTGCGTCTTGGGCCAGTGAGTCGTCCTCCCTGAGCAGAGATGATAGTGATGGCTTACAGAAATTCCCTTGGACTGCCTTGGCGAGAGACCAGAATGCACGGGTTCCCGAAGGAAGGCGAACTAGTTTCTCGCCAATTCTGCCTATGTGCTCTGACTTTGCCTTGGCAATATCTCTTTTGAAGGACCTGGAGGCGAAGTTATACTTCTTTTTAAGTGTGCTGATGTTTACATCCCGAGTCGCCGAAGCCGCAGCCCAGGCTTGATAACACTCCTGCTTACTGCGTAATGCAGTCTTACAGGAGCGACCAAACCAAGGCTGAGATCTGCCTCCGATGGGTACCACAGATGATGGAATAAATAGTTCCATTCCCTGTAGCACCACATCAGTGACAGAGTCAGCAACAGCGCTGGGATCATCCGGCGAGAAGCAAACCCGCCCCCATGGGTAGGATGCAAAGGAAGACCGCATTTCGTCCCAATCCGCCGACCTGTAATGCCAAACACGGCGGCAACCTGCAGAACGCAACCGCAAAGGGAGCGTGAGGGGCATCGACGGAAACCTGATATCCGTTCGGATGAGAGGTCAGCAGAAGGTCCAACAGGGAAGGTGTATGATCCTCCACATCTGGAATCCGCGTAGGCAAAGTAACCAGTTGTGTCAGACCATATGCCAAGGCAAAGTCATAAACAGATCTCCCCGCATGATTGGTTAAACGTGAACCAAGCCATTCGGCATGGTGGGCGTTAAAATCGCCAAGGATCACGATCTCTGCGGATGGGACCTGTTGTAGCAAGGAATCTGTAGCCATTTGGACGTGGTCGATGAGTCGGTCTGTTTAGGCATTACCGCTATGGGACCTATAGAGGCACCCGTAGACGCGCGGATGGTCGTCGCTGTCTACGCATAGCCAAAGGATGGACAGGTCCAAGCCATCAAGACTGCCGAGGCGTCGAGAACAGATATCCTCTCTGACATACACGCAAACTCCAGCCCGAGGCACAAAGGAATGCTCCAATTTGTACCCCGGGCAGGAGAGATACGAAATATCAGCCGGAGAGGAAACCTGCGTCTCGGTCTGAAAGAGCAAGGCCGGCTTCGCTGTCTCGAGATGGTAGTGGACGGCGTTTAAGTTCGAGTGAAGTCCCCTGATGTTGCAGAAATTCACGGATAGCGTGGCAGGGGTCGCCTTGGTATTGTTGCTCAGTTTGCCCCGAGCAGTTATGTTTTTGAGCGGAATTTTGCCCCCCCCCCCCTCCAGAATACGTGGGGCAACCTGAGCACCCACGCTCAGGATTGGAATAACATGGTCGTGGATGCTCAGCGAGGGATTACGGGATAAATACAAAGATTATGACAGGCTACGCAGAAAGTTTTGCGAAAAAGTTTTTTTTGTATGGGATACTGGCCAGTTATATTTTATTTCAAAACAATTTGATTACATAGTAGTAAGGATACAAATGTTCCAATTTAATATTTACCTCTACATTTTACATTTTTATGAGCTCAGTTGAAATATCTTGTTTAATTGAAAAATGGTTCTGCGCCGGAAACATTTTTAGTAATTAAATTTTTTAAGATTTCACATTTCCCAACAAACGGACGAATCGTTTGATTAATTTCAAATTATATTTATGGATAACACCCCTTCTAAGGCTTCGTTAGCTGATTTTGAGGGATAAAGAAAAAAGCAGCCATTTGACGGTTGTTACGAAAGGAATGACTGCTGTAACGTCGAGTCCGTGATAAAAAATAGTTTAAAATTGTAAAACCAGTGATATTCTTACTTTAGTGTACCAAAAACTGTAAATAAACATCCAAAGTTATAGTGACAGTGTTATTTCCGCAATTGTGATCTATTTACACATAAAAACAACAATTTCAGAAATATTTTCATTCTGCTACAAGTTCTAGTGAAAGTAATAAGAACTAAACAAGAATGTAAAAACACAGTGAACACAGTGAAATGTGATCGTATACAGTGACAAAAAACATTACCATATTCACAAAATAATAAAAAATAATATCAGTGATTAACATCGACTAAGCAATAAATTTTTGCAGCATGAATCATAATAACGATCTCGGTACATTTTAAATAACAGTAAGCAGCAACTACTCGAAAATTTCAATACTATAAGCAAAAGTCATCCTGGTGTGGTGGTATGTGCCTATGAACACTTGTACCGCACGAGAGATCGTGAGTTCGTATCGCAGCATTTAGCGGATCTTTTTCATAATTTATGTTGAAAGTTATTTCGACATCAAATTTACGTATTTATTCCTAACTTCTTATTCAATAACTATAATAATAATTAAAAAAGAAAAACTAAAACTAGAAACTTAAATATCATATAGTCCTACTCATTCAATTGATATCTGAATTTGTATTTCTATTAAGATTCTAATTGATATTTAAATAGTGCTTAATTGGATTATCCCCAATACTCTTTAAACAACTTTAAATTTATAAAAAATCGTAATGCCACTCACACGCAGCATGTCTGCTGCACGCCGTGATGAGGCTAAACTAGATAATATCTTGAGAAAACTTGATCTGACTTTGAAGGAATTGGATGCATCTAAAACGCTGGTTGAACAGTTGCACAAAGAAAGAGAGGACAATGAGAAGGAACTACTGGATAGTTTAAATAAACACGATTTATTAAAAAAGCAGATGGCTGATCTGCACACAGAACATAGGTTAGTGTTAGATGAGCGGGACAGATTGTATAATGTTGTGGCTGGGTTTAGGGAGTGCAGCGATGAGTACGAGCAGGGCCTCAAGCGCATGTCAATCTTAGAGCAGGAACTGCAAGAAGCTCACCACCACATTAACAACCTTGAGGCTGAAAAACGTGACACTATAGTATCCCATACCCATAACTTGTTTGAGGAATTAGTCGGTAGTGTGCCCAGTCTTGTTTCTACTGAACCTAACTTGGAACCCACTATTACTATAGATTTAACAAAGGATGATACTTTTATAGCTCATAATTCTTATCCTAAGATGGGCAGAGTTGAGTGCAGTAGAAATAAACTTAAGAAATATGTAAAAATTAATAGATACATAAGAAAAACTCAAAATTTGATTAAAAGACAAAAATGTATGCATAAAAAAGTAAAATATATTAATGAGAGAAGGCAATTAGGTGATGAACTTGATATGTATTCTTTAATAATTGAAAATAACATATCTGAGTACAATAGTAACATATTAATGTTAGAAACGGAGATCAATAATTTAAAGAACTCGCTAGACATAATGACCAACAAATATTGTAATGTTAAAAGTGAGTATCAGGAATACATTCTGGCCATGAAGGATCTGATGAGAACAAATTCTATATTGGCATCAAAAGACAATTTACTCAGTCCTCAGCCAGTTTGTAAGTCCTCGCTAAATTCACACAAAAGTCCTTCACATGAGCCAAATAAGAAACCCAGTAGCTCCTTCACCGAACAAACTAATAAACAAAATAATGTACAATCTCAAATAGTGATGTTTTGTGATGAATTGGGGGAATCAATGGGCCAGCTATTAAGTTCATATTTAGAACACAAAGTAATTAACTATTGTATGCCGGGCTTAAGTTACTGTACCATTATTGAAAAAATTAAGAATCATAGTTTAAACAGCAGCGGTACACTTTTAATTTTAGTGGGAGACAGGGGAAATGCAGACAGAAATGCTCTTATGAATTGTTTTGAATCATTGAGCTTATTAAATGTTAAAAATATAATTTTATTCACACTTCCATATAGCCGTAGTTTGTCACAGGCAGAAAACAATATTAGATATAAGCTCAATCAAACATTACATACATTGACATTTCATAATTCAAATAAATTTCATTTAATTGACATAAACTTATATTTAGAAAATAAATTATTATTGACAAAAGATAAATTCTATTTGAATAGATATTTTAAGAGACAGATAGCATCTTCGCTATCATATTATATTAAATACTCAGCCAAGAATTTGGCTAACCAACCTGCTTTTATTGAGCAGATAAATGACAATGTTTGTCTTGCGACCTTGGAATCTGTTCCAAATAAGAGTGACAGTCATTTAAATTTAATTCTAGGACAATAGAGGAAATCTCTAGCAATTTAATTTTAGGGACAAAGGAAAAGTCTATGTTCATGAATATTATTCATCAAAATATTGAGGGCTTTTCTGGTAAAGAGTTAGAACTAGAATTATTTTTAAATATAATGCATATTCATGTACTTTGTGTAACTGAACACTGGTTAAAAAAACATGAACTATTAATTAATATTGACAATTATAAAATCATTAGTTCGTTTACTAGAGATACCGCTATAAGAGGTGGGTCACTCATTTTAATTAATGACAAATTAAAATCTAAAGAAAGAAAAGATATTGTAGCACTCTCAAGTGAGCGAAATATTGAAATATCATGTGCAGAGCTTGATCAATATATTATTATTAGCGTCTATCGGCCTCCTTCCGGAGATTGCCACCTATTTGAATCTATTATGGAAGAAACCCTAAAAAAGGCATGTAAATGTAAGAAGAGGGTAGTTGTATGTGGCGATTTTAATGTTGATATCTTAGAAAACTCCCAGAATGCGTTAAGGTTCCTCAATCTTTTTAAATCTTTTAACTTGCAAAATCTTTTTTGTGAACCAACTCGCACCACATCCACAACAGCTACCTGCTTGGATAATATTTTTACTGACAGCGATGTAAACGACAAATCTATAATAAAGTTCATAAAATCAGATCATGTAGGTCAGTTAGCTAGATTTGAGCACCAACATGTTCCATTGCCTAAAAATATTGTATGTAGACCAATCACAACATATCGTTTAGAAAAATTTAAAGAAAATATTAACAATAAGGTACCTCTTTTGGAGCCAAATACTGCTGATAACCCGAATGATCTATACGGAGATTTGTTCGGAGTAATCAAATACGAATTTAATAACATTTTCACAAAAAAAACAATTAATACTAATCAACTCAAAATTAAATTTAGTGATTGGGCTACACCTGGAATTTATAAGAGTAGAAAGAAATTGTACGAATTATACGAGACAAAGGCATGTACAAATGATCCACAAATCATTGAACATACTAAAAAGTACTCAAAAATGTTTAAGAAAGTCTGTTCAATGGCCAAATCTAATTATATCCGGGCCAAAATACAAAAATCTGATAACAAAATTAAGGCAACATGGAATGTTATCAACAAAGAAACCTGTAAAACAAGGTCACGTGATCGATCCTTCGAATTAGAAATAGATGATAAACACATCAATACTGATGCTGAAGTGGCCATTGCATTTGAATCTTTTTTCACAAATGCTCCAATTACCACTACTAGTAAACTAAAATCTTCAAAAACCGAAGCTGCTTCTCTTCTTGAATCTTGCGTTGATAAATGTAGTGTTAACTTTGATTTTCAGTATATTGACACCGCAACCGTACTTAAAACTTTTAAGCAACTAAATATAAAAAAGACTGAGGATCTTTGGGGCATTTCAACCAATATAATAAAATCAGTAATGCCCGCTATTGCCCCTTATCTTGCATTCATATTTAACCAATGTATCGATGATAAACAGTTTCCCACACTCATGAAGTACAGTAAAATCATTCCATTATTCAAAGCAGGGGACAAAAGTGATCCATCAAATTTTCGGCCCATCTCTATACTCCCAGCACTCAGCAAAATTTTTGAAAAAATTATATTTAATCAACTGCTTTCACATTTCACTTATAATAAGTTACTTCATGAGAAACAGTTCGGTTTCACTAAAGGCAGAAACACGACGGATGCAGGAGTTGAACTCGTTAAACATATATTTGATGCATGGGACAAGAAGCGGGATGCCATCGGTATTTTTTGTGATCTATCAAAAGCTTTTGATTGTGTTGATCATGAGACTTTGTTATTAAAATTAGGTTATTACGGTGTTTCTAACAGCTCACTTAGCTTACTTAAATCTTACCTCACTGGTAGAGTACAAAAAGTCAATATTAATGACACTAACTCATCTGGCGCCCCATTAGTCATGGGAGTACCCCAGGGCTCGATATTAGGACCCCTTTTATTCTTGATATATGTAAATGATCTTCCTCACTTCACTAAAAATCTTTGTGAAATAGTGTTATTTGCTGATGACACATCATTAATTTTTAAAACTGATAGACATAAAGAATTACTTGACGATGTGAATAACACCCTTTCTAAAATAGTGCATTGGTTCACAAGTAACAACTTGCTGCTCAATGCGAAGAAAACGAAATGTGTAAAGTTTACTATGCCTAATGTAAGACAGATAGATACTCATATTACAATGAACGATGAATCTGTTCAAATAGTCGATACCACAGTTTTTCTTGGAATGACTCTAGATAGTAAACTGCAATGGGGTTCTCATATCTCAGCCTTGGCAGGAAGACTTAGCTCAGCTGCCTATGCGGTTAGAAAAATAAGGTCACTGACTGATGAGAAAACGGCACGATTAGTTTATTTTAGCTACTTTCATAGCGTTATGTCGTATGGTCTGATGCTGTGGGGCTCAGCTGCCGATATTGAGACTATTTTCATATTACAGAAACGAGCGATACGAGCTATATATAGCCTCAGACCCCAGAATGAGAGAACTATTTAAAGAAATTAATATTTTAACAGTTGCTTGCCAATACATTTACGATAATGTCTTATATGTACGCAAGAACCTAGATCTCTTCAAAAAAAAACTCTGACTTACACAATTATAATACGAGAAATAAAAATAAACTTGTAGTGCCAAAACTCAGACTTCATAAGGTTGGTAATTCGTTTGTAGGTAACAGTATAAAAATGTTTAATAAAATTCCTCAGGACCTGGTTGACATGCCACTAAATAAGTTTAAAATAGAAGTAAAAAAGTGTTTAATGAAAAAAGGATATTATAAAGTAGACGAATACCTCAAAGATAAAAATCCATGGTCTTCCTAATCTTTTTGCTTGCTCGCACAATATAAATCACTTAAAAAAAAACACATTGTTTAAAAAAAGAAAGAAACGATATATAAAACTGTTCACTGAGTTTATTTAATAGTAATTTTAAACCAACTTACCGAACCAGCGAAAGAATCATTTTCAAATGATTTATTTACTTTATTTAATATTATATTAATTGTTTCTTGACATGATTGTAAAATTTTGACGTTCATATGTGCTCTTTATGTGCCTAAACTGAATAAACGAAATTGATTGATTGATTGATTGATTGGAATTGTGCTGGAATTTAATTGAAGAGAATAGATTAATTATGTATAGTGAGATTCAGCACATATTGCACGTTTGACTGAAAAGCGTTCACAAACTGAAAACGCATTCGTGAGAGGAGGGTAGTTTTACATAAACTCTCCTTTACTCGGGAGCCGGCCTGCGTAGATGGTGTCAGACATATCAACTAAATTTCTACATGGTCGTCTCGGCGTGTTAACAACATTTTTACATAAAATGAATCTTAAACTCATCAACATGATTCAACAAGAGGTAAAATTAAATATTTTGTACAACCAACTTCAACATAAATTATTCAATATAACTCAAGCATTGATCAAATTTTTATGGGACTACAGGAGAAAAGAATCATCGAAATCGGTTAACCCATAAAAAATTTATGAGGTAACAAACATTAAAAAAACATACAGACGAATTGAGTACCTCCTCCTTTTTGAGGTCAGTTAAAATGAAGCTTCATTCGACATTTTGGCTAGTTCAAATTGAAAAAAAGGCCTTAAAGTGAAGCCAGCAAGGGCCACAAGCCACAAGGAAGATTTGACAACCTAAGTGATATTTAATAGATTTTGTAATTACGTCGAAACTCTATATTTTTCCAAATGTTCTTCTACCAAACACTGATACTTACATTGATAAGCAATTGTCGGTTTTAATTATAGTATTCAGTTGATACTTACGTTGCCTTTTGGGTAAATGTTGAGTTATAAAAATATTATACAACAGTATTTTCTGAAAATGAATTATTTCTACCAATATTATGATTATTATTATGACATGTTTTGTCACAGCCACAATCGTTATTTAGAATAACATTTAAAAATAATTCGTGTCGTTTTGTAACTTAGAATAAAATATTATTAGTTTTAATTTTTTACGGAACAATATATTATTTTGTGTAATTACGATTTTCACTTATCTTCTTATAATTTTAAGCACGTTAGTTTTTAATTTATTACTTCAGAATAAATATAAAAAGTTAATTCAATTATACAATAATCATGCATAAAAAATAACCGTTTAACTAAAAAAATGAAATATTCAAACTCCATTACTTTTCTATACTATTTTCAGAATCTGAGATATCGCCCGGGTTGAAATATTTAAAAGAAGCTGCAATATTTTGTCTCGGATATATAATCACACAGATATTTCAAGTCGTCCTATAATTGTTGATTTTCCATACAAATATGGGAAATCAACAATTATAGGATTAAGTGAGGTCCTAAGAGAGGAGAAGGACACGGTTTTCCTCAATCTTGGCAACTTGCTATATCACCGGTTGTGTGACCATCTGTACTAAGGAGGTTGTAATGTGTCATCTACTTGGCGCGCGGAGAAAAGTGCATGAATAGTCAACGCGGCTGACCAGTGACCTCATTGTGACCGTGAAGGCACGACTCGCCTAGATGCATTTCTGGATCCATATTAAATAATCAAAGACGCATACGTTATGGAAATTATAGCTATTATTTTACGTGGCAGAGCTATGCTGCAACTATATTAGTAGTATAGTTGTAGCACGTATGGGTCGTCTCGACCGGGGAAGGACCACGCTCTCACAGAATACCAACGTAAAATAGCAGCCTTACGCTGCTGTGTTTCGTATGGTGAGTCTAGAGAACCGGAGAACCTTTTTACTGAAAATGAGGCATTCCATCATAGTTTGGCACTACTTCCTAATGCCTGTAGAAGTACCTATTTTGATTCTAGAAAGAGCGGTAAGTTTGTACCGCCATCTATTAAAAGAAGATTTTTCTGAAATTTCCCATAATCGAGTCTTACGACACCTACAGTATGACATGGGACCGTGTACATTATTTATGTCGTCACCACGTGGCTCCTTTCCTATTCCCAAACACTATTTACCGACTCATTATAATGTTAGGCAAGCTTTCAATTAAATATATTATTATTTTTATTCATTTTTGACGTTATTATTGAGTCCCGTAGACACTGCTACCATATAGTACGCTATCTATCTATCATCATCATCATTTCTGCCTATCAAAAGTCCACTGCTTAATTTAGGCCTTCCCCTAGACTGTCTTATTTGAGGTATATTGCCATAGTTGTCAAGCGTGGCAGGTAATTTTTAAAAGTTGTATCAAGACGATGCTTCTGTCCATCTCCTCTTATATTTCCTTCTGTCGCCTCATACACTGTTACAGCGCCACTACATGGCGATGCTGTAAACAATGTTGATTTATGTATTTATACTTACTTTTCTCTGAATGCAGATGGAAGTTACTAAGGTGTTGTTGAATATATAACATAACTCCTTTTGGCGAATCATTGGAAAATGAGCTTAATATATCTTATCGTCTGATTGATGGAAATAAAGTTTGCTTCTCGCCGCTAGGATTGTTTGTACTAGGAAGGCCGCTTGTTTTTAAGGTAATGTTTTTGACTGGCCTGTTGGTCTAGTGGTTAGTGACCCTGACTGCTACGCCGGAGGTCGTGGGTTCGATTCCCACCCAGGACAAATGTTTGTGTGATGAGCACGATCATTTGTTCTGTGTCTGGGTGTAATTTATCTATAATATTTATGTATTTAGAAATATATAAGTATGTTTATCAGTTGTCTAGTACCCATAACACAAGCTCTGCTTAGCTTGGGACTAGATGGCGTTGTTTGATAGTTGTGGAATATTATTATTATTATTAATGTTTTTAAATGTCCGTTTTTCCAAAGTTTCAATATGTCATATCTTCTCTCTCAAAACATATCATATATATACATTTAGTTCAAGCTTTTAATCAATGTATTCAAATTATTTCTCCAGAACCTCCGAGAACCTCTTGACTGCAAGAAACAGCGCGCGCTAAAGTATTTTTTTAAAACTCTTTCAATCAACTCTGATAATGGGCTACAGTGTAAATAGGTGGATTTTAAACAGACGGTTTAAAATTTCATGCGTTTGTACACTTTATATTTCTTTAATTCTATCCATGAACGGTAATTTTTTACGTGGTAGAGCCATGCTGCAGCTATATTAGTAGTATATTTGTAGCACGAATGGGTCGGCTCGACCAGGGAAGGACCACGCTCTCATAGAATACCAGCGTCAAATAGCAGCTCAACACTGCTGTGTTTCGTATGGTGAGTGTAGAGAACCGGAGACCCTTTTTACTGGAAACGAGGCATTCCATCTTAGTCCTCACGGGTGGCAACGCATCTGCATTTTGATTCGCAAACGAGGATAAATGTAGATGTCTATGGGCCACAGCAACTACTTACCATCTGGTGGACTGTGTGCTCGTTTGTCACCCTATAATATAAAAAAAAAAATCGGCATTTACTTGCATTTACGTAGCCGATGGACGTTTAAGTGGTTAAACATTATCGTTAGCATTATTATTTACTTTCTATTGTTATTATTATACTTTATATCTGTGCAATACAAATTTTCAGTAAATAAATAATTTTTATTGCACAGATATAAAGTGGATTTAGACAGTGGTAGAGCCACGCGGCAGCTTTTGCTGTCGCACGGATGGGCCGGCTCGAACCGGGGTGGTACCACGACCTCACAGAATACCAGCGTGAAGTAGAGGTTTACCTCTGCGTTTCGCTTGGTGAGTGCAGGTGGCCGGAGGCCCTTTTTACTGGAAACGAGGCATTCCATCTTAGTCCTCACGGGTGACAACGCATCTGCATTTTGATTCGCAAACGAGGATAGATGTAGATGTCTATGGGCCGCAGCAACCACTTATCATCAGGTGGACTGTGTGCTCGTTTGTCACCCTAATCCTATAAAAAAATGTTAAAATGCACACCATTTACATTTGCGTGGGCCAAAAATACTTTTATTCAGAATTGCAATGCGATGAGCAATTAAGCTTTTCTAACAAAACAAATTACTTCATGTTATTTCTTAATGAATAATTTAGATAATTGAGAGAAACCCCGCTTGTTTGTACAGTATAAAGTTCACTGTAGGTGCCGTGCGCGAGAGAGTTCGCTCAAGTCATTCAACGAGTGTGGTCATTCTACTAGTGCTAAGGTAGTGTCGTGGTTTTGTTCGTTGTTGTAATTATTCTAGTGCAGGCAAGGAGGATTAGTGTTGCTGAGAGGCTGCCCTGAGTTACATTGAGATAAGTAGTGTCGCTGTTGGTTTACATATTTTGGTGTTATCATGTAATTACGTACCTCACGTTACACTGGTGTGTGATTGTGGCAGAGACGTGTTACGGTGTGGTCGAACTGTAATTTCACTATACTGAATGTATAGTGCGTTATGTTGTCTTATTACTGATAATGATTAAACTGCGTTAGCAAGAGAGCAAGTGGAACATCCGCTCTTACACTTTTATTATTTTTAACAATTAACGCTATCCAGATGTATTTCCAAGATCACAATTGGGATCCTCTGTTGTAATTTTCCGACATATATATGGTGTAACCAAAATAGTGCTTTTTATTTCTATTGTACGCGTCAATATGAACAACTTTTACTATAGGTCTATCTTCGAAATTGCAAGAAAAATCAGGTCTTCCATACATTTTGATCAAGTTTGTACGAAATTTTGTATGGAATAACTGAGTTTAAAAAAAAATTATAGGTTCAGGGCGACAAACGAGCACAAAGTCCACCTGATGGTAAGTGGTTGCTGTGGCCCATAGACATCTACATCTATCCTCGATTAAGTATCAAAATGCAGATGCGTTTCAACCCCTAAAGACTAAGATCGAATACCTTATTTCCAGTAAAAAGTCTGCGGTTCTCTACACTCACCATACGAAACACAGCAGCGTTAAGCTGCTATTTTACACTGGTATTCTGTGAGAGCGCGGTCCTTCCCCGGTTGAGCTGAGTCATTCGTGTTCCAACTATACCAGTAATATAGCTGCAGTATGGGTTTACCACGTATAAGTTGAAAATTTCGAAGATGATCCCATAATAAAAATTATTCATGTTGACGGGCAGAATTATTCCCCAAGGTATAAAATTCCTTCGTATTTTGTATACAAATTCAAAACGTTTTTGTTTAATGTTTTATTACATTTAATTATACTATATATGGGTCCATTCTGTTCGATAACTTGTTGCCATCTTGTAGATGGTGACATAATCCCGTTGCTGTAGAAATCTTGGGAAAAAAATGCGACAAGTAGTTTTATTTGATATATTCAATACCAGAGATTTAAAGGAACATGGATTTAGTCATCCCATTTATAATGGAAAGGATAATATTCTTAATTACTGAGAAAATGCGAAACAATATATTATAAACTTAAATATTGAAACCTCCAGAAAGCTTTCTTTTTAAGAACACATGCAACAAAATAAAATAATGATTAAAAATTTGAAACCATTTTAACAAAACTAATTTTACGGATTTTATCGCGTATATTAATTTATTTTATATTCCCGACGTTTCGGGTGCTTTCGGGTGATCACGGGGAACTGAGGTGTTTGTCGTCCTGATGTCATAGTTAGCCCGGCTACCTTCAGTTTTTTAATATTAAATTTTGGTTCGATTTACGCAGAATGAGCTTACAGTATCTTGAAGTCTAGCAGTGGTATACTTGAGTTTAGATTTGATTTTATTAACTATGGGATCCCAAGCATATGGCAGCACCCATCCATCTTCTCCATTGAAATTAGGATGTTTTTTAATTTCAATAGCCTCGCGAATCATCCTTGGGAGCAATCGGTGTTCTTTTGCGAGGATTTGTGGTCTATCAAATCTAATGTAATGGCTGGGACGATCTTGAACATGTTCACAAACTGCAGACTTCCCGATACGTCGGTGCTTCACGTCAGCTATATGTTCTTTAACGCGGGTATTTATAGATCTTTTTGTTTGTCCTATGTACGAGAGACCACATTATTACTTTTTTCAGCAATTTTTTTTTTATAAAAATGTAATTATCATTTTTGTAGCTATAGTTGAAAGTGTACTTGGCGGGATGTGTTACAGTGAAACTGTTTTTGTACGGATTCATATTTTGTGACTTGTTTATAGCTCGTGCTATTTTATGTTGAACTTTTGAAATTGTATGATACTTACTGATAGTATGTGATTCCAGTGTCTTACTCATTTCTTGTAGTATTGTTACACATTTTCACTACGTAAACTGGTATTTTACTTCGGATTATGATCAAAATTTAATAAAACTTTCGGTACGTCCACCGCACACGTTGCCCACAACGCGACTGGTTTAGGTACGCCGACTTCGGCGTAGTATTTGTTGCCGCATTTTACAAGATCGCCGGCGGTATCTAGTCAGACCATGCGATGACTTATCAATAATCTAAGCTTGTTTTAATATTTCTGATGAGTTCTATGACAACATATTACAAAACATTTAAAGTCAGTTCTAGTGTAGCAGTGTAACGTCTGCTATTGTGTTTACAGTAGAAGGAGTACAGAAAAATAATAGTCAAATACAAAATCACTCCAAATTATACAGTCAGAAAGAGAATACAACACTTAAAAAGAAGAAACAGGCATACAGATATAAAAGAAGGTGGAGAGAAGCTTAAAATAATTTAAGTAAAGATCTTAGCTCACACGTAAATATTTAAACAATAATTAAAAATTAAAAATTTTGTACAGCCGACTTCAATATAAGTTATTAAGAATAACTCAAATAACTCAAAAACTATTGGGCTGACCTTAATGAAATTCATATAAGACCACACGAGAAGTATTAGCTTTCATATAAAAAAAGAATCATCGAAATCGGTCCACCCAGTAAAAAGTTATGAGGTAACACACATAAAAAAAACATACGCGTCGAATTGAGTACCGTCTCCTTTTTGGAAGTCGGCAAAAATGCGTCCATAAGCCAAAGCGACAAGCTCTCCTGGTTGGAGTACGTAAATGACGGATCAAAGTTCAAGGAGGTTGTAGGAGTTATCTATACTTTTAGTACCTACATAAAATAATAATTTAAGATGATATTGATAGTGATAAATAGAGTGATAACAACAGTTCCATGGAGTGTTAAGTGCACAATGATTTTATAAATGTAAAGCATTAAAAATATTGCCGCGTTTACAAAACGCGACGCGTTATTTTACTTAATAACAATAAAAATGTTCGAGTAGCTCGTACATTCTGCCTCTCAAATAAAAAATAAATAAATAAAAAGCTAACTAATAATTAAATAATATCATGGCAGCAAGTGAAAGGATTTACAGTAACAAAGATTTCGTAGTTACAGCTAGTGCAAATGAACGATAGATGGTACATTTTTAATTATATGCGACAATGTGATACTTAATATTACAACATAATGTTATACAACAATATTATCCTGTAGTTCACGTATTTCAGTGCACTACACATTCGCTCACTAAGTACCTCAAATTTAATTGAACCATTAGTCATAGGAGAGGTATCCTTATCGACACGTAACACTAATTCGCGTATATCTATCGGAACATTTTGTGTCGTATGTGACGCAAATTCACCACCACTTCACTAGCACTTTCACTATTCGGTGGGTGTGAAACCTCCCCAGGCTGCCCCTGGTCGTATTAAGAACTTATAGACCGAATACTGGCGATAACTCGCTCTCAGCCGCAAAAATTCTACGACACCGCTCACAAGTAATAATAAGCCGGTGACGATATGCCCTAGTGCATAGTGGTGTACATTGTGTAGTCGCGCCGAACATGAGCATGACATGACCTCCCAGTATTTACCATAGATGGTGGTGGCGTGTGTAAAAATTGTCACTTTACTTCACCTTCAAAAGGAAAGGGTCATTCAATAAGTCTATACTAATCTGCGCCCGCTGTTGCAGCGTGTTGTGCTCTTACCGAATTATTAATTTAATTATTTTTTAAGATTATAATCGCTAGTGTTTTTCGTTTATACACTATCATAGTCATACAGTGACACCTACAACATTACACACCACAATATTTATGACGCCAATTAGTGATTGTGAGTACGAGCTTCTCGGCAAGTAAATTTAACTCTTCTAATTTATATTCTCCCGCGCAACCAAGTATTTAACGGCCACAAGGAGATATCTCGTACCCGGCTTGATTATTTTTCTGGTGCCTCCTGTGAGGTTTTCGGTTTCATACCGAAATTTAAAATTTCTGACGTAGCGTCGATTAATTTCTTCACTTGCCGCCCGTCATTGTTTTTTATTTCCCAAAATTATTATTTATGTATTCTGGATGACATTGATCATTTTATAGTGTGTGTGACTTGTTAAAATATTGCATTTAATATTATTTGAACTGTTATTTGTGCGGATACTAATATAAATACTATGTATGTTTTTGTAATTTTACATAATTAATTTGCACTCCGTTTACATTAGTTCGAAAATATGGCAGCAACTCGCAAAACTCTGACTAAAGAATCACGTATGAAGCAAACATGTCGTGATGGATATTTTGCTCCTCTTTTTTTATCTTTCAAAAACAATAAACGATGCCGCTCTTCAAGATATGTTTATATCAGAAACCATCGATGATATCAGAAGTGAATATCACAAGTGCATCCATTATTTCTATAAATATGGAACTAGATTTCGAATTTACTCCCGATCCAATTGAATTCAAAGCTACTCCGGGCGTTGAGCCTGGTGTAGCTTTGAGGACCTGTATGGCAGTACAGGTCTTCAAAGCTACACCAGGCTAGTCTTAGGCTAGTCGTATTAAGAACAAAATATGCAAATCGCAAACGATGAATACTCCCAAGCCTAAGATCGCGTTTCCTAAAGTTGCCTTCCATAGAAATCCCAGAGTTCCACGCAGACCCTTCCAAATGCAGCCTCTTTTATGAAACATTTAAGTCGGCAATTAATTCTAATACTCAGTTAACGAACTCTGAAAAAATGTATTATGTGGTTAGCAAAGTTAAAGGCAAAGCGCAACATGTTTTTTCGGATATTCACCCCAACGCTGATAATTACAATTCTATATGGGACGCTTTAATCAACAAATATCAAGACAAGCGTTACCTCGCAAGTACTTATATACGAGGTAGAGCCTTGCTGCAGTTACATTACTGGTACAGTTGTAGCACGAATGGGTCGGCTCGACCGGGGAAGGACCACGCCCTCACAGAATATCAACGTAAAATAGCAGCTTAATGCTGCTGTGTTTCGTATGGTGAGTATAGAGAACCGGAGACCCTTTTTACTGGAAAAGAGGCATTCCATCTTAGTACTCACGGGTGAGAACGCATCTGCATTTTGATTCGTAATCGAGGATAGATGTAGATGTCTATGGGCCACAGCAACCACTTACCATCAGGTGGACTGTGTTTTTGTTTGTCACCCATATCCTATAAAAAAAAAACTTTTCTCGACTCAATATTAGAGATAAAATAATTACCTAATCCTGCGATTTCAACTGAATTGAACGCTTCGTTCATTAATAAATACGCAGCATCAATTGTCGCTCTTAAATAATTAAATATACCAAATCTTTGTGATAATGTGTGTATTAATTTTGCGCTCAAATGATGAGATCGTTACACTTCAAAGGGTCAAGTGAAAACAATGCAGCACATATTTTTTATAGGAGAAGGGGCAAACGAGCATGCGGCTCACCTAATGGTAAGTGACTACCGCCGCCCATGAACAACTGCAACACCAGGGAGGGCATTGCAGATGCGTTGCCGGCCCTTTAAAAAGGAGTACGCTCTTTTCTTGAAGGTCCCTAAGTTGTATCGGTCCGGAAAAATCGCTGATGGTAATCGATTCCACAATGAAGTCGTGCGAGGAAGAAAACATCTTCTAAATCGCACAGTGGTGGACCGCCAATCATCCAGATGGTTTGGATGGTATCGGGAGTTCTGCCTCGATTGAAATTTGGCGGCTCGGATTAATCCGAACGATTCCTCAGAGCACTCCCCATGGTAGATACGAAAGAAAATGCAAAGGGATGCAACGTCAAGTGGAAGGAGCTGGTACTTGGGAGCCCCTGCGCCTTGTAAAGTTGCAGGCGGTGTGCCGGCATGAAATACTGTCCCGCTCTGCTGCATAAACTCAGAACTCGCATACAAAGAGTCCATAAAAGAAAGTGATAAACTCAAGTTGCCTGCCGTTCCTAAGACCTCGCATTCTTATATTACATTGAATTTTAGTGACCTTACATCGACAACATGTAGACTTTGTAATAAATCGCACAACCATATTTATAATTTTTGCGATTTCATGAATTTTTCAACTAAGCAACGCCATAAATTTATGAAAGAAAATCGTTTATGCACAAATCGTCTCAGTTCTAAGGAGATTCATTACAAACGGCTCATAAAAATTCCTTCATTTAGAACGCAAGTATCATAGAAATGCTGCATTTAAATCGCAATTTGATGAAGTCATCCATACCTATCTAAGGGTTATCTTAAAGAAATTCCGGAACCCCAAAATTATAGCAAGGGTTATGTTATACCGCATCATGGGGTGATCCGCGAGGATAAGCTCACTTCAAAACTGCGCATTGTGCTTGACGCATGCACTCACGCCGACTCTGAAGTAGCGTTAAATGATATTTTACACGTCGGACCGCCGCTACTATGTGTTTTATTTGAAGTCTTATTAAACTTTGGCCGTTTTGAAACCACCGCAACTGCTGATATACGTGAAATGTATTTACAGATTGCGAGGAAAATCGACGAGAACGATCGGGAGGTGCTCTTCCAAGTAGGTAAGACATATCATTTTATTTTATTGAGCGGATATTGGCAAACTAAACTAAACTAAATTTTCCAACTTATTATGGACTTCCGCAAAGTAACGTTCAAAAAAGTCAAAGGACAATGTTTTGCGTCCATGAAATGTTCGCCTAAGAACCAACAGTGAAAAAAAATACCTTTTTAAGTCTGAAATTACACATAATTGTATGTAAGAACAATAACTCTTGACGAACACTTCTGAAAACTTAGATATTTGCAGTTATCATAGAGATTTTGAGGTTATGTTTTATGTTTATGAAACATCGTATCCGTTGTTCAAGCCGTTGTTCGTAATTTATATAAACTTATCGCATACAAAGCAACTACAGAGTGCACTTAGATTCCTAAAACATTTACAGAAATGTAATTTTTCAAACCAAACCAAAACAATAGCACGTCTGACGTCTATTTTGACTTGTTGTCATCTGTCAACGTTTTTGACTTTTTTTGCGTGGCACAGTGCTGATTTGCCAGTGAGATGACAAAAGTATTCTTATTTTTAATGAAAATAGATGAATTCACTGTACCCCAGTTCCTCGTGGCATATATTAATCTGAGATATATTTTAAAATATAAACGTTTTCATAAGATATTTGAGTTTATGACAACTTTTGAAATATGTGAGTGAAGGTATTGTGCGATTGGCCAAATCACAGGAGGAGGATACACGAAGCACAATAGTATTAAAAAATAGGTACAAAGTTCAAAATCGAAAAAGTCCTTTTTATTTTGATTTCACAAGTCAGAAGTGTCCGTCACTATCTAATGAACATTATCTAATGCATAATTAAAGATAAGAATTTTGGTAATAATCAAATATATGTTGGTTCTTAGGCGAGTTTTAACATTGTCCTTTACCTACTTTCGAGTATTAAATGAAATTAATTGTGCCAATTTTATCGCGTTTAATTTTTACTTTTTATTTCCCGAGGGTGGTTTCAGATACGTTACAGCAGCCATGGTCACACGATGTATGTGCGCGCGCGCGCGCGTGTGTGCGTGCGTGTGCGTGTGTGTGTGTGTGTGCGTGTGTTTGCGCGTTTATGTGCGTGCACATGTGGATGCGTGAGCGCGCGTGTGTGCGTGTGCGCGTGTGTGTTTGTGTGAGTGTGTGTATGTTTGGACGATTGGCATGGTGTACATATTCTGGTTAGTACAAATACGTATATGTCGTATAAATCTTAAGAAATTACGAATAACCACAGACGAGCATGTGCATGTGCAGATATATTGTGGAGAAAGAAACGAAATAGGTGTGTAATGATCGTGCCAAATGGAAGTCCGTGATCTCTGGTATAACAAGATCAGACATGACAACGCGTCTGAAGCATTTTTTGTTTGAAGCTGGCCGCAGGTGTCCACAGACTATAGTGACCAGTTAACATCAACACTCGTTTGTCACTCTAATAAAGTTAAATCAAAATTAGATGACGTAAGAAAAAACATTAGCGACACATATTGATTATTAAATTTAGTGATTCCGGTAAGATTACTGGGTCGCAGTCGTAAAACTATTTCATTGCCTTCGGTTCATACGACTGCAAAGTTTCAGTATACTCAAACACCTGGAAGTGGATGAAAATTATGTTAAGAATATAACATTTATAAAATATACATATATTCATACATACAGGTGAAGTATAAATTAATAAATATATACAATACTTAACACGTATTGATTACTAGCTGTGATGATTCTAGTGAGAACAAGAGGCACAATGTTTTTCTATTTTCATCGATTCCTAAATAAGTCTGCATAATTTAGAAATATTCAAAAGCGCTGCAGGTATATTAAGTGGTACAACAAATGGGTCGGCTTGACCGGTGTAGATCCACGCTCTCACAGAATACTAGCACATAATAGCGGATTAATTATTCTGTGTTTCGTATGGTTACTGTAGAAAACTGGAGACTTTTTAAACTGGAAACGAGGCATTCCATTTAAGTTCTTAGGGGCAACAACGCATCTATATAATTCTTAATCGAGGATAAATATAGATGCCTATAGGCTACTGCATCCACTAACCATCAGGTAGACTGTGCACTCGTTTGTCACACTTATCCTATAAATAAAAGTGGGTGAAAACTAAATTAAAAAACCTCCATTACATTCATACAGAATACACATATACCTATAATTCAAGCCAACAAAAAGCGTGTAAACACTTTCACCGATTTTTAAACACATTCGTAAGACAATAGCAATGAACTATATGCAGGACACCGGACAGCGAATGTATTAAAAAGATACCCATCATATATTTAGCAACCATAATGGGTATATTCTCAAGATAAAGACACTGAACTAAATTATAAAAGAGCCAGTTTTCATATGAATAAAGTTTCTTTAAGGGTCGGATCGCCTTATGATTTGAATGGACAGATCTGAAAACTTCTTTATGAATATTTTCAAATAAAAAGGTTCTGTAATATAAAGAAATCTGTTCCACCTATGACTCTACTGTTAATCTATACATATAAATAAAATTGAAGTATCTGTCTGTAAAATTGAAATGCCATCAAAAACATAACTTGTAAAAAAAACAAACCTCGCAACTCAGTTCTTCCACCATAAAAAGTTGTGAGATCCATGTAATACCAAGTCGGTTAATTTATTCAGTCCCTACTTAAGGGTTCTGTCTTAAGTTATTACGTTATGAGCTAACCTAACAACATCTTATAGTGACCATATCAATATTAAAAATCTTTTATGTTCTAAATAAATAGATTGACTTGGCCATCGCATGAAAACAATGCGTCTCACAAGTAATACATATTATATTAAATTAGATTGTTTAGTTTTTCCTTAATTCATACACTAAACACTCATTGTATTCTAAATTTGAAGCTTCTGCGTCTGCTAGAAGTGCCTTAGAGTTTTGATGATCGGTCAGTCAGTGAGTGACAAAATTAACAAACTTTGACTAGTTATAATTCTTAAATTACGGATGATTTAAATTGAATAAAATTTGAAATATACCGTGTTTGTACAATGCATGCTTAGTTATAAAATTCAGTATTCTAGTTTTATCCACAACGAAGTTATAGGGTTTAGGAAATGGCCTGAACTGCTTCGAGAAAAGGATGGTACGGCCGTACCGCTTGTTTGCTCGACTTAGCGGAGGCACTACCGTGCCCCAGGATAACTTGCTTCAGTTATATAGATAACCATTTTTAAATGTGTATGTGTCTGTCCGGGCCTATCTTGGGAATGACTGAAACGCTAGTGATGAAACTTTATGAACGGATACAGAGCGATAATATAATGGGTCTCAGCTATATTTTATCAAAAAAACTTGAAGATAATTTTTGATAGAAACGAAACATTTATGAAATAAATGGGTTTTAATAATTTTAAAGCTAAATAATGCCACAATAATAGATCCTACACCGGCAAAGCCGGAGCAGTTTGCTAGTATTTAATAAAATTATAAGTTTAAAAACTAAAGCAACACGCATAGATCTTAAACTTTGATGATGACACTATTAATAATACAAAGTCATGGTGAAATTATTGTATTGTCATTGGGCCTTTATAGGTTCGGTAAATATCAAATAATTTATGTGACTAAAATGTGTGAAATCTTGATTGAATTTTCTAATTACATAAATAAATATGACAGAGAAGAACTGAAGCTTACTAAAAACACTGCGGTTGCCATTGCCAAACCAGCGTTCAAGCGTGGCAACTGTTGCAAATATCGCCCCTTTGAAGCAAATTCACTTTGATAGTCTGTTATTGATGGATGGAAACATATGAGTACATATATGTCAAGCTTATACAAATGTATAAAAATAAATATTTAATTTGCTAAAATACTTATTCTCAAAGACTTGTAAAAATTTATATAATCGCTTTATACTAACTTCGATCTTGTTTATTTAAACCCTAAAGTATGTTTTCTGATAAAGATAGTTAGAGCAATATATTTTAGTATATTGTGTTAAAGTTTGCTGACTAATGTCTGGTGGTGAATACAGTCGAAGGCCTTGGAAGGGTCACAAAAATTCTCGAAGCATCTTGTGAATAATCCCAGGCATTAAAATATAAAAGCTTTTACAAAAATTTACTTCGCAAATATCCGCGTTATAAAATAAAATGATGTGTCTTACCTAGTATGAAGAAGCACCTCCCGCCCTCCCTCAATTGCGTGCACTATCCCCGTCACCATTAATCCCAGCACCGCTACTCCCAACACCACTACACTAGGCAAGACACACCACTGACGATAATACGACACGTGTTTCGCCTCTACACGAGGCATCCTCAGGTGATATAGACTCTACGGTGGCTAACCGCTAAGTGATCTTAGTGGTTAGCCACCGTATGCCTACCGTATAGCCTATGCGGTGCTGATAAATATATAGCGGTGATAATAAATTTATATGTAAATAGTAATATTGAAAATTTCATTACGTTTATTTAAGCTTCATACCTCTGACGTAGAATATATTCAGCAAAACAAGAATCATCAATGTCGGTACGTACACATTTGATCGATTTGAAATTTTTAAAGTTGAATTTAGAACCTCCTTGTTTTTTGAAGTCGGTAAAAATAACTGCACAATGAGGTTATTCTTTTCTTCTACTTTTAAATTTTTGGTACTTGTCTATTCATTGAAAGTATCATTTAATCGAATGTAACATTTACTGGATAGAGTTCTCATTTCATATGTGGTTGTACTGTCTATTGTTAAGTACGACGAACATCCTAAAAGCTTTCAGTTGTATTGGCGACGATATATGGTGACAACTTTATGCTTTTCTTTTTAGCAATATATTAAGTTGAAATTTATTTTCGTAGAATAGATTTTTCCGATGTTTTACACATTAGAAAGTTTTATTTTCAACAGTCAAAAGTAGACTTTAGCTATTGAATTATGGGTAAGTGGAGACTGTAGCTTATAGACACCTACATCTTTCTATTTTCATTCTTTAGGACTAAGCTGTTACTCGTTATCAGTAAGAAATCACCACAGCGGCATTGTACTGCTATTTTATACTGTACTGTACTGTATTCTGTGAGCCCATGGTTCTTCCAAGGCGAACCGGCCCATTTTAGGGTTCCGTACCTCAAAAGGA